>VTON01000042.1:1327500-2552843 GCA_009617725.1 Hydropsyche tenuis | reverse complement strand
ACTAAGACTGAGCATCAACACGACATACTTCGTGAATATTGCATCATTTTTAATAAGAAAAAAAGATTGTGAACACCGATTACAAAAGAAAAAAGGCTGTGATGTATTTTTTTTCAGTTACAAACAAAAACAATAAAATAATTGTTAGTAACCATAACGATATATCAGTTCGGAAACATTTAAAGCAATTTTATAATACTTATAATCAGTGATAGTGTTGTATTCGAAGAAAATTGAAAAGTAAATACATATTTGCATTATGTTGTCATTCGCATGTATACTATTAGACCTTGTATTGTCGAAATATGACCCAGTATCGCTAATTGGTAAAAGTATTAATGTTAGACCATGATCACGCACTTTTTACCCAATGCAGTTTTGAAGTTTGACTATGATCTATAAATATTCGAATTTTCAGAAAAATTAAAGAAGAGAACAAATAAAATTAATCATAAACTGTAAATTTAAATGTTTTGTTAGTAACAAAAAATGCATTAAAGAAAATTTGTTGTATGATACATTGATGATGATATTTTCAATATATCAATTTATAAAATATTCCAAAACAGTTTTCGAATCACATAAATACTCTTATTAATCAAAAAATAAATATTTAAGAGTTATGACGCATTTCGCATAATTGTTTCAGTGAGTCTTATGAAGTAATCACGAAAAAAATCATGTTGGAAAAAAATATGTATGCATTATATTTTATGAATGGTAACAGTTTTTTTTTTAATTGACTAGACCAATTTGAACGATCGCAGAAATCCTTTTCGAAGTATAATGTGTGTGGTCAGTAACCGTTCACTTGCACGTTAATAACTGGGTCAATATCCATAGCAACTCTTACACTTTCATCAAAAAGAATACATCTAAATATCCAATATTTCAAATTAATATATTATATAATAGGTGCGAATAAATTTTTGATTCACTGATATATGGTCGCATCAACAAACATTCTCAATAGCTTGAATAGCAAAATAAATGAGTCGAAAAAATATAAAATGAAAAACAGAAATCAATTTAATAATATGAATTCTTGGGCAAAGGTTGCCGTGTGAAAAATTCAAAAACAACAATCATTTAAATTAATATTTAAAAACATATTTTATGGATATTGAATGTTTATAACTGAAAACGTTTTTTTTAATAACTCGTATTCCCAATATGAATAAAAAAACAAAGAAAATTGAATTTATAAACGATTCTCCAGCGTCAAAACGATATTTCAATTAGTAAACAAAGAAAACTGTGGAAGTGGAAGTGGAAGGCTTTCGAGCAGACCATCTTCCGATTCGAATGGGACATTTTTATATCACCACAATAAAAAAGTATATAGTGATCGAGTTGTTTACTCGCCCCGTTTGGCGGATATTTCGAGAATGTCGACTATTATTCGAATTAAGGTCGTCGCCGGCTAAGGCTGTTCGTGATTTCGAATTTATTCATCTATTCTGTAATTGATGTATGCACGGTTGCACATTTTCAATATCGATGCGATGGTTTTCCGCGAGCTTCCTTATTTTTTCGAAATGAAAAGGAGATAGGATAGTTCGGCCGGTGAAGGTTCTTCTAGAATTGATATCGAAAATTGACACGCAAATCGCATATGTAAAGCCGTGTTGAAATTTTAATCAGGTTGATGCTTTTTTGATAAAACGGATTGTATGAATCATGTCCCATTTGAATATATTCAGATAAGCCAATCAATATCAGATTTTTTAAGCATAATAAAATATATTATATTAGTAATCAAGCTCTTACATAAAGTGTTTTATTCAAATTGATGAAAAAAGAAGAATTGATCTTATCTGCAGTGGTATGAGTAATATAAATTTAAAATCAATATATATATTTTTTACTTACCTCATAATTATTATATTCATGTAACAGAGTGAGAACAAAAAATCATAAAAATGAACATTACTATTATGTTTTTGAGTGGTTTATGTAGCAATTGAATAATATTACAAACAAATAAAGTTTTATTCGATATGTTTTTAGATAAAAATTCATAATAAAAGCATTTTTTTTGAAAGGATTTATATGTGAAGATTTTTTAATTATATCATATGAACAAAATTCCTACACTTTTATTACATAAACGTTTTTAAATTTAATCAAGTATTCTATTTTGAATTCGCAGAGTTTTCAAATTTAAAATTTCGGTTTTTTACAAATAATCAAAAATGTGAAAAAAATGATTTCAGGGATTTCCTAACTTGAGGAAGATATACGCGAATTTTACCAATATTACTCGGTATTCAGAGAATTTGCATCAAAACATTAAACAAAAAATCTTATATCAGTTGAATTTTCATTCTGTAAAAGTCTTTATGTAGTTTATAGTACTATGATATTTTTAACTAATTGTATATAATCATTGCTGAAAAATAAAAAAAATAGCATTGGTTTTCCTTCGAAACATTAAATGATTCATTTATTCATGAAACTCTTTTTATTCGAGATTTTCCTTATCTTAAAAGAATAATAAACAAAAATTATCGCACCAATTAAATGCTTATGGTGTGAGCCTTGAAAAGAATAAAAAAATGGATCATTTTTAATTTCACAAAAGTTCAAACTGTCATCCGATCAAAACTCGAATAAACTAATCGAAATAATATCCATGACATAAGCGATCACGATTTGAAGCCACGTGGAAGCCTTCGGTCGTAATATATTATTATAATCACACGAAAATGGCTCCAAATCATAAAACAATTTGTATTAAACAATCATGTTGATTCATGGAACGATTCAAGTATAATGATTTTCGTCACAAGTGATTTATTGACGTAATTCGAACGTCTTAATAAAGTTTGCTTATCATGAGTGCATTTTTCGAATTCATGGCCAGTAAAGATGTTCGTTACACTTTACTTTAGCCAAAATTTCAATATTTGCGTACATTTTGATTTTTTTCTGTACAATACCAGTTAACTAAAATAAATAAATGCTAGAAAATTTCACGTGTTTCATAATGAATTTTATAGTGTAAAATAATAATCATGCAAATTTTATCGTTTTAAAATATCCGTGTGTCTTATTAACTTTTTGATTGATATGAAAAATTGTAAATCGAACATTAGTTCACACATATAACATGAATTAATTTGTGTATGCACGACACGGATAGTTATTTTATATTGTATGTAAAACTATATCGAATTTATATAAGACCTTTCAGTATACAAATCAATAAATATATTTCAGTTCAAAGTATAATCAAATTTTTATTTAATTTATATACTGCCCACCATGGACATTGAAGTAATTTGTTATGCCTTGGCAATAAAATTATATTTATTTTATGTTTATCATTATATTCTTACTTTTGGTAAGCAAAAAATTATTGTAAACGAGTTTTAAATATAATATAATCCGAATATACAACTGGTTTTTTGTTTTTTTGTGTGATGATCAAAAATCAAAATGATACCAATTTCATTTCATTAGTAAACATCTGAGATTGGTTTACTGATGATTCACATTAATTAGTAAACAAATATCAACAGCAATAAAACTTTTGTTAGTACGTATTATAAAACAATGGGTAAAACTTATTTTTAATTAATCAACACAAAGGCGCAAACAACTCATTTCATTTGATTTAAGATATTTTATAATTTTTAATGGTTATTGATAGTTCATAAATGCAGTAAAAAGGAAATTGAGAATATGAAAGAATAAATTTGAATCCATTAAGTATTTAAAATTGAAGATAATTTAAAATAAACGAAATACATGTATTAAGATATATATTGAAAATAAAATGGTAAGTCAGTATGTAAAAAGACGATTTCTTAAATTCCCTTTGTCTTGATATGAAGCAAAAAAAATGTACACTGCCCATTTTGTGTAAATATATGTAATTGTTACCTGGTAGACAGGTTGATATGTTAAATTATAATATATTTATAATACGATGTGTAATACGTATAATATATTTATGTTTTATTGTCCACATCAGAAATTAGTAAATATATTAATTCTGGTCTTTGATCTCTTTCGATGGTTTTGCTATCTTTACAATTATTATAGCATTGTTATAATAAATTAATTTACAGACTGAAAAAAAGATAAAGAAAAAAATGCAATGAAGTGGAAAGGTTGCATTCCAAAGTAAATCATAATAATACTATTAGAACTATACATTAGTAAAAATTCAAAATATTTTCTTATTGAAAAAATAGCAATAAATTAGAAGAATATTATTTTAATCATAAAAAACAGCGTGTGCGGTTAGGTAAAAAAAAAATATATATATACATATATATATATATATGTATATAATATAATACATTTATGAATAATTTTGGATATTTTCTTTCTATGATTTTTTCAATAATTTTCCAAGTCCCAATTCGAAAACTCTTGGGAAATGACTATCATCTATCGTAGTTAAGGTGCATCCATAATAAGACACACTACAATTCAACAATTGCATTCGAATCACTGAAAATTTTCATAATTTCATCATCGCGCTGAACATTTTTTTTCGATCACCGATCCGCGGTCTCAACACGCTTCGAAAGCTCGGAAAATCGCGAAAAAACCCGCATTTTTTTTAGCGCACATTACGAATCCATCTTCGGAACCACTCGAAAAAAATCATCATCCACCATGAAAAACTACGCGAAAAAACGGCAAACACGTAACATGACAGCCACGAGCACACACACACGGACCCAGCACACCCACACACCCACCCCGAAGCACACACACACACAAAGTGGCACGTACTTAGGAGGAGAGAGGGGGGCTCCTGGCGGTATAAAAGCGTGGGCGAGCTTACGGCTCTCACACATTCGACGCGTTTGCGATCAAAGGCGCATTGCTTTCACGGTGTTGCACGTAGTCGCCAACGAGGTGCACTTTAGACGACAGACGGGTCCAGCATTGTTCTGAAAGAAGTCCTATTGCTGAAGCCAGTGGTCGTCGGGTTGTTTAGCGAAGGTTGAGACTGCACACCGCGCGATATTAGTTCGGCAGTGACTCGTTCAGGCTGAAAATCGTCGAATTTTCCGACCGCGTACGCTCGTATATTTTCCGATTTTGAAGAAGAAAGATAAAACACACTCAGTCAAGATGATGACCGTAGCTGCTGCCCAGAAGAACCGCGAGATGTTCGCCATCAAGAAGTCGTACAGTATCGAGGTAATTTTCCGATTTGTTTGAAAATTTTCATTCGATTTGCATGTCTTTTATATATTTTATATATATATATATATATACATATAGCAAATTTTCATTTCGAAACTTGAGCTTTTGTAATCGACTAGAATTCTCAATGAATTATTCATTCAAAACGCATGCAATTTTAATGATTTTTCCCATAACCCTATCGTGATCAACTATTGCAAAAAAAATGAACAAATCACGAGACTATAGAAAACATTTTTAATTATCCTATTGTCAATTTTAAAATTCGTGGCCTTTTTTAAGTGATTGCAAAATTATAACAAAAATCGACTAATACGAAATTATGAAAAGCTCCAAGGATTCCAGAACCTTGCAATTTTACTCTAACAAGAAAAAAACTCGGTCCGGTTTTGATGCCCTCGAACGTCACGCATTCGAGTGCGTATGTGCATAAATAAAATTCTGAAAAACAAACCGAAAAATATGCACTGGAAAAAAAGGAATTGTTCGTGTCTTAAGGCTCGAATGCCCGCTGCACTTGCCGACCTTGTCCTCATCGGTCGCACCGCTCTACTTCCGAAATTTATACTCGCATTTCCATCGAAACGAAACGCGTATTATTTATTATATATAGAAATTGTTATATTTCAATTACTCGATGTCTTGAGATGGATTGGACTGAAAAAAAGCCGATCGACTTGAAAATAAACTGGGCGACTCGGTTGAATGAGGGGTATTAAAAAAAATCATGATTTATACCTTCGAATGCCGAGTCGGAAAATTTTGCATGTATGAGTTCACAACAAATGTAAATAATTCTTTGTTCGCATTTTTTTGGGATCTGGAAATTCCTCGATCTATTTTTCATAATGCAAAATAAAAGATAACATCAATTTGAATTGTGAATAATATATTGATGAGTTTTGCAATATTTTGTGTTATCCATAGTAAATTGATTTTCTTTTGTGTTTAATATTCGTTACGACACGTATGTTAATTTAATTGAAAAAAAAAAATCGTAACTAGTTAGCGTTCATTGTTTACTTATTTGCTACTACAGTAAAAACGTGGAAATAAAAATCTATTGTATCTCTCATAGAATACGTTTGAAAAACCATAAATATTTAAATTAAGCGAATTGGAACATATTTACTGAAAATCCTTGGATAATAAGGAAAATACGTCACACTTGAGTTGATCGAAATAACGAATAAAACACATTAATTGGTGAGAAATAAAGAACGTGTAACGAACCAAATTAATCCGGATTATTGCATTTATTATTAAATTAATTCATCATCGATATTTTCGTTCTTTTATTAAAAAAATATTCCATTAAGCTCTTATGAAACACAGCCGCTTAATGAGAACGATAAGCCAGGGTCAATAGATGTAGTACGTTTCATTGAAGATCTATAGATCGAAACACGAAGATCAATCACGCGATCAGTAGTGAAAACGTTAAGAAAACAATACGAAGGAAATTTCCAAAAAATTGAAAGTTACAAAAAAAAAATTGTCTATTGTCAAACCCAAAATCAACGCTGCGAAATAATAACTTTGAATCACTTTCATTTTCTAATTATCAAAAAGTTATTCTGTATTCGAACTTTGAAAACTTGATTCATTTGATTTTTTTACTCATTTCGTTTCCGTTTAATCACTGTTCAATAAAACTGATTTCTTGTTCCATTTTTAATTGAAAAAAATATTGTATGCACTACATAAGTAATATAAAAAATATAATTATATGATGCACGCATAGCATTTATGTCAAGGAAAAGAACAATAAAAAGTATTTTTTAAATTATTATGTAGTATTATATTATGAAATTTATGCGATAACATAATCACTTTTGAAGAATTAACCTTACTCAACATCAACTTGACCGTATTTTCAATTTTGGCGGATTTCCAATTCCGGCCAGATATATTACAAATTGAATAAAAATTATTTTCAATTTTCAAGGTTTTCTCTTACTTACAATTAGACAAACTAAATTACCTGATTAAAAATTAGATTTAGGGTTTATAATTATGACGCGTTTAAGTCTCTTAGTATCAAAAAAAAATTTGGGCTTAACATTGAATTGTTCTTGATAAAGATCATATTTATCTGACAATGAGTGTATTTAACTTTCGTAAAAATCCAAATTGAAATAATAAAACCATATTTGAATAATCTTATAAAATTATCGTTCAAACATTATATGGGTTTCGCGCTACGATTTACTCAACACGTTAAAGTTTTTTGTATCCAATCGAGAAAAGCGTTTTCAAATCGGAAAAAATCGATGATAAGTTGAAAAATATCGGATTACAAAAACGTTTCTTGTTTTTATTTTTTTTTCGTAATACCACACCGCTTATATCATAATGATTAACGATCTACATTGGTCTGCTTTCGAATCGGGGGCCCTTTTTTATGGGCGCGCATGTTACCACAGCTATATTAAATAATGTTACAGCCTTGAACATGAAATTTGAATATTCATGGCCGCAACGAAAAAATGCAGTCGAATGTGCTTTATATGTGTACAAAATGTAATGCGTACGTGCACGAAGTTGACATAAAAAATTAATTCAGAAAAAAGTGGAAAAACACTCTCGCGAAGGCAAGGCCGGGCGTTTTTGCGAAACTCGATCGCAAAAATCTTTTAATGCTCAAAATTGGAGCGCTTAAATCGGTCTGATTTAAATCGAGATTTATTATATAACAACATCGATTTTTGTTATCAACGAAAAAATTGTTAAGATCAGGAACATGGGAGGGTATTGTGATTTTTAATTGTATTACTATGTGGTTGTGTATTTAAGATCACAGAATTATAAATATTTATGTAAGATTGTTTCAAATCATTTCGTAATTGACACGTTAATTGATATTCTATAACGAAATAATTACTGTATTTGCATAATTCATTGGAGCTTCTACTCAACTTATCAATTTTGATATCACATATTTAAAAATGTAGAATATCATTAATAATTATTAAATACACCACAACCAGTAGCCGTTTATTTGAATTGTAGTTTTCAATGAATATTCATGTCAATAAATCAACGAAAATTAGACTAGACATACGAGATATAATGAATACTGTTGTAATATATAATACCGTTTTTTGCCTCCGATGAACGATCTGTTATCTATAACTCATCTGTTAATGTTTCTAATTAGCAAATATTTTCTTTTCAATGTTTTTCCTTTGTAGTTTTGGTCACCGGGGCGATTTGGGGTAACCTGTTATACCATGATGGTATATTTGTATTTTGTAAATTAAATAAATAATATTTTAATATGCAAAACTAATTTAAATCAATCTATAATTTGTATTTAACATCCATTTAAAAATCAGAACAAAGAATCGAAGAAACGTTAATACAAAACAATATTAAACAAGTCGTGGGCGTTCACTGCCCCGAACTGAAATGTTAACTTATTCGATAAACATTGCAAAATCTGACTCTTATCTGCGAAACCGTTTATGCACGCCGATTTCGTAACGACCTTAACATTATCGAACTATCCATCGGGTAAATCGAATTGAGAAAATTTATGCATACAAATAAATAGAGCGAAATTACAATAAGACCAAAGCTCGAGCCGCATATGGCCAACTGATAACGCGCAAAAGTCCTTTAATTTTCGGACCTTTCAACGGCAACGACACACAATTCAACACCACACTCGTCGCAATAAATTGCGATAATTCATTTTTTCAATAAAAAATAACCGGATCAAGTACGGCTGTTGTTTGTCGTACGAAACGAAACGGATACGGCCGGGCAGGTTAGTATGCAACGAGACAGCAGTGAATGCCACGGTTACCTTGTGACCATACGGTTCGAAAGGTAATTGTGCATTAAAATAGATTACTGAACGTTACGTTGGTTTACGCATAGTGTTTAGCGGTTTTTTGTGTGTTAAAAGCTTAATTTTCGAATGCATTCTGTCCGTTTTGTATGTATTGTGGCGGGACGAGGTCGATCCAAATCGATATGTTCGCGATTTATAAATTTGATTGAATGCTTATTTTTAATGAAAATTGTATCAAGCACATGATTTTCAAGGATGATTATGTCATATCGTTGAAATGGCGGTGACATTAAATCGGTTCTCGATTTGGGGTCATGAATTTTTCCTCGGGGGATGCAATATGCTTTTACAGTCGTTCTACTTTTGCGAAAATTGATTGATTTTTTTTTAAATTAAATGAATATGAATGTCTGAATCCATATTTATATATACATATATATATATAGAATCGATTTGTATAATATATTATATAATATAATATAATAGAAAAAAATACTCGTTGGTAATCTGAAAATTGGATTCGATACTTTTTATGAATTTGTAATTTTAATTTGTTTCCTAGTGTAAAGGAAGAGACGCTGCGTGCCAGAAAGTGGCACACGAAAATATTGGCAATTAAAAAAGTGTGCGAAAAAAAATCAGCTAAAATCGAAATGTCAAAGGCGAAAACGATTCACGTTTAGTTTTCAATGATTCGAGTTGCACAAAATCAATTTTTACGATTTTGCGTTCAATTTATGAAGCAATTGTCAAATCAACACCGATTCATTGATGACTTGTGTAGAAACTATCAATGACACGCGCGTCTTATAAACAATTCCATTCATCGTCGAGCACTCAAAAACAAAGAAAGCACACAACATAAACATCACGAAGCTTTTTCGAAAATTGTTCTCGCACGTCCGCTCGTTCTAATCACGGATTGCGTGAACGTTGATTATTTTTTACCACCGACTGCTTCAGTTCAATAGTCCATCATTTTTTCGACAAAAAGTCCAAAACAATGACAATTTCAATTTTTTCCGAAACGATTGGCCTTCGCGGGTGGCGTACGTGACCTGGCCACGGCTGATGACACCTTCGGCCAACGTTACTCATCAAATCACATAATAAAATAATAAAAAAATCACCAGAAATTATATTGGTCGTGATGATCACTATTTCGTAACGGAGACGTGCGGAACGTGAGCCCGCCTTACTGAACTTTCTTCGGTGAAAGCGAAAACTGGTCGAAAAATGTGTGTTTACACTTTTATTACATGCGAGAGATGCGCATATAAATAAAATATGTATGAGTAAATTCGTTCCGTACGCTCGATTAAGACGCATTTTACCCATCCGATGGGTGTTCGTGTTGCGTCTTTAATCGCTCCGTTCGACTTCGTAACACGTCCATTATAAAACTGTTGAGTAATAGTGTGATTCACTTCGAACGTGATGATGATGATAAGTTTGATATGCGATGTTTATTTTAATTTTTTTGAGCGATTCGTTTTTTGGTCGTGACGAAATGATGTTTTGGTATCGCGAATTTGGGTAATAGCTTGGATGACTTTGATTTTCGCGATGAAAGGTCGATAATTTACAAAATTTCGTTTGAAATATTAACAATCTTCATTGATTCGAAAATAAATCGAGCGTTTTGGATGTAATTAGAAAAATCCATATTTCTATTTTCCACAGTGAACAAAATGGTCAAATATATATATTTCTCTTTAAACGCAGAAGACCTTTCAATCGGATTTGAACCTCTTGTCGACGGGATTTCATTCAATTTCCGATTTCCCGCGGGAAAATGCCGACGTACTTCTAGCGCGAGACGAAAAAAAGAAAACCGACTCGATAAAATAATAGAATACGTATTATATTGTACACGAATAGATGGAGAGACGCAGAAACGTGAATATGAAATGTTTTAGCGAGCTTCTCCGCCCTGTTCCGCTCCTTCCTTCCGAAAGGAACTTTTAAAGCACGATTATTGCAAGACCGTGACAAAGGAAAGCTAATAATTTGATTCGCCCCCGCCAATTAGGCCAACTTTCTGCTTGTGCTTTTCGATGTCAAAAGCACAAATGTGAACTTTGAGGGGAGGAAATTGGCCGGATGAATGCCGCCTCTGCGCAACGGAATCATATGCTTTTATATGTCGAGTGCATTCGTGGTTTCAATAAGTTCATACGGTTCTATGTTTAGATTTCGTTTTATGTATAAGTTATACATTTTTTATTCTATATTAAAAATGAGAAGCTTAAGAGATTAGTAATGACGGGAATTAATATTGGATTAGTACGACTTGTCAGATAATGAATTCCTCGATATTGATTTTAATATATACAACTTATTTAAGCATTTTATAATTATTTTTTTTCTTTTCAGAACGGATATCCATCCCGTCGTCGATCTTTGGTCGACGATGCTCGTTTTGAAACGTTGGTAGTGAAACAGACGAAACAAAGCGTTCTCGAAGAGGCTCGTCAAAGAGCCAACGGTAAGTTCGATCTTCAACTTGTTGCATACATTTTGTGTTATTGGTGTATGGTATTTTTCAATTATATGTGAATGCTCAATGTTTTTGTTTATTTATTTATTTTTATTTTATTTTTCTTGGCTGGTATTAGACTCTAGTTTGGAATGTGAAATTATTCATGCACATGAACCCACCGCCGAGGAATTGAAGGCGAAGGACGAAACTATTAAAGGCAGTCAAGGTAAAAATATTAGCTTTAATTATTTTTTTTTTATTATTTATCGCTTTTTTTAATTTGGGTTTGCTTTTCGTGCTTACTTTTATATGACAGAAGGAGACAATGACTGCTACAAGCACGATGGTGCTGATGGTGAGTTCGATATGTTTATTTTGAAAATATCAATTACATATCATTATAATAGTAAAAATAAATAAATTAATGTATAAAAAAAAACGATGAAATGAAAATAGCTGCTTAGTAACAGTTAAATAACAAGGAAAAATTCGGAAAAAATAAATAATTATTTTTATCGATGTATGTATACGTCCAATTGAACATGTTTTCTGTATGTTATATTTACGAGTATGTCATTCAATTTAATACAACATAGGGGTTATATAATACAACTCAAGATTTTTATCGTCGTGCAAATTTACCCATCAGAAAAAAGTCAATTATTATTTTTAACGTAGCCATGAAATTATCGAATTACGGTAGAAATCTTGTAATATGAAAACGCTTAACGTAAAAAAATGGTTAATAAGAAATACGATTGCGGTCCTGACAAAATGCTATGTACGTATACATTACGTATGTATGACGTTTAACATGAAATTATTTTAAAACGAAAAAATATTTCGATCCCATCAGTTTTGTGTTGAACGTTTTCCACTAATAGATTCGTTTTGATACTCGGGCCCAAATTTGAATGAATATTATTAAAATATGAGTCATTGGTAAAATGTACGACATTAAATTTTAGCAGC
Organism: Hydropsyche tenuis; assembly: GCA_009617725.1. Classification (NCBI taxonomy): domain Eukaryota; kingdom Metazoa; phylum Arthropoda; class Insecta; order Trichoptera; family Hydropsychidae; genus Hydropsyche; species Hydropsyche tenuis. The sequence continues at coordinate 2,540,418 of VTON01000042.1, read as the reverse complement.
AGCAGCAGCAGCAATAACAACAACAACAACAACAACAATAATAATAATAATAATAATAATAATAATAATAATAATAATAAAAACACCTCTATTCGTCCATAGGAACGAAAATCGATTCGTGTCGTATTATACTTATGAAAAATAACGAAACGCATTAATATCACATGAAATGATTTTTTTCCTTTCGAAAATGCTTTTAGACGTCCTCACTCTCATCCATTGTTCATAAGATAATCCGATGAGGAGTGAGTCATTTATATATTTTTTGTGTTTTCGCCGCCGTTCTCTTTCTCGGGAGGCGATTTATGGGTCTCCCATTCCCGGTCCCTTTCAGCGGATTATTCCTTCAATGGGACTCGGCTGAAATGACTTTAAGAGCACTCGCCGAAGGAATGAAAGCCTGTTCGCTTTTATGTCGGCAGATTTTCTCGCGAAAAATTTTCAAAACCCTTTTTTTCGTGTTCTTCTGTTTCTTTGTCGCACGTCTGTTTGACCCACTGACGCTGGCGGCGACTTGTTGAATGTTATATTCAACGTGTTGAATTTTTTCTTATAAATTCTTTATTCGAAAAAGATTTTTATTTAATTTAATTTATTATGATGAAAATCTAGCTTTCATCAATGTTATAATTAGTTGGGAAATTTTAGTTTTTCTTGTTTTGCAATATAATAAATGAGATGAAATTGAATGTTCCTGACTTTCTTTTTATACTTAGGAAACCATAATTATAATTATGGATTAAAAAATAGAAAACGCAATTTACTGATCGATCGAAACTTTTTTGACAGATGTCAACCTCACCGAGGAAGAGATGATCTTGCAAAACGCTGCAAGCGAATCTCCAGAAGCTGAACAAGCCATCCAACAAGCTGCCCTCATGCTTCGCATGAAAGACGGCATGGGTGCTTTGGGACGCATCCTCAAGACCATCGAGAACTATAAAGGCATCGTCAGCCATTTGGAAACACGTCAATCCAAAACCGACGGATACCTTTTCGATGTGCTCGTCAACGTGAACATGTCCAGGGCCAACCTTCTGCTGTTGATCCGCGCCCTCCGTCAATCCTCATCTTTTGTCGGAGTGAACTTGTTCACTGAAAACAACTTGTCCTCCAAGGATCCGTGGTTCCCGAAGCACGCTTCCGACTTGGACGACTGCAACCACCTGTTGACTAAATACGAGCCCGAACTCGACATGAACCACCCAGGATTCGCTGATAAGAATTACCGCGAGCGCAGGAAGACCATTGCTGAGATTGCTTTTGCCTACAAATACGGCGATCCAATCCCATACATCGAATACACCGAAAGCGAGAACCAAACCTGGACCAGGGTTTACAACACCGTTTTGGATCTGATGCCAAAACACGCTTGCATTGAATACCGCAATGCTTTCGCTCTGCTCCAAGCCGACAAGATCTTCGTGCCAGAACGCATTCCTCAATTGGAAGAAATGTCTAGCTTCTTGAGGAAGCACACTGGATTCACACTGAGACCTGCTGCCGGTCTTTTGACTTCTCGCGACTTTTTGGCTTCGCTCGCCTTCAGGATATTCCAGTCGACTCAATACGTCAGACACGGAAACTCTCCTTATCACACTCCCGAACCGTAAGTGTATAGATTTTTAATGTCATTTTAAAAATAGGATAAGATATCAGGGTATTTTTGCTCAAAATATTAAATTTTAAAAGTTTAGAGATAAGGTAAATAATACGATTCCGAACTGCAAAGTCGTTAGTGTCCGTAAATGGACCAGCCAGTGCCGTTATAATGGATACGTAATTGTGTTAAGAGGCGCTTTCAGCGTAGCACTTGTAACACCCTCTCCCCAAAGGTGCTTTACTACTACGAAATTCATTTAAATTTTCAATTTTAAATATATTGAAACAATTCAAAATAAATATTTGTCTATGAAATATGGATATATCCAAATCGCTAATTGGTATTTTTTTACAGTGACTGCATCCACGAATTGCTCGGACACATGCCCCTTTTGGCCGACCCAGGATTTGCCCAATTCTCCCAAGAGATCGGTTTGGCCTCATTGGGAGCATCCGACTCTGAAATTGAAAAGCTCTCCACCGTAAGTTGTACACGATGTGTGATATGCGAGTAATTAGCGTATAAATTATCTAATATATCAACCGTCCCATGGGTATGTTGGCGATTCATGATTGAACACTTGTAGCATTGCGATTAATTTATATATTGATGTGGCTTAATGCGATCGAGCTTTACAGCGATATCATGTTTCATAAGAGCAAAAGCATTTAGGATAACCCTTTTTCCCTAGGTATACTGGTTCACGGTTGAATTCGGTCTGTGTAAGGAAAACACCGGAGTGAAGGCATACGGAGCTGCATTGCTCTCTTCGTACGGTGAACTCCTTCACGCAATTAGCGACAAACCGGAATTGAGGCCATTCGATCCGGCTACCACTTCCATCCAACCCTACCAGGATCAAGAGTATCAGCCTATTTACTACGTGGCCGAGAGCTTCGAAGACGCCAAAGAGAAGTTCAGGTAATTACTCCAACGCTCCATTGCCATTCTTTGGCTCAGTGATGTTCATTTAATATCATCTTGCAGACGCTGGGTGTCGACCATGTCCCGACCCTTCGAAGTGAGGTTCAACCCTCACACAGAACGCGTCGAGGTCCTCGACTCCGTCAACAGCCTGGAGACGCTCGTAGCCCAGCTCAACACCGAAATGCTCCACCTCAACAACGCCCTGAAGAAGATGAAAGCCAAGCGATTCTCCTAAAGTGACATTTATCCACACGTACACATACACAATTCACGACACATGTACACACACACATATACACAACACACACACAGCTCTTGTAGAACCAAAACCGCTCTCATCACCAACGGGGGGGAGGGGGTTGATCAAGGAAATTCTTAATTAATTGTTACTAGTCGGGATAAGTTTCGCTTGAATTTGCCTCCAGCCCGTCGGCGGCGGGCACTTTTTATTATATTTTAAGATATTGATTGATCAATATATATATATATATATATTTTATATTATACATATATTTTGCACCGAGCATTTTGCCTGCGAGTTGGGCGGCCCAAGAGCCGCCGTCCCCCACACGACTGTCGCATCCTTTCATTTGTATAAAGTCTTCATTTTAATTATTGTATTTGTTTAATCGTCGTTTCATTTCTACTAACACAAAAAACATATTTATAAAGTATGAATATATTTTGAAAAAAAAAAGTTTTTTTCGACAAAATTGATTAAATCTACAAAAAAAATTATATAAAAAAAATATATCGCAGCTTCCTATATACGCTGTGCATGAATGATGGATAAAAATTTAGAAGATCTCGTGGTTTAATGAAACTATTATTATTTATTATGAATATTCTATGTATTGAATGCATATTATTTGATTATTGTATATGATTTTTTAATGGCAGGCGGATTTTTTTAATGTGTAAGTGTGCTGCGTCCACATTTGCCCTTGTGGACGACGCGTACTGTACGCACCACCTGTTGCAAGAATACATATATTTTTTTGGAAATTTGAAGTGAATATAAAAATGATAATGTTAATTGTAATCTTTTGTGTTTAGTTTACGCTATGTTAGTTGTATGACTGAAATTAAGTGTGTTATTTTAATTAAAGTATGCTGAAAGTAAACGATTGAAGTTTTATTGAACCACTACCCCAATTGAAGCGATTTGCATATTAATATTCTAGCGATTTTATTATTATTATTATTTGATAATGATTTTTGTAGCGAGTGAAATATCGAAGTGTAAAGATTTGAACATAGCGAGTTTAAATTTATGTTCGTAAAAAACTGATAAAGAAATAACATTCTTATCAAACTTTTTTGATTTTCATCTCAAGCCTTCAAAAATTACATTACGAATAAGCTGAAAAAAATGTTTTTATCACTATATCAATTATTATTCAATGTTGTAGTACGAAAAGACTGATAACGTCTAATTGTAAGTCCAATTATAATAAAGCGTAGAAACACTTTTTGTTCTACACGCGAAATGTCCCACATGAACTAATGCAACAAAAAATATGGCATTGAAGCAATAACCAAGAAAAAAATCTACCGAAAAACAATACATTAAAATAAAAAAAGGATACATGAAGACAGATAAGAACGGCCTGAGTTTTCCAGGTGTCGATTCTATAGTACCGTTAAGGAAAACGAGACCTCGAACTACTTCGCGAGCGCAATTAAAACAAAGTAACAGAACCATCATTTGCATAATATGCCTTCATGATTCGAGCCGTGATTTAGTTGAGCTAGCTGGCAAAAACAAATGGGTATTAAATCGATTTCATAGCATGTACACTCATTTGAAATGCGTGATTTGGACGAAAAAAATGTTGAAACTGGTCGCGGCAAATCACTTTCAAATCCCTATTTGCATTTGGGTTGTGTAGTTGTGTTTCAAAGGTTTTGCTTTGATATTGCTGTGTCAAAAATTTCGAAGGGGAAAATCTAATTTTCAGTCTTCACATATAACTGAATATATTGTAAATTTTTTTGTGTTTTTTGCTGTTTGGTTATTTAATAGAATTAAATGATTTTTGTATCGATAAAAGCAATTTGAAAATGGTAAAAAAATATATTACAATAAATAACTATTGTATTTTGGAAAGTTAAAATAAATTATCAAAATTTGACGTCAGTTGGATAATAATCAGACTAAAGAACAAAGTCTAGAGGACAAAAGGCTTGTGCAAATTTCAAAGTTCAATATTTCGAGGGTATCTTTGTAAAATCTTTAATTGATATTGAAAGAGTGAAAATTGATCGATTACAATAAGTTAAAATCAGTAATTTATCTCTAAACGAAACACGGAGCATCCAATAATTGGGTTTAATTAGTTAAGCTCGTTTAGTGATTTTCGGAAAATAAATATTTAAAAGTTTTGCAACTGATCACGGATCAAGGATCTCCACAATGTATTGGAAGTCACTTTAAAAATTAATATGTTGTGATAGATTGCATACAAAAAAAACATTTGGAAAGAGTTTAGGAGGTAATAAGTATATAATATAACGATCATCGTTACATTGAATTCTTGAAAGTTTATAAGCAATGTGCAAATGGAAAACTTGACGTGGAAGACATTCCAGCCAGGATCTTTAAATTGATTCACATCGTGAAAACAAAAAAGGGACAATTTGAGTTCCTCTATTACCAAGAAATACTTATAAAGTTTTCAGGAATTTTAATCGGAAAAATGTTGAAGCTCAAAGAAATCAAGTATGTAGTGGAAAAACCTTGATCTTCATTGCGATGCTTCACCGAGCTTTTTATATTTATTAAAATGAGATTCGAGGAAAAAAGATGAATATTACTAATTTTTATGATTACTCAGCGGGATGATGTTTCTTGAAACATCTTTGATTTTTACTTTTTGATAAAACAATAAAATAAACAGATGGGTAATTAAAAGATAATTCCGAATATTTGATGTCTATAGTTACAACTCCAATAAATACACTGCGTGAATATTAAAAAAAAATCGTAAATTCTTGCATAATTGCGCAGCGCAACAAATATTAAATTGCATAATACTGCTCTATTAATCGATTTATACAGATGAACATAAAAAGAGAAAACACACGAGTGAATCACGAACAGCGGTACATCGGCGGGATTTTTTTATTATATGATATCTCAATTAGATGAAGTAGTATGTAATTGTCGTATTAATTATGATAAGTTGTTTTCCCGATTATTACAATATGTTATAAAACATACTCATAAGAACTTTTTGTTTCTGAGTATGTTCTTTACATTTTGATGAATTCCTGAAAAAATAAAAGCTAGATTTAATTTGTAGTGTATTTCATTGAAATTGTGACAATCATATTGATTATCATATTAATAAGGAAAATAAAAATAACTGTAAATTTATGATAAAATATCAGAATTAATTCAAATCACAGCTGGCGATTTCGTATCAATTGCTTTTATCTATGCAAATGTTGCGCGATTATTAATTATTGAACTCAACATTTTTTTCGCTTCTCCAGTTTGAAGTTTCATTATTTTATAGCAATTATATGCTTATTTCGAAATTTATCTGAATTTACATATATGTATATATATATATTTAATTACACAATATGTATTCTTACGCTATAGTTTCATTTATGATATATGCATAATTTCATTGAGGAAACATAATGAATTTCTATCGAGCACATGATAAGATTGTTTTTAAAATTTAAATACAAGTTTTTTGTTTTTAGAAACTTCCCATAGTAAATAAATTTAAAAGATAATATCTCAATACATTACGTTATTTCATATATATGTAAAAAAAAGTAGTTTCAGATGACTATTTCAAATCAGATATATGTAAATCTATTAACCATAAGTTATCTTTCAAAACTTTCAAAAATATAATATTATCAAACAGGCTGCATATTAAAAAATGCATAAATTAATCCTAGACAAAATCAATTATAAAAAACAGGAGACCGAAATCTTTTGTATAGTACACACTTTATGTAACACTTTTTTGTCGATATACGCTAGTTGAAATACCTAGGGGTTTTTTGTGTCCGCTTATAATTGATCATATTTGTTTGAGTGTATGTGATTGATAGTGGTCTCCCTAGTCTTGGGTTACCAAAGTATATGAAAGACTTGATGTCCTCGAACAAGAGCTTAATTACTGGATACATAACGACTATTATTTCCCACGCTCAAAAAGAACAAAAAGTTTTCAACCTTATGCTTTTTCAATATTCAGACAGTTTTATGAAAACTATGTGTCCGATGACAGTGAAAATTTGAATCATTTGATATTTTTTAACAGGAAACAATAAATCAAATAACACATTTTGTATTTTCTTCAGTATGATTTCACTATTTACCTATATTGTGTATTTTTTTGATTTCTCAACTAGTTCCATGATAGAAAAAAAATTGCCACGAAATTATATAATCAACAAAATATTATTTTATAGATTGATGGTTAAATAAAGGATTTAGAATAAAATAAAAAGTCTGAATTAGATTTGAAAATAAAATTTCATATTGAAATATTATGCATTAAATTGGACATATATGTAAATTAAGAATTTTGTTTTTAACAAAAAAAATGCAACATGAGACTACACTCAAAATTCAAAACGATTAACATTTTTTTTTTTTTTGGTAGCATTTTGCTAATTAGACTTTCCATGATTGTATTCACGAAAATGAACATATTTTAATGCATTATGAATATAAATATAATATAATACTAACAAGCGTAAAGGAATTTACCTAGAATAAGAAGTAGAGTAAGCTTATATTTAAATAAAATAAAATAAAATAAAATAAACTAAACAGATTTTATAATAATTTGAATAGCTGTCACATTATTTCATCTAATAGTATGAAGACAATAATTTTTTTCATTGAATTTACTTAGGGTTAAAAAATATATTGATATAGATATTAATCTGATATCTGATATATTTGATAAAATGTAAATTAAGTTATTTGTAATTTATTCTTGTTATTTTACCCTTTAACCCTTATGTCAATACCCGGCTACCCGGGTATCCACTTGGACTTTGACACTAAAATTTTGTATGTTCCCGTTAAAAAAATCGCAAAAGCGGTCGGATCGTCGTTATTTGGTTAATTCTCTATCGACTGATATATATACTCAGTTTTTGGATCGGTTAAAAAATAGATGAAAAATAGGGGGGTCAAAAAATATCACTCTCCAGCCACACTGTGGTTACCCGGGTATCCGCCTACATTGTTTCACTGTTTATACTGAATCTCAAATATAAAATATTGATTAAAGATGAATTTAAATATCATATAATTAATTATTATTAATATAAAATAGTTTTAAAATGTTATATATTAAAAAAAAAACATAAATCGAGTTTTTATTCAGACAGTTGTTACAAAGATTATCGACTTTAGCTTGTCTTTTTTTCTCAAAAAATTATTATTTTTATACAAAGCAAAATAAAAAATAAGATTCAGAATAGCAAAATTATCGAAAAATAGATAAATATCATCAGTTAATTCTTATATATTCAATTTTCAGTCACAACACTTGATTTATTATGTCAAAACCAATTATTGTATCATTATTATATTAAATCACTTTCTAATAAAATTTTCAACAAGCCAAAACTGTGATATATCTAGCCGCAGTGTTTTTAATTATAATAGCCATATTTATTTCAATTTTTATAAAAAAATAAAACAATTATGGAGTCTTGAAATCCAGGAAATGATAACATTTTTCTACAAGTTTTAGAATCCACTATTGTCTTTAAATTGTTCATTTTTACTCTTTTTCATATTTTTAATAATCAAAATGTTCTATAATAATAAAATTTAACTAAAATTTGGAGTTTAAAATTAATATTTCATAGAAATATTCTAACAAAATTCATTACAAAGCGTGACCGAATTTGCCACTGTGGTTTTTTTCTTGATTTTTTACATGGACAGTCGCAGATTTTTCTGTGTAAGTTAAATTAAATAGTTTACAAGTATTCCATTGCATATTTAATTTATTTTTATTTCATATTCATAACTATTTGGCTAGTTTTAAAAATATATATAGAGCGAAACTCGTAACGCAGGTATACGACGGTTGTTCCCAGAGACTCGAAAACATCCAGTAGTCATGCAAATTATGGATAAATTTGATTATAGCACAGTTCACATATTCCGTATACAAACTATTTTGTTTCTGTTCCTTTTAGCCGAGTCTGACCGCTATAGCAATCATAGATGACATGTCTGTAGCGCATCTGACCGACATAAACGGTCACAAGCGCGCACATTTACATGCGGCGGCTGCGCTACAAGCATGTACAGATTTTTTACAGTCGCGTTAAAGAGTTTTAATGTATATTTGTATTATAAAATAAAATAAAACTTATAGTATTTCAAAATCGGTCAACGTACATTGCAGCTCAGTACAATGAATCGGGTTAACTCTCGTACTGCAGTTGAGCAGACAATATTCAATATTCTGTAATTTTCATATATTATTAAAATTTTCAATTTTTTTTTAATTATTCCGATACATAACATCATTCTCCAACATTTGGCTTTTATAGATTTTTTTTTAATTGTACAAATTTTTTAAGTAGTATAGCCACTTTCTGTATACATGACGCGCTATGATATTAACCACTTTATCAGTAAAATCTCTTGAGTTTATCTGAAATTAAAATATTTTTAATTTTTATATATGTATTTTCAAATATCAGCTACTATATGAAAAAATCAATTTTTTTTTTTGAAATAGAATGAATTTATTAAAAAAAGCCGCCTAGTGGATATCCATGTATCCACACTATTGGTATTCCGGAGTAACGCTGGGTATTGACATAAGAGTTAAGCAAGCAATACAGTATCAATTTAAAGTACATTAAAAATAAATTAAATTTATTAAATAATTGAGCATTGAAGTTATAGATTGATATACAATCTGTAGAATCAAGTTTTTTGAATTTATAAATTATGAAGAGAAAATTAAGTATTTCGCGACATCTACACTCAATACATAGTCATCTCTTTAGTTTACAAACGAACAAAAAGGTGGCGATAATAAAAAAATATGAATTTGTTAGCATAAAATGATGTTTAATAAAGTCTAAAAATAAAGTTTATATTATGGAGCTTGAAATTTATATTTTGCATAATATTGAGACAGAAAATTCTAACATTAAGGGTGTCATAGGTAGATAGTTAAGAAATTGTTAATAATAAAAAAATTAACAGATTGCAATTATCTTCTACATCACTACAAAAATTTGAAAAACTTAAACAATTAATTATTGCTGCTTTTGAAATTCAATGAAAATTAAATTAAAAACAGCAATATTACAAAAAAAACTAATTATAAGTTAACAATAAATACAAAAATTTAATGAAACAAGTTTGGAATGATATTTGAAAACCGGAAATAAAAAAGGGACTTAAGTGTCATTTTTAAGATTTTGAGATACAACAGTTCTAGTCGAGAAATTCCCATAGTGGCGCAAACAACTGATACAAATTCGATGTTGATATACATGGTTAAAAACCGATTTTGGAGACTTCGACCATATTTTAAAACATTGGTGTTCATATATAAAACGTATTTCTGGCATAAAACCAATTTTGGATTTTTGGCACTTAATCCTTGTTTATTTGCAGTATTCATTTGTAGAAAAGTAATATGCATATAAAAATAATTGTGAGATTCTGTAAATATCTTTTTTTGAGGTAAATACTTAATTTTTAATATTGAGTAAAAATTCGAATTTAAGGATATATTGAGAATGTTTTGTATGCATTTATTTTTGTTGCCAACTAGCATCAAAACCACAGGCGGTGTCAGACTCAGATTCAGACGATACAGTTGCGTTGCTTATGCCATCTTCATCGAAATCTTTAACTGATCGGACTTCATTGGGAGTGCTAGGGGTGCTTCTACTTTGAAGTGTAGGTGTTGAGTTTTCCTTGTACAACTTTTTTTTCCGTTTGATTTTAGTGAACAAAGGTGGAGGCATTTGGGTTTTAGTTTTGTCACTCTACAAAGTAATCAAGAGTAATAAGTTTATGTCGTAAATAAAGTATTTCAAATGTATTTCATTTTAAACATACTCCTATATTATCTGCAGAACCCCATGTTTTTCTAAAAGCTTCTTCCGATATTTCGGCTTGCAGTATGTCTACTGGGGTGTTGTATCGTGTATAAACTGGTGGTTTGACACCACGACCAGGGCCTACACCTAAGAAATTACTAAAAGCTTCGGTAGTCTTTTTTACCCTCATATTCAATGAACCAATCCTCAAAAAACCTAAATCTTTTTCTGTAAAATAAAGGTAATGATGAATTTTCATATTATGAGCATATGATAAATTAATTGAAAATAATAAATTTCAGATTTACCTGAATTTTTCTTTTTATGTTTATTTTCTGAAATAAATATAAAAAAATATTAATAAAATGTCTAAAGAATTAATATAGTATGTTTGTACATATGACATATTTGCATACAAAAACAAAACACGAAATACAAAGCGATTCCAAAAAATATTTCAGGGACGGGGAACGTATTGAAAATAGACATAACAGAAAAAATATTCACACCATGTACAATTAAGACATTAATGAAAGTAATAGACATTTAATATAATAGTAATATGATACACATGAATATAAGTTGTTATTAGACACAATTTAAAAACAATGGTTAGATATTTTTTACAACATGTAGAGTAAACGGAAAGCAAAATAAAATGTAGGTTAACTCACCGAAATATAGAAAAATGTTAACGTTGTCAATATTGAAATATGATTTTCTAAATAGAAGTACACAATTTTTTGGTTTTAGTATTTTTTCTTTAATAATATGCATCAAAATAAGTAATATAAATTTTTAGCCAAATATAACATGATGAATTCATTTTAAAAGGTACATATAATATAATATAATTTTAAACATAATAAGATATTGTTTTAATAAAGTTAGTTGCAGTATAAAATATTTTGCAAATTAGAAATTAATACTAATTGTAAGTAATTATATAAGTATATCTTAATAATATATAAAAAAATGTTTTTAATAAATTTTAAGAAAATATAAAAAGAATAAATTGGAAAATAAACGCAGCAAATAAAGTAGGATTTCGGTATAAAAATTTCAAGCAACTTCACCACTTTTTTTATCTATCAGCTTTTTAGGTGTGAATTTCTTTCTGAAAAAACTATCTTTAGATTTTAGAGAAGCTTTACGTTTTTCAAAAAATACATCATCTCTGCTATTTGATAGGCTCAGTAGGAAATCTTTTCTGTTAGTTGAACTTAATTCCAGTGAACTTGTAGAATGGACTTTTTTCTTTTTTAGAGATATGTTTGAGAATTTGGAATGCATTTGCGGTTTTGCAAGTGTTTTAGAATACTCACTTCTATATGAGTCCGGTGATATTATCACTTCGTTATTCAAAGGATAATCTATAGCCCTACGGCCAGAATAATCGCGTATATCAATGTCTGCATCTGAAATTTGTAAAAAGGTAACTTAATTATAAAATCAATTCCAATTATAGAAATTAAACAAAAAGGAAGTTTCAACTATATTCCTTACCATACACCTCCTTTAGTAGTTTGTAAATGCTTTCATGTCCGAACTGAGTTGCCAAATGTAGCGGCGTGTACCCCTGAAATTTACATTTTTCGGGATAAGTTTGGAAATCATATCGACACATAAACGCATTTATATTTATATATACGATGGCATATATTAGATTCTAAATTGAGGTGGCGTGGCAACAGATGTTACTGTTCAGTTTCAACTGCACTATATTGAATTCTATTATTATTGGATTCGGATATATTCCTACCCCTTCTATTTAAAGTTTCAACCCATCGAGATTTGATCCAACACCCTCCGATACATGCGTTCACATGACTGCATGCCAATTCGCCGTAAAATTGAAATTGATTCAACATAAGCTTATGTCAATCATACACCAACACAGTTTTGACATAAAAAAAGCTATACTTTACGGTAACAAGTGTTTCTTAAATACACATTTAAAGTGTTTATATATGGTCAATATTTAGATATGAAATATTATATGTATGATAAATAGTAATTTATATGATTTTTTATAGACAATATATGTAGTGGTATGTATAAAATATATTTTATTAATGGATAACTCACCCCGACCTAGACAGAAGAAGCAATCAGAATCGCACATTTGTAAATATGAAAGCAGAAAAATATTTAAATTAGAACATGTGTTACAATTACATTAAAACAAGAATAATAAAGTAATATTGAAAACAAAAAGTATATTAAAATTTCACTGATGTATGGTATACTAACACTCTTTGTATTGACCAATTTTTTGTTGGCGCCTGCAAGTAGTTTCACCAAGTTTTCATCTCCTCTTTTAGCAGCCCAGTGCAAAGCAGTCTGAAATAAATCAATAAAAATGATTGAATAAAAGATACTTGAATATTTGAATATGTATATCGAATGAAACATTGAATGTATTGAAATGCATTGAAAATTTTCAACGTCTTCTTAAAGTATATATGGCTGTAAATACAACATCCAATCTCTATAATTTTTTTTTAAATTTTAGCCAGTCTAAATATTTAATAACAATTATTATTATATACAGGATGGTTCAAAAATCTAGGGAAAGCCTTAAAGAGGGGATAGGTCGTGTTATTTGGAAAATTTTAAACCAAGAATACCTTAGTCCAAAGTATTTTAGTTTTTGAGTTATTATTTTTTTTGATGTTTACGAAAAAATCTAAAATCTCGCCCTTGCACACTAATAATTTCCAAATAAAAGATAATATGGCAGGCAAACCTTTTTTTTTTGTTTACTATGTATTTAATCCTTAAATAGGAATACTCAATATACTCATATAATAACTCAGAAACTATGATACTTTGATCTAAAGTATGCTTGGTTCAAAACGTTCTAAATACCATGACCTATTAATTCATTAAGGCTTTCCCTAGAGTCCATGGGTCAGCCAACTTTTTTTGGAAAGGGCCAGAACGTGAAAATTTGAGACTCGGCGGGCCGGATAGCAAATTTGAAAGTATTTACAATATGCAAAAAGCGACAAAAAAATGGTTCAAAATTTTAAAAAGTAAATTTTGAAACTAATCGACCTCAAAATATTTAGTTATATAAAAATTTATGTGCTAATTTCATAAAAATATTTTTATATGCAGTTAATAATCATGAAATATACCTGTTGATATTTTTTTTAGGATGAAAATTTCTGAATTGATTCTAAATTTTTTAAATTCATATAAGTAATTTCAATTTTTTTCATGTAAAAACAATATTAACCCGCGGGCCGGATTGAAAACGGGCAGCGGGCCGGATTTGGTCCGCGGGCCGGAGTTTGCCGATACTTGCCCTAGACAATTATAAACATGAACAAATTGTAAATTTCTTTCCACTCCACCTCACAATCAAAGAAAGAAACATTACATATGAAAAAGACCGGACACACCCATTTTATAATCTCACTCGATCTAAATTCCAAGAAATTCACACTACACAACAAACCATCGATTAACTTCAATTGCGACAAGAATATCACGAAACTCGAACTACACCAAAAGTGCAAAACGACCTTCACTCAATTTCGCCCACTCCACACAATCCCATAAACCAAAACGAACCACCCAACAAAACCACAATCCACAGATTTTCGAATTCGACAAGGGCCGCGAGGGGCACGGGGCGAGGCGGGTCACCTGTACCTGTCATCCGAAGGCCTAATTATGGTAATGACGGGCGAGGTGATGATGGCGGCTGACATTTACGGTACGAACATCTGCTGGCCCGCAGCAATGCAAACAAAATGTCTTTTAGCTTCTAATAACATGCCATTATCGGGGGATGATTGATGCGGACACCGGTCGCCCGTTCGCCGTTCGGTCCTCTCGTCCATCTTCGAAATTTCGAAAAACGTGTTCAGTCGGACTTATGGGCTTTTGGGGTGTTTGTTTCGGGAATATTTGCGTTTTGGGTGTGTCGCTAATTGAAGCTTGTTTGGAAGTGCACTTCGAAGGGGACCCCCGTGTAAGGTAATTGCATAATTAATATTTCGATTCAGATTAGAATGGATTGGCTGTTGACAATTGGATTGTCGGGTGTCGTCAATTATGCATCGGGACTGTGTCTGTCCCTAAAAGCGATCGAGTGATTTTAATATAAAAACTGATGTAGATCTTAATGTCGGATGGTTTTGTGAGACTATAGATGTCACGCGCAGATGAAAGGAAAAAAGAGACGGTCATTAGCCGAGTATGTAAATGCAATCATTCCCGAAGGACCGGGATATATAGACATGCGTTAAACACCAATGGTGATCGAATTTTAATCGAGAGATTTTTTAAAACTTAAGATCTTTTCAGCCATTCATTTCATTTTCAAATTTTTTGGAGGAAATTGAGTACATTATTATAATAACTTTTGATGATTCAATTTACATAAAATTTAAATGAAAAATATTTTTCGAAATATTTCAAATAATTAGTGAAAAAATAATTTTTAATCTCGTTAAGTACTTCATATGGACGCTGTTCTGTATTACTGTGTCAACCGACAAACACACAATTTTACAGGAGAGCAGTTTTAAACTTTTGCCTCAGTTTGGTGATTATTGTGATCATAATAGTACAGTAATAGACCAACATTTTATCTTGTGTGTTTCAAAAACTATTTACGATTAATAAAATGAAAAGGTTTTTTTAATTTTTTTGTTTAATATTAGGTTTAAGGCCGTTTTTATTACATAACACTGTAATGAAAAAAAGGCAATCTTGAAAATTCAGACGTCAAGTAAGTTCAACACGTTTTTGCTAAATGATAAATGCTTTAAATGTAATTGAAAGTCCGTTTGAAATGACTTAACGCGTTAATGAAAAATATTAAAATATAATATGAAGCTTTCTAAAACGTGTTATATGACATAACATCTTACCGAAAAATATGAATTTTGTAATTAAATTAGTATTAGTGTTATTGTTAAGGAATATTAGGATAGGTTTGGGTAAATGAAAAGGATTATAAAGGTATGTATGGATTTTGAATTTTTAAATTTATTTCACCAAGCAAAAAACAACATGAAAGGCTTTTAACAAATAATAACGGTTAACATTTTACTAATTTTTGGTATGTTAGAATGAAATTTCTCAAAGAAAATTTTTGTAGAATGTAGAGAATAAGATTCAGATCAATTCTGCATTCATAAGTCATTTCACTAAAAATTGTCGGTTAACACAGTAATGCAGAACAGCGTCCATATAGGGTATGAAAGATTACTGGAAAAATTTTTTGATTGATCCACTTTAAATTTGAATTATAGATAGAAAAAAAAAACAGCAATAGGGTGCATAATAAACGGAATTTCCGGGCAATAATAACGCTAAAAACGAGAGAATGGACACGCAAAAAGGTTGTGGACATCTTGAATGTCTCGCCAAGATAGAGAGTTGATTAAGGCTGTTTGACCCGGCGTTGGCGATGCGGTCACTGATATCGGCGCCACCCAGTAGCCGCAAGTTATTTATACGCTTTTTTCGATACAACGGATTTCCTTGGCCGAGACCGCCCGATAACTACAGGGTGTTCTCGATAATGACAGTCTTCACGGATGTAATTTGATAAAATATTTTTTTTCGGGACCGACTCGCCGCGAATCGATATGATTGATCCGATGGAGTGGAACGAACGATCTGTCGATTTTTGACGTCTTGATTTGACGCTGATTTTGTTTGAAATTAGTCGAAAATATCCTGAAAATTATTCGTGGATTAGAATGAAATAAAAGCATTCGGAAAGATTGTCGGTCGGGCGGTTTTTTATTAATTAGCGACTAAATGCAAAGTGCACGCGTTGCATATGCAAATGAGCGACACGTGCTTAATTGAATCTCGTTTTTCGAACAAAATTGAAAGTAATGCACGCGAAACGTCTACATATGGGTGGTCTGGAATGGGTAAAATATGGACCGCTTAAATAGTATGTATATGAAAAAAAGTTGCATTATGGAAAACACGCGTGTAGTTATATAATGAGAATATGTGAAACGTCGAAGTGATTCTGTGACGCAATTAGCAATATTAAAATATCGGCGCGATAAAAAAGCCAATATATCAGCGCACGAATGGAACGATCAAATAAATTACGGACAAACCAGTCACAATTATAAATATTACGAAATTAATAGGCAGTAGCCAACAGATATGAATAATGTGAAACAATCCATTGATAGTTCCAGTAGATAATTCGAACAAAACGCATTTGTGTATCTATCAATTTGAAAAAAAAATAATAACGAAAAACAACTACACATTCGATAACACACGTACGTACACGGATTCTATTCGTAATTATTATTTGTAGTAAATCAACGACGTAATCTAAACGAGAATCCGTATATTATTCATACGCTCATTCTCGGTTTATTTA
Source organism: Hydropsyche tenuis (assembly GCA_009617725.1). Classification (NCBI taxonomy): domain Eukaryota; kingdom Metazoa; phylum Arthropoda; class Insecta; order Trichoptera; family Hydropsychidae; genus Hydropsyche; species Hydropsyche tenuis. The sequence continues at coordinate 2,523,439 of VTON01000042.1, read as the reverse complement.
ACTTTTCGATACGGCGCGGGTCAATAAAACCGTATAATTTTAATATGAATAAGCGTACCGGATACTAATTGGGGCAGTTTGACTAGTTTTTGCCCGCGGGCCATAATACCAAATAAATAACAAAACAAATAAATAAATAAATAAACACACGGATAAATGAATAAATAAAAACGTCAAGCCGCAATACAAATTTCAGGCCTCGGGTCGGCGATTTACATCGTCATTTAATCATGTAAATCCCCCGCTCCACTCCGCCCCCCGCCCATGAGTCCACGACGATAAAGAGCGGTTATTATCGCCGATGTAATGATGCAGTATGTTTGGAATAATGTATAATTGGTCGGTAGTCGGTGCGCGGTCAATAAAAACCGCCTAATTACGGATGCCCGATTTCGGACGTCGTAAAAACGATATTTGGATGGAAAAATGTCGGAATTGTTTCTGCGTTGATGGACGGTGGTTATACAGTGTCGGGGTATCGATTGTGTTTCTTGTTTATTGACCGAAATGAGTTGTGTGAAGTGATTTGACGAAAATAGGGGCGTTAAGTACATTCGGGACTCGTATAACACGGTTTTAGAAAAAAAAATTAAGTAATGCTTTATTTACATAAGATATTTATAGGCAATTTTGCATTTTAATATGAATAGAATTATTTTTTTATACATAAAACGGATTTGTATATATTACATGATGTTTTTGTGGAACCACATACGAGGCTTAAGCATATTATTGATTGAACAATAATAGATTCAATTGAAACGATCTTCATTAAAATAAATCCAATTCGGGAAATTCGTATTCTGCCATCATCCTCCCTTTTATTAATTCACTAGATTTTATTTACACTATTTGTCCGCATAAGCCAAATGATAACCGTTTACAAATTTAGATTCGAGACCACAGTATGTGGTATTCTGCGTGTTCACGTTACCATACAATTGATACGATCGTATTTTGGTACGAGCGTAAATATGCGCGCACGTTTCGAAATATCTCAGGATGTGGCGTTTTAATTAGTTCTCGTAAAATGCGACACTATCTTCGACTCGAATCTATTTATTTGGATATATGCGTTGCCTATTTGTTGTATGAATACAACATTTCCGAATTGCGCGAAGAATGCAGCCAACTCGATGAAAATGGGTTGCGATGAGTTTATTCAATGAATTTTCAAACTATGTATGTACAAAAGTCGGATACTATTCGACAGTCATTTCAATATTGGACTTGAAAGTAAGCTCCATACTTCTGGTTTAATGTGCATCTTTTGGGGTTGAAAGTGTTCGTCATATGACAAATATGAGATTTTGATAATGCGATATTTCAACCTGGCGCAAATTTTCAGTTCCGACAGTTGATACATCGAAATCTACTATAATAGATCAAACGGACAGTTCAATGTTTTGAATAATCGAAAAAAGAATCCGATTGCGCCGAAAATGAACGGTCTGAGGATAACAATGAATGAACGATAACGAACTTTGAACGAAAACCGCCCGACGTATCCGTTCCGCTTTTCCGCGAATGGAATTTGTGCACTAGAATTAAAAAAGGTAACAAAACAGAATCCCAAAAAGCGAACAAAACATAGAGCAGAATGTGTAACGTGCGTAATGGCCGCACAATGGTGGCCGCGCGGCACTCTAGTGTGTTTTTCATATTGCTGTTTAATGTTTTCGATTCTAATCTCGGCGTTTTTATTTCGTGTTGCTCGCTTTGGCAGCGCTGTTATTTAACGGAAATATAAATAAAACTTAATGGTTGTTATTAAAAATTTAAACAATAACTGTTTTCGTGTCGCGGCGCGCGCCCCCCCTTGTCATGCAATCAAAGCGCGATAATGTTCCGACACGAAAAAAATATATACAAAATATACACGTGAAAAAAAATATACGATGTATAATGAAAACAATGAAAACGCAAACACATATAAACGCTAGTGTTTCATTGTAGGATGCTATCGCACCTCGTCAATTGTTTCGTCGAAATAAATCTTCGGGCGACACGACATGCCGCCAAAGGGTTGAAAATGTAACGGAGCTTCGTTCGGTTCATAATTTTCCACTGGGCGAGTTGATAATACTATATTATATTTCAGAAAGAATTTCTATTTGAAATTGTAAACAAGAAGTCTTTTAGTGCAAGAAAATCATCCATTTTCTGTTTCATTTCCGAAAATATTATGATATCCTCTTTTTTTATTCTCATACTCCACTAACGTGTTTTTATTTAGATTATTTATTAATTTTTTTCATTGACCTCGTATGATTTTAAATATTTTATTATAATAAAGTAAATATCACTGCAGGCCGGATTTGGTCACGCCTGCTATAAACAATAAGGAAAATATACCAAAATTTTTGCTGTCACATTTAAAATACACATGCATACGTATGGTAGTGAAGAAAATGTATACCATTAAAATATAGAGAAAAAAATAAAATCGTCGACCTAACATCCAAAATACAGTGACTTTCTACGAAAATTTCGCTCGAAACACCGCATTTGCATTATAAAACACCACAGAGAGGCAAATTCCAGGTTTGCAGGGTGGACCTTGCCAGTTCCCTTGCAAACGGTCCGTTTTATCGTCGCAGTGTTCCGGTATGGTCCCGTGGCACGCATGCGACTTGTAGCGCAAATTGCTTTGTCCGTATCACACCACTGACATCGGTGGTCAGGGACGTGCCGTGCATGGAACTAAACGGGTTAACTCCGTGCATTTTTGATGTCATTCTCTGAAACGAGCGAAACTTTGGAAAGGCCGTATCGATTTGTTAATGCATATTTCAGATCGTTTTTTCGTAATATCGTATGTGCGAAGTGAAATAAAATATTATATGACATGTGAGATTATGTTAAGTTCTTTGGTCAACCCTGTTGTTTTTATCGCTGTTGCGCAACACCTTAGCAGCGAACATGCACTTACGAGATGTTTTTAATCGGTACCCGCATACTCATTACCTTTCGGTCACCTGCAGATTGATCTTCTTGTGCATTTATAATACATAACTCGCTCGGAACATGCGATCGTCGCGAAATCACTATAATTTTCGCAAAAGCGGTACCGTACCCCCACAATGGCCGAGTAATACCGTAACGTACTAAGTACGGTACGTACTTAATCGGTAGCTAAATTAAACGTGATATTATATATCAGATATTATAGAAAAGAGTAAAGTCATTATATCGCAGTCTATATATATTTTGATTTAAAAATAATAAAAAAAATTAACATTGTATTCAAATATTTAGTGAGATAAATGGTAATGAAATAAAAGTGGACCAATACCAATTAATTCTTTAATAAATAATAAAAAAAGTAAATGAGATAAAATCAAACGAGCGTGTGTAATATAATACGTGTAAAGCATTAACGACATGCATGTAATGTTGTTGAAAATGTGAAAAAAATTGCAAAACCGATTTCGTCTAATTATTTCAGCAATTATGAACCATCGACATTCGCCGCCCTTTACGAGTCGTGACGCCCTCGGGTAAGGCACACTAGTTTTTCAGACAGTTATTCGTTCATATACATATGTTTCAATTTCGATCGAAAAAAATACTCATTCCTCAATTATCGACGATTATTTTAATAGATACAGACACGCAAAGAAGAGGAATTCGTAAAAATAGTGCAAGATATTATGCTTTACATAAGATAAATATTTTTTCTTCTATATTCACTACATACAGAAGTGTGGATAAATAAAAACCCAAATATATATTCTCGGGCGTTATTCGGCAATATTTGAAATATGTCATTTCGCCTTAGGGAATCCCCATTTCTTTGACCCCAACCAAATTAGGGTGACCAACCTCTTATTTATGCGAAAATTTGACGACGGGTCCTCCTAATCCGAACATAACGACAAAGAAAAACGATCATATCGTGACGTTTTCGGCATCCTGATTATGCGAGGATTCCGCACGTGACGTCCACGCCATTACTTCATATGAAATTTCTTCCGAATTTACAAGGGGACTTTTATTTCGCCTATTCCACAATTTTCATACGAATCAGTTCGAAACACCCGAAGATCTTCGAGTCCAATCGCAGCAACGATTAATCTCTCCAGATAATCGATCATCACAATTATAATCGATCCGTTGTTAACACGTTTGCGCCGCAACGCGTCCGATAATAATCGTCCCGATAATTCGAAACGAAAGTCAAAATACGATGCAAAAAACGAAGCCCGAAGATCGATACGGGGATCTATATAAATGGGCGTCGCTCGTAGTCAGTGAAATATTCTTCGGATGAGCTGATGATGGGCGAGACAGGCCCATCGCCCCAGGGACACTGACTCGGCTGATCCTTATCGGGTAAATTAAACAAACATTACGGCACGGAATAATAAATAAATATAAAAAAAGTTACGATTCGAAAGAGAGACGGACTCCGTGGCACCGAAACAAAAAAGCGCACCACGCATACGAAATACGAAATATCGAAACGAATAAATAATAAATACGCGTGCAGGCTCGTTCGGGAAAAAAAAGTATTGTTTGGATACGAATATAACATATGACATTAAAAGTATATAGTAAATTTTCATCAATTATTCGGTTATGGATACGTATAAAGTTTTGTTCTCCTTTTGATTTTTATTATCATGTTTATCGTTTGAAATTCAATGGATACAAAGTATGAGAAAATGAATGTGAAAAATAAATAGATGAGATGTATGATTAGAGCAATAGAAAAAAAAATGATTATGTGACGGTTGTATGACAAGGTAGTATCAGAATAGTGATTGAAGGATTATAAAAGAAAACTGGGAAGATCGAATGTAAGAAGGACAAATAAAAAAAAAAAAATGTATAGAGTATAATTGATGATAAATTCTCAAGATTGAAAATTTTTAAAGAGAATATGGAAGATAATCAGAGAGATATTCATAGAAAACGAGATAGTAATAATATTCACTGCAAAATACAGATAACTAAAGTATGCAATGTGATTCAATCGATCCATTATGAATTCACGCATTCCCATTAAGGCGATCTTCGAAATGTAAAACAAACCCGAGCGCATTTTGATTAACAAAACTCTACTCAAAGCATCATACACCTTCTGTACAAACACGAACACAATACGAATAAACAAATATAAATATTAAAGCGGTCAAAAAAAAGGTGGAGCAAAATTGTATCAGGCTGTTGTATCGGGACACACGGGGCGCCTCACAATATGATTTATCATTGACGCGGCCGAATAACTAATACGCTTTATCTCGCCACAGGGATCAGGGGTCGTCAATCGCGGGACGGGGTCGCCGACTTTGGGATTTCGATTTCTTCTGTTCTCGGTTGTGTCCTGGGGATTATATGTTTCTTTGTTTTAGGAGCGTAGCGAAGAGATTCGTTATCGATTTTTATGAGTCCGAAAAATTAATATTTTTATAATTAAAATATGTCAAGGATTCAGAAATATTTAGAATTAAAAAAGAGGGAATACAAAATACTTGAAAGAGTCGTCGCTAGATGTCTATGATATTGAATTGTTTAGAAATATTTTTTGTACATAAAAAAATACTAGAATTTCAGAGCGTTCTAAAAACATTCCGCATCACCTGCGTGATTGAAAGCTATTCGAAACAACAAATAAATGAACGAAGTATTATACTGAAAAAAAAAGCTTTGAATACAAACACAACAAATATATTTTTTGTATATAAACGAAATAGTTAGGATATACTTCAAAAAGCAACGGTAAAATGCATTAAATGCACTTGACATTTATAGCGAACATTTCTGGAGGTATAATTCGAAAATGCGGGTGCATTAGGGTGCCCATCCGTGTCAAAAAAATGAAACCAGCTTTATTTATTGTCCGTAAGGTCGGCACACGTGCGTGAATTGAAAGTCGGTCGTGCGCGAAGTTCGCGTCCAGTTTTTCGAATGGAAAATTAAATAATTAAAAAATTGTTGTATTATTATATTAATGCAGGTCGAGGTGCAAATGAGTGCAAATCGTATCCAGTCACATTCCGACATTCAACAATCGATTTTTAACATTTCGAACGCAGTCCAGGTGTAAACTTTATAAGAAATATATTGAAAATTAACAACATAGACGAAAATTAACGTGGCATGTCAAACTTTACACTGACGTTTATCGCCACGACAATACATCAAGTAGAAAGTGAAACTGTATATAAAAAGCCTAATACGCATATAAATAATAATGAAAAAAAGCTAAACGGGGCAAAAGCGATGCTATCGACTGGCTATTAAGTGTTAACATAACCCCTTGAGTGCGGCCTGTCAACTGGAATTTCCACGAGACGCAATCATAGGAAAAGCGATAAATTATGTTATTATAATGATCACCTTTCACTATGGCTGCCGCGCAGGCCGGGGTGTTCGGAAAAATAGAATTTAGAAAAATGAAAAGGCATCGGGACGCATGAAGAATTATTGAAACGTCCGAAAAGAGTTCGCCGAATATAATAAAAATGAAAATGTTGTTAACGCATTAGGGCACGCGTGTCGAGAAATCGTGTATTTATTTGTGAAAAAGGCGTAATGGGCAGAAAAACCCACATTTTTTATTACGTGTAAATGACTGCGAATGAAATATAAATCACACACGCACGGCCACGAAAAAACCTGGAAAATTTTTCTCGTGTTTTCCACGCGAAAGCAAAGCACAGTTTTCGCGTTTAAAATTCTAAAGATTCATGCAGATGGAGTTCCGTTTTTTTTATTATAATAATTTAAAAATAGTCGGCTCGAAAATTAATATTATCACATATTAATTAAGTTCTGTCAACGGGTCAGTCTTGTAGAACGTAACGGTTTTCGCCAATTACTGAAGTTAAGTAACCCGTGGTGCGGTCAGTAGGTTGATACGATCATAAACCGATGGCTTATGATCATTTGGCAAATAATGATTTCAATATCATTACATAAAAAATAACATTTAAAAGCTTCATGCTACAGTAATAAATTAATGAATAAAATTTCAATTAAGTGTTTGAAAATCCGTAAGTTTTATTTTTTCTAATTCTAATCGAATCCGGTCATTCACTGTAACATAATATTATAAGAAAAAATAATAGGGATGTTACACCTGTTTCCTTTAAGTTCATATAGAATAATCTGCGATAAAAATTATGTAATTGAATACATCGATATAAAAAAAAAACAACACAAAATATTCCAAAAACATTTCGAGAATCCACCCTGAAAAATCTAATGCAGATATTTGCATTTAATATATTCAGATTGAATTCACGCAGAAACCCATTAAAGTTAATTAAAACGAAAAAAATTATGTAATATCGGAAAGATAATTCGGGCAGATAATGGCCGACCGGGGTCCGCGGCCCGCAATTGAGTCGTGAATATTAATATTATAAATATATTATAATATTATTAATATTATAATATATATTTTCGATTGGATGCTCAGATACGGGGGCAGGTGCGGACGGCCACTTGACACCGCCGACGCTCAAACTGTGGTCCGCGTCACAACACCGAAGATCGGCTCGATCGTGTCCAAGTTGGTGGTATAACTTTGCCCGTTCGATGACGGCGATCGTAATCGATCGAATGTGTGTATAAAAACGGCCGAAATTAGCTGTTAATTGAATATTTAATAGTGGCAATTAAACGTTTGAAAGTTTGATTGTTGTTTATGGGCGCGATAAGGATTTGTTCTAATGAATGTTTTGTAGGTTTTAATTTTAATTTGATATAATTTGAAGTATGTGCAGATATGAATTATCGGAACTGAGCAAATTTCTGTATAGTTTCGTTTAAAAAAATAGTTTAATATGTGCATTTTTGTATTAAGTAAAACAAATTGATCATGTCTTGATCATTAAAAAATATATATCGTTACGAGAAACTAATAATACCGTAACATTAACATTTAGCAATGATTACTCATATACTCATACCACAGATAATTTTTTTATAAATAATATCCCACATTAGAGTTCAAAGCAAGAGTTTTCCTAATAATATTGTTAATATACCATCATGACGAATGCATTTTTCACGTCTGAAATCGAAAGAAGACCTCAGACAGTTATAAAGTGAATGTAAAATCGACTACTACAAATAATATCCCACATTAGAGTACAGAGCATGGTTTTTATCACTGAAAAAACTAATCATATAAATCTATAATGACATATAATAATATTGCTTATATGAGCCGTTCAGTGCACAGACTGATTAACTCCACTTTTTGAAAAATCTTGAATTTAAGTGTTAAAGCACTTGGTATAGTCATAACTATTTATGTTTAAAATAACTTTCCTGAATAATAAAGATTAACATCAAAAAACGACAAAATTTTTTTGGCCATTGAATAATAAATTATTTATTTCAGGGCCATTTTGATTAATTCCATACTCTAATGTAAATCATTGCAATAATGCAACTAAAATGCACTAAACCTGTATTTATGCATTCTACAATATTCATTTGAATTGATATTATAAAGGAATTTAAAAAAAACAATGAACCTTGTTTCATCGATTTTCTCAACATTTTGTTTTATGGAGCTAGTCATTGTGTGCACTGAACGGCTCATATACCATTATGACGAATACATTTTTCACGTCTGAAATCGACAGAAGACCTTAGACAATTAAAAAGTTGATGAAAAAACCGCCTACTCTAAACAATATCTCACATTAGAGTTCAAAACAAGAATTTTCCTAATAATATTGTTACCATTATGACGCAAGCACTTTTCACGTCTGAAACCGACAGAAGACCCCAGACAATCAAACAGTAGCGCAAAAGTCAATCGATCCAAAAAAAAAAACAGATCCATCGAGTTTAATGTGTGCGTGTTTGCGCCGAGAAAAACAAACTGACCACGGCTCAATCATACGTAATAATTACGAGCCGGTAACCAACCACCGGAGAGGCGAATCAATTAACGAGCCGGTAGTCGGCCGGTCGGCGGCTACGTTAATAATGGTCGTGTTTTTAAAATGTTAATTTAGTTTTTAATGAAACCGCTGATTTACGAGTCGGAGCACAAACGCGAGCGCGAGTCTAGGCCAGAAGGTGGACGCACGAATTCAATCGATGCCCGGACGGTAATTGGTAAATGGATGGTGCGATTGTCGGAGTTATTGGATTCGGTGGAGTTGTCTTCGATTCGAGTGATTGAATGGTTTGGTCGTGTCGGGTTGAGGTTTGGCAATCTGCGGTGTGATAAGTAGAAGATTAGGTAGTACGAAAGCAGTTGATTGTGTCTAGTGCATGGAAGGTCTTTTCGATTATTGTATGTGAAGTGAAAAGTCGGGAAAGTTTTGTATCGTATGATAGTTTAATATATAGGTGTTGCAAAGGTCTCTTTGAAGCTTTAAAGAAGTTATTATTTTTATTTATGCTATTTGGAAAATTTAAAACCAAAGATACTTTACAATTAGTCCAAAGTATCAAAGTTTTTGCGTTATTATTATTATTTTGATTTTTAAGAAAATATTCAAAATTTCCCACTGGTACACTAATAATACCCATGAAAGATATTATAATATGGTAGGCAAATCATATTTTTTCGTTTGTTTATTGTGAATTTAATTTATAAATAGGAATAAAAACTTTTATATCAACACAAAACTATTTAAAATACATGAATAGTTATAAAAAAAAACTCGCTGAAGTGAAGGGAAACTATAGTAAGTCTTGTTTTACAAAAAACGATGTCCAAAGTGTTCAAGTATTTTTAAAAACATCTCCGTTAAAAGCTCATCAGATGGAGGTAATAAATATTCAGATATTTAATCGATTTTCAAAATTAGGGCACAAAACGAAACACTGTAAATACAATACACTCCACATAAGATGATGTGCATAAACATTGAAACATTTAGTTGAAATAAAAAATAAAATGATACATTTATATAAAATTATATACTATGTATAATTGAATGGTGAATTTTTCATAAAATAGCCCATCAATTACTGAACTGAATTTAAGTATCTGTTTATGGCTTTTATATTGAATAAAAACAAAAGTAAAAAAATAGACACTGTGATAAATATAAAAACTCGAAACATTTTCGACGAAAAAACATGTGTAGCGAACACCTTATTATTAGCAACAACATGGACCCTCGTCCGTTCACCATTCCACCCTTACGAAATTGATAATCGTTGATCCAAAGATTAATTCGGCGATACAAGGTGATCGATGTCTGACAAACACTGTCATTTCCACGTTTAAGTACTTATCGCTTCGGTGGGGAACTTTCGAAAACGTGGATCCATTTTAATGATAATTCCCGACGTAGTTCTATTAAACGATTTTGATTGACGTGCGATTCTCTCTTTTTTCCGCGTAAACGCAGTCTGAACCGACGCAATGAAGACATAAAAATTAACAAAAGTGCCATAAATTCTCTTATGCAAAAACAAATAAATAAAACGAACGCGTGAGTGCATAATGCGAGAACGCATCGCACGTTTTCCCCGCGTTTTTCCTCGACTCTTTGTCATTACAAATTGCGAACGGACGAGGGGGAAAAAGGTAAACGCGCACAATTTCTTCATTAGTGTTGAGAAATGTTGCCGCTAACGAGCCAATTGTTAGGTGAATTGACGAAAAAAAATAATGAAACGAATAAATATGATCGCTAGACGATGCATAAGCTGGTTACGGCAACAAGATGTTAACAACGACAACGGATCACGCGTGTTAAATAGTGAGAGAGTAACTGCTGTGTAATTTAATTCATCCATTTATTTATTTCATATCCGATACGTGTGAACATATGAATAGTGCAACGATTCTAGATAAAAGTATTCATCAAAAGGTATGTTTTAAAAGCCGTTGTTAATATCGAATTTTGTTTATATTATAGCGAAATTAACTATTTAGATACGCCATATGAAACGGTGGAAATGTGTAATTAAAAACGTTTCAATTTGCAAGTTATGAATAAATTGGCGATAAATTAAATATTTGGTTATAAATTGTGAACGATCACAATGTGCACAGTGTACGAAGTCGGCATAATAATCAATTTTTTAAATTCAATGAAAAATTCTTGATTTACTATTATACTAGGCAACGTTACAGTTGCGGTTCGCGGATTAAACAATATGAAGAATCACCGAAACAAATGGAGAGCGAACGAACTAAACGAAATGAAAAAAAATGTGTACCGGGCAATTATATGTCGGCTAACAAGTTGTAAAACAAAAGTCAGCGTGAAAATGTTAATTGCGTGCAGTGTGTGTTCCTTGGGAATGAACCGAGGGGTAAAAAATCAATAGGTGTTTGTGATGTTGTTGTGGTTCTTGTGCGTTTTACTCCAATTAAAACCTCGGCACGAACCAGACTCACATAACATTGTTATGGGCCGACGCCATGTGAACTTTTATTAATGCGCTATTTGCCCGTGAAACTAATCTATGAATAGGCCATTGAGTGCACTATGACGATTCAATTTGAACAAAAAAACATCGGCATATGTTTTTTTTTAAATTAGAACACATTAAAAACAAAAATTGATTTGTACTTACATACTGTTTGTTGCACGATGTAGATCAGCACATGAAAAAAAAAAATAAATAAAATAAATACAATTCATCAAACACATTCGATGCATTTTCCGACTCACACTTCTGAAAAACAATAATAACTCAACTAAATTTTAATCATCAGAATCGTTTGCGCTAAAGCAAAAGTCCTGTTACGCTTTCGATCATAACAAACACGTACATAACCGAATCGAAATTCAATCAAAACCTCAAATTCGATCGGAGCGTGCAATCTGCTCACACTGCGACTAATCCGGATGATTTGTTCGCGGCTAATTGCGGATAACGAGTAATTCGTGACGGTTATTATCGCGACTCTGATCGATTGTCGACAACGGACGGTTAACCGACCGACCGACGATCGGACGATCTCCATGGACCCCTTTGAAGACGAGGATTACTCGGTTGAGACGTCGTTATTAATCTGTCTCGGTTTACGGTCGATCTGCAAGGAATTGTGCAGATTAACTGGCAAACTTCGAAGAATTTGTATTTGTATATTTGTATATATTTGGCAAACGAATTATCATCGTATTGAGAATGTTTCAATCTTACAAGGAGAAGCTCTCAGGTTCGGAACGAATTTCTCAATGAAATTTTTTTTTCAATAGAATACCTTTATTGTATCGATATGGTAAAGTATAAAAGCTCACTATCGAGCCAATTTAATTTAAAACGACTTAAAAGTTTCGATATTTTGACGTATCGCTTATATATAATATTTTTGTGAGTAAACGCTGTATAACAAACACCGTCATTTGTTTGTTTTACGGCGTTTATTCAAACACATATATAAGCGATACGTCAAAATATCAAAACTTTGAAGTCGTTTTTAATTAAATTGGCTCGATAGTGCGCTTTTATACTTTACCATATCGATACAATAAAGGTAATCTATCGAAAAAAAATTTCATTGAGAAATTCGTTCCGAACCTGAGAGCTTCTCCTTGTTAAACGATTCGAATTAAACATTGATTGACTTGGTCTGAAGATGAATCAATCTGCTGCTATATGGATTGAATTTAATCGATTGCAAGTTTGAGAATTTCGCGGATAAGACGACCGGTGGTAGTTGGCATGGCCGGCCAGGCCCGAAAGGGGTTCCTCAGGGTCCCCTATTAAACCTATTAAAATTTCGATGACATTCTATAAGGGAATCCGGTCTCTGTTGCGTGTTGTGCGGGATGCGGGACAGGTGACTGAGGTACGTTTAATTAACGGCGGTTAACCGACACAAAACGCGTATATACGATATAGGTTGGATTCAAAACGATAAGATAGTGATGGATTCGATTTTTCTGATGATACAGATGTGAAATTTGAGACTGAGTGATCTTTTCAGAGCTAGATGGTGATTGACGTTCGAGTAGGTTGGATTTGTGTCAAGGTGTGTTGTGTGCAGTGATAATCTGATGATTAGTTGATTGTGTTTATAAGATTATATTAGATTAGAATTATAATGAATAAAATATTCATTGAAGTTTGGGTATATTTAAGGTTAAATTAAGATATCAAAATGTAATCATAGTAATTATTGAGAAAGTAATTTCTCGCATTGTTTTGTCGATTTCGATAAGTTGGAAGAGTTCGAAAAAAAAGATCAAAGTAATACATGGAAGTAAATAAATATTAATAGAATTGAAAAATTTTAGGTTGTTAAAATAAACGATTGTATACATCGGAAAATTTCATAAATTCAATAAATACGCCTCAATTAAACTTCAGTCGTTGAAATAAACATAACTCAAGCGATTAGTTAAAATTGAAAATATAACAACAACAACAAAAATAAACAATTAACAAATTTACAAATTGATAAGAACGAGCGTTCAATTAGAGGGTTACGGCGAAATCGCAACGTACGAAAAAGAAATAGCGTACATTTGTAAGACATTCGCACGAACGTAGTAATAATGTTTTAATAAAAAGGTGGCCGTGTAAGAAACGAGTCGGCATTAAAATATATAATTAACTTTTGTCGAGTTTCGGTCAGTGTACTGCGTAACAAATATTATACACAATACGTATATAATTATTGTGTTGTATTATTTTTTTTCCATTCTGCGTTATTATTTCTCGTTGTTAAATTATAAATCACGTATGTTACGAATGGTAGTTGAAGGTGGCGTATTAGCACTCGCACTTCGCACGCTTAATTAAATAATCGCGCGCGCTTTTAGATCGTTATCGTTCTGTCGGAATAACTACAAAAACGTCAAAAGAAATGCTATATAATCAATGGCGACGAATTCACACGGATTAGGCCAAAATTTTGGCGGGGAAACAAAGTGGGATACGCCCAACACGATAACGAATAATACGGGCCACAGTTGTTTTCAGTAAAAAAATAAATACATAAATCCAATTTCAATTAATATTTTCATCTACAAAAATCTATCATCATCATCTTATTTATTTTACATATTATTTGCAGGACAATTTATAAAGAGAAATTAACTTTTAACCCTTTCATCGGCCTCTTGACCGCTATAGCAGTCATAGCTGAAAACTCTGTAGCGCAAAGATCAACATTTAAACAAAACTATAAGTAATATTATTTATTACATTATTTAAAAAAATACCATAAGTACGAATATTATATAACATATTTAGTTACTATAAAAAATATCCCGATGCATATTTATAGTCGAAAACTCGGCTACGGACTTGTATGGCCGTTTCGCGGGTAAAAGAGTCAAATTCTAAAACTGCTTCTTTTCAAATTATTTCAAGTCGTTCATTCAATAATCGAACTATATATTACTTGACTTTAAAAAAAATAATTTTAAATAACGATAAAATAAATACGAGTGTAATGAACCATTAAATTACCAATTTCAGGCCTATTTCCCTAAAACGATAATCGGGTCGCTAAAACGCATACAATCGCACCATTTCAGCGAATTGCTCGTTTAATAGCGACGCACTCCTAACAAACGTATAATTGGCGCATAATTTAACAGCGCACATGGTTTCAATTGCAATCGAAGTGCATACAAAGGGCGCACTATGCAAATTCGCGCGATAATATGTCAACCGGGCTCTAGGGACGCCCATCGTCACCTGACGTCCGAGAAAAACACATTCAACACACTTCCATCCTCGAAATAACAATATAATTATTAATATCGAACGCTCCGGAACAGCCCGAGAACGATAATTGCGCCGATGATAAAGCCCTTAGGGCAATAACGCCGCGTTATTGCCATATCAATTGCGCAACACGTGTAAGCAATAACCGTTTCACTTATACCCTTTCGATGCCACTAAGAATTCAGCTTGGGCCGTAGTGGATCGCGTGTTCGTTAGAATTTTCGCCTCTCGAAATTGTCGGAGGGCCCAGAATATAAAATGCGAAAAAAATCAGTCGATCCGTTCGATATTCGTGTGCGTATTGCGGCCCATCTAATTGGACGTGGCACGCAACGCGTTGTGCTTTTTTGTTCCTTCGATGACTCTTTAACGGTTTTTCGTTGACAGTTTGTTTATGTAATATTCAAAAGGTTTTAATATTCATTTGGCTTAATGTGTGTGTGAATGTATTAGGCCTAGACGATTTTGATGAATCTGAAGATTGTTTTTTTGTAAAGGTGATTGATTTTAAGTATTCAAATTTTCGCGTATTAATACATACGATAAGTGAAAATGTTTAAGCTTCTTAAAATATTTGTTGTCGTTATACAGAGTGGACGTTTTTCGTGGTGGTGGTTTCGTTTTTGTACGCTAGTTTTGGGAATCGGTTAGATATCAGCTTGTTTGGTATATTAATCGGAAAAGCTTCAAATAGAGATGTTTTTAAAAATATTTGAAAACTTTGGACCTCGTTTTTTTATTTAAATAAGAAATATCAAAAAACAATAGTTTCATTTTACTTCAGTAGTTTTTTATAACTAATCATGCATTTCTGATTTATTTGATTTTCTTATTCCTATTTAATTGTAAGTATTAAATGCATAGTAAACAAACAAAAAAATAAAGTTTGTCTGCTATATTATCTTTCATTTGGAAATTATTAGTGTGCAAGGACGAGATTTTGGTTTTTTTCTTAAACATAAAAAAAATAATAATTCAAAAACTACGATACTTTGGACTGAGTTATGTATGGTTAAAAATGCTATAACCTCTTCAAAACTTATCCTAGACCTTTGGACTACTCTGTATAATATTATACATGAAGTAGTGACAATTTTTGATAAAAGCATCTAAAAAAAATATATATTTTCTAGCGAATTTTCGATGACCTCCCACATCGAAACACGATAACCATTTTTCAGCATTATTCGTTCAAATTACCAAAATTTTCACATTAAAAAAGATCGATAATGATTTAAATACATAACCCATCACCTCAGGCCTGCAATATACCATAATACATAGATAGTCTCGTTTCAAGATGATAAATGGCCAAACGGACTGATTGTCGGCGGCCGCGGGGAATTTCGCGCCACATTAGCATATACGGCGATTGAATTAGACAATCGCCTCGGTGTTAAAATGATAAATACGTATCGTGTTATACGTGCTTTTCATGAATATGTAGTCGGACCATTGTTCCTGAAGACTATCCCGACGATGGAGTTCGTAGAGCGAAAGGTGTGTGTGTGTTTGGAGATGATTCGTGGAAAATTGACGATGTATAGAATGAAAGTAAAATTTATTTTTTTATAATGCTATTGTATAATATTAATTAATTTAATTAATGATATAGAATATGAAATAAAAAAACTAGAGCTGTTTCGATGTTTGTATAGCGAGAGCGCAAAAAGCGAAACAATCCGCCCACCTATAAATTTGGCAAAAACACACAATTAATAAGTCGATTTCCTTATCGATTCCATATTAAAAATTTATTTGTTTTAACATCGGGATCGTTTCAATTATATCCACGATGACGACTCGTTTATTGACTTCGTCCTTACCCAGTTTGCACCTGTTCGTAATGAATCGTTCGTCGTCTTGTGTGTAATTATCGTAATTGGGAACGATACCTAAGTATCGCATTATCGCCACTGGCTCAGCTCTGACCTCGTCGACTATTTTTTTTTCCAAATTTTGGTTTTTTAACATGTCATTTTTTTTACACATGAGCCAGTTCAAATAATCGATTTCGTACAAGATTAGAGTGGCCGGTATAATGAAGGCGTTATCCTGACGTTCGATCGAGTTTGTCGACTTTTAAACACCTTTCTTCCTAGTTCAGAATTAATTTGTCGTTATCGTTGACTTTGAATAGTAGTTTTCGTAAAAGAATTTGAAGACGTTTTATGATCAAGTATTAGAAGATGTTAATATCAATTAACTGTATATATATATATATATATATATATATATATATAATACGTTTTAGTTTTTAAAAAAATCATAATTTTACACAGCTATGTTATATGTTAGAGCAGGCGACGACAACCTTTTTTAGTCGTGAGTCAAAATCAGACAAAATTTTTATTAGGAAGACATTTTGGGTCAGTATGTTTTTTCATTGAAAAAATAATAACAATATGATTTCAAACTTTAAACATCAAAAAAGCAAAGTATATTTGTAATGATCACAAAAACAAATATAATTGTCAAGTTATCAATGGCACACTTGGTGCTGAATTTTTGATATCAATTTAGTAACTTCTGGTTTATAGTAAGCTATTTTAAGACGAATACAAGCGTCTGAAACTTCGATAGTTAATCTACTTCTGTTCTTATTTAAAATAAATATATGTAAAAATATTTGTTCACATTTCCAAGTTAAACCGAACGCAAACAAAATGAGTTTTTTTTTAAAGACGAAAACTTCGCAAGAAGTGATACCTAACACGTTGATATTATGAAAAGATGATTATCTTCCGTTTTTTTTTAAATCTTTTTACAATATCTAGAATTTATCCGTCTAAAACCTCCATTTGCGGAACTAAAGTGGATAACTTGCAATTATAAAATGGATCACTTGTTGACCCGCGGGTCATAGATTACCGACACCCGTTAAAGGTTTCTAGAAACATCAAAAATTCATCTACCGACCAAACTTAAAATTGATAAACTTTGACGATCATTGAAAATCAATACCTTCGGTAATGTTACAGTTAATTTTATCACAATATTGAATTCAAAAATCCAATCCACAATCCGCAACAAATCGTTCATTGCTCCTTCAACAGTCGAAGCATAATGCGATTGCACATAATCCCATATGTCCGATGGCAGATTACGTCACTAAATTAACCGGACAATTATTGCCCGGCCTCGTTTGTCCTCAACGTGTGTCTGTTTGCTTATTTAACAAGCGGGTCGAAAGTCGCCATCTAGCACGCTCATCGTCGATTAGTCCACGATACGAGACCCAAGGGTCCACCGCGACGATCAGATATATATGTATTGCTTATATGTGCCAGATACTCTTAACGATGCCTTCCGTATAATCTACTATTGATACTGTGGTGCAAGAAGATGTTCACCTGTTTTCGATGTCGTTACGATGGTTAGTCGGAAGAGGTGAAAGGGGTCGTTAAACGGGGAAACGTTTCGTGTTTTGGTATTTGATAAATTGTGATAAAAGTGAAGGTTTAATTATGAAATATCGTTTGAATACTTGATTGATTTCGTAATTTGTTTTAATTTTGGCAAATGCACGATCTTATCAATAAAACAAAGAAGTTTGTTTCAATAAGATATTTTTAAGTTAGTGAAATAATTTTTTTTAGAATCAACTTGAATTCGATATAATACAAATGAACTGTTATACCAAGAAAAAATGATATTAATAAGATTCTATAATATTTGAAAATTATTTAAAGAATTATGAAATAAAATATAATTTTTGAATAATCAAACGATATTGAATTTCTTCTAATTTCACAGTTCTGCTTTAGTAACAAATTTATATAATTGTATTTTTTAATTTACAGGTATATCGCTAAAAAATGAAAAAAAAAATCTACTATTGACACACGCTGAGAAACCATCTGCCTCAAATAATTTTGAAAACATGGCACGTTTAGTCAGAAGTGAAGAATTGAACGAGTGAATTTTTATTAAGAACAATTAAATCAACGATTTATTAATCAAACAAAAAAGATCCGGTTGACGAAAATTTTAATGCATTTCAATTTTTTTATATGCTTGTTTTGTGCGGTTTCAATTAACACAACGATTTTAAGGAACTGATCAGTGGAGCCGAGTGTAAATTGAATTAATTTGCGAAACGTCAAAAATGTATTCATTATCAAACCGACGATATAATCTGAACAGAATTTTTCCAATCAAAATTCGTTAATTTTTCATAACAGACAACCAAACAAGAGAGGGTTGAGCAAAAAACGTATGACTGTGCACGAAACGGTCAATTTGTTCACGCTGCGACAAAGCGTCGAGCGCGAACAGCGACCGCTAATGAAATATTAAAAAGAGGCCCGTAGCGAGAGGCGAAAAAAAAAAAACAAACACCGAAGCAAACGAAAATATTAAAACAATAAAACGAACCAGAAATAATAAATAAACAATGAAAAAAGTCGACTAAACTAGTCCGTCGAGCGAGAGTCGTCCGATGATTGATAAAATTGACCCAGGTGCCGAGTCATCGTCGGATATTGGTATGACAGACTGTTCCTGGAGCGTGTAACGATCTCTCGCCATCGGCCACAAATGATTGATTCGATAACACTAAATAAAATAAAATTGGTGGCCGGTGAGTGGTATGAATGCGTAGAATGTGCGTCGAGCGAGGCGGGAACGCTCGAGCGATTTTGGTTATACAAACGTTTAGGCATCGTAACAATTTTGATTCAATTTAAAAAAAAATCTGATTGCATACATAAAAGCAATAGAGTATTCCAAATTTGTAATAAATAATTCTATTGAACCACTTCTTACAAGATCATTCAATTTATGCAACATTGAGTGCGACCAAAATGTAAATGAAGATATACATAGTTGCAGTATCTAACGAAAAAAAAACTTCCATTCATTGATAATTATATATGATTTAATAATGACGTGCAAAAAGAAAGTAACGACGAAATTAGTGAATTTAAAATCGGCAATTAATAAACGAATGGGTCGTTTATACATTCGAGATATAAAAAGGTGAATAGAGCATTGTTAAAATGTAATACTGTAAATATAAAAGTTGGATCGTAAAGCGTGTTTAACGGGTTGTCAATCAGCTGTCGGCTGGTTTGGGCACTATCGAGTCGGGGGTCTTCGAAGAAAACAAAGTGTCTAGAATTATTTCAGCTCGAAAAAATAGAATGATATGAAAAAGAGTTGAATAATTATTTCTGGGAAGTGCGGAAGTGAGCGCCACTGGAAGTCGTCCCCTAATCAAGACCTTAAGGGACAGACGATTAGAGTGCCTTTTGTTGATTGTTTATGCATGTTTTAGGTTCATTATATTCTAGTAGGTGAGGGCCAACTGAGGTGAGTTCAAAATATTATGAAAACAAAATTATATATGAAAATTATAAATCGACCTGTCTTCATTTTAACTTTTAATTAAAGAAATATAATTTTATTCCTTAAGTCACGTAAGCCGAGGATAAAATAACAAAAATAGCAGATTGTATTATATTATTGCACGAGTGTCGAGTACTGTATGTCTTTTCGATGTCAGATAAAACTTGATATACCGTAAAAACAAAGACAATATCATACACATATCTAAAATTGAACAGACTGAAAAAAATAAAACTAATTTTTCCCGACATGTAAGAATAAAAACGAATATCAAAATAATATACAGTGGAAAACATTGACATAAAACTAAAGGGACCGAAATATTTTTCGTTTTAAAAGAATTTAACGTTAAACGTCATAGAATTTTGTCAGCACCGTAACATTATTTCTTGTTAACCGAATTTTCACATGAAGCGTTTTCATGCTAAACGATTTCCACTGTACTAATTTTCAATTTGCGAAAACATCAATAAAATCATATATAAGATCCACGAAGTATTTTTTAATTAAAATACGAAAAGTTTCGCACGTAGAGTTCAAGAGTGAGAATAACCTGAAAATCTGGCTACATTATTCGCATGACAATTAAATGCACAATCATCGTTGCATCTTGTTCGGGTGCATTTTTGGACGAGACAAAAGACGCGTTCACCAAACTGTGAAATATTCATCATTATTATCGTCGTGTGTACGGGGCCGAAAGATATAAAAGAGAACGAAAAAAATTACCGAAATAATGAAAAAAGACAAGCGTTTCTTCGATGCAAACGAGGATAATAAAGTTGCGAAATTAGGTTGGAAAAAACATAAATGAAAAAATTTCATGCGAAAAAAATTGACGAAATCGAAAAGACGCATCCGTTCGCGACGATTAAGTGTTTCTTTCGGATCCGGTTCACTTTCAGATTTCGCAAAATCGATCAAAATTTATGTTGAGGATTCAGAAAAATACATAAGATAAAAATGCATTGATTCACGTTAATTACGAAACACAAGTGATATTCAACGATAAGTACATGCACGAATAATTTTTCGCTTGTCCAAGATCATTTTTTTCAAATGAACTTTTTCAAAAGTTATTTTCAACATGCAAACAGTAAAAACGTCCAAATTTTCAGTACACGTCATATCAACTATAAACAAGATAAGACTTTATTGAATATAAACATATTGAAACAATCGAAAAAAACACTTAACGAAAAACCACTCCGATCCGAAAACAAATCCGCGAGAACCGCACGAACAAAAACCCCATAAATTAAACGGCCGCATAAATCAAACAAGATCCGATCCTTAGATTAATCAATTAATTCTCGTCATTGTTTCGCACCGACAAAGCCTGAATTATAAAATAATAACGCGTTGTCCGCATACGAACTTATTCCCGATGCGTTGCAGTTTTTCACAATGCCGGCCGGTGCACGTATCGGATATGCGCGAGGCGGCCGTCAATCAAAAGCCGGGAAAAACGAAACAAAAAGCCGCCGCATGCATTATAACGAGGAAAAATAATAATGCGAAAATAAAGTTTCGGAACGAAAATAACGATAAAGGCAACAAAGGCGGCGGAGATTTCGTCGGGAAGTCCGGCCCGCGTAAAAACTGCAGCGCCTTTTTGTTTTTGTAGGTCCGAGTGCATTTTTAATATAATAGATGTAATTAAATTAGCTAATCCGCGGTCGAGAGTATGAATATTTTGTTGGTTATGGTGAATAGAATAAAAGTAAAACGATCTACGTTCGGGCCTCGTATAATATGGTTCCACGATAACGTTGTGTAATACAAATCCGTTTTAGGTTTGAAGTTCGTAAAAAATTTGGACTTTCGTTCCGAAAAACTATCGATGTTCGTTAATATTCTTTTTTTTAATAAACAGTACATAAAGTATACATTTGCATATTTAGATAAAATGCATTATAGGTATGTTTAATGCTTAATGTGTTTCACGCGTAATTCATGTATTATATGTCAGAAAATTAAGTTTCTTAACGAATTTCTAAATTTTTGCCTGAATTTGCACACACTAACAATTCGGATGGCAAAACGTGCTACTGGACAACATTTAAACTCGAAACTCGTTAAGATATAATAAAAAATTGATAAATATAATTTCCAAATTGCACACGAAATTCATTGAAAAAAAAAAAACATAGTTTACGCACTTATAATGCTTGAATTACTCGTGAAATTCGTTAAGAATCTTAATTTAAGCACTTATAATGCATTTCTATTCATATTGAAATGTAAATTTGTCAATAAATATTTTATGTACCTAAGTAAAGTGTTACTTATTTTTTAATTTTTTTTTTCTAAAACCGCGTTATGTAAAACGTGTTGTACAAGAATAGGTCACAATTCAGTGACAAAGTTATATCAAAATCGTGTTATATAAAACCATACTATACGAGGCCTGAATGTATAAACAAAATTTTTGAATGAATTAGAAAAATACAGAACGGAAACAATGTTCAATCACAAAAATTTACGTAAATTCTTAGAACGTTTAACGTGGAACAAACACATTTCTGTTTTTTTATACACCGAATGCGTGTCATTTTCAGGTTCATACACGGTTGTGTAACTATTTGAAAGGTGGAGGGCTAATTAATAACCAAATATGCTCATTTGGAAACTTGAACAGTCCAAATAAACACAATTTAAACGGGGTCTTCGGGCACGATAGCCGGCCCTTATCTATATGCTATCCATCAAGCTAACATATCATCAAATAAGCCGTTATAAAAATGTGCTCTACTTTATGTGAATGGCTTCAATATAAAATACGTTAAGGAAATTAACGTGTTTAAAACAGCCAAAATGGATATTTATTCCGATATTACAAATAGATGTAAATATAAACAAACAATACGAATAGAAGATCGAGTACCTTTATTGTTGTATAGAACGCTGAACAACGCTCGAAAACGAGAGAAAAATGAAATTAATAAGGCGTACGTATAACAATGCAGGTGAATACGAAAAAAAAAACGGAAAAGAAAATAAACAGAAATGAACTAAACGAGAGAAAAAAACATACATGTACCACGCGATATCAGATACGGACCATCTTCGCCTGTCACCGGCACATAATAACGGAGGACGACTCGATTAACGGATGCGTTATCGCAGTCCACTTAACGGATCGCCAAATTGCCGAAAACTTTCCCATTCATTACCCAAAGAGAGAAGGGTTCAAAAAAATTTCGACGATCGGAAATGACACGATATGGTCTTGATTATCGTTAGATTTTTTTTTTACATTGGTATTGTATTTAAAATTGCATAAATATATGATCCGTAACAGAACTAATTGCATTCAAAATAATAAAGAATTATACAATAATTCGTATTTTATTTTCGTAAGTGTGAGAAGGTTTGTATGCATAATCATATTTAAAAAAATAAAAATGTATGAACTTACACCCTGTAGAGACGGCAAAATTATTTCCATCGTTGATGTTATCCGTAGATGAAGTTATTGTAGTGTTGCCAATGACAATGTCGGCGGATGAAGATTATTTTTCCGAGAAAAAAAAACAGAATACATCAATTACAGCTGAACATTGATAATGTAAAAATACGAATTACATCGCTTGCAAAAAAAACCAATGTAAATATTATCAAAATGGATAAACGCGCAAAATCGCTATGCAAATATTTTATTTTAACGAAACCTGAATCTGCATCGAAGTCAGCGGTACTCACCAAAACTGGATCCTGAAACGAAAACAAAACAATTAATACATTTGAGTGTTATAAAACGTTATACATAATAAAATAAGAAATGCGTTGTGTGAAAATGTCTACGCATTTTCATAATATAATATTAGGGAGTTCGTGCGCGTGAGAGAATCTAAAACACATAAGAAATCTATATCTATCGGTTATTGTTGCAACTTTACAACATAATCTTATGTGAGAACTAATATCGATGTTGATCAATTCAAATAAACAGGTGAGAATTATACGCCCACTTTCTCATAAAAATACATATATGCACATACATTAATAAATTAATTTGACATTCACTAAGACAAGACATCAAATTTTAGAATTTTTTTAGCAAGAATACTTTCAATTACATGGATATTAATAAAACTTCTTAATTATCTTTGTTAAGTTACCTAATCAATGTTAAACTATCATTTAACTTTGACAATCGTTAAGAATAGATCTGCATAGATAAACTGATAACAGTTTCGATCAATTCAAAAATTAATTCAAACAATTTTGAAAATCTCAACTAACAATTATCAGAACAACTCTGATCGATAAAAAAAAATCGAAATTTGGCCACCCTGCGAACGAAACAAGCTATATACGAGCGCCGCGCCGTCTGAGAAGAATTGCCGTGAAATCGAGTTCCCATGATACAGTACGCGAAATATATTTAGACCTTGGGTCGTTTAAGGGTTTTTTAACAGTTAAACGGTCGATTAAACGGCCGATACGTACACGTCGAGGTTTTCCCGCGCCCGTCGAACGCCTGGACACCTTACGTACACCGCTCCTCCGGTTCCGACTACCGACAATTACCGGCCATATAAGCAAATTGCGATGGGTTATAATATTGGATAGTGCCTGGCGATTCGTATTCGTTTGTGTGTGTGGGTAAATATGGTTGGTGGTGTGGGTTTGAGAGTAGCTATCCATCGGCGCGCGTGAGAAATCGAAAAAATCTATGGGTTGAATCGATGTAAAATCATCGGTCTTTAGGAGGATGTTTCTGGGAGTTTTCTTTTTCGGAATGTGAGAGGGGTTTATGTATTGGTTCGTTGCGATGAAGTTTAATTGAATATTTTTAATATTGTTAAGCTGATTGATTTATATCATTCGTAGCCTGTATAATGCAAAACTAGGTTTTCGAAATTGAATGTTTTGGGTACTTTTCATCGTGCGATGAAGAGGAAAATAACTAGAAAGAAACTGAACGTTGAAACCAATTCTCACCAATATTACACAGTCGTATTTATCTATAGATAGTTTCATTGGGAGATGTAATCCTGGAACTCAAACATCGATATTTCGGACAAAAAATTCTGTTGCAAAATCTCTAGATTCACCACAATGACTAAAGTAACCAAGAAATGTCGATATTTCTATTTGACTAATCCATGGTAACCATGGTAACGAACGAATCCGGGATAATATTCCTAGCGCACTAATCTCACGCAATTTAATATCCTGCCAATTTTTTTTAATACTAGAAACACACAATACTAATAAGAATTATTTTTTATATAACTATTCTTAAGAGTTTTCTTAACTTAAATATGTTATTATTTGTAATATTTCACCAAATATAATATTATACAACCATCTGAGAGCAAAAAATATTGCGCGTTCCAGCGCGTCCCAATTGGGGATCATGGCAGGATATGGGTTAATGAGAATCGGTACATTCAACAAATCTTTGTCGATATATTAAAAATACATATAAGTTTAATTCGAAAAGAATATATATTGCGAATTTTGAATCTGCAAATCTC
The DNA here is from genome assembly GCA_009617725.1 of Hydropsyche tenuis. Taxonomy (NCBI): domain Eukaryota; kingdom Metazoa; phylum Arthropoda; class Insecta; order Trichoptera; family Hydropsychidae; genus Hydropsyche; species Hydropsyche tenuis. The sequence continues at coordinate 2,497,976 of VTON01000042.1, read as the reverse complement.
AAATGTTCATAAGGGTGTTTTGTAAGTTTTGAAAGCGGCGGATTCTTCTAACCCTTCGACCGCAGACGCGCGTGACGTTTCGACCCTTACAAGGGGCCGCTGATCGCCAGGAGGCTTTGTAGGAAAAAATGCTTATATGATGAAAAAAATGCGGAGCAGGGTAAAAAAACAAGGCTGTTTGCGATGTCGCGTTTTAACCTTTTGCGGTGATGTGAGTAAAAGAGTGCGTACAAAAAGCAGGGTCGTGCGATTTTCCGATGCAACGTAGAAGATAAATGATTGGATTTTGTCGATGTTAGAGTTGATTGATTGTTGCGAAATTAATCAGAGATTGTCCTGTAACATTTGAATATAAATAAACGTATACGTTGTAATAAAATAAATAAATTCATCTGGACAAATTGACCGATTATTGTTTAAAAATCGATGCGTTCAAAGCGACAACGATATGATACAAAAAGGACAATAATTTTCGATCGTACAGCATTTTTATGTTGTCATTAAGCGGCATTTTAACGCCTCGATATCGCCGTCGTAACCGGCAATGTCTCGGTTATTATCGGAATCGTTAATTAACGAAAAGGGTTCGTAGTGTGTTGGTTCGAAACGACAATATTTTAAATGAAATGCAGTAACATAATTGTAACAAGATAAAAAATATCTTTACAGCAGACACACTGAGTAATTTTTCGTTTACGACCCGCTCATTCATAAGCATCCCGTACATGTAAATCATTATTGTTTTATGGTAGCATACGTTTTATTTACCATTTGAATTTGTGTTGATAGTTGAAAGATTGTAGATAATGATAGAATGAAAATTGAAATACTGAATGAATATATCTAGAAAAAAAAACTAATAATGTAGAATCTAAACCAAGGAAAATCTCGCAACAGTATTCGATTTGTGCTTCAAATAACTTTCGATCGATTCGACTTTGAAAACATGTAAAATTTCATGTTCTGCAATTTGGTTTATTCGCGTTATTCGGTTCTCGAGTAGCATAAGCATAAGTAAAGTAGCATGAGACGGGCCTCCGGTCGTGAACCGTGGAGAGGTGAAGCGGTCACAAGAGTCGGCTTCGCCGGGACACAATGAGATATTATGCCTTCTTTGTGCATAAATTTGCAAACACTTAACCCTTGTACTACCTAAGGACGCCTTTAGAAAACGGTCGAATTAGATGTATAATACAATTCTTGTAAAATCACATTTTTTCAAAAACAATTGTTGGACCCATTTTCCAGTTGAATGAAAAATAATTGCGCTAATCCAATTCTAAATCCTTTAAACGGCATTCGTACACAATAATATACAAAATTTATTTCGCTTTATAATTAAATAAAAATCACATAGACACGAGTATCGTTGGTCTGAGAGCCTCCTCCGCTGGCATGGGCGGACTGGCTCTTATGGTATATGTCCCTTATTGTAATACGATTTGGGCTAGCGTGATAAGGTATAGCCTAGACTGCCGCATTTGTCTGGTTAGGCCTTGTCCTGCAGTGGATAACTAATAATGACGATGATGATTATAAGTAACAAACATATATTTGATATTGACGCTCAGTCGAGAATTAATTGGTTCTTTCAATCTGAATTTACTGATCGATCTCGCTCAAAGACTCAAAGAAACTACAATGAACCAAATCATCCATATTCAAATTTAACCATTCGAAATATGTATAATTTTGCAAAATAACAAAAATTACGGACACGAAAGGGTTTCAGAGTTGCAAAAGCGAGATAAGATCTCCTTTCGGAGGAGAATTCCGGGCGCGGGACGGGACGTCCGCGGGATTCCCGCCACCGGATTCCCGCGTTCCTATTGCCGATATTCGCCAGCCGAAGAACGTTCCTCCTCAACATCCGATGGCAGTAATTGAATCGTCTCCAGCCGGATAAAGAACGTCCCGGCGACGGGACATTCCGCGGCCCGAGCGCGACAGGAATTCACCGCCGATTTATAAGCGTCGAAACGCTGAAAAACGGTAAGGTCCTCCGAGGTGACCGTTCTGCCAGACATTCGGACATTGCCAACCGACGGATAGGATCAGACCAGGAGGTTGTATAGGCGGTCAATTAGGCAATCGCGGCGTCTGGTAAGGCACATTATGCGGCAATTATGCTCTGCGGCTCCCAGCCGGGCACGTACCGTGTTCTACAGCCAGGCCATGGGAAGCCGCGTCTTCTGAGGCTTCCAGATATTCGTTCTCACCATGGATAAATTGCGATCGATCGAAGGTGGACGATCATGAAAAACGTCATATACCTCTGACGGATTGTTGGCTGTTTCTGTACTGACGGCCGTCGAGGCGTTTCGAATGGTAAAGGCAGCATTGTCGCTTTGCTAGATGATTTTTATTAAAGGGAATTTCGATAAAATAATTTTTAAAATTAATTTATGAAAGAACACGTGAAGATTCGTCCGATTTGATCCTATGGATGTGATCAATATTTCAGCGGATATGCTGAAGGCGGAAAAGAGATTTCGGTCTAATTGCATACAATGTAATGTGAATTCAGCAGGATATTCAAGAATGAAAATTTTACGATACTAAAGTATGAAAACACATGTCTGCGATTGTGCGTCGGAAATACTGAAGATTTTATTCGAATTACAGGTCTCGACGACTGGTTTGAGAATTCAATCTGTTGACAAACATCGGTTCAATTTAGTTAATAAATGAATCATCAGGTAATACTTATATACTGAAAATGTTTGTAAGATATTTCGTACGTACGAAATTGTTTAATTATAAAATGAAAAATATGCAAAAAAGTCCGAATAAATGAATGCGGACTTATTCAAAATGAAAATAACATTGAAAAAATCCCACGGTATAACAAAAGTTCGTATTTCCATAGAAATAAAGACATTTCAATCGTTTTATTGGGATACGATCATCTCGAACTAAGAAAGGAGAATATTTAGGTATCCCGAGATTGGTCGCAAATAAAAAGTGAGCACGAAAATAATTAAAAAAATAAATAAAATTGAATTTCTTAAATCTAAAAAAAGCAAACGAATTCTCTTTTATTACGAATACATATATATTCATCGGTAACTCGAAAACAATTCTTTGATGATTTAATTAACGGCCGCGCCTTTAAGAATCTTCCAATTTTTTCTCGGTCTGACCAAGGATCCTCTGGATCCTTTGATGTGGCGACGAGTGGGGTCTGTCAAATTGTTGAATCGTTAAATCGGCAACAAATTGAGGTTTCAACTTGACGAATGCGCCCACAGTTTGGTCCGTTCGCTTGTCGTCGTTGAAAAATATATGGGCCGTCTTGCATCAAGTGCATTGGATCGAGAGAAAAAAATAAACAAAACACTATTGACGACTTCGAAAAAGTAAATAAATTAATCGAGAAAAAACGGAACAACTATTGACGACTTTGAAAAAGTATATAAACGAACGCATTCGATGTAAAAGAGAACGGAGTGAACTGTTCTTTCGTATGAATGCACCGTAAATTTACTATATCAGAATAGAACGAAAAAGTTTTTCTTAGATTTAATCGTACAATTTTCATTCATCTGAAACTCAAGAAAATAATCCGACAAATTTAAATATTATTCTCAACTATTTATATGAACCACCATATTATACACTTTATACTATACTTAGCGACGGTAAGAAGAACGCGGTTGCAGTATTTGCGGTATCTCGGTCGCGGATCCGGCCCTCACGAAAGTAAATTTATTAGAAGAGTCTGAGGCCGAGATTTAGGGCCCCTGGCTTATAAATAAGGGGACCGACCGGGCCATTGTGTCGCTTCTCGTCCTTATATCTAAGTGCAGTGCCTGTCGGATTTTGCGGAATAGCATAGATTAAAAATAAGTAATTAATTGGCATTGCAATGGAACGTTTGTGGGTAAACGTAAATTTAACATTATGGATCGGCACTGATATCAGATATACATATTCTTAAATTCACATGGTTTTCAATGAGGAAATCTACAGTGAATTTGTATGTTTGAAGGGGTTTGTTCTCAAATAATTTTGAATGAAAATCAATTGAATGATCAAGAAATTTGACTATTGTTGAAATTTCAGAATAATGAAATTTGAATAAATATATTGACCAAATTATTAATTGATAAAAATTTGGTGAGTTAGTATAATAATTTATCTTGGTTGAATTGATCGGTTCATTCAGAGCACCGGAGTATGCAACAGAATATTTTTGATCAGAAATATCTAGTTTTCAGTATTTTTTTTAAATTATCTTCCTCTTACATTAAAAAATCGCACTCACTAAAGACGCATCTAAAAAATACGACAGCTCAACATAATTTTAACACTATATGTATCATTTGATCATTTTTTAATCACGCAACACATCGAGACCTCACGATACGTCCGATTTTTACTACGTCTTATGCGTATACACGTACGAATCGTTAACAAATTAAAGTCGATCGGCGCACTGGCCCCGTTCATTGTTTCGGTTTAATTTATTCGGAGGCGCGGAGGTGTCGCGCACCGGCCCAGGCATTCTGGGACAAGTAAATGCACTTATCCCGGGACTCTGAGGTCCGAGGAGCAACACCGACAAAGCACCGATGTGTGTCCGTGTTGTGTGTGTGCTCTATATTGTGTGTTTCCGTGTGCGTGTGCGAGTTATGGCCGTCTCGAGAAGGGTCGTTTCGAAAAGTGAGATCTTTTCGAAAAATAAGATTTCGATTCGAAAATAGATATGGGTGGAAGTTTTCAGCGAAAGTATAAAGATGGATTGAAAATTTGTGGAATATATTGGAGTTTTGTGTGTTTAGGGTGCGATTTAATTGTGCATTGAAAAATATCGATTGTGCCTTAAAAAGAATGACTTGTGTATTAGAATAATGTACGATGTGCATTATTTCTGGAGAATTAAGGAATGTCGTGTGTAAGGAATGTGCAATGCATTTTTTTTTCATTATAAAGTGACCATTAAAAATATGAAATGAATAGAAAAAATAATTTGTGCATTGAAATTATCGAGAGGTCGTAACGTCACCAGAGTAAAGTCTTCACCAACTGACAAATACAATACAACGTTTATTTTATATAATGCACGTTTAAATTGTCTCCTTTACAAAGGTCACAAATTAAATTTCAGTATTAAAACTTTTTAAAACACTTGAAACGACATGAAAAAAATGATATAATATAAAATCATGTCACACGATCAATAGCCCAAATCTTCTCGAGCTACAAAATCAACCCCGAATAGTGTGAAAGACGCGATTGTTTACATTTGCGAACATCGGTGCATGTGCGCATTCACCGTGGAACTATGGCGTTTCGGCGGGCCTGCTTTCGCCGTGTGTGGGCCCAACCAGGCCCCCAAGTAAGATAATGGTAAGAGGATTACGGGGACAACTAATCAGATAATCATTAAGCCGATCTGGAGTAAGCGGGCACCCACCCACGCGCTACGGCCAGCGGCGCACAAAACGCGCCAGCCGAAAGCACCCTTGACGATTGAGCGTTGAATAATCGCGAAAAATTATGTATTCAATGGGATTCAATTAGTATCTTTATAAATTTCAATAACAAGAAAGCGACGATATCGGTGATTCAACAGGACACGAGTGAGATATGGACGAAATCGATTACTTTTCGGAACGCCTATTGAGCTTTTGTATAAAATTTGAATTCGATAATATACCAGTTTGAATTCGGATATACACGAACCTTCACGTAACAGTGGAAGCGTAGGCTCTCGGCCGATCTGGCCTAGCCGTTGTTAATTCAGTCCGATACTTTATTACGCGTCTCCCAATAAAACTCGAGACGATTAATACGAGAGAGGCCGTTGTAAAGTCGACCGACAGACAGATGCGCATACACACGAGAGAGAAAAGTTTAATTAACAGCCGACGGTCGGACGGAGGTTTCGTTGCGAGACGACAATGGTATCTACCGTGGAACCTGTTCGAGGATATGAAGAGTCTTCGAGGGCACACCAATTAGGCTGTGGTTGCTTCTAACAAAGAAGAAGCTGCGGGTCAAAGTTGAAGCTGCCGGTTAACGGAAGCCAATTAGGCCGCGCATCGCAAGGAGGCGGATCTATGGATCGGGCGAGCTTGAATGGGTGGTTTCACGAAACGATGAAATTCTGATTCGATGATACAGTACTTAATTAAATGGTAGAATCCGAATGTGATTGAGAATTTTTTTTTAATAATTTAATGTATCGAAAATATTTTGGCGAATTTTTTTATGGTAAATGGTTTCAATCTTGTTGAATGTATCGATTCTAACCGATCATTTAAATTAAACAAGTGACGCGGTTTGTATACGGTTGCAAGTATCCTTGAATTATAACAATTTTGGTATTTAGACTCGTTGAGGTATATTTTTTAATTATTACGTATCGCAGGGCATATTGTGGAACAGCTTTTGTAAGCTGTGTATCGCGGCACACTAAAAATATTTCAGAAATTTCGCTGCACACCTACCCAGGGTGACCATATTTCTTAGGAATACTCTGCAAAAACAAATGAAAATTGTATCCTTCTCCTTTATAAAAAAAAAGTGTTTTGCACGGTCAATAATTTAACAATTTTTACTTTGAAGATCTATTAAAGTCATTTAAGAAATAGAATATTTTTCAGAACGCTCAATTATATTAAAGGAGAAATTAAAATAAATCTATATTAATATTTCATGTTTCTATATACATATATCCGAAAATATAGATTTTATTTTTTTGAAACATGTAAAATAAATAATAAACTAGATCCATTTTTTAAAGATTTCTTCAATTCAGTTTTGATTACAAAAATTATGTGCAACTAAAAAATTTGTTTTCTTTTACTATTGTTTCTTTTTTCATAAAGTAACATATTTTCTTCTGACAATGAGCATAGTAAAATGTAATTTTATGAAAACGCAAAGCACATAAAAAACAGGACTATTCCAGCTAAAACTGGATGTTTGGTCACCCCGGACTGTACAACACACAAAAAAAAACATTAAAGAAAATCTATTTTCCTTTACAGCAATTACATTAGTTTTATATCATAGGCAAATTATTCGAATTTTTTCTAGTATCTAGAAAGACATTTATCAAAAAAAAGTTAATTCAAGAAAAGCCTCATTCCGCAGTCGACATCATAACATACATATAAGCCGAAGACGAAAATCCATCATTCGCAAAACATAACATCACCAAAACCTCACAACGCTCAACCATCCCATCGAACCTCTCACACCACTCATCTCGAACGATCGACACCTAATATCAAATTCTCCCTACACACATCTTCCCGACCATATACCCCGCCAATACCACCATCGACTCGATCCAACTTTCCATACACCCGAAGCGAAATGTTTGCACAGCGGCGTCGGCGGGCGTGTCGCGTTTCGCAGTGGCCACACCGCCCCCGTACGCTGCCATTAATTGCCCGGCCGGATTGATAAGCACACCGACAACCATAAAACCAACAAAAACCCTCCGAAAAAAACCAAATGGACGAGAACCGAAAACGAACCCGATATTGAATTATGCCCCGGGACCCGTTCCGAGGTCCGGGTCCGTATATAATTCGAAAGCGAGAGCGCCGCGCGCGCGCGACCCGAGCTTCGTATCGGCTCGCGCCGATCGGCGATCGTAAATAAAATCGGTAGCCATAAATTGAATATTCATAATTAGTTTCTATGGTTTACAGTGCTCCTCGTAATTAGTTTGTGTTGATTTAGTGGCCTCGGGGGCGAGCCGGTACGGTGTATCGTCCCGTTTATGTGGGCTACGGTCCCGGTAGCGCCGATTAGGATGTTATGCGTGGTTTCGAATTGAACAACCTTCGGGTGTTGTGTGTGAAAAAATTGGAATTGTGTGTGAATTCGATTCAGGTGGATTGGATAAGGATGGTGGTGTATTGGGTTTTTTTTTAATTATTTTGTTTGATATTGTCGTGATGGATGTTCGGTTCATGTTCGGGTGTAGTAAAAAAAATGATGAATAGTATGTGAAAAATGCTCATGCAAAAACAGCTTGAACTACAAATTTTTACAACTGATAAAGCTAATTTCTACAACGGAATAAATGTGATATACAACGTAAGAATGTAATAAAATAGAAATTATATGCAAATACGACAATTTTTTAACATGTTTACATTTGTACTAACCCCCACGACGTAAAGTAAAGCAAATTTATTATATTTGAGCTTACACTTAAAATTTCACACGTTTTACAAAAAAAAACGCATAACTGATTATTTGACGCGATAAGATCTGAGTGCAATGAAAACGCAAAATTTGACTAATCTAAGAAACTTGCGTGTAGCTTGCATATCGAATTGAATCTCGTATTTAAAAAGTTATATTAAAAAAAAGGTAGACTCATTTAGGATAGAAAACTTCCGAAAGAGCCCGAAGGTTTATTTTGAATAACTATCGATTATTTTCATAAACGCTGTTGTTGGTGGGACGACATTAAGGTGTATCGTTAACACATTCGCCTCCCGATGAAATTAATAGTTAAATAAAGGGTAGGGAAACGAAACGAGGAAACCTTTATCTAATAATTTAATCTTAAATTGGTATGAGAAGGGGCCGCGATAGTATCTAAAATAATTCATATCGCATAAATTAAAACTGTACATAATTCAGAATATATCGTTTGTGTATCGAGTCGAATAAATTTATGCACAATAGACAACACGTATTATATTTTATTACGGCGTGCGAATCGAAAATTGCAGCTGCAATTTCCGAGCTATGAAATTTCGGAACAGTATATCAGTTTTTTTCTGGAGTGCATGCGTTAAAATTGAATAATGTATTATAACAGAGACGTCAAACAACTCGCCGTCAAGATAATTAGAACAAGATAGACATTTTTCATTTGAATACAAATTAATTCCGCCGAGAATATATTATTCTTTAGTGTTAATTACATAGAACACTTTTGATATAGGACACTATCGCCGTCTATGATCTCGATATCGTACGCCGAAGAAAACGGTGACCACACGTTTGCATAATGAACGTCCTTAATATATATTTTTATATGCAACGAATTTAATTTATTATATAATAATATATATGCGGTCAATGCGCGTATTTCGCTACCGGTTTATTATGAGTGGACTATAACCGCCGAATTAAAAACGCGATGAAAATTATTGTAGTTCAGTGACGAAAACGATAATTTATATGGTACGAGCTACTGAAAAAAAAATGGAAAAATATTGAAGAAAAATTTGCATTTAAATAAAAATTTACAGTTAATCAATTAGAAATAGTAATTTGCGGAATATTTTAATATCTGAGAAGAAAATAAACACAATTTATTATTTTTAAAGATTTATAGATGAGTTATATAGGGTTTAGTCAACGACTATCGATTAAAACATAAATCTACCCTTAAATAGAATTACTTTAGATGAAAAATGGCACAATTTGAGAATCGCAGTTGGAAGTTGGCGAGAGTTTCGTCATGCCGGACAACCGCCCTCCAACATCTGCCGCGATGACTCGAACCGGCCGAACGAATTTGAATAAATATTGAATAAACAAAAGCTCACGTCGCTTCGAACAGATAGAAAATTGAATAAAATAAATAAACGAACTACCTAAAAATAAAACGAAACGAAACAAAAAACGACGGGGCTTTTTTGTGTAAGTTACGCCGCAGATTGCGAATGTAAAGGTTTGCGCGAAATATCAATAATTAAACGGAATCATCATCATATGCTATCCAATCTGGATGTAGATCTATTGAAGTTAATTTATTTCTATCTAACGATTATCAAATCGGTCAGTAAATAGATTGGGGACTGATAAAAGAAGATTTCGGTATTCGACTTTTTGAAAGATGACGTTTTTTAATCGCAACGTAAAAATCATTCATATTTTTAATGCGATTAAATAGTTTTTGCCCTAATAAGGCAAAAAAACTAATGAATATTATACATGATTATATCGAAACAATATTCATTAATATAAAATGTAAAAAAATGCAGCTTGACAGGTCAAAATCGCAAATTTCGCCCCACACGAAAATTAAGAAAAAATTCCCGTTGAACCATAAGAATTCCAAGAAATCAAAAATATCACGAAAATAAATAGGAACAATAAAAAAATAATATATGGGGGGGCGTTAGCAGGCGCGTACTCGGTGGCCGTACGATTTACAGGTGCGCCCGCTCTTGCATATTATATTGTATACGCACAAACACACAACGGCCATAAGTTTTTTTAATTAAGACCCGGCCCCTCTCGCCGCGGCTATTTGTTTAACAAAGTGTAATAGTTTATGTTATATACAGACGCACACTTTCGAGTTCTCGTTCGAGTTGTCCGAGAGTATTTATGTGTGAAATTAATAATCGCGCGATTGTGCCGGTCCTTCTCGAATCATTCAAATGTCAGAATGTTAAATAATTTTTTTCGGCGAAAATATCGCTACCCATTGATGATTGAAGTTGAAAAATGAATGATATGGTCAGTTGAGAAGTTTCAATATTTAACTCTTTGAGCTTTTTAATTGTATATTATATCGCATATGATAATGATTATGTGTAATGGAAAAAAAATGACAAATAATCGAACGATCACACGGACCGAGCCGATTTAGCATTTCACTAATGAAGATTCGAATCGTCGACCGAAAGAACGGACAAATCTCTTTTACGAGCGAGATTAGAGATTCGAGATAAAAATTCAGCGGATACCACGTTTTGTATCGGGCGTGTCGGCCTACACGGCCGCTTTCGGCTACCCGAATTTTATTATCGGTATTATTATTTCAATTTCGATTTGTTATTGATGTTGTGGCTCGTTATTACTTCTCTTTAAGACGCAACTAATTAGTACGAACGAAACGGTAGGCCCGAATACAGTTATCGCGTTTTGTAGATCGTTACGACTTGTTTATTTGTTCTGCGCTCGTTTTTATTTTCCTTTTTTAATATTATTGTATGTATCTGCAGGTCGATCGAAATATGCGATCGGACACGACCATTCGAATTAAATTTGTTTATTTAGCCCGTGTTGTATTATCGGATGGAGAAAATTAAGTCCGTGTTTTTTTTTTGCAGGCGGATGATCTCGAATTTGTATTGGACGCGATAAGATGCGTTTTATCGAATCTTATTTTGATTAACACATTAATATTATTAATCAAAATTTGAGTAATTTTAGCGAAAATTTCGATTGAAAAACTGCAAAGTTTTTGACTAATTTTAACATCATGAACGTTATCATGTTTGAGATGTAAATAGGCCTCGGTCTCACGGTTTATTTATGATGGGGCGGTACAATCAAACCCAGAAACGATCCAATCACTATTAAATATAATCGAACCGCAACCGACTGTTCGAAGATTATGAAACATGACCGATTTCGTTGATGACGGGAAATAGATTGAAAAACATATAAAAGCGACGATCAATCAGAATCTAATTTATAGCGATAAAACTCAGTTTCAGCGTTTTCACTTAAAACTTTATGAGTATATTTAACCAGCGGATGGAATAAACCTAAAATTGCTTCAGCCGCGATTTATTTTCATCGGAATCAGCAAAGCACCCGACACTATAAGCGATCGCGTCGAAACAAAAAGAATAAACAACTCGAATCGCAAACGCGGTGCGACCAACGCTTCGCGACAGTTACGAATATGAATTTAACAACTCAGGCGAGAAAATACGACTCTGAGAAATGATAAATTTTCAGGAAACTCGGTACACGCTTACAAGCTAGAGAACCATATTCGTCGATCTAGCACGCACTGCGAAATAGCTCGAATCGCTCGTAAAACGCGCGTTTTGCACATGCAGTTTATGGGAACGCTACCGCGGTGCATTCGCACGGTGAATGTTTATTATGCGCTTTTCGTATGGTAAAGATCTTTCCGTATTTATAAGCGACACTTTTAAGGAACGACATCCGAATGTGCGAAGTTTCAATCGGATCGGAAATTCGAATCCGTTTTATGTAGTAAGAAGTGGAACGGGCCATTGTGTTTGTTTCATACTCACGATTGACAGGGTAAGTGGATAACGGAAATATTCTCACCTGAAAAATAAAATAAAAATAATGTTAATTAATGAAAATTTTACAATTGAATGCGGGCTGCGAATAACGTGGTATTTGACAAAAGTTGTATTTTACAATATTCAAGAAAAGCGATTTTTTAAAATCAGTGTTGATAGTATATATTTTTTCATACATGTATTTTGTTTAAAATTCAGAAATTGTTAATTTATTATTAATTATTCCACATATTCGTAGAATATGTATTTTATATGTAAAAAAAATTGTGAAAAACACTACGAATATGTGGAATAATGTAGCCGCGAATATGGTTACCACTTTATTCCACAAATGTTCATATAGACCAAAAATTTTGGTAGATTTTCATCAAAAATTACTGACACGATATATGGACCAATCATACTCGAAACCACATTATCCTAATGAGCACACACCAAAATTCAACAACGAAGTTGGATTATCAGCAGAAATGGAAAAGATAGAAATTTTTTTTTTTTATAGAGGAGACAACATAGAACGTTATTCTTAAAAAAAAAAAAACTGGATTTTGAACAATGTCAGATACCGCGTTATTCGCGGCACGCATTCAATTATCGAAATTACCGAACGTGTGAATGATGGTAATTATATAATAGATCTCACAGTCGACTTTCTAAAAAAGGCTATTTCCTAAACTTCCACAGTTGGAACAATTGACAAGAGACGACACATACGTAATATAAAAAGAAATCGTGCGAGCGTTCGTTCGTAATGGAAGAAGCGCAGGATGTTGTTAACGGGCGTGATGATGACTATGTGCGCGCATGTTTTTCTTTCATATTTTTGTTGTTGTTGCTGTTGTTGTTTTGTCATTGCTTGGAGGGCGTCGATCTGCATAAGCTCGTTCATTGTTCTTTGGTTAAGTGCTATCACAATGATCGCAAATATAAAGGCGTGGCCGAATTATATGTTGTGTGGAAGTGATACGACGATGATTCATTTCAATTTCGAAAATAATAATCGAAGTATTCTCACATATTCGAAACACAACACTAACTATTCTTCAACGAATAACATCCCTAATTAAACACTTTTACGGTGCATTAATTAAACGCCCATTGTTTCTTTTATTCAAGTTTCGTGTAATTTTCGGACCCGCTCCAGCTACCTCCATTTTCATTACGAAAACTCGAACACGGACCGTTCTCGAAAATGAAGTGAAACTTTTTATGTTCAGCCGAGCTATCCGAAGTCTATCCCGAACCCGACCCGTCTCCGAAATATAAAGGCGTGCTACACTACTTGTTGCTGGCGCAGCCCGTGTATCTCGCCGCTTTATAAATTCAGAGCTTGCAAACCTTTGGGATGGGCGGTCCGTACAATATACACAACGTGGGGTTGTTTCGCCCCCCATCTCGTTCTATCAACGGGAAGATTTCGCAGACGGGGTAGACAAACTTTATGCCGTGTTAGGTAAAGTTTCCGCCGTCCCGTAAATATTGCTAAAGTTGTCCCGAGGCTCTGCCGGTTTTTGTTCGGGATCTGCCTCACCTTTCGGCCCCTCTCCTTTCGGCGTTCACCACCTTTTCAAACCCGTAGTTCTACGGTTCCCGTAGTGGGTTTGCTCCGGGCGGTACCTGTTAATCTGCGCGCAAAAGCAGGTGAAATGCCAGAAGCCGAGACTCGACGGATTTAAGTTTTGCACCGCGGTTGCTCAGTCTCTAATTGTTCGGTACGTAACTGTTCTACGATCGCATACGACTTCCAAGTTTGCGTTTTGGGCAGGCAACGGATTATGTGATATATCTGTATCAGAAAATTTGTTGATGGATCAGTTTTTTCAGTCGCGGCTAAAGAGTGCAATCTAGGGATCCCAGACGATAATTTGATCCCAAAATACTTAAATGATATAATATACAAATACAGGGAATTTCATGTGACTAATCCAAAGATTTTGGATTGAATTTTTATCTGAGATCCTGGAATTGCATTAGTCAATACACTGTTGCATTTAGTGCATTGTAAAGTGTATTCTGTGCGAAAGTTCTACGTCAAAACCTTTAGATAAGTTAAATCAGACTACTAATATATCGAGATTACATTAGATTGGTCATTCATTCATTCATTCATACAATGACGTGTGAGGCTTTTCCGGAGGTTTTTGCCACGTAGGACCAATGGTCTCACCTTGCCTGTCAAACTGATGGTAGCTGCGATCGCAAAGTGATTAACAAGGGTGTAGTCTGCTCAGCCCTTACCACGTCTGCCTCACTGGTGGTTATTGCGATATGTTTAGTGAACAGCGATCACAGGATCTAGCACATAGACATGTTTACCGTTGGTCTAAGAGCCTCCTTCATTGGCATGGGACGGGTTGGCTCTTTTATTCTCCGCCTCTGATCAATAAGATATAAGCTAATGCGATATAGTCTAATATGTCACGTTAGTTGATAAAACCTTGTCCTGCAATGGATAACTAGCAGTTTACTAATGATGACGATAAAAATTTCAAAATTGATATTCTTATTATTGTAAACGGCAAACGACGATCGGAAAATTAATTAATCTTTATCACAAATTGCATTCCCACGAATAATTCTTTTTCCGATCATCGATTAATCCGTTCAATTTCCGATCCGAATCTAGAAAAATCGGCACCATTCCGTGTGAAACTGCCCCGAGTTATGACGTCGGCTCGAACGGAAGAGGCGCACCATACCCACGATATACGCATAAACGACATAAACGAGAGGGAAGAGCATCGGATCGGTTCGAGTTCGAAAACGGTGGCAATTAACGAGACACAGTAGAGGCGAGCCGGGCGCTGAAAGGAAGAAAAATGTGGCCGCTTGATGAACGGCCGCGCGCGCGAGCTACCGCACCACGATTTATGGGCGCTTGAACGAAACCGCATCGCAGGTACGATCCGATCGACGATGAGTACAGTGGGCTCTGGATTATCGGAGTCGGGTTGTTTTGGAGACTGTGCGGTGGTGTTTAGAAAGCCGGACGGGTGAACGGTTGATGGAATGGACGGGGAAGTTGTGGAAAAAGTTTAGGAGTGTTCGATTGATGATGTGAGATGAGGTTGGGTGTTGGTTATTTTATTTTGTTATTATATATTGTAATTTGAGGAAGGTAACTAGCAAGAAGGTGAGTATCGATATTTTTTTTATGAAGCCTTGCCAGTTACATATTATAAAGGTTGAAAAACACATCCATCATACATAACCATTCCACTCAGCAATCACCTTTACTAACCCTTTCGCAAACTGCTCGAATTTATATTAGAAATCATTGTATTAACTAGCTTATACAAGATCAATTGCAAGACTAGGCTTTTTCAAGGTACCATTGAATGTTCAGGGATGTTTTATTTGTTATACTAATAGAAAGTAACTTTAGGTGAGCTTGAACACTAAAAAACATCAATTGCCAGATACTTTTTGGCTAATGGTATATGTATCCATGTATAAACCACACCAATTGTTGTTTAACCTTTGAATCGATACCGTTATTGAAATAATCTTTGGAAAATGCGTGAAAATTTTGCGATTCGATAAGGAAAATGAATATGTATACATGAAAATGTTTAGAACTTGTTAGACGATTACTTAATGAATCGAGTTTTCAGTGCTACGAAGGAGTATCGCGTCGCATCTTGTGTGTATAGTATTATGTGTCTGGCTACCGAATTGCCCGAAGAGCCTTGGGGCAATCCGTGGGGCTACTTTGCGCCGCGCCTTCCTTTGCTTCGCCGTGTGGGATCCGAAGCCGCCTATACTATAGTTAACGAAAACGCTTGATTGCGAGCTAATCAATGAAAGAACGAGCTCCGAAACTGTGGGACTCGCTCGGTGGTCGAATGATTGAATAATCATGCCGGAAAGAAAATTAAGATTGTTCGGATCAGCGACGAACACTAAATTGTTTTGAAAATTCGAAATCCGCGCGATTTCAATGATATTTCTATGTGAAACGTGCCGACATAAAATCGATCTAATCCTACGCTAAGGCACCTAATTCGAGACGTTTAATAATATAATAAAGGCGAAAAGCGTACGTCGGATTCGAAATAATATATAGACGGAGACATTGCCATAACATTACGATATTTGCGTGCGTTTTGTCGTTTTTCGATACGACACTGTGTTAACAAGTTTATTGCGGTGCGTCTGCCATATGATTCATTTGGCGGAAAATTAAAGCGGATTCCGAATATTTGTATCATCTGTTTCGCATAATAACGCTCATCTTGTGCGTCGAATTTTGCGCTTCCGAGAAAGTTATATTTAACGCAGCTAGGAAAGTAGTTGTAAAAGTGACTTTGTCGTTTTAAACGCAATCGCTTTTCATACTATATGTGTGGTTTACGATTTCTCATTTCGTACTGTTTCAATCTGGTCGGATCTTCAAACAAATCATAAATGAACCGAAAATTTAATTGCCTCTTTGATTAGTTGTAATGATTATGTATGGTTTTGAAAGTTGGACCTCACATGCTAGGTATCTGTGTGAAAATTATTTTCGGTTTTTGAATAAACTCAATCGACACGTTTCAGGGTTCAAGTGTATTTGTTTAATTACACATTTCGACGGGGACAAGTCCGAGGTGAAAAAGGGCATCGTGCCACGATAATAACGGATGACCCTTACGTTGCGGTTTTCCCGGGGGCGAAATAATTTCAACCCTTTCGCGAAATTCGTTATGTGCGAAATATTCATATTTATCGCGCATAAATATTTATGCGTATTAAATAATACGGTGCCGGGAAAACGAGCCTAATGGAGATACGTTGCCTTTTGAATATATTATTTTATAGTTTTGTGGCAGGAAAACGGCAGAGTCCCTTCAAGAAAACATTTTCCATGAGTGCGTTTATGCTTTCACTGCATTATGCATATATTCGCATCATATTTAAAATTCAAATCGTGATAAAAACGGATAAGGTCAATATAAGATTAATAAATATATCAGTATTATACTGTCGAAAACACGATCGAGTTTCATGATACATCTGCAGATGTAATATCTCCACTTCGTAGATTATTTATTGACAAAATTGAGTATTCAAATTATTTGAAACGGAAAAACAACTTAGTTTAAAATTAAAACATTATACATTTGTGTTTAAGGATATTTTTCATGACAAAATGCTAAGGAAATATTACGAGTGTGGGCAGTTGGCCAGAAATTAGAACGCTAATATATTTTACAAGGATAACGCGGATGTATTATTTATAGCTTTTGTTTGAACATTTCGAGTACGGAACGAACAAATAACACGCTCATACAAAACACAAATAATATTCCATGATATACGACAAATCATAACAAAACAGAAAGGTCACACCCGAAAAGAGTAATGCAATCAAAACACCGGCAACTCGAAAAAGACTTGAAATATCGCCAACGACCAGTATTCGAATTTGCATATTTCTCTTCCCATAATTGATTCGGAATCAAAAACAAAACTCTCACCATGCGATTCGCTCCGTCTATTATCAGTTCAACAATAATTAATATTTTTGGACAGATTCACTCGAAATATTGAACGGGACAGATTATGTGGGGGGTGGAGCTCGAATGGGGGCGGTGGGAGGAATGTTCGAGGGAATGAGAATGGCGTACCTCGCGGGTGCAAAAGTTCGCCGACACAAAGGGCCCACCGAGGGGAAATATAAAACATGTTCATTATTTCAGGCTAATTGGTTGATGCTGTGCACGAAATTGTCCGCAGAACAGGAGATCCCAACCCGCCCGGTACCCACCGGCCAAAGTGGGCGGCTGGAGTAGGCGGCGTGTTCCAGGGGAAGAAAGCTAATTTCGTAGCCGGTCTGAAAAAGTGCCGGGAAAATCCGGCGTAATGAAAGAGCTATTAGAGCCGAAGAGGGAAATGTGCTGAAGGCAGTGGAAAAACGGACGCCGGAGAATAATCGACGTGTGAGCGGGTCGTATTGAAAAAAAAACTGCGGTATACCTATAAATAATTAAGAAAAGAATCGTTATAAAAAGGAATTTTTATAAAAAAAAATTCAATGTAACTATAATAATATCAATTTCAGAGGAAAGTTTTTCCAATATCATTAAAAGTTCAGACATTTTTCCGTATCTCGATATTCACAAAATAGTGTTAATTTTTTTAAAGATTCGAAGATCGAAACTATTTTTAACCAAATAATCTCAGGCTAATGATACGCAATTACTTAATCACCAGCAACAAAACCGTCGATATCACAAGAAATTATGTAAATTTTAATAAAAAATAATTATGTAAGTATGTTTTTTTTCTATAACAGAATGTTATTATACAAATATGCGTTCAATGCATTGAAAATTATTCACAAATATTCATTAGCGTATTGTCGATAGAGTAACGAACTCTGAAGATGCGCCGCCGTAGGAACGCTATTATTTCACGCACATTCTTTCCAGCGAATGCATAAAAAATGCAACGAACCACTCGAGCGCAAACAAAAAAGTGCACCAGAGTGCAAACGTCTCGTAAATAAATCACTAGCGCGTATGCGACTTTTGTTTGTTCGATTTTTACTTGGCGCTTTTCGCGGCCGACGGCAATTACCTCCGACGATGAGTCTCAAAGGAAAAATTAAACGCTAGATTGAATCAGCGTCTGAAAATCGGGAATGACAAATGAGCGAGAGCTGATTGATTTGGATCGCTTTGATCTTGAAGCGGGAAAATTTAATGATCTAAATCGGTTTCGTGACACCTTTTAACCCATCTTGATCTATTGCCGTTTTTGAAGTAGGTCGTCGAAACACAAATCAATTAGAAACATATTGATTAATATTTTTTGTGCAGCATATAGTTAATGGCTCAAAGAAGAATTTATCCGTTTCAATTTTTTTTCCTCTAATCAATATACGACTACAGTGAAAGGGGAAAAAAGATTCTTTCTAAACAATTGTCTGCAACATTTATATTTTTTTTTTTTGTGAACTGGGTCGTTTATTTTTCTCGGAAATTCGCGCAGAAAAGTCGAAGCATCGTCCACAGAGTTATTTAATTGCGTATCGTCAATTCGCGATCGAACACCGTGACGGATAACGGGGTTTCTCTCCTTTGTGTCGAAAAGCCACTTCCTCGATATCAAACGCTCGGTTGGAACTCGAGAATTCCTTATCTCGTTTCTTTCGAAACCAAACGAAAAGAGAACTGAAGGAATCCTCGGGACTATCTAATTTGGTTTAATCCATTGTTTGGTTCGTATATTGCTGAAACCGAAAAATTGAATTCATAATTCATCCAATGAATAAAGATATTTCGTTGCAAGATTCCTCCAGACATTTATCTGAAATATTCAACCGCTGATCCGTATATCTCATTAATTTTTTAAGTTATTTTGGGCGCAACTTATATCATGATTAGTGACATAATTTGGAGAAGGGTGGTTTTATAATCTAATATAATATTTGAAAGGCTGTATTGAAATTGATACGATACAGGCTACACATATATACCTAAAATATTTTAACGTAAAGAAACAATTTCATGGAGCTAAAACAAATCGAGGTATGTATAAGTAAATCCATATAGGTGAATTATATGTTATGTAGTCTTTCGTTTTCCCTCAGCTGTACCAGTTTTCCTCGACTTACAGAGGACGTAGCCCGAGGGTTAAGAAGCGTCGGTTGCCGATGGAAAGAGGGCGATTTATGGTCGTCGGATGTCGGAAAATCAAGGGAAAACCGGCGTTTTAGACCGCAGAGAATAATTAGCCCCGAGAATTTTTTTCCTATACAACCAGCTTCATAGACACAAGGTTAATAAATTATTGAATCACGTAATTAAATTAAAAAAAAAACCCAATTTCAATAAGAATAATAAAATTGAAATTTATTGAAAGAAAAGTGGATATGGATGAAAATAAACATATAAGAAGACGCCAATAACATGTCTTAAAATTTGCAAGTGCATTCGCTGAATTTTTAAGATTTTTATTGCGAATTCAGAAACTTCACTATCTCGTTAAATTTTCAAGTTGGCGTCGAAGAAAGTCGACAGTTATAACAAACTGAATTTTTGAAAACCCACTTATAGACAGAATACATTTTCATCCTTTTTATATCAAAAATCCAAATAAGAAAATCTTCGAACCCAAACGAAAAACTACGACGCCTTCCCCTCCCCATCCGTCGGATACATCTTCGGCTGCGTACACAAAAGACGACTCGGAATTACTTATGCAAATGTCTCATAGTGAAGCAGCGCAACGCGCACACACAACAAACACTCGGCGCAAAATAATAATTATTCCGAATTTCGCGAGGCCCGGCCCGTAAATTAACCGAGCGCAAAGAAGAGGTTTGCCCGGGAAGCTTTAAATTATTGTGAGATTTAGAAACAGTGGTCGGGATTAGGCGCAATTTGAATAAGCCCGCCGCGGTATACGCAGACGTCTCTCCTCCACCACCATAGTGGAGGCTTTCGAGCAACGCGGTCCGATGTGACGATAATCCGAGGGTATTTTCGAAATTTGCAATCAAATGCGATTCCGTGCAACTCTCGACCGAAATAATCGAGTTAATGGCGTTTATCGGAGACGCGAACATTTCGAAAACATTGAAATTCGATGTCGCTACACGATATTCGACTCGATTGCGGCTTTTGCGGGTTGTGAAATTAGAACGCGAGCGGTTTTCACTTGTCGACCGCAAGTCTGAGAAAAATTGCGCGTCGAATGTGAAAAAATATTAAAAGAAATGTATGGGGATTTCGGATGAAGTTAAACACCGGGGGCGTTTGAGAGAACCAGCATTACAAATAAAAACATACGTAAGACAAGAGCATTGAATAATCTCCGCCGGTTGACTGCTCGAAATTGACGACATATTCTCGAGACGATAAATTGGCCAGAAGCCGGCTGTGAATTCGATAAATTAAAACTCGGAAAGATCTAATTTATGATTTAGAAGCGATAGTATTCGAATTTATGTTATATTGTTGATCCCGCGAAATAACAAAATTAATTAATTATTTCATAACAACGTCAAAAGTATGTACATTTTCGAATCGAAAAGAAAATATTTGAATATCGAATCTATAAATTAAACAAAATGCTTCTGAAAAAGTTGTCATATTGAATAGTCGCAATGTTCTTTTGAACCTCAACACAAACTTCACAAAGCACCGTTGCATAAAAAAATCGCTACATCACAAAAACACCGATCAAAATAATATAATAAATTCGGAACAAATATTCACCGACCGATTCATCACACGGATCGAATTCTCATGACGAAAAGCGATATCCCTAAAATTTTTTCGACAATTTAAACCACGAGCTTCGACCAAACCGGGGAGTGTCCCGAAACGGGAGGAGCAGCCGCTGTCTGTCCAGGATTTATGTCTTCGTGACGACGGGATCAGTCATTGCGAGTGACACGCCAGCTGCCGACCGAGACGGACCCTCAACCACCCACCGCCACCCCACGACTCTAGATGGCCTCGTCTTAGGACAGGGGTTCTCAGTTCGAGGGCCGAAGATCGGCCTATTCGGAATTGCAATGTCATTGTATTCCATTTCAAGAGTTGATTCAAATTGTTCGAAGATAAAGAGTAATCGGATATGAAGGACTGTTTGTTGGGACATGTACTATTATATTGCAATATCAAAATTAAATGATCTAAATTTTTGTGTTTAGGTAAATTTAATACCCCGGGAATGAATTTAATAAATTTTAATTGGATTAATTTTAGTGTGCGCGTGCAAAACTGATTTTTTTCAGATCGGAGCGGAATTTCGACGATTTTTTAGTTTCATCAAAGGCGATGGTGCATATTCTTCAGCGTGTAAACAACATTCTTTGCGAATGATGAACTTTCTTTCGTCCGAAACTTTCGGTGACGATAAATTCAATTTTACACGACGCCTCCCCGTCCCGTATATCGCGAGAAACTATTAAGAACAATTTATAGGAAAAATCACCGAGCCGAACGTTTAGCAGATCAAACGCCCGAAAATAATAATGAGACTTTCTTAACAGAAGCGGAATTTTTATTGTGCGCCGGAGGAACGCGCCGGGCGGACAAACGGCCGCCGTTAAACGGCCGGTCGAAATTTCGAAAATAAATAAATAAACGCACGAATAAATAATTCGATATCACTTATTTATTCGTTTGTTTTACGGCGGTACGGAAATAGGTCCCGCTACTTTCTGAGTGTCACATCAAAAGAGAGCCGTCCGGGAAAAATGTCCGATGGTAGGGCGGATTAGGCGACAGGATTAGTATGGACGGAAAATTCTAGGGATTTTCCGCACAGAAATGTGAATGTTCTAGTTTCGAATTATTTCTATTGTTATTTCGGATTAGTCGCTTGTGTTTGAATATAAAAATTTGTTCGGAATCGATTTGTTTTCGAATTAATTTGGACGGAACGAGAGCGTTCTTTTAGAAGATTTTTGTGATTTCACGGCGGCATCGGCGACTTTAAATTTATTTCTTGAAAATATAATGCATGTGTTTTCACGTTTTTCTGTTGTTGATTTGTGTTCAACATGGTTTTCAACTCTCGACGTCCGATTTAATAACGCATACAGAATTTACACACTAATAAAAACCTAACAAGTAAAATCTAAATAAAAAAATAGGATAAGTATTTGCTTCTGCTAAAATTATAAATCAGGAAACCTCAAATATTACGACGCGACTTGAAAAACGTGTTTATAATTAGTAAATATTTGTTGTGATAGTTAAATAGAGGGAACATGACTATTCCGGAGAATCTTTTGTGGAATTTACTACAACCGCGATTGTTAGCCGTTTAGAGTCAAAATGGAAACATTTTCTCTCTCCCCTTTGTGTCGCAAGTATCGAGTCCCCCATTCTGTATAACCTACCCGATTCTTGTTCGGATTTAATTAATACTTCAAACGGATTGTCATCATCTGTCAACGAGAGGTTGGGGCGAATTTTCATCATGTGATCACTAAGAAAGAAAAATTCTCGAGTCACCCCATAGCGCAAACACAATACTAGAATAATGATCAGAAAATTAAGACATACTTCTTAATGATTGTTAATAATGTCGATACAATTGATTATACTTAGTTAAGAAAATGTCAACAATATCAATCGAAGTTTGTTCTTACTCTCTGCCAAGTTTTTCAGAAAAAAAAATTGAAAATTGAATATTATTCGCGGAGATGTCGCATGATGTTCCTGAGTGTTACACAAAGGAGGACTACACGCATTTTTTCTTGTGTATCTTTAACAACTAGGTATTTGTTGTACACGAGTCGGACGCATGTCAACCATTCGCTTATATTTAGCCGCGTGCAACAACCCACGGGGGACATTTATCGTTGTTTAATTAACTCGACTAAGGTATGCGGAAAAATCCCCTGAAATCTGTTCGCGCTCGCTTTTCAAAAATATAAAAAAATTAAAATGTGAATGGAACACGCTTTCCTAAATTAAAAGTCGGGGAAAAGACGCGAGTGTTGATGCTTGTACGAGTTCTCGTGGGCACACGTTTCAGTTTTTCAAATGAAAAAATATGTATCGACGACTGAAAAAACGAAAAATTATATGAAAAAAAAAAATACTCAAAATATTCGCTGTTAACATTTGTACGATGTGTCTCTTTTGGTACGTACGACTTTAATTATGTTTTCTTTATAGAAAACAAGTGTTCATGATTGGTGAACTAGTATCAAAGCAGTGTTTCTGTATCAAGACATTCAATTTTGTGGAATCATACGTAAATGTCAAATTAGAGTTGGATTATTTATACACGCGGCAATCTATTATTTAATATGTGAAAGCAGTTTTCTTTTGCGATAATCGGCTAACCAGTTTTCGTGCAAAATCGATTTTCAAACGATTTAAATTTGAATCGTGGTATTTGGTAAGCACGTGATGAACTACCATAATCGTTGGTGACAGGTGATTTTTCGTCAGCGCCGATGCGAAATGAATAATCCATTAGCCGAAGACAGCGACGAAGAACTTGTCGACGCACGCGACTAAACATATCGGTTCGTTACACGAAAAAATTATTTCTGGAGTCGGAAAATTCAACGCACAGTTTGTGGAACTGTTAACAGACGCATGTCCGCAGTCGGAGAGGAAAATATTGTGACTGTGATTTTTCGAACCGCTAACGAACACCATATTTACATTTTCGTTATCATCATGAAATGCAGCCGATACAACATCAACCGCTGAAAAAGGCGTCTCTCACCAGAACCGACTAAACCGTCGAATAGTTCCGCGATAGAAAATAATATCGCGAATATATAAATCTCGACCAGCGCATTCCGATCGGCGAAACCTCACAAGCTCAACGCAAATAGATCATCAGAAGATCACGGGCGAAATAAATCGTCCCGGATCATCGGGGCGTCGATCCGAGCCCCCGCCGTCTCCTAAATTTTTCCACCGCACTTAACGTAATCCCCTGACCGTTTTCGATGTCGAAATGAAAATAAGCAAATCGGGTCGAGGTGTCGCTAAGACGAATGGGGCACATTCCGCGCCGAGGTACGACAACCGCACTTACAACTCATACAATTCGCCTCTCGCGTGCTTGTTCAACACACGGCCGATGTGTGTACGAAAACTCCGCCGGCATATCTGCGAATCGCATTCTTTTCGGTTCGATTGGGTTTTTTGTGTGATTGGTTCGATTTGGAGATTTTTTCGATCGATGCGCATGTTTCTGCGTTTTCAGCGCGTTCATTTGCGAGCGAAATTGTCCGTTTTTGATGATGATTCGATGTAAAATTTTCGCTGTAGTTTAACTAAGCGCCTCGTCTATTTTCGTGTACTTTTCAATTGAACAAAAGTAGAATTTTCCATTTTTGAACTTAAGTGACTATCGTACACATACACACTATCCGACAAGCAGTTTAACGAAATGAAAAAGCCGTTCGTCGGCAGTAAATTGTGACAAAGTGTAACAGGTGACAGCGGCTCCGCGGGCGCACACGTCCACTGACAACTCATAACTCCACTATAAAATGGATAATTTATCCTCTGGGATACCGATCTGCGTCTTTGCTTCTCTCTTGCCTGGGCACCGATGCCGGATTCGAAAGATAAAGCTATGTCTTTGAATTTCTTTTGTCCCCGACTTGTATGATGTGTTTTCGGACGCCATAGCTTATCGCGTGCACGAGATCTTTTTACAAATTTGACGAACGTGCTTCGAATCGTACTATAAGAAATTTCAGATGAACATGTATAAGAAACCAGCTATTTAATCTAAATGCAAGTATTGTTTATAATTTTCCATCAAAATGAGAACAATGGTGGCGGGAAACCGAATTTCGACCATCATCCCCTCACCGGGCTTGCCGCTAGTCGAGGTTGGTGTATCGGTTTGATTGTGGGCCGGTTTTGCAATTATTAACCGGACTCATGGTACACGGGATTAGATTAACGTGTCCACTCGAAATAGCCCCTCGACGACGCTCTCTGTGTCGGAAACATTGTAGACAGAGCACGATCAGGCTCGAAAATGTCAATCGTCGGGATAGCTGCGTTGTTCGATGTGATTGAAAATAGTCAACTTGGTTATTTAACATCGAAGCAGATCGCAATTAAGGACATGATGAGTATGTTAAAATTTGAAATTATTAAATTGTTCGTTAAAACTGAATGTGTTCAAAATGTACATGCTGAAATTATCGAATAATATATCATATCATTGCAATAAAGATATATCAATAATTTTCTGATATTCCTTTAGTATATTTAATATTTCAATTTGCGTAATTTCATAATTGAGCTGAACTAAAATTGAAGATAATCTAAGTACTTTAGTTGGCACTGCGTACGATGCGCACCGTATTGTGCAAGGTACGCGTATAGAAAAGCAGCAGGGGCGTGTAGGACGCTTAATTAATGTGTACCGCCCTTTGCACCCTCCGACGTCCCTGCCATAATTTGGGAGACCATAGTTTGCGTACGATGCAATCGCAGCCAGGGTAGTGGCGAGGAAAAGGGGACAAACGATGTCTCAATTTTTCATTCGTGTATATTTTAGCCAAAGTATATGTTTGATTTTCAATTTTCGCTAAAATCAGACGTCGATTCTGATATCTCAACGAAAAATTGTCACGATCTATACTCTATTGAATACAGTTTCAATGCACAATGGACCGATATAGCAGCGATGAACATTTCCAGCCGAAACTTGTAAAAAGTTCGGCGCAGCAGCGACGAAGTCACTGAAACAGGTAATCGGACATGCGGAACTTTAACAAACTTCCACCTAGGGAATATTTTGTACACGGGGAAAACATCTGCCGGCTTTCCCGACATAGCTTCGGAAAAACTAGTGTAGAAAACACGGGAAAATTAACAGCGAAATTTTCCGAACGCCGCACCAAAAAACACAAACCATACCCATATTCGGGGTTACCGTCAAAACTAACGAGAGTATTATCGCCACGTCAGGTATTCATTAACGGCGGGTGTTAATGGATTTTTAAAAAGCCGGCGAAATCGCTATTGAATAACATTCCAGCCGAAATATCCATCGTCAACACGCAGTTTTTGTTAATGCGATAAAAATGAATCAGACCCATACTCCCATCAATTCCGACCCCTCCGGCTCGTAATTTTTCCTCGACGATGCACCGAATTCGTGAACTAAATCAGCGCAACTACCCAGTGCAAAGTATACCGTACTCGATGGGCGTCGAATCCAATAATTTTCCTTCGTCCCGGACGTATATCGTCGACAATTTGGCGTTCGATTGTGCGGTTTATTTGCGCCAATATTTCAGGAGCGGACGTCCGCCGGCCCCTGTGGGCGTGCAGCTTCCCGAACCAAAATTATGCTGATCGCCGATGACAATAAAGGTATTCCCCGTACGTATTGGCCTGTACGTGTGTCGATGGTGGGATATATTATGGCGATGGTGTAGGATCGGCGGCGGCCGCAGCCCAACCCCATTAAAGCCCATGTACCCAAATTGAGACCAATACGGCCTAATGACGCGCCTACACGTTGCCGCAAACGCCCGCGCTCACGTTTGCCTGGCGAATTTATATACCGTGTGCAAAGTTAGCCAGACTGTGTTTTGATCGTGAGGTTATCGTTGCTGAAGTTTTAAAATTTCCACTTTGTTCGGGTTATGTTTGCATCACGACGCGAGCTTGGATCGTTCGTGTAGATGTGATCTTGTCAACGATGGAGGATGTCAACGGTAGTTCTTTGTAAAAGTTCTCACGGTTAGATCATTTTCTTTTCAGTTTTTGTTCTGGATATTGATTTGTATGGAAATGGAGTTTTGTGATATTTATTGAAAGGGGACAATTCAAACGTGCATTTTATAAAATAAATGTGCATTTATTCGGAGCATTTAATAAAATTAGTGTGCATTTATAAAAATGATGTGTGCATTCGAAAGATTACTTTGTTCATAGAAAAAATATCTGTACCTTAAAACGAATAAAACGTGCATTAGAATGAATAATAAATAAATAAATAAATAGAATCAAAAAAATGGACGAAATTGTTAAAATTTGATTAAAATTAAATTAAAATTTTAACGAAAGGAAACGTTGACAGTTGGTTTTATTGTTTTTGGAGGAATAATTTACTCTGGTGACGTTACGACCTCTCGATCATTTCAATGCTCAAGCTTACTATTTCTATTGAACATTTCATATTTTTTAATGTTCACACTATAATGCCAAAACATTTTTTTCATTGCACACTACAAATAAAATTATGCTCAATACGAGATTTTTTAACGCACCGGAAATAATGCACATCGTATATTATTCTAATGCATAGATAATTCGTTTGAAGGCACAATACTTATATAATATACTTTTTCAATGTATGTACAGTCAAATCGCACTCTATATTGAAAGATTTTTTTATTTGTGCTTTTCAGATCGATGGAATGTTTGTTAAGAAATAGAAAATTTGAAAGTGTAGAACAAGCGAAAAATTATCTACTTAGGTATTTTGATTCGAAATCGCCAAGTTTTTATTAAAATTAATCAAAAAAAATTAGAAAATAACACAAACATAGAATATAGACTCTGCACTGAGCGCATACAAATGGAAACAATCCTCGAACTTCCGACGACATCAAAAAGCTTTCGTCCCAAAACGTACAACATATTACATCATACAATCTGCACATCGAATCACACAACACCAAAACAAACAAACTGCATTCAAAACCCAAAACAACCGCGACCAAAAAGCGGAAAACCCACACCAAAACTGCAAAATCCCGCACCGGCCGAAAACAAAGCATCCCGAAACGGGGGCCGAAAACCTTTCCCGGGCCCCATCCCTACATGCAAATCGGGGGCCCAGATCATCGGCTGTCCCTGCGCGTTAATTGAAATTCAACACGGAAGGGATAACGAGCCTCCCCGTGTTCGCAAGATTGATTATAAGATCGGCGGACCCTGCGAAGGGCCCCGCGTCAAACTCGTCACGAGGCCCCTCTGGTGATAGATGGCCCCCGGAGCTAATGGGGCCCCCACGATGATTCATGACGTCAAAAAACGTCGACCGCTTGACGGGTCAGAGGGTTTTGGCCCTCGAAGATGAGCGGGGACGCCCACTTTTAAAAAGGGGTGGCTGTTCGGGAAGAGGACGAAGGTCGTTTCGGTGTTCGGGGTATGGCGTATGTTTATCAATTGGCATGGGTGTGTCTATTAAGAGACGTTGATTTAAGGGAGTTTGATAAAAAGGTGGTTTGTGAATCGAAATCGTGTGTGGGCAAAAAAAAGGTGACCTGTGACAAAATAAAAATCCAGAATCATACGAATTTATTGAAAAAAACTTAACAAAAACAAATTAATGGAGAATGGGAATTGGAAGAGGATATCATAATTTTTTTTTTAGTCAAAATAAATGATTTTTCTCAACTGAAACAAATTTTTTTACAAAATTACTTTTGTTTTTCGATCTGTATTTTGAATTATTTGAACAAGTTAGAATTTATATTACAAAAAAAAAGAAATAATAGTATTTGAAGTATTCAATTTTATTAGAGCATTTTTTAAAAAAAATTTAGAGAAAAAATTCGATCATTTTCCCACATGCAAAAATATTTATCTTTATATTTCCAAAATTATAGTTTACTTATTTTTTTATTAGACATGGCTTTGGTCCGTGACGACCCAAGCATTTTTCATTTTTGGCCCGCCATCTGAAATAATTACCCACCCCTGATCTAATTGGATCGAAAATTGATTTTCATTTATCTAAAAGAAAGCTTGATTTTACTAACACAAGATAAATAATTATATGAAGTAACTGTAAACAATGTAAAAAAATGATATATAATTAAAATTCAAACATCTCGACCTCACTAGAATTTATTCTGATAATAAATTCTAATTGGATTCCAGTAAGTATTATTTATATTCTTATACGCATTTATCAATATTATATACAAAAATATTACACAAAACAAGCAGTTCATTGATATAATTTTCCTAATACAATAATTATAACTAAAAACGTATATTACATTATATGCACCAATTCAAAACCTATCGATAACAATTACATTTTATTTAGAAAGACGCCCACCCGAGTCGTGAGAAATTCGCAGTTGTTACGCAGCAGCGATCCGTTACAAGCGTGAAAACGGCCTGCTTTTACTCGTATGAAAACAAAGGCGAAAAATGCACATATAGACATATAAATATATGAAACAATAAAAAAAGAACCGATCGAATCGTGCATAATTAACGTTTCAGCGCGAAATTAATAATATGCGCTCATTTCCTACCATTGTCGACGCGCCGGTCGTGTACCGACCGGCAATCAGAAGACTCGATATTTGCACGCATCGGGTAAAATTATAATTACGATGGATCCACTTTTAATAATGCGTGCGTGGGTGGAGTTTGAAAATTGAGAGAAATCTGTGTTGAAAAAGAAAATATTATAAAAATGTTAACGGTGATAAGAGACGCCGTTCTTCACGAGTTGCAATATGGAAAAAAAACTCGATCATAACCGATTTCTTTTTAATTTATCAAAATGTGAATAAGTAAGATGAATTCGCATTTATACCAGATTATGATATTAAAAATAAATAAATTCGTTATGCATTAAAATTTAATTAAATTAATGAGCTCCTCTGATTTTAACAGTATGTATTCAAAACAATCATACTTGAACTTTCTATAAGAAAAAAATTAAGTGTTACGAGCAATTACTGAAATGAAACAAAATGTAAAGCATTTTGAGTCTTTCAATTAATATCTTTCGTTCATTGATGGCCATCCCGTGTCTGTTTACGTTGGATTTCAAGAACGTATTTGTTATATTTTGTTTGTTTACTAGTTAAGACATTAGGGAGAGTTTCATTTAATAGATTCGACAGTGGGGGAAAAAGCTGCAAGAGCAACAAACATACAAATGTGATTCATTACGGGCAGAAAAACACACGAAGAAACTCGAATGTCGGTGAAAAAAAAGACGAGAAAAATATGTCAAGAGGAACGTCGGCGGCAATTCGTTACTTCAGAAATTTGCCAAAAAATCTCAACAATGTCCTTTAGAAAAGTAACAAAGCATAGCAAAAAGAGCACAAGCATACGCACGGGAGCGATTTTCATATAGCGAAAGGGAGAAAAAAACTATATTAGGTCGACTGATATATTGTTTTGTTTGGGGTAAAACGACAAACATAGCCTCGAGCCAGCTACCGTGGTGATTCGAAAGGAAAAAAAACGGACACAGATATATTATGTGAATACTAAACGGACGAAACATATAAATAAATATATGTATGTATAATACGGTAGTTAAAAAAAATCGCTTCCCGGCCCGTTGGCTAAGATCAAAGTCATAAAAAAAAAAAACTATGAACTATTTCATTTTTTTCCACCCCGCATGGGTGGTATTATAGTAAATTAGCGAAACGTGGATACTATTTGTATAGTAATCAATACTGCATTGTGTAACGGACAAAGCATATTTTATTTTTCGAGGATGCTACAGATAAAAACGAACATAAAAGCGGTTAATTTTGGAAATTTTATATAAAAAAAAGCGAACACAATACTTCTCAAACTGCGACGCTTGTTTTTCGACTACACCGGACAATCGGAAGGAAATGTCCACGCATTGTCCATTGATTTTATTTTTTCAAAAACAAGTTTCATTTGCATTCATCAACCACCACAACGATTGCACAATCCACCATAGCCACCGAACATCCACATCCAACCGGCCCGAAACCGAGCCCCCATAACAGCGCACTCCCCGTCCTAGGGGGCCGCCGCCGCCGGCGATAAAACGGATTTACCTGGCTAATTTTTCTAGACAAAAGAATGTGATTGTGGGGCCCGAACGGGACAGATTACACGAGCGGGCCCCGTTCGAGATCATCGTCCAGATAAGAAGCATCGCGGCGCCAGACGAGAAAACGCAACATCACCAGACGACGACAAGGCGCAACAATGCGGCGCGTGCGTGAATCGGTGATGGTGTTTGTGTGTGTTTTCATTGCGAGTTTTACCTGATGCTGTTTAGATCCTCGGAGGTTCTAGAAGGAACCGGGTTTGTGATGTGTAGTCGAGTTTGAGGTAACATGAATGGATTCGTCGTGTCCGAATTGAGGGGATGGTGGAAATATGCTTGGGTTTCGTATAACGCAGTTGTATGGTTTCGTAAAAATGTTGGGTGATACAAATCCGTGGAATTTGAAGTTGTGTTGTAAGTCCGCAAATTAGGTTTATTAACGAATTTCGCGCGTAGTTTTCACGTTTGTGTGTTGTGGGAAGATTGACAGTTTTTATGAATCATTTTCTTTTAGATCATCTAAATTTGCATATGCTAACAGTTCGGATGGAAAAAGGTGCTACTGGACAATATTTAAACTCGAAACTCGTTAAGATATGGTTAAAAATTGTTAAATATAATTTACAAACTACACGCGAAATTCGTTTAAAAAAAAAAAAATAAAATAATAATAATTTGCGCACTTATAATGCATGAATTACGCGTGAAATTCGTTAAGAATCTCAATTTAAGCACTTATGCATTTTTATACATGTTAAAATGAAAATTTGTTAATAAATAATGGATGCACCTAAGTAAAGAATCACTAAATTAATTTTTTTTTTTTTTTCTAAAACTGTGTAATATAAAACGTGTTGTTCAAAAACAGGTCACAATTTATAAACCGTGTTATATCAAAATCATGTTATATAAAACCGTGTTATACGAGATCAAGTGTATTAAAAATTCATAGCAAAATAAAGCCTCTAGGGATAATAAGGGAGAGTAATTTTCGAAGAGATGAGATACTGAAATATGCCCGTGTTGAGTGGTGCTCATCTTTGATGATTGGCAGGAAAACTTCCGATTGGGCGATTTACTCAATCAAAAAAAAAAATTAAGTAGTTTGAAATTAAAACATAAAAGAATGCTTAATTTATAACGGAAGATAGTTCGATGTATCTTTGGTTGAATGAAGTTTTTAAATATTCATTATCTACAACGTGAGTTAAACGAAAGCTTGGTGTTCATTCTAAAGACCATTTCACAGCTAATTAAATTATTTGACTTCACACAATCAAGCGCAAAGATAAATAACCACCGTTTAATCACTCTGAACGTGTCATAAATAAAACGTGAAATTGGCAGAAGAACACTCTCTGAAAATGACAATAATAATAATAGCACAAGAGAGAAAATTGGAATTACTAGTGACGGAAGATCATCAGATTATTCATATTTCGTTTTTTCTATTACTGACCACGATGAACTTTTTATGATCCTTTGGAAAGCTTTCATGATACTCATTAGTAAATTGTTCAGTCGTAAACAATGAGAGCATTAATGAGAAAGAATTTCGTATGTGTTTTCGCTTTCATCGTGATAAAATAAAAACAAACAAAAATTTTTGAATTCCACAAAGGAAAATTATACATGCATTTTAAATTGAGTAATACGAATAAAAATAAAAATTGTAATAGTGTATGAACTTAAATACAAAACTTTGAAAATTATTTTTCGCTGAAAGGAATATATTTTATTTCAAGATTTAAAAAATAATCAAACACCGAAGCACTAATAAAAAAATAAAATGTAATAAACACGATTCAGATGGCTTTTTGATTGACATGTCAAATCGGAAATCTGTGCATTCTTCTTGTTTCGGTCGAAATATGATGATAGATTGTGTACGTGGACTACCCAAAAAAATAGACGTTTAGCAAAGATCTCGGGTTGCGTAGGCGCCAGGGTGCAATAAATTATAAAAGACGTTTCCCCTCTTATGTCACGTTCTCGTATTTATACATGTGTGGTGCATAAGAATTTTTCCCATATAGGAAACGTGTGTGTACGTTTCCGAGAAGATGATCGAGCTGGAGACACAACTGGGATAGTTTATGACCCGGACAAGGGACGATCCAGATGACTGGGGATGCGCTCTATGACCATAATAAAATTTGCAAAAAAATAAAATGTGGATGCAGTAATAACATATATAAGAACCAACCCATAAATGTCACGTACATATTATATATAAAGTATAAGACATTTTTCTTTGGAAATTCATTAATAAGTCAATATACTATATATTATACTAAACTAAGATATAAATTTTAGGAGTTTCTATCCAATATTTGCATGACCCTAAAACGTTGTCTTCAGAATCAATTAAGTGTTTCAAAAAAAAAGTAACTTTATGCGGTTTCGGCTCGTTAAATTCTAGGTGTCGTCGAGCTGCAATAGGGTGGGACAGATGTGACTCAGAACATCGAACCGTGCCACTTTGTGGTCTTCTTGTACCAATAGTGGGTGGGGTTTGTCTCTAAAAGCCCCGACAGAAAACGAATCGTTACCAGAAATGTCATTGTCTCTTGTTACGTCATGTGTTAAGCATCACTCATGTGATAAGAAATATACGATGTCAATTATCAAAAAAATTATGTATTTTAAATAAAAATAAATTAATTGTGAGACGGTAACAAAAAAAAAAAATTGTTTGAGATTTGAGCTTTTAGTTTTAGTTACCAAGTTAGTTGGAATGTTGATGTCTATGTGATTTACGCAGCTTTGAGAGAATTTTCATTAAAGCTTATTTGAAACAGAAATCGGATTTCAAATAGAATCAAATCGTATTTATGAAGACTTTGTTTCATATAAAATGGATGTTTGTTCAGTATAAATTTACATAAAAGAAAAATAATGAATAATAAAAACATTAACAGATAAGATAAAGATTTAAATCGGTGATCTTTATTTCGACAGAAAAAATTAATAGAGGAAAATTTGCCGATGCAAATTATACGACACGTCATGTTGCCTTATTCGTACAGCGAAATTTAATAAAAAAAATCCCGGATTCATTTATAAAAAAATGCACACTGTTAGCAAATTTATTTGAAAGCCAACAAACAATAAAAACACAAAGTCGACTAAATCATTCGACTGCCGATAATCAAAATCGAAAGGTGCGTCGAACAAACGTTCTCGCGCCAAGGGCAATGTGTCAAATTACCGCAAAAAAAGGAAAACTAACCTGAAGCGATAAAAGCTACACTAAAAAAAGAAATATGCATTGAATTGCATATAATATGAAGAGCAACGAGTCTACGGTCTGATGGCGCAAATGAAAAGCAGTCTGCACAGTTTTAACGGAGATGCGTTGACATTAATAGTCTTCTCGTCCGGTGCAAAAAAGGAATATAAAAGTATCATGTTTCCACACCGAACTAGCGCCACGAAAAACACATTTCGCCTTCGAAAAAAAAGTGAAAAGTCACTAAACAAAGACTTCAGAATCAAAGTTCACAATTGAATAATTAGCGAAAAGAATACAGAAAACGATCAATTTTTCAAGTTAAGATTCTTAGATTCCAAGAAAATTTTTCGATATAAATATCAACAATCAATAAATTCAATACAATATAATAAAATATATATATTATTTTCAATAAATACATTTATTGTGGGTTTCGATTCTACATCCCTTTGTGTTAAGTTGAAAAAAAAAATGAGGATACGCACCCTGCTAGGGTACGATATATCATTAGCGGACATTGACAGGTGATTGTATCTGATATGCGTCTCTATATTTATGTACGAGGAGTGGGCGTGTTTTTGGGTATAAGTTGACACGAGAAAAAATTTGTTGAAACGTATGCTCCAAATGAGTCGTTTTGTGCGCGCGCAAAATAGGTTGTCCGATGTATCGGAACGTGTTAAAATTATAAAAAATGGACGTTACAAATTGTGACGTACGTAATTGATTGGTTTTTTGTCGAAAGCGTTCTCGAAAATAATTGTTCTGAATTAGATGTGAATGTATGGCAGTAGCACCTATATGAATAACGAGATCGAACACAAACCATCGCATTGGCGCAAAGTCACCCCATTTCAGTAAAAGTGGAAAACGTGTTCGCCCACGTGATGCACTCAAATGAACATGTCGCAAAAGGCTATCGAGACACTTAAATTTTCGGCAAGTTTGTTTTGAATTATGTTAATGTCCACAGCGTTTGATTTATTCAAATAAAACGATTGTTTTTTTTTTTATTATATTATGGGATAACAACAAATAGTCCATAAGCAACGAATTTATATTATCGACAAATTTTTGAAATGACGCGCGTATTGATCATATCGATTTCTTTCAACTAGTGTTTTCCAAACATCTTCACACCACAGCCTAGGGATGTCATTACCGGTAAATGATTCAAATAACAGTTTGGTAATTTATCGGATTTTTTTTTGTAGTGTTTTTGTTTTTTCAGAAAATATTTTATGGGAAAGTCGGTTTTTGTAAGAGCACGGATTTTTCGGGAAAGTCTTTTTTTGGTTTTCCAATTTTTATTTAAAATTTAATTTACCAATAAGCCAGTAATTAGTTTAAAAAATATGGGATTACCGGTAAATTAAAATTACAGCAAATCTGACATCCCTAGCAGTAACACAATTTAAAAAAAATTCGTTGCTCTCCCGATTTTTTCAAATCCAATCCAATACACAAATCGCACCACATTTCGGCTCAATATAAATTTCCCATACCATTCCCCACATTGCACCCAACATAAACACCATTGAATCACACCAATCAAAACCAAATAAAACGCTTTCGCACCCACTAAAAACACTCCCAATCCTCAACTTTTCTGAAAAAATTTTCGATCCGGCGCCCGGAATGCGCATCGAAACCCACCACTCCCGCTCACTCTTCCCGTTCCTCAACACCTCACCTGGTCAATAATTACACACAACAAAACCCTTTCAAACCCATCCACAGCCATTTTCCAAGCCTAGGTTGAGCGTCTTACCATTTTTCAATTTGGAGCCCGGGACGCGCATCGAAACCCACCATTCCCGCTCACTCTTCCCGTCTCTCAACACCTCCCTTGGCCAATCGCACACAACAAAACCCTCTCAAATTCATCCACAGCCATCTTCCAAGCCCGAGTCGAGCGTCTCACCATTTTTCAATTTGGAGCCCGGGACGCGCATCGAAACCCACCATTTCCGCTCACTCTTCCCGTCTCTCAACACCTCCCTTGGCCAATCGCACACAACAGAACTCTCTCAAACCCATCTACAGCCATTTTCCAAGCCCGAAGCGAGCGTCTCATTTTTCAATCCGGTGCCCGGGACGCGCATCGAAACCCACTCTTCCCGTCTCTCAACACCTCCCTTGACCAATCGCATACAACAAAACCCTCTCAAATTCATCCACAGCCCTCTTCCAAGCCCGGGTTGAGCGTCTCACCATCTTTCAATCCTTCGCCCGGGATGCGCATCGAAACCCACCATTTCCGCTCACTCTTCCCGTCCCTCAACACCTCCCTCGGTCAATCGAACACAACAAAACCCTCTCAAACTCATCCACAGCCATCTTCCAAGCCCGAGTCTCGCTTCTCGCTATATTTGCCGCGGCCACGTGGGCGTCGCGCCCGTCAACCGCTGAGAAATGAACGCGTCGCCATTATCGAGTAGGCCGGTGCCGGGGCCTCTAATAATAAAGTGCGAGCGGCCGAAGACGTTTTCATGTGACAACCCAATCTCTCCGCGCTCTATAAACATAATTGCCGGCGGTGAGCGTAAATAACGCGCCCAAACGCCGCTGATTTACAAGCGGACGCAAATACCGAGCGGGCGAGTTTTTCCGGATCGTTGTAGGGCGAGGAAATTCGCGAATTTCCATTTCGAGTGTGTTTGAGATGTGTTGGTTGTTCAATTGTTTTTTTGCGGGTGTCTGAATTGGGGTGGTTGGTAGATGGATTTTGAGTTTGTTTCGGTAAAGATTTTCGGTTATTGTATGCGATAAGGAAACAAAAGTACGAGTTTCGATCGATAAGTAGATTAATCGAAGATTTTACATAGTTATTGAAGTTAAGCGATATGTGGTGAGATCAGTAGAAGAATTTTATTGCATTTTGATTTAAAGATCATTTCAGTTTTCAACTTTTTAAAACTAATTTATTCACATCATGTGCGATAAAAAAAATATCCGAATTCAAAAGATTTTTTCCTGGTGATGGAAGAAAATTGTTATTATTTTTAAAATAGTACACGTGAGTCAATTAAAATCGATAGATTTTTTATCTGTATATTAAAAATCAATAAAAAATCTTTTAATTTGATTGATACATCAGTTAAAAAATTATATAAGATACTAAATTGTAAAAAATTTGACTCAATCCAAAACTTCCATATCAATTAATTCTACTGTATAATTTCAATATGACTGTATAATAATTGAATCTATCAGTAAAAAACGAAGAATCAAAAATACAATATAAAATATTTCTCAATATATAATTTATTACC
Organism: Hydropsyche tenuis; assembly: GCA_009617725.1. Lineage (NCBI taxonomy): Eukaryota > Metazoa > Arthropoda > Insecta > Trichoptera > Hydropsychidae > Hydropsyche > Hydropsyche tenuis. The sequence goes on along the minus strand of VTON01000042.1, from coordinate 2,460,210 downwards.
CGTAAAAAAATCGAGTAATTGAACACGCGTATGATTTGATAATTCGGTAGCCCTAAACGTGAGACAAGTAGGTATAACGACCGATGTTTTGACAGGGCCGCATTATTTTTTGTTTGAAAAGCATATGCGACACGCTCCCGACAAATGTACGTCGCAAAAATGTTAATTCAAAACATTATTTTCGTTCTCGTTTTGCGCGTGAAAATTACGAGCTGCAGAAAAACAACTCGACGGAGATGCGCTCGCGAAAACTCATAAACGTTTCGATGTCGGCATTTATCATATTTTGAAATCGATGACAATAATAAATGTCTCGACACCGCTAATTTGTAAGTTTAATCTTAATTTAGACGAAAAAATAGTTTCTCCGAAAAAATACGCAGTCGGAAAATGTTGTCAATTTCGAAAGAATATTTTTGATATTATCGAAAATAATTTAAGATTCTAACAAAATCATCACATATGAAAAGGATTTCTGGACTCGGAATCGTCGAGTCATAACCGGACTCGAGACTCGGGATTAAAACCCGGCGAGTCTGGGTACCTAGAATTTAATGTTTTAGAATTAAATTCTTTGCGTAAAAATCAAAATATTGTAACTAATATGTAAGAAAAAAAATTATTGACTTGCTATATTCGATCGATGAAATGAATTAATGCTAATCAAAAATGAAAAATCCGATTGAAAACAAATCCCTAACAATAAACCAATAAGAAAAAATCGGGTTACAAATCACCAATAAATCATAAACAATGAATAATTAATTTAATAAATCGATAAGAAATAGAACTAATTACAAATCATCAATACATTCTATTCATCAAATTAACCAAATTTTAAACAATTCACAATTCAACAAAATAAATCAATTCGTAAGAAATAATAGTAAAACGATCAAGATGCTCATTTAGCAATCAGATAGCACTATATTCCAATATGTTCGATTTTGGCCCGTTCTCGACTCGGACACGCCGAGTTTCAAAAACATCACACTCGAAAATCCAAGTTCACATACGAATCATCGAATTCGCAAGACGCTCGTTCACATCAACACGCTCACTCACCTTCCTGCCCCCGAAACCAAAACGACCCATCCAACGACATCTCGAGAACCTACGAAGACACACACACAAAAGACAATATGATTTATCCGCTCGTCTCGTACCTAAATCACCATAAATAAACTGCGCCGCGGCCACTTTAACACGTCGCCGGTGTCAAGCGCGCGCATCGCATCAATTACGCGCCCATGAGATGGACATACATTACCGTGGGGGACACGCACGCGATAATATATCGCGATGATAATATAATATCATACACAAAAGCGGCTGACGAATCTCGCACAATTAACACTCGATATAAACCGGCCGTTGGCCGCCGACCAGCGGATTCCTCTAGCGGTAACCGGCCGGGGTAAAGAGAGTCGTCGTCGGAATGATAATTCACGCTGGCACGTTTGTAATTGATTCGATACGTTGACGTTTGACTTCTGTAAAACACAGTTTGAACACAATATTCGGGCCGGAACACGAAGACGAGACGTTTGTAGAACACGGAGAGGTTGCCGAAACGCGCATCGTTTGTGTCGGATTTACGGTTGGTTTTGATGGCGCGAGTCTCAAGAGGACGGTCGGATTTGAGTCCTCGCGATGAAAGTTTCGTTGGATTCGAGATGGAAAAATTTCGATTGGAATCGAAAAGTGTGTATTAGTGGACGTAGATGGCGTTGGAAGTTGGGCGGAATGAGCAGTTAAAAAAAATATGTAGAAAAATTAATCAGTTGTAAAGAGATTTAAAAAAAAATTATTATTCAAATCAAATATGAAATGTTGATGTTAACGAGCAAAATAAAACTAGAGGCCTTTAACTTTTAAACATTCGACTGTCGCACAATTCAATATTTCGCACATTTTTCAAGGTTTTTGTCGATAATGCAAAAATAAAGTTTAAAAATGTAATGAAAGTATATAAAGTTGCACCTGAAAGCACTTAAATAAGCCTCGTTAAGTTAATTATGTATCAATATACCTATTGATAAATAAATATTTTAAAATACATAATTTTTTTAATTTTTTTACATCCTTCTACTTTCGAGCATTAAACATTCGTGCAAATTTTTAGGAAGCAATTATGGGCTGCCTTTAATCGTTTTTATAAATAGGCCACTATTTTGTAATAAAATAAAAAGCTTTAACTATTGATAAATATTTTTTTAATTCGACTTCAATACTACTGGGATAAATATAAGTTGCGCCAATAAATAAGGGTTAATTTAATGATGAATAGTAATTTTAAAAATAATATTTTCGTTTAGAAATCATGTAAACTGTAGAATCATGTCGTGTATTATATTTTAAAAATATTAATAAATACTGAAAGCTAGCGAACATATTTTGTATAAAAAAAAAATGTTTGAGAAACATTTCGAATTGAATACGAATGAAAAATAAATAAACGTTACCCAAAATTTATGGATGCAAAATAATTAGACCTCAGATCAAAACAAACGTGATAAATGTACACAGTTCGTTTGCGATTCGATTATAAATTAGACGCGGACCGCAACGACATCAAACAAACCCGCGATCGACAAACTCAAAACTCGGCCCGCAAAATCCACGATCTCCCCGCTGAAACAATACACGCCCGCCGCGTATAAATTAAAACCGAAATAAATTCGAAAATTCGCGCCTAGGCGCCGATAACGGCCGCTTCCGTCGTATCAATCTTGGCGAAGCGTGAAATACGACCGCCGGCAAGGCCGTACGTCAAACGGCGGACGTCGTTCTCGGTCTCGATCCTCGGAGATTTATATAGATCGAGAATAGATCGCGGGGATTTTTCGAAAGTTTGTCGCCGGCCCGTGTCGGACAGATGTCGGCGAATAATTGGCGGTGTCGCCCGTTGAAAAATGCGTATTGTGTTTATCATACGAATTTGTAGTCGTAGCGGGGTATGGACGCGTGTTGTGGGTGGGACGGGTTGTGTTTTGATCGCTTTTTGGAAAAAAGGATCGAGTGTTTTCGATAAGATTGATTTGTGGAAGAAAGCTTTCGAATTTTGAATTGCGTACTGAATAGACTTTTGATCTATGCGTTTGTGGAATAAAGCTTTCGATCGATGTGTTTTATCTACGAATGAAAATTGCGTACTGAGTTTATCATGCGAATAGACTTTTGAAGCTGATTGTGAGATCTATGCGTTTGTGGAAGAAAGCTTTCGATCGATGTGTTTTATCTGCGAATGAAAATCTGTTGAAAATTGCGTATTGTGTTTATCATGCGAATAGTCATCGCGGGGTATGGACGTATGTTGTGGGTAGGACGGCTCGTGTTTTGATCGCTTTTTGAAAAAAAGGATCGAGTGTTTTCGATGAGATTGACGCGAATTTTTGAATTGTGAGATCTATGCGTTTGTGGAAGAAAGCTTTCGATCGATGTGTTTTATCTGCGAATGAATTATGGTTGTAAATGAAAATCTGCCATATGAAGAAACAGAAGTGTGAATCTAGAGATATAAAAAATGGATCTTATGAACGAAAAAAAATGTCGGCGAATAATTGGCGGTGTCGCTCGTTGAAAATTGCGTATTGTGTTTATCATGCGAATAGTCATCGCGGGGTATGGACGCGTGTTGTGGGTGGGACGGGTCGTGTTTTGATCGCTTTTCGGAAAAAAATATCGAATATTTTCAGTGGGATTGATGCGACTTTTTGAAGCAGATTGTGAGATCTATGCGTTTGTGGAAGAAAGCTTTCAATCGATGTGTTTTATCTGCGAATGAATTATGGTTGTGAATAAAAATCTGTCACATAAAGAAGTCTCAAATTTTTAAGATCTGGCCCTTTCTAAAAAAAATTTTCTCGATCTCTGAATAAAAAAAAGGACATTATGATCTTTGCATTAAAAATAAAACGTTCTCATTCGATACATTTATTATTTCGGTCTCTTATAACTCAGAAGATAGACACGTGACGATTTTACAAAAGAAAACGCAAAAGACCAAACGGACGATAAACAATCAATTTTCGATCCAACAACCGCTGAAACGATGACCTTTCGAATCTCACAAAACCTCCACCGATCGAAAAGAGGCACTCCGACCCACGAAACTAATAACCAACTAATAATACCGGATGATGGAGTGCTCGAGTTGGTCCCGAGCGCGTGATGGATAGCGGCGCATACCGCGCGGCAATTGTCGCGTCTCCGGTTTCTTCCCGGGGGCTCATTAGGACCGCATAACACCGTCGACTTGACATAAACAAACCATGAAATCCCACGGATTCCCCATAATTTTCGGAGGCGATTTTTTAAAGTCGTCCCGATGCGTGTTATGCGCGAGTCGCGTTAAAAAAGCGCTCCGATACGCCCGAAGCTCGATTTAACATTTGTCGCGCGTGGATTATTCATGGATCGATTTGAATATGGTTTGACGTGTGGACGATTGAAAATAATTGTTTAATGAATGGATTTATTATTTGAAAATCGTTTGAATGCGACATGTGTAATGTCTGTGAAGTGATTATGTTTCGGCCCACTCGTATCGAGATTTTACTGTACTTATGCACGAGATATGTGACTAAACCGAATTTGTTTTTTGGGCATACAAGATTTGTTATATATGGGGGACGCCTTGTTTGGGATGCGCATAAGACTAATTAATGGCTTGAGAAAATATTCGGTCAAAATTTGTGTTTCGTTACAGTCATTTGAACCGTTTGAGTGATACGAGAGCTTTAAAAATGTTTCAAACACATGTCAAACAACATGCGAATTTTAATACATTATACAACCACTTTATCAACGTCATTACTAGGATATTAATTACAAATCTGATCCGATGTTAAGATCTCTTTTTCCACATGACTTTTATCATTGAAAACACAAGCATTTCTCAACAGAATGATAAGGATAAGGCATTCAAAATAATGTTAATTCTTTAATTGGTTTGAATCATTTCATCAGTAGAAACCAATACCTTGCAATGAATCTTCAAATAATTTTTCTGAATACAATACAACAAAATCAAAATTTCAAATTAACCCACAATCCAAACGTTCAACAACACCTCCAACACATCAGACAAGACAGAAAATACCAAAGTTGATAACACCGAGGCGGAGCAACACGGCGTGACCGCCTCCCCATTACACTTGCACCATTATGCGTTCTTCTTCGGCGTCGACGCAACTTTTCCCTCCGCCCATAGCCATGGCCAACAGGGCAAGACTGGCGCCATCGAGGTTGGCCAAACAGCCAGCATTAGCCGTCGAAACGACCCACTATGGCCTCTTCTCTGTTAAGCGGATGCCAAAAGCGGCGGGACGACATTTCACGCTCGTTTGCGCGCTTTATAACGCGATTTGTAGCGACGCCACATATAGGTCTGCAAGAGACGACCGTTTCTCATATGTCACTGCTTTTGTGGTTGTAAGTGTGTTAATTTTCTGTTAATTGAAGCTCAGGATCAGATTAAATCGGAGTTACAGGTACGAACGTTTTAACACTCGGTTGCTCGCGTGGCGTTTTGTGACACCAGTACGTATAATTTCAGTGATGAATTCGTAAAAAAATATTGTTGTTAAATTGTTGTTGTTGTCAAGTGATAAAATATGGATTTATGGATATATTTCTGAAACTCAGTATTGCAAAAATCTCAGATGCCGTTTTTTTTTCAATTTCTAACAAAATTTGGTTTCCGCGTGCCGCTTGTCTTCGTAATCACTAATCGCATAGGTTAAAAATATGCGTTGGAAAAATTGGTTGAAAAATGAAAACGAATGTATCCTACAAAAAAATTTCTAGCATATTAAATTATAAAGATTTATTTAATCAAAAACTGAAAAAAATAATCAATAATACCCATTCCATTACCTCAGATATTTTTTTATTACATTTTCAATAAGTAAAATTCTTCGATATTAGTTCAAAAATTTACCACTCCCATCCGATTTTTAGTTTGATCAAATTTTCATATTGCTGTAAATTCCACAAATATCATTCAAGTCAAGTGAAAATTTTTGCAACGAATTGTTGATTTGTAATAAAAAAGGTATGCGGAAAGAGATTTTTAACTTTTATGGTGCTAAAGATATTATGGTTTTTTTTCACCCACTGACGTTTTGTTTGACAAACGCCACGCGAGTGACGGAGGGTTTTAAACAAGTAGCTAAATACAGACGTGTCATCGAAGTTTTATGACGTAAGTATCCGAAATAAAACTCAATAATTAATTATAGCCTCGAAGTACCTTTTTAACATTTTTTTTCACGAAACAATAATAATATCCTTCCGACAAGGATATAATGGTTGTGGGTCCACATCGACGCCCACGTGCACCGGACTCGGACACAACCACACACTTTTACCTGCATTTATTAGGATATCGATCAAACTAAACTCGGGGATAATTATTGAAAACGTCAATTTAACCCACCCCGGGTTCACACGTCGACCGTGAGGACGGACCGATAAAAATTTGGACCCAAACACACAAAAAAACCGTCAATAGAAAAAAGGCGCCAACGTTAAAAAATATGGGAGTCGGAACGCCCCGGTCGAGAAAGATCGATGGTGTCAATCATCATCATCATAAATAATTTTCTTGAGTGGAAAAACACTTCGGTTAATATCCATTAACGGCTATTTGTTGCGATAAAAACGTAAAAAAACAAATCTCGGCCGGCTTCCGTTCATTAAAATGATGTATAGTCGTTAACTTAAGCCCGATATATTAATTAAAGTCTAGGAAAAAGTCGTGGATTTATAGTTTGCAAAGACGTTTTTCAGCCTTATCGCCGGAAAAATGATTAATTCGATTGTTTGTTTGCAAGAAAATTAAGCTATAATTTTCAAAATCGTGTTCGGTTTACAGCTGTGAAAAGATTTACGGGAAAAAAAATTCGAGATTTGCTTGACTAAATAATTAGTACAACTAATTCGGCATGAATGTTGGACGATGTCCGAAAGTCATTTTATGTTAATTGACAATTTTTATCTGATTTCATTTTTTTTATAAACTTAAACATTAGAACAATAAATATAAATACTAAAAACCGAAAAGTATTAATTGAAAATTCTATAAATACTAAGTATATTTCCAATATTTTTACAGACAAAAATCTATAGATGTATAGAATTTTTAAAACTTTTATCTTTGATTTACAACAATTGCGTTTTTTTTTCGTACATAAAAAAAACACGTTAGACATTAGTCTTATATGGTGTTGATGATATTCGCAAGATCGATAAGCCAGCGATCCGAAACCAATATAATTTGATCAACATTTAATTAATCATTTCACGGAATGCATATAAAATATTCAGATTACAGAAAAGACGCGTGTCGACGACTGTTGAAAAAAAGCAATAAATTAAAAGCTAATTGTAAAAGAGGAGCAAATCAGAGAATGAAAATCGCTAAAATCGCGTGTAAAGCTGTCAAGACTCGCGAGATCGTGCTGGAACAAATTATTCGTGTGTAACGTCTGAAAGACACGAGATTTTCGCACGCATGTAAAATAAACACGCCAAGAGAATTGAATTTAAACAATTCTCAACGAGGCTATCGATCGAAAAACTAATCAATCTGTTTAAGTACTGATTTCCATCAATAAATCAACGCCTTCATGATCACAGCGACATTAGTCCTTAAGAGAAACCTTCTCAAAGAATTCATCAATAATTGATACATCACAATGGATACGTTATATGTACCGTATATATTAATGATGATTGAATAATTAAAGTTGATCGAACAAACTAATTTTAAGATCACGCATCAGATCAAACATACAGAAACGTCTGATTCAATCCGAAACAACCCAATAACACATTAATTTGAGATTAAACTGACAGCTCGCACGGGGTTCCCAATGCGGCTAACAGTCGACTATAATAAATCAAAGCAAAAAGTTAATCTCCGAGTCCACCAGTTGGTGACCCGCGTTCGTTGTGGTGACCCGCAGACAAGGCGGTACCCTCGAAAGTGCGCCCGGAAAGGAAAATAAGATGATATTTGTTTGTTTATCTACGAAACCGAAAGGGGGCCGTAAAGGACGACCGCAAAACAAATAAAAAAAATACATTTATGAAAAAGCCGGGTCCTTATAGGAAACCGAAAAAGGAAAAACGGGGACCCGCGGGTCGCCCACGGTCCCCACAAAAAGGGTCCGCGGGCTGTGCACATCCTGCGGACCAGGACCCCCAAATTAATTGCTCAATCAAACAATCAATTCGGGACCTGACAATGATCTAAGTGAACGAGACGGGGTCCCGACGAAAACGTATAAAAGCGTATAAAAAGGACCCTTAGCGGTCCGGACAAAAATAAATAAATGAGAGAACAATACACACAAAAGGTACGAATTTCGTGTGAACGGTCAATTTCGGCTATTTCGGCCGAATTCGCGATTTCACGAAAGTACCGTGGGAAACAAATCGGGCATACTACTGAAAATTTTCAAAATGTTATTCACGATTTTTTAAATTAATCATTAGAGAATAGACAGGTTCCGACGAGATGTTCAAAATTTTCAATAAAATATTTTCCCTGTGCGAAAAACTCGAAACGAACCACACAATCGAAAGGGAAAATGGACAAACGAAAAGCCACCCCTCGGAAAATCAGCCCCGGGATACGCAACAATATCAAATTCGGTTTCGGCCATTCCCGTGTATCGCAGGGATCGGTCTTGCGGTGACCCCAATTAGACAAGGGCGGACCGCGGGCCTCCCGAGGACCCTCAACCCTTCGACCAATGTACGGTTAGGGTCAGGACCATGATTTACGACCGGTCCGATGCCTCTCGTCTGGAGCTGGTCCAGTGCTCCATGCTTTGGCCCAGTCCGCGGATGGACCTACTCAGTGGACTGTATAGGCTTTGATAAAATTCGTGGGATCTTCGATTGCGATATGCACCTTGTGAAGAAATGTATATTTGGGCCTCGTATAGCACGGTTCTATAAAAATGTCGTGTAATAAGAATCTGTGTTATACGAGGTTTGAAGTTCATACAAAATTAGGGTTTAGTTCCAAAAAAATATTGAAGTTTTTAATAAACTATGAAGAAAATATATATTTACGTATTTAGATAAAATGTATTATAGGTCCGTAAATTAAATATCTTGATGTGTGTTAATGCGTAATTTATGCATGCAAGTCTGCAAATTAGGTTTTTTTTAATAAATTTCGTGCTTAGTTTTTACGTGTGTGTTTTAGGGAGATTATGTTAGACAGTTTTACAAATCATTTTTCTTTAGATCATCTAAATTTGCATGAAGTCCAGATGGCGAAAGGTACTATTGGACATATAAACCCGAAACTCGTTAAGACTGAAACTTAACTAAACTTAAATAAACCCGAAACTCGTTAAGTATGAATTCGTTAAGAATCTCAATTTAAGCACTTATAATGCATTTTTATTTATGTTAAAATGCAAATTGTCAATAAATAATTTATATACCCAAGTAAAACATTATTTAATTAATTTTAAAATGTTTTTTTTCTTCTAAAACCGTGTTATATAAAACGTGTTGTACAAAAATAAGTCACAATTCATTAACCGTGTTACACGAGACCCGAGTGTATTTAGGAATATGCAGATAATTACGAAAGTTCAAAATGATTGATTACATTAGGTTATGGCGTAATTTAGAAAACGATGACCCCTCAAACGCAAAAAAAAACACAATTAACGCGAAATAAATTCCAGTTGCTGTCGAATTAGCATCGACAATTTACCATTTAATATTTACATAGTAACGTATCGACTACCATATACGTTAGGCTAATACCAATAATAAACACGAACGATAATGATACGTATTCAATGTCGCTCCAACGGACAATTAATATTTCCATTGATTAATGCTTTATTGTACGCGTATTTGAAAACACGTGTTTTTATCGTGCTTTATCGAACGATCCGGATCTCTTACGAAACACCTTTTATTCTAATTAGCCTAAACGTGTATCGGGTTATGGTAGAGCGGCCGCGCAAGAATAAATGGCCCACGAACACAGACACAATGAAAATTAATATCGAAAAAATAAAGAACGGCTGTGAAAGACGTCCGATTATTATGGCATTAGATGATAAATTCGAAATCTAACAACGCCAATTTATCACTGCGGTGCCACGAAACAGTGCGAGACGATGATAAACACCTCCAATTAAAGTACACGTGTATACGACACTCACCTGTGTGTTTTCGTTTTTTTTTTCCCGTGTACGAATTTGAAATTTGTATAATTATGCGCCCTTAGTGATGTACGTGTCAGAATTTGATGATATGGAAAAACGTTACATAGTACTATTCCGTTTTTTTTTTAGAATAATTAATTCTAAAAAATATACATAGAAAATTCCAACTAGAGACATGTAAACTTTCACATATAATTATTCTGCTAAAAATTACTCAAAATCGCAACCATATTATTTAAAAGTGCTAATTACAACAAGAACAAGAAAATCATATTTACTCCGCATAATAACATTCATTCCGAAGCCTATCATTATAATCCATTTAGAACACACATATAAAAAAATCAATTACCGTGTCGAAAGGAAAAGTAAACAATCACCGTGGAGTATTATAGGAACTCACCTTTACAGTCAGCAACTTTGGATTTTCCGATGACATTTTCGATAAGTACGAATATTCGCACCGCGAGGCCGTCGTGATCCAAACGTGACTCTCTTGATCCAGCTACGGGAACGAGAAAAAAAATTAATAATAAAATATAATACGTACGTACGAACGATGATCGTATAATAAATAACGAAATGACGTTTCTCAACCGACGATCGGTTAATTGAATGTTCGCTTCATTGATTGGACGGCCGCTTAAGTCGAATTACCAACAGTCGGAATGAAAATATTGTATACCAAAAAAAAAAATGGCGATTCGATACGAAATATCTTTACATATTCAAAAAATAAATAATATTTCAATTATTTTTTAATCAAGAGACGTTTTCTCATTAGAAAATCGGACAAAAATGGAACTGAAACTTTTCCCGCGCGCCGTTCGGTTGACAGCGTTATAATTGTAGTTCAAACAAGAAAATATATATTTCTTCAGCACCGATACGATCTTTAATCATGTAAATTGGTAAATTTAGTCCGGCCTACTTATTTGCATAATTAAAATCGTGTGTGTATAAATGTGTTTCAAGAGGCGCATGTAAGTAAATACTGTAAGAGTGGAGCTTTGTTGCGCCCAGGTTATGATATATTGCGCACGCGATAAAATTTAGTGGTTTTTATTATCATAATCTTTACGCAGTTGGAACTGCGGTGAAAATGATCGAGTGGCGCTTAATAAATGAATGATAATATTTAATTTTGAGGAAATTTCGTGTTCGTGTTCTTGAGAAGTTATTGAATTTGTTCAATGAAAATTACAGGTGTAAAATGAATAAAGTCAACCCGCGACTCGAACGAATGCTTGGGAACGTAATGATGCTTGTACTGTACGTGGTTTAAATGCGATAGTTGCATTATTACATACTCGAGTGGCGATTCAAAGGTTCTGATTGAATATTGGATTTTGTTTGTGAAGAAATGTATGTTCACTGATCGAAATCCGATAAAAAAGTTTCGATTTACATATGATATAATAATAAAGTGAGATTAAGCTCATTCGGAAAGTTCTGGAATTATATAAGAACCCTGAGCTTATCACAGTCTTTCAAAATTTGCTAGAAGTTGAATTTTTCTTGGCTTTTTTGTGATATTTAATTTAAAAAATTATAATATATAAGAATAATTCTTAATATAATTAACGTATAAAATCGAAACTTTTCGAAAGCCCCGCATGAAATATATAAATGCTTGTCACCCGCCAAGACTAGCGCTCCATTGCGCACACGCACCATACGACTTGAAACACATAAAACACGAAAAAACGCCGAAATAAAAAGCTCGAAGAATAAATGAATGAATATTTAATACGTACAAGTGCGCATACCTTCTTCATTGATAACGAGCGAGGACTTTATTAACACTTTGGTGGCGTGGCGTGGCGCCCACCCCGCGGCGATCGGCCCTAAAAGTCCGTCGTAAAATTTACGAAAAGAACGATTCACATATGTTCGTATTCGTATTTATATTCATTCATTTATTCGTCGGCGATAAAAAGCATATAAATACAATCGGTATGGCGTGTAAAAACTCACCATCGATACGGAAGTCTTGTCGTCGTCGTCGCCCCCCTGCGGACAAAACAAACACAAGCATTAGAAATGTTAAACAGAATATACACAAATAAAATATAATATGTATTGGAAAAAAAAATCGAATAAAATAAATGTGCCGTTGAACAAATTACAGTAACGGCCCGAACCAAGAATGAAAACTAATTTAATTTTGTAGCTGAATAGGCATACGCGTATGTCAAAAAAATGTATAGGCTGATCAAGTTGAGGGTTTCAGAATGTACGAACGGAAAGTGCAAGATCACTCGGTTGATGGATGGAGTGTGCAAAAAACATATAGATATAATTAATAAATGAAAATAGGTTTTTTATGTATCGGAGAAGTTTAATGAATATAATGACGAATTCGTGATTTTTCGAATAAATTGCGATATATATTTTCGCGTATGCGAATCCAAATCCAAGAGCATGAAATTATTCATACGGATGCATTTCGACAGAGTAGCAAAAGTGCATAAAACAAAACGTCCTTCGTACAAACAAATTAAGAATGAATAAAAAAAATAATTCATAAATTTTGCACGGCTCGTTCTGCTAGGTTGACTGCTCGCATAAATGTTTGTAAGATGTTGCTAGTACTTTATGCACATTTTTATCTTTGATCGCAATTAAAACGAAATTCGCGCATTGTTACCACATTAAACCACATCTCCATGCGAAAAACACAATTCCCAATTTATCACTCGGAAAGACTCATCGATGACCAAATCGACCAAACATCACAATCACCTAGATAAACCATCCGCAACTTTCCCGCCAATTTTCCTCATCGCTGAACAAACAAAACGAAACCGACCAAAAAAACGCATCAAGATCGAAACTCGAAATCCATCCGCGGTCGTTATCGAGGAAATCGACGACGACGCTGAAAAGCAGGAACACGAGATAAAATAAAATTAAATTAAGCCCGATAAAAACCGGCTAAAACTCGAAAACAAAAAACGACGAACCGGTCGGGTTTTATGGGACAGAAGATCCGTCGGCCGGTTTTTATTGAGGAGACAATAAAAATCAATTTGGACGTGGCGCTAGCGACGCGCCATTGTAAAGATGGCGTGCGCGCCTTTTTTGTGCTTTCTCATACGTTCATATATTTTTTCCGATCGGTACGTTCGTTTATTTGTAGGTGCGAGCGCGCGTTTCGGTTTTGTAACGTTTTATTTTGAATACGTATTTTTTTTCGGCCGTCCGACGCACAGATAAATTAAACAATAAACATTAACCCTTGACGACCGGAAAGTGCGCAGATAGCGGCGCTCTAGGTACGTCCATCGGATCCGTGTGTATCGTTATGTGTATCGAGCTCGAATTTGTGTTTGTTAGGTGGAGCCTTTCAGTGATCCATTGCATCCGGTCAAGGGTTCGAGATAAAAGAGCGTACAATATCCTTTTATTGATTGTCGGTGCGGCTAATCGATTTATCTGATCACGAAAGTGAAAAAACAACGATGGATGTGAAAACTCGGTTTTGTCACATTATATATTTATTTTTCATCACATATGAGACACTTTTAATTAGTTTGGGCATTATAATAAGAAGAAAGTAACTCTCAATGAGTTGAGTGTTGAAAAGTCTAAAACCATCCCTTGCTGAATGTTTTGAGGTCACTTCTATGTATAATGTAAATATACGATACTATTAGCAGAAAATAGTGAGTTCGAAAAATATAAACCGTTGATTTAATCCGTAATAAATTAATGAATTTACAAATGGAAACCATCAATTTATGCGGCGTCGAAGCTTATACAAAGTATGATCGGCGAATATGCTCAGATATTGTAATAATTCCAAAGTGACCACAGGTAAATCGAAACGGACAGAGGAAGAGAGACATACAGGCATACAGACACACAACCTGCAACTATAACTACACACCGAACACTATAACTGGTGTGCATGAGATATAGAAGAATGTCAGAGACGTCAAGTTCTCAGCGGGGGGCCAACCGCGGACCGATGTTAGAGAGTAAAAGAGTAAAAAAAGGCACTGGCGCGCGCGCGCCAACTGAAAAACGACGCAAAACAAACACACAAATAAGTAATGCCTTTTAAAATCATTGAGGCATTATTATTTATGTGATAAATTCGACCGTTAATAATGTTATTAAGGCGCTGTCCGGCGCGCTGTGACGCAACCATAAATGAGCGCGGGTCGCGATGGGTTAACGAGCGCGCGTATCTCCGAGATTCGTGTTGGTGCGGATATATGAATTTTTATGATTTTCGATTTCAATCGATCGCTTATTTTTTATGACGCGAAGTAGGTTTCGATGTGAGCTTTTATGCAGATATTTTATAATAAAATTTTCACTACGATGAACATGCAATTTTATACATGTCAATACCCATATCTTTCAAATTACAAAGCGCTAAACAAAAAAAAAAAAAAAAGGAAATTAAAATCAACACACGTGAAATAAAATTAAATAAAAAATGAATATAACAAACATAACGATCGATTTGCATCGCCTTATTACAATAAATCGAACACGTTTTTTTCTTTCGATCGCTGTGCGTTCATCGAAAAACTTGCGAGTACGGACTCACCTAAGGAATATGGGACTTTCAAGTCTTTTTTTATTGCAAAATATATTTTTTAAATAAAATTAACCATAATAATCATAAATGCGAAAATCTTAATAAATTATTAAATGAAAAATAATTATTTTTAAATCGGTATTATAAGCCGCGACTTGGAAACATCTGCATCGACCGATTGCGATCCTACAATCAGATAATATCGTCGGAATGATTCCGACGCGCCTAACCGGCGCTAACCCCACCGTTTTAGATAGGGTCAATTTGTAGATTTAACCCTTTGTGGCACGCGGGATGTCTCGGAATTGGCCCCGGATGAGAACGAACAAAGCCAAACAGCCAGCCGATGATTGTGCGACTTTCGGACGAAAAAACGCCACAAAAAACCAGGGTTGGGCCCGATCGAAAATCGGCGGCCCGTTCCGCTCGTTAGCCGATCGCGAACGGGTTAATAAATTCATAATTGAGTCCGAATCCGAAAACGAGACGAAAGAAATAAATAAAAGCGGTACCTGTCGAACGATGCGACCGGCCGAGTAATTAATCGTGTTTGCTCTTTGTAACGCACTAAACATCATCGGCGGGCACTAATTAATTACGAACGATGTAAATTAATTAGCGGTGAATATGTTGATTTTTCGCTTAATTATATTAATTTACGATAAGAGACGGCCCGAGTACACGGTGTATAATCTGGCCATTTCGTACGAAATTGTTGCGGCTCAATTAAGATCGCTTCAACACTCGAGGGATCCTTCGATTTGATTCTTTCCGTCAACAGTTTTGATTGCACAACAAAAAAATTGGAATCAATTACTGCTTTATTGATATTAAATAAAACATTACATAGCCCTGTTCATTCGTGGCAACCTGTCACGAGATGTTGACCCGCGCCGGGGAATTCGATATTGACAAGATAAGCGCCCGTAATGTGATGTGTTTGATTTAATAATCAAGATATATTTATATAGAGGCACGCACCTTCTCGTACCCTCATACGTATACCCGACAACAATATAATACAGCATTTACATTTGTTTGCGTTCCGAAACGATTCCCGGGACACAATGGGTACCGTGCTGGGCGCCGGCGTCTCTCCTTTCGATATACATTTTTTTCTCCGTGAGCTTTTCGGTTCTCTCGTATGTGCCCATGAATGAAATACGAGCCGGACGCGCATGATATATGAACGTGGATAATTGCTTTTGCCAGACCTTCGAGATCGAAGCCTCGATAGAACGGTACTATTCTCGAAATTTGTAAGGTCGCCGTGCGGGTGATTCTCGTACAAGGGGTTAACTTTCTGTGGGTGAGGTCGAGCGGAAGTTTGGATGTTGGATTGAAAAATTACTGGATAATATATTATGTTTATGTATTATTTCCCATGGATCACTAAAGTCGAAAGCGATCAGTGCTTGAACGAGCTTGAATTGTCAATGTGAGAAAATTTCGAAAGGGGTGGTTTTATTATACTAACAAGTCACTAACTTGTCAATTTAAAAAGTCGTACAATGAATGTTGTAATATTTTAATAGCAATAATTCATATCATATGACACATATTAGAAATATTCAGATCGATTATGTAAATTAATTGACGTTGATTTAGTATTGGGCGTACTTTCCCTTTTGTGTTCGTGCGTATGATTTTTTTTACTATGAATTTGCAATAGGCGAACATTTCGAATTTTATTAGATCGGATCGTAAATGTATTCTTAAACATTTGATTATTTATCTTTCTAAATAATGATGATTCAGGAAACGACCTTTTAATATTTTCAAATGTCAGAGTGGTACGTTTAAAAAATGTTTTGTTGAATCATATAGATAGCGTACTGAATCTGATATGATTTATGTGTACGACCATTTAAAAAACATACACGAATATTTGTAGATAAATTATATGATAATGGTCAAAACGAATGATCTGTATTCGATTATAAAAATTATTGATTCGAAAAATCTAGAACGAACATCAATAAAAATAATAGAATATTTTATTACATTTTAGCCTAAATTAATCCATACAATATCTGTGCCATTTTTACCGATCGTGGTCAGAAAAAAAACCGAATCGTACGATTTTTTTTCAGAATGAAAGGGTCGACGATGGCGAGAGTGCAAATATAAATATTAATAAGGTTTTATTAATGAGTTTGATGAATGTTGGGCGAGTCGACGGAAAACACGACCAACAAAAGGTGTCCGTTGTTAATGTGCCAGAACATCCCTTCGGTAAGTGCGCGAGGGCCATCGGGATGAGTTTAATTATCCGCGACCCATTTCGGGGGATGAAAAACCTCCCATTTGTTTCGTGTATTTTTTTTAAACCATTATTCGCCGGTGGAAATTCACGGTTTTTAAAGTCACGCGGTTTTTCAACTCGCGTCGCTTTTCCCATTTAATAACAGAGCTATATTTGAAACGTAGTCATTTTTTGAAATTAATTTTAGTAACTTGGCTTATTGTTTGATAAAAAATAGACACACATACTAATTTCAACTGAAGAATTGAAATAAAATAACTATTATTATTGAGAAGAAAGTCGTTATATACAAATTATAGGTAAAATTCGAGATTCTAATTGAATAGTACATTAAAAAAATAAATATGAACAAAACAATTTGAACTGAGAGGCAATTAGACGGGCGTTTAAAAGCGTAATGTCCGCGTTTGCATACGTTTCTTAGTTCCGCTTCGAGATCGTTACAAGTGCACTCTGAAATTAGCGTTAGCATAATGTTTAATTGTAAAATGGGTCAATTAACTTTTATGAAGTAACGAAATGCGTAGGTTGAATGTGCGAGATCTCCGAGAACGAATTCCTTCGATTCTCAAGGGTGGACTTTAGAAGGAGTCCCTTTAGTTGGTACGCGCTCGTAACCCATTAACTAATTGCACAATTTAACAATTTCAAATTCAAAAATTGAATATTTAAACGAAATTGTCTGAACACACGAAGAATATTTAGATTTATTCTCTGCGAAAATTAAACCATTTCCATTCCGAGAACGACGATAACGATCACATTTAATACATCGCAGCATCAAAAATTATTTCGTACACAAAACCATCACCGAGATTCTCGAAGAAACACAACGCACCATTTCCATCGAACATCACATTCATAACGACCATAAAAACCGAACTTTCAACGACCTCCGAACTTTCAACACCTTTCCGATCCGAATGACGGGCTCGAATTCGGCCCCCGTTCGCGTTCGCCAATTAAATACATTTCCATACCCCCAGAGAGGACGGGGGGTATGGGCTTTATCCATTTCTATCTGCGAGTCGAAAATATGACCACGGGGACTAATGAAGTGCTTGTTTATAACCCCGATATTAATAATGCGAGGCAACCTTTCCGGGGCGAGACGAGGCTGCGGGGTGTTCCACTTGTATTCATTACCAGACCGCTCTACCAACCCTATTGCCCGCAGTTTGCAGCCCCTGAGAATTTTTTTTT
Source organism: Hydropsyche tenuis (assembly GCA_009617725.1). NCBI lineage: Eukaryota > Metazoa > Arthropoda > Insecta > Trichoptera > Hydropsychidae > Hydropsyche > Hydropsyche tenuis. The sequence continues at coordinate 2,441,975 of VTON01000042.1, read as the reverse complement.
CGGTGTACGTATATTTCGGTATGAGGAAATTAGAATCGAAACGCGCAGTTTTATATACTGATATGTATAGTTGAAAAAGTGAGAACAATACTAAATTTAATATAAAAAAATCGTAGGGTAATGATATTGATTGGTATGTACCGTGTTTCTTTGAAAATATTATATAATACAATCTACTTCGAGAGTAAGCCCTACTATAATTTTCGAAGATTTTTTAAATATAACCCCTATCTCGAAAATAAGACCTAATGGAAAATATATAATACAATTCACAAAAAAATTTTGCTTATGATTGTGAATTTTCGAGATTGAGAAATCTTTTTTAGTAATTTCTACAATTATTTCGATATCTACCAAAAAATAAGTCTCAGTACGGTTTTCAATTATAAAATTGATATAAGACCGGGTCTTATTTTCTGGGAAATGTGGTACTTTTATATGTCTTGGATTGATATTAATTATTTTAATCAAGGAGCCAAATATACGCTGCCAAATTTTGTCGATTAGTTGACTTATTAGAAATGGTTTGAATCACGTTTATAGTCAACGAAACCCACAACTTTCTTTTGGCTTATATAAAAAAAATGTGTATCGTTTTTAAAAAGACAAATATTTTATATATGAAAATATAATATAACAACAATAAAATTATAAATTTATTGTATATTTTGGTTATATATTCCCAATCTTTTGTTAAATTTTTTCATTATGTAGTGGTCACGTGTCAAGCTCGTTTAATTTCTATTGTACGTTTTGATGTTTTGCGTTGCGAATTATATCCAAGCATACGTTCACTATGAAATTCGAAAACATATCGAAATATTAATTATAGCTTTTGATAGAAAAATTTACGCTTCTAAATTAAATCGTATAAAAACTCTTTAAAATAATTCCTAAAAAAAAAAAATGCAAAAATTATCTAAAAATTCTATGTATACCATCGTCAACTAACCGAACGTTAGTTGTCCACGATACAAATGAAAAAAAAAGTCGTAAATCAAAAGAGTGCACGTTGCACGCGCCCATTATTTTCGAATGCCACATGCAGTTTTGAGTGCGTGGCCGCAAAACGACGTTCGAGTGGACACGCGACTCATCCCCCCGATAAAAAGGCGACTGTATCGCACTCATCATCATCATTGTTGTCTTATTCGTAAAAAAAAAAAACTACAGAAAAGGAGGCCCTTGAAGAGGTCCGCGAGTGTAAACAAGGCGCACGAGAATCCTCTTCATGGCACAAAGGAGGCTAATGGACGCCGAGCGGCGGCCGACAACAAAGCAAAAAAAACGAGGTATTGTTAGCTATTAGCTTTCGTTTTTCGGTGTTTTGTTTGAAAATTAGTGTATGGGAAATTTGGCGTCTTTGAATTTTTAGAGGGTCTCATTAGGTCTGTTAGGGGTCGAGTGCTACTGTTTGTACTAACCGAAAATTTTAGATGGATCTTAAAATCGTCGATTCATTATTGAAGACCGGATTGTCGAAAAAGGATTTGAAAATATTTGAATATGAGCAATATGAATGCTGGTGCCTTTTAAGTTGTTAATTCAATCAATTTTGGAAGGAACACGGTTTTTTTTCAATTGATTTTGAATCGATAGTATTATATAATGAATATAAAAATAGATAGAAATGTTCAATAAACAATAATAAAGCGGTTAACATTATGCCAGTTATAAAGCTATATGGTTGATTCAATTATGCTCGAAACGTGTTTTTTGAAAAATGATACGAACAATCGATCGAAACATTAATTTTATACCAATTTCGAACATCATATAAATGTAATATCATCATCGTGAATATTCAGCGACCTGTTTACAATGCGCATACATATGACGCATTAAATTGTACCTTAGTGCTTGAAAACGAAAAAAGGAAAACATTTATAAAACTTCCCATTATGATACGTGAACCGTGAAACATACGACGCTCCATTAATATCACTTTAGAGCACACTTTAACAAACTCACCATTGTAATTGACAATTTATTAGGATTATTAACTTTTATAACTCTATCGCGTCATCGTTAAGTTCGATGCCATAATCCCGAACGCGTTTTGTGCATAAATATACGAATAATAAAAGGCGAAAGCGCCAATATAAACATTGTAAAAGAATTATATAGGGGATTGCGGCGATGATGACGATCGCCAAATAAAGTTTTATTCGAGTCGAAAACGTGCGAATATTTCGTAATAAAATGAATCGTGACTTTGACGAAGATTCGCCGTGTGGGAAATTTAAAACGGTTCGAATCAATTTTTCGTTCTCAAATCATCTATTGAACTATTTGAATCGCGTTTGAATGATGGTATAGTCAAGGTGTTTATATTCGAAATCAAACAAATCTAAATGCACGTCAAATAAATAGTAAATTGTTTTTTACGAGTAGAACGGACAGATGAAATCAAAAGTAGCATAATTTTATTGCAATCGCAATAAAGGGGAGAATAAACAGTGCTAAAAATTAACGAGCGTTGAATACTGCACGATTCAGCATGCAAGTGACAAATAATCACGTTCAACTTTATATACGAGCTCTTTGCAAAATTGCAAAACTGTAAAAACGTTTCAGCAATAAAATCAAATGCACGATTTTATAAAAAAAGTAATAAAATTTCATTTGCTGTTGATTAATTTCTCTAACACCGATACAAAACTCATCATCGAAGAGTTTAGAAAACTCACATGCAACGAGAGTCATTTCACCTGTAGAGGTCAACCCTTCACATATGCATTTAAATAATAATTTATAACACTTTTTTATAAGATGAAAAATAACATATACAAAATAATGAATTAAGATTGAAAATTCATGTCGGATACCCAACAGCATAAGGGGTTAAGCGGCGAAACGGGTGGCTGTCGGAGGGTGGTCAGAAGTGTGTCGACGGCAATAAAATGCACAAAAACACAACTCTGGTAATAAATAATAACGACGACACGACGTAGCACATCGACGACACACCCGACCGACAATTGTTTTGTACAGACCAATTGGACTGTCCGTCACGCGGACACAGGGGTACCGAAAACAGAGGGTGTTCGGTTTCGAAAACGCAAATTTTAAAAATATGATCGCCGCTGATGATGAAACACGCTAGATTAATTTACTGATGTAGATGTATGCGAAACGTATAGTGGGATAAATATGGCTGCACATGTCATCATGGATCTTAAGGTGTGTGTGCTTTGCCATTACGCATTCTCGGTTCTCGTGTATGCAGAAAATTTGCAGTGAGGCGTGATTAATGCGAGGAGAGAAAGTCGAGTTCATAATCACAATCAAGGTTTAAAAGGTCGAGTGCTTTGATGTGAAAAATAAAATTTTGTTATTCATATCTTGTCATTCCTTGTCGCAGGACAAAGTTTTGCTGAAAGTCATTTAAAATTTGGGAATTTTATTTTATCATGTGTATCTACTAGATATTGATAAAGAGAAGGTGGTTTTGAGTTTTAAACACAAAATAATTCCATTTTAAACGATATTAGGTCATTCATCTACAGATGCGTAAATTGTTACATATTTAACTTTGGTGATCAGTTAAAATCGGTCCGTTTAAAAAGTCTATATAATCTACGAGATATTGTCGAAAGATTGATCATTTATTCTAATCAATAAACACCTCCTACCAATCGGAGCATCAAGCACATTTGAACCATCAACTCAGATTCAACTCGCACAAAGAAGATATCACCACAAACATCCATCTAACAACTACCACGATCAATCTACAGACGCATAATTTGTTGAAAAAGGCTATAATCTGCGAAATACATTCGAAAAATTAACATTTTTTTCCCATCAACAAACACATCGGAGCATCAATCACATCCGAACCATCAACTTTCAACCCGCACAAAGAAGACATCACCACAAACATCCATCTAACAACTATCACGACCAATCTACAGACGCGTAACTTGTTGAAAGTCGGCCCGTTGATAAAGGCGATACTATAGAAAGATTGATAATTTTTTCCAATCAATAAACTCCCCCCACCAATCGGAACACCAAACACATCTGAACCATCAATTCTGAGATTCAATCCGCACAAAGAAGACATCACCACAAACATCCAGCTAACAACTATCAAGACCAATCTACAGATGCATAATTTGTTGAAAAAGGCTATAATCTGCGAAATACATTCGAAAAATTAACATTTTTTTCCATCAACAAACACATCGGAGCATCAATCACATCCGAACCATCAACTTTCAACCCGGACAAAGCAGACATCACCACAAACATCCATCCAACAATGACCAACCACCGAAAGCGAACCGAGCGCATTCGCATCGTGCGCTACCGGCACACGCCTCCCCGACATACGTGACCCGAAAAATTGAATCATAAAATCCGCCATCGTCCACCGAATACGTGAAAAGGACGAACCTCGCATCCACGACAACGACAACGACGACAAACCTAAAATGTGGACATCGCGGTGCGGCGTGCGGCGAGTCGCGCGCGCGTCACGACGTCGCCCACAATGAAGTGGTCAGGAATACATTACATTCGGCGACCACAATTTGTCACGACGGCCATAATTTGTACACGGTGGGGTTTGCGTATGTACCCCAACTGGGCCCGTGTACGTAGTCGTGATCGTTAACGAACGTACGAGTTATCTCGTGCATCCGTAATTACGCGGCTGCGTCGTGAGCGGAATCTCGAAAACGGTAGCCGAAGACGAGTCCTTTGTTGTCCTCGGCTCATATCTTTTTTTCGTCATTTTGATTTTTTTCGGTATTTTCGTTCGGTTTCGAATCGATCGGGACCTCCCAGATGGGCCGTGATCGGAACAGGGTTGCCGATCGTTGGGAGTTGTGTGTCGTATGAAAAATTGCATGGATGAAGCGAATTGGGATGGACGGCGTGTCTTCGATATGAAATGAGTTCGATCATGTCGAATTAGTTGTGATTGTAATACGTGAATATGTAAGTTTCGATTGTGAAACATTAGATTTAAATTTTTGATTAATTCAGTATGAATAATATGTTGATAAATGTGGATATCGGACTTTTTTTAACAATTCAAAAATAAATAGATCGATTAATTGAGAATAAACTAAACGATGAAGATACAGAAGAATATGCAGATATTTTATCGAGAACACAACAAATTTTAACGATAAAAACAAAGTAGGTACTAAAATAAAAATATATAAAATAATTGAAAATTAGTTAAGAAAAATCTTACAATTTTCACAAAAAGAATGAATAAAATATTGAAAGTTAATTTTTTAATACGTATAAATACTACGATATACATATTTATGTATTCAAATGGTGAAATTAAGAAATTGTATATGCTCAATTCTTAATAGTGATAATATCGTAAAAAATATTTTCATAATGTTTCTATCGTGAGTATATAATTATTGCTAATAAATTTGGCGTCCAAAACCAAACATCACACTCTCGTTTTATAAAACGAATTAATTGCAAATTTGCATATATATTACAAAAGGAAATGTTAATAGATGTAAAGCAGGCGATCGACGACACAAGAATTACTAAATTACAACCCAGTCCGATATCGATGTAGTAATTTTTAACAACTATTAACGATTTTACAGTTGAATTATCGTGCTCGTCAAAAATAAATTCGTTTAGTCGATAAAACGAAAATTCACCCGAACACATGTTAGCACATAAAGATGTCTTCATTACGAACACACTTTCGACCATATCTCCGATAACGAAACAATATGAATTTCAATATCGGAGAACAGCGCGATTTTCGCGAAAACGGAACGATATTGAAGGGGGCGAAAAAAATAGACATTCGCACAGACGATATGTCGACTCCGTTTCTAATGTAGCATATATGAGGCGCACATGTAAATTATACACGTATATAAATCCGCACGCGAATATATGCGAAACTGTACGGGATACGTATAAACACGGGCGTGGAGCAAACAGGGGCAAACTTGGCAATTTCGCGCGGCAACACTCACTTTGCACCCCGATATATGGGCAGGGATGTTCAAAGATGTGTCTCTTATGTATCTTGTAAGGAAGCGATGTGAAAACTGTGAATTTTTGAAATTCAAACGAAGAAAATCGATCGTTTTTTTCTTTATATAAGTTCATATAGAAATATGATTAAAAAATATTTATATTTTGTTCAAAATGTATTCATAATTTTGTATAGAATTATATGAATGTTTCCTGCATATTTTTGTGATAGAAATATGTAAGAAAAATGGTTGAATATGTCGTGAACGAGATTAGAAACATCTGAGACTTCACTTCGCAGGGGAGAGGAGTACGCAACTTGCGAGCTCTAAAACCGGGTAAAGGAGGATCTATCTATTCTCCTATGTATCTATCTGTCTTTCTACCTATCTATCCTGGAATATATATATATACGCGAAGCTATACGACAGTGTGTTCAATATGCGAATTAGGCGAGGTGGTTGGTGGCTGTGTCACGCCTACGACTGGCAATATTGTTTGTTACTTACTGCCAGTATCTCAACCCCTTTTGCTCAGAGTACACGAAGGCCTGCGGGCTGAGAAACCCTCGACACACCCCTCACCTTTGGTTATTACATATTACCTCAAGAGGTTCTGCTACCCGTGGCTGAGGGCCAATTAGCGATAGAATAAAATTCGGACGCACTCCACGTGTGCGTATGGTTGAGAGATGTAATTGATCCGTAGACAATATAATTGCGGATGCGGAAGACATCGAAAATTTCAAGTGGGCGTAAATCAAAGGGAATTTTCGTATAATTAAAATCGAGCATAATTTAAAAAAATCGACTTCGCATAATCGTATATCAACCTTTAACACAAATCTTGTAAATCTACACAAGAAACACAAATCAAAAATTTTCTTTCGTCAAAATGCACTTATTTATCTCAAACATATGTCACTTTTAGACGAAAATTTAGAAATACGCCAATTAAGAAAGAATCGCAGCACACGCTGAAGAAATAATTCACCAGTTTTTAGACGATCCCAAGCCTAGAGACGATCGCTTTACGACCACGGGCGAAAACCTTAATTATCTCGCAGATGATCTTCAGATGTGCATTCGAATTAAGGAAACGAGCCTTCGGGGGGCCCTCAGATTTACGAGGGCGGAGCCCCACCCTGGTCCGTGTCTCCTCGAAGCTGCAAGAAACAGGGCCGCAAAAAGAGCCCCATACTACCCGCGAGCCTCCCTTCGGCTCCAAGAAAACTGTTTCTCATCTTCAATTCAGGATTGGGCGTCTGCTGGTGTTACAATGTGTTTTCGGGAGATGCCGTGACGATTCCTTACATCATTTGCAATTTAAATATATTTGCGACTTGCGATCGGGATGGGGTTAACAAGACCGAAGACCGACCACACCTACCAGCCTCCCTTAGGAGTTTTCGGCTGAACAACACGAGCCGAAAATAATTCTGGGAATGTTGTTTTGTTAAAAAGTTTTCAGGCTAGAAATCAGATCGAGGAGAATCTCGAAATTCGCGAAAGTCGAAGGTGTTTACAAGTTTTCAGAAAATGAAACTGATTATCAATTTTCGGTTATATATGTATGACGTACCAAGGTAATAATATATTTTATGAATTTTCTTATACAAAAATACTTCAAAATTTTTATCTATAATAGTGTAAACGCAACAAAGGAAATGTGTTATCGTAAAGCATATAGATATTTTTAATATATAGATAAACATATTATCTGAACGTTTTATCTATCTGTATGAATTTATGGCTCATATTGCTGAACCACGATAATTATATAAAAAAAAAAAACATACCCTCGTTTTTCTGTTCGAATAGGATTGACGAAATACATGAGTTCCATCAGGTTGAGCTTTGCTGAAATTCTTCATGCGTTCCTTCACCGATAGTTTTTGCTCGCTCTCAGTCAACGAAGTCATGCTTCCACCGACAAGGTTTTCTTTTTCTTCCGTGCTTATTATTGAGTTACTTTGAGAAATATTATCACTCTGATCTTCCAATGATTTCACTTTAGTATTCCATTTGTGGATTGGTTGTGAAGGAGGCTCAAAATTATGTTCCACTATGTTGTCGATAGGATTGACATCATCGACTTTAAAATTTGTTTCGGGCATAGATTCAGGAGAGTGAACATTATTACTTTTCCGTCTTAATAATACTGGAGAATTAAAGGTTTGAGAAGTAGTTGGTGGTTCAGGAACGGGACGATATGGAGGAGGTTGAAAATCTTCTTGTCTCAGCATTCGGACAGAATCTATTTCATTGGGTTCCGATAATTTTCTATAATTCGATTGTGAATTACATTCTGTTAAATTAATGAAATTTGGACGGAAATCGTTTTCTGGAACACTTAAGGCTTCACTTGATTTCATTATTTCTTTGTTGGGACGGTAGGGAGGTGGCTGTATTAGCTCATAAGGTGGAGGCGTTCTTTCCGGGACATTTTCAACAGAGCATACAGATGCATTATGCTTAGAAGATTTTGAAGTGTTTAGTGAAGATGTTTCAGGAGGTGGTACATCTACATATTCATCTTTCAAGACAATATATTTTTTATTATTATCTTTCTTTATAGTGGCCAAGATATTGACATATTGTTTGAATGTGTCTCTAGCTGTATCTGAAATTAAACCAATACAAAATTTCATTAGTTTTCTATAATTCCTCACGTGCTCATAAGAATAAAAAACGCTGCAGGCAGAAAAACATGACTGAAATTCACATTCATTAACAACACAAGGTGCAAATTGATGTGATATTCAACTAACACCTTGTAACGTACGTAGGAGTTAAAACAAACATAAACGCCCACAAAAACTCAAATACTAATTCAGAAAATAACATTTCAAACAATCAACAAACTTCGCTACGACGCACGTCACCGTTTGAGGTTATGTTACGCGCCAAGCATCGAAACACGAACAAAAGCCGACCACTGCTTTGCGAACCATCAAAAATGCATACGAAAGCGACAAAACAACGACATCCACACAAAACACACCATAATTGATCGAACTGGTCGAATAAAACCCATTGTTTACACCACTTTGACAGATGGACACGAACGATGAAATCATACGTCACACGTCAGCCGACAGCGGTCTCCAAAACCTCACCTTTGGTGCCCGAATCGGTGAGGAAGGGCTTGAAGTGTGTCACGAGCAAATGGTTAGTCACTCGGTGATTGTTGGCCTTCAGGAACTTCCAAATTTCGAAGATTGTGAGTCCAGTAGGCGGGTCGGCCATCGCGTCACGGTTCGTAGCTGTCACGGGACTGCGCATGCGCACTAGCGCCACTAGCGGCTGACGCGCAAATTCGAAAGTTTCGACTAAACAGTTCGTATTTTGAATGTAAATATTTTATTTTTGCGAATTATGATTTAATGTCTATTTTCGTGTATGAGCGTTTTGTTTTTATAGTGGTTTTATGTTGTTTGTATTATGGTTTGTTTATTTCGAAGTTGACCATAGATATGCAGTTTGTAATATCAAAAAGGGAACAATAAACGTAAATTCATAAAAAATAATTGTGCATTGAGCATTAAATAAATTGAATGTGCATTCAAAAAAACATAGTGTGCATTCAAAAAAATATCTGTATCTTAAAATAATTAAACGTGCATTAAAATGAATGTAAGTAAACGACGGCAATGTTGAAAATGTGACCAGGACAAAAAATACCAACCACACGACCATTATTCACAACTTTCATAATAGAATCTATTTGTAACAAACCTAATTCAAACAAAATCAACATTGATTCAAAAATAGATCAAATTGTTAAAATGTATAACTTTCTGTCGTACCGTTCATACGTAAACAAATGTAAATGATGACACTTTGACAGTTGACAGTTGTATTGTATTGCCTATAGAGAAAGACGACGTTGCCACTTACTGTCACTTTAATGCACAAACTACTCATTCTATTGCACATTTCTTTTTTTTTATTAATGCTCACTTTATATTGCACAAGTTTTTTTTCTATTGTATTCTATGAATAAAATAATGCTCAATACGAGATTCTTTAATGCACCAGAAATAATGCACATCGTATATTTTTCTAATGCACAAGTAATTCGTTTTAAGGTGCGATTTATTTTTTTGAATGCACAGTTAAATCGCACCCTATAAAAAATGAATGTGTCGGTGATTAGATAGTGCATACTCGATAAGAGAATAATAATCAATCGAAAATGTTTGAAAAATGTAGGTATTATCTCATTGTCAGTATAGTATCAAAGGTTTTCATTAATTAATTGGTTAAAATTTTGATGATTTTATTTTATTTGAACTAGCGGCTTGTACCCGGAGTGCTCGGGACTGAAAATGAATCGTGTACCGATTTTCGAATAATTATTGCAGTTAATTATTAATTAGTGCAGTTTAAAAGCACTCACTCGCTAAAGTGCACTTACAATTTCCGAACACCAAATAATTTGTATGGGAATCGATATAAAAAAACTGAAATGTGAAAAGATATTAAAAAAAACTGAATGCTTAGGTACTTAGTCTTTCCGGATTTCAAAGCACATTCTTGCCAAATTTGGTGAAGATACGTCTATCGATTTAGGAGTTTATTGGATACATACATACATACATACATACATACATACATACATACATACATACATACATACATACATACACCGTTTGAGTTTTATACATATATGATAGGTATATAGATATTATACAATCTTTAATTTACGCACGTATAACTTGTGTCATATTCCATTATATCTGGTTTGTTTTGTGCGCGTATTTAAATTGACACGATCTTAATCGAAGTGCTTATATCTCGTTTCGCGGGTGAAAATTCGATTTTACAGTGCCAGAAACAACACGACCTTCGAAAGACGGTAACAATTCAATTCAATCTTTTCATTTTCTTTTCTGTGCTCAACTGAATTTAAATTAATCTCATTAATTGTTCCATTTTTTGTTCGTGCCCGAGTCTCATTAACAGTACGCCCTCTCACTGCCGCCACACGAACGACGGCACAGCGCTGCTAAGGTGCCCGGATCGTGCGTCCGCCCGATCCGCGGATCACGCATCCCGCCCGCCCGCTAAGGCGGAGCGCCCGACTTTCCAACCGCGTGCGCGATTCTCATTCCCCCCCAATACAAATTCTCACAAGCCGCCACTGCTGGCCGCTCAATCAAACTACCGATTATTAGATTCCCTCTCTACTAAGTCCTAGCATCCTGATTTACTTATAACCTCTTCGAACATATTCAAATCCCACAATAGGAAAATATATATCGTATAATAGAATCATTTAATTAGAACGTTTTTGAACCTCAAGAAATTCCTATTAGAATCCATCGCCCTACTATAAATAATTAATTCTTCTTAATTTTACTACAAAATAAGGGATAATACTAGTCTCAAACTAACATGCTTGCTATCTAATTAACTAACTAACTTGTAAATCTGTTCATAATCATAGTTAACTACGACATAATTTAAATAACTATCTAATTTCAACTAACATACATTATAACTGTCATTCAATGATTAAATAACAAGTAGCGTACGATCAAAGTAAAATATTTAGAATGAAATAGTTAAATTATAACTTATTCTATCTTATTACTAACTATTTACTAACTCTACTAACCGTCTAATATCAACTAACTCTTTTACGAACAGAACGCAGTAATGCATTTGGTGGGGTGTTTGCAAGACTAAACTTTGTCGTACAATTAGAATACACTGCATGTCCACCTAGTTAAAAAATCTTTCTTTGGTAATGGCGAAGACCGATGACGTGTGTTTTACGGAGGTCGAAGCCAAGTAGGACCAACGGTCTTGCCTCGTTTGACAAACTGGTGGCCATTGCGATCGCAAAAGTGGTCAGCGAGGACGCAGTCTGCTCAGTCTTTACCTCGTCTGCCCCGCGGGTGATCATTGCGATTTGCTTAGTGGAGAGTCAGCGACCACAAAGACTAGCACATAGGCTTGCGTACCGTGGGTCTGAGAACCTCTTCCGTTGGCATGGGCGGATTGGATCTTATGGTACATGTCCCTTATCGCTACGAGGTTGGCTCTCGGATAAGGTATATAGCCTAGACCCCCAATATTTGATGGGGAGACCTTGTCCTGCAGTGGGCACTAAACCGGTCGACAATGATGATGATGATGATGATAGATATTATAGAAATCCATTATTTATTTTGTGTGTATTTAATTCAGATTGAAAAAATGGATCATTATTTTATTATGATTTTATCGCACAATTCAAAATCTATCCAAAATTCTTTTTACACGGTTCAAAGAAAAATTACTTATTTTTCATACTGTTTTTGTTTTTTTACTTTAACAAGGTATTTAAAAAAAAGTATACTATTATGCCAGATTCGTAAGATATGGAGAAGGCGAGTATATAATTATAGTTGTTAAATAAAAATAAAATCAATGTTTTTTGATGATTTCATATGGCGAAATTTTTCCATATTACTTACATATTTTTTTATAAAGTGTATTTGAATGGAAGTCCATCCAAATATACTCATGGAACCTATCTCCAATTTTTATATGGTCATCATGCATTTTTTTTACACGGTAGTCTCTGGAACATATCCTCCGTGTAAAAAGAGGATTGTTTGGGAGTATTTCGTTTATTTCCGAATTGCCCATAAATATGCAATTTGCAATATAAAAAAATAAATATGTATGTTAGTGATTAGATAGTGCATACTTGATAAGAAAACGATAATCAATTAAAAAAGCTTGACAAAACATAAATATTATGATTCGGGGCGAAAATACTGCGGGGGGGAAAACCATAGGGATCAAAAAAACAATCAGGGGGAGGGTAAATCATAGGGGTCAATATTCGTTCTATGAATTTACTGATAGTGAACATTCAATATGTAACGATATGTTTCATTCATGAATTATAATACTATTTCAAATTTTGAAAATTATATTTTTTTTTATACAGAAATCGATTATTTATTTTATCTATAACTAGTTCAGGTTGGAAAAAATGCATCATTATTTTATCGCATAATTAAAAATAACTATGAATATTAATTTTGCATTCAACGAAAAAAAAAACAAAATTTATATTCATCGCACTCCGTTGTTATATTATAATAGAACCCACATGGAAACGATTCAACTTCCTAATTTGATTATCAACAATCCGATACGAAAAAAGCACATATACGCAATTAAACCTTCAACGACTATCAATTAATTCGAAACGATTCGAACCGCGGGCAAAATACGCGGCATTTCTTTGAAGGATACATCCGCGTGTAAACTTGCGGACGCGACGGCATATCTCCGACAACACTAAAATAAACCGCACACACGCACATAAACTGAAATAAAACAATAAAGTCTAGAAAAAGAAACCGCGTTTTGATTTCCTCTCGATAAATCCGAGTTCCTGTCCTGTTCGCTTAACGGTCCCAGCGGCCACATTTGCGTATAATGCGCGGGTTTTTTTAAAACGAGTTGTGTGTTCGACAATTATCTTGTTTCCTGAATTTGTAGTGTTTTTTATATATATATTTGTTGTTTCAGCACAATAGGCTCGGGGCACTTAGTCACAAGTTCGACAACAACAATGAAAACTGTAATGCGTTTTAGGGTCGTTAACATGTATGGGATTCTCGTTACGTTCGAATTTCAAGGTTTGCATTGTGACGAATTCGGTGCGATTTCTTTATTTTAATTATTGTAGACATCCGTCTAAGGAGGCTTTTTATGTAAATAGTTGTACATTTAATTTGTTAAATGTACAAAGTGCGACTTTAAGTTGATCTTGAACGGATAAAAAATGCGTCACTTTATGCGATCCATTGTTTTAATCAATATCATCATCATTATATGTAGCTCATACAAAGTTCATTGTTGAAAAAGATTCATCGAATTTTTCATGTATTTTTTTTATATCAAGACGATACAAAAAATTCGTATTACATATTCATATTTACAGCTTAACTTTGGTGATCGGTTCAACAAAAATAAAATTTTAACTCTAATTGATATACAGTAATAAATATTCCAAAGTTAATGAAACTTCACGCATGATCGTGAACGATCCCAACAATCCAACACCCTTAGCATTTTTTCACTAACCGAAGTTTCCGCGTTAATGTTCTATTCGTGTATCGGCCAGGTGGGGTCACTTTGCCCACCAGGATAATATCCTTTGCCCTATCGAACCTCGGTGGCCTTTTCTAAAACCGACCAAGGGAACTACGAGCAAGAAGACGTTTCCGTCGCTAAGTGGACGGAGGCTCAGGTGCGTGTTTCGTCAACGGAAGGCACCCATTCCTATACGTTTAGAAGTGTGTGATATGTGTAATATGTTGTGTTGTAATGTGCTTTAGTGCTTCAAGGAACTTGTGGAGCGTGGGAAAGCTGTCCAAGAGTGTCAGTGCGAATCGTTTGTCGTTCGAGGGAGAATTAGGTTTCGCTGTAAGGAAATTGGGTATCGGTTAGAAAGAATGTGTTTAATTGCTTTCATTTGCATTTTGATCCTTTTTTAATTGCGTTCAGGTGTTTTCCTTGATAACTGTTTCATAATTTATTAAGGATTTCCGTTCATAGCGTTGGATGATGTAATTTTTTGATGAAAATGGCTGGCGAATTATAAAAATAATATCGTGAATATAGTGCATCAATAAAGACTTGAAGTTATACATTTTTGTTGAATAAATAAAATAAAATTGTAAAATAAGTAAATATAGTAGAAATATTACAAATGTTTTCGTATTGCATTCAATGAACGTTTTATTTTTATTTTCAACTTTGTCGAAAACCAACATTCTAAAATAGAAAGATATTTTCAATTTCGTAACGTATTTTAATTTTAACTTTGTATCAAGTCATACTATTCTACTATAAAGTAAATAAACCCATACGAAATTGCACAAAAAACACATCCAACGTATTAATACAACTTAACACCGCGATCGCCACTCGAATCCATTCCCATATTGCGACACTAGAAAAGCACACATCGAGAAAAAAAAAAAACCACTTCAGCGACCAAACAGATAACAGAGCGGATGCAATCCATGTACTTCGAAAACTCGCATCGAAACCAAAAAAAGGACACGAAAACGAATCGTAAACGAGCAATCCTTCGCCGGTACACCTACGCGTTTATCTAAGTCCTACACGTACTTCGCATGACGTACTACCATTTTCAGAAGCGAACTAGGTACCCTGTAAATGCCTCGGTACCCACGCGTCTTCCACATCCATCTATCTATCTATCTATCTATCTATCGGATGGTCGACCTCTGATTAAAGAGGTAACAACGTGAATTTATATTGGCCGCCATCGAACCGTACCGGCTTAATTAAACCGCAGCGGACCTTCTCCTCTCCAGTACACGTACCTAATTGACCGCTCCCTAAGAATTTTTTTTAGGGTGGTAAAAAAAAATATTCACTACCCCTGTTTTGTGACGTGGACGGCGGCAGCGAAAGTGTGGATTGTATAATGTGCATCGTGACGGTTCAATTTTCTGTAATGTAAACGTTGGATGTAATGGTATAGATTAAATGTGCAATGTGGAATTTTTTTTTATTGTTAGTTCAATAATGATGACGTCGAATTTGTTTGTTATAAGATTGTTTATTTTTTGTTTGTAGAAATGGTTGGAATTTAAAATTAGAAAGGGAAAAAACGTATATTAATTATGGAATTATTAGTATCGTCTGATTGTAAGTATGTATACCCATTCCCTGATTTACGCAATTAAGCAATTTTTTTAAATATACGTAAGTATTTTGAATTTTTTGGAAAAAAAAAGAAAAAAAAACGATAATTGATCACGAAATTTGTATATAAAAAACTACCCATGACCAAACAGAACGTTTTCTTAAAAAATGTAAAAGAATTAATTATTTCAAGTTATCTCTATGAAAGTGATTTCGAATCAGCGAAAAAGAAAAAAAAAACAATGTTTTAGGAGTTAGAAGACAAATGCGAAAATGAGGATGAATGAATATAAATTTTTGGTTTAAACAATATATTCATATATTTGTATGATATTTACGTACATTATAGTTATATAGCCAATTATAGTTATTAAATAAATTCTTAAACGAATTTTTTTTTTCATTTTTCAAATATATTTCAGACCTTTTCGCGCACTTTTCCTGAACCAATCTCCCTATTGATTTAAAGTATCTATTTACGCAGTATTTACTTTGAATTACATTTCATGTTTTTATATAGGTTCATAATCTTTTTTTACACGGTTTATAGCGGAACATATCTACCGCATAAATCTGAGTTTGGGTGTATATTATACGTAGACGGACAACTCAACCAGCCGCACTCCAGCCAGCTAACTTCAGTTCACTTCCCTCAACCCACCACCCCCTGGAACTCAACTGGAACTCACCCCGCTTCATTCAAGTGTATTTTTGCGGACAAATAGCTAAATGTTTCCCGATCGGCAATATTTCATTGGCTTCGGGAACGCCCACGAACGATAGAGGGCCGGTCCGACCTTGCGAGGTACGTCTCCTTCGCCAGGGATAAATTGGACACCGTCTTCGTCTTGTCGCAAAGGACGAAAGTGCAGAAATTAGCCGATTTAACGGCGATCCTAACGGCCGTTATCGTTTCGGGATTTTGCCAATGAGTAGGATTGTACGGTGCGTTTCAAATAATCGGAATCTGAAAATTCAACGTATTGTCTATATTTTTTATGATATTTATCGAAATAATTAATGAAATATTATTGAATATACGTTTAATTTATATACGATCAGCAATTTCTATGGTAGGGGAAAATGCATAGAGTGTAACGCTTCGGGTAGGTGAAAACGTACTAGCAGTTGGTTAGTTATAGTGATTGCGCTCGACCTGCGTAATTTAAAGTCGACCATATTTGGCCATCGGTTGTTACAAGGGCTCGGTGGCTTGTCGGTTTTGACCCGCAAAGGGCCCCATAACCAATATAAATTTGACCGAAAGCATCCAGGCCAATTTCACCGGACGGCCCTTTGAAGCCTGTCCGCGGTGCGTTCATTGCTTTCCATTACGGCTTTATTTTTAGTCTTCGATTTTCGGTATATTTTCTTTTGAATTTTTTATATTGAAAAGCACATTTAATACATTTTTGATTATACTTAAAAAAATAACTTTCAATAAATCAGTGTTTTCGTAAAGAAAAATTTTATTCATACATTTATAATAGTATAGATTGATTTTAGATGCTTCCGTTTTATTTTGATTTCGTGGAATTAGCTTTTGTCACTTGAATATAAAATTTAAGTTTGTTTGATTGTATCGATAATTTTTAACCCCAAAATTTTATATTTATACTTTTCCGGATACGCTGAATGCTTTTCTTGTGTCAAAAAATATTATGAAAAATTATTATAAAATAAAAAAAATGTAAGTATTCAGATTTTTTTATTAAGAGGTAATTTGTAAGATAATTTGACGAAAAAATTGCGAATGATTAGATGCAAAATCATACGAAAAAACAGTGAAGAATTGCATCTGCAATTAAAAAAATAAAAATTAGAATTTTGTTATAGATAAGATTTAATGACATTTTATAATTGAATAAATTTTTACAATGTATTCAATGCATAGGTATTCCTCGACTCCCGATGGAGATACGTTCCTAAATCTCGTTCGTAACTCGAATCCACACAAAAAAATCAATCAATTTCAGTTTATCAAAATAATTCGATTGAGTTCATATTTTTTTTCTAAAATACATTAATAATTTATGAAAAATAATTAATTAAAAATATATTTATATTATTTTTCTTCAGTCCTAAGTCCGAATCATCGTAAGTCGAGTACTACCTTAATTATAATAGTTTATTTTAAATTTCTCTCACTTTTTTATTAAAACTGTATGTCTCCACTAGTTTCAAATCTATTTTCTTTCCAAATTAAAGAAAAATTTCATTATTCAAAAAAATTTCCCATTTCATAAAGATCTTCCCGATAAAAAATCATCAACGATACAATCCTCGAACAATCCCAATCGCTGAAAACGGGTTCGATTACCGCCGCCGAGCGGCCGAGAGCTTTCGCGCATCTCACCTCGCCGAATCGCCGACTATAAATATTAAAACTTAATAAATAAATTTCTGCATAATTTACGACGACACTTTAACACACACACACACACACCTCTCGAGCCACATCCACGGGCATGTGCGGCTTTCGCTGTATATTCATAGCGCCGGTACAAAGTTTGTCGGCAGGATTGTATTTCACCTGAAGCGGTCGGTTGGCCGCGTCCGCTTGTACCGTATATTTGTACGGTAATATAGTGTAACGTTCGGTAATATTTCGTATCGGTTTGTACTGGAGTGGTCGCCTCCCCTTCGGGCCCCAGCCCACCTTTGGGCCCCTTGCAGCCCCCATTACGCCCACTTTGGCCCCCTTGTGTACCGGAGGCTGTATATGGTACTCTGCCTATGTACCGAGAGCGGTGTTACCTGAACGCAACAACTACAAACTAATATTAAACGTACCACAGAGATGGTAGAGAGAATGAGATGGAGTCCAGACCGATGTTGTAGTTCGGTGTTGGGTGTTTTTTGCTGGAATATCGCTGAAATAAAGGTCAATTCAGTCGGAAAAGTTGATGAGTTTTCATTGTCTTAGTAACTGATTGTCGAGTGATATTTAGATGTAATTTTAGGTTTCAGAGTGGCTTGATGGGTTGAATCATCGATGATGTTTAAATACACACGATTTTCAAGTTTTATGTGATTTTCGAATCATGCATCATTTGTTTTTCCGAGTTGAAAATGATTCAATAATATTTTTTTTTATTTTACTTCATTTTTTATCAATATATTGACTTAAAGTGCAGTGAAATTCGCATATTCAAACCGAATAAAAATTTTATTGTGATTTTCATCCATTTTTAATAACATGTCTTGAGAAATACTTTGCACTTGTTTTATATCTCACAAAGTAAAGTGCGAAGAGATAAATAAAAAATAATGCCAGAAGATTTCAAGAATAAACATGTTTATTTACTTATTTATTTATTTATTTTATTTTACCCATACAAATACATAATTATTATACATATTATATAAATACATTACTGTATGAGTACACATATACCACCATAGCCTAACAGGTCACCCTACATCGCTATGGTGGCCAAAAGAAAAATATAAAAAAGCAAAAGAAAAGAAAAAAAAATGTGAAAGATTTATATGAAAACTATGGATTTTTTTATTTTACCATGAAGTTATTCGTTTTTATTCAGATATGCGCATTTAATTATTAACAACTAATTCACGAAATGTCCGATATTCTTCATCAGGTTTTCTTTTAAATTGCTTTCTCGTCTCCGTTTTCCGGGAAAAATCTTGAATAACCGGAAATAGCGTAAAAATATTTAATCAGATTATTAGCAATTAAGCAAATAATAAATTATGTGGAGCAAAAAAATTTCCAAAAAATTATTAATTTACTTATGGGAAAATCAATCAATTGGTCGAATCATACAAAAAAAATTATAATGATTATTTTGAACACACAGATATGTATTTGACAATAAAAAAGTTGTCTAATTATACAGTAAACTTTGAATACATTTTAAATAATATTATTATTAATGTTTAAATCACAGTTGCAGTAAGTATTTGTAATTTTTCTTTATTATCCTTTTGAACACAATGCAGCATCCGGTTGGTCGCGGTTTTCCCGACAAATTACTGTAGTTGTGAGAAAATCTTTGCGTTTTATTTTATTTTATGACATTTATCTTGATTTTTCTGATAAAGAGTATTTTGCAGACTTGGAAGGTTTGAAAATTGTTTCATAAGTGTCAAAAAATTTTCGCAACTTGAATTCGAAGTTGGTCCGTACAGTTGAGTGATGACCACTTATCTATCAGAACGAAGATTTATTGGAAAATTGTTAAAGTTTATAATTATTTTTCAACAACTTATGGACTTAAATTTTTCTTATAATTTTTAATTTAAATTTTACCAGTATATTTAGTTTATTAAAAAATATTAATTGCATTGGAATAAAAGTAAGATTGTATATGAAATTTGTATTTATTTGATTACAAGTGAAAATTTTACAATTTTTATCAAAAATTTGGAAAATGAACATGACCGTATTTAATTTCCGAATGGCTCATGATATTGATCAGTTTTGTATTAATTATTATTATTTTTTAATTATAATATTTTTCCATGGTCTTTTTCAGATTTAAATTTATGAAATAAAATCTTTTTCATAATAACATTGTTTTTTTCTTTTAAATAAATATAATTAATTATTGAATTAGGTATTTGATCATCATAATTATCAGCATAAACATCCACTGCAGGATGAAGTCTTATCAATTAAAGTACTTGATAAAAATTAATATTATTTCGGTACGACAATAAAAGATTAATGTAGATAAAAATGATCAAAAAGAAAAAAAATTGAATGCTTCTTAAAAAAAAATCAAAGGACTAGAAACATCCTCCATATAATAATAGCGCTATTCTGTCTGTCTGTCTGTCTGTCTGTGTGTGTGGGGTCACGCTAGAAATTATGCACTGAATTACATCCTTTGCCAATGTGCGTTAAGGACTATTTCAGCGTTCACATTTTCACGCTAGAAATTATGCACTGTTCGAAATTGGAAATTTTTGTTTTTTATTTGAATTTGAATTATAATTATTAATTATTAATATTTAATTAATAATATTTTTTTTTACATTTGAATTTAAGTAATTTTTATTTTGATTATTATATTAGGGGTACCGGAAAAAAATCCATTTTTTTTAAACATAATAAAAATTTATTCATACATATATATTTACGGGCATATAGTAATTATAAAATATAATCGCCATCATTATCTAGGACTGTCTGCCATCTATTAGGCAGCTTTTCGATCCCTTTTTTCTAAAATGTGGCTTTGATGCAAAATATGAATTTAAATGGTTTTCTAAATTTTTCACCCTGTTGACTTTTTTTCCCTTAGTGAATGCTCCAAGAACATAAACAAATAAAAATCTGATGGCGCAAGATCTGGTGAACAAGGAAGATGATTTTGAACATCGAAATTTAATTCGGCAATTTTCCCACATTAAAAAAAATGTAAAGCATCTAGCATAGTACCTCCTGGGTGATGTGGAAATCTATGCTTTGTGAGATAAATTAATATTAAATTAAAATAAACATTGTAATATCTACAAAATATTCTATAATATTTTATATAATAAATTAAATAAACATTTCACATTTTCAACTATATTCAACGGGTAAATATACTGTCATTATATTGTATTTTCAAATTTATTCCTCAAATCACGCGTGCGATGTTATAACATCGGGCCTACCGCTCGTCATTTTATAATATCCTCCAAATTCATAAAAACATAAAAAAAAAATTCGATTTCTAAAATTTGAAAACCATTCAATCATCGCCAAAAACACCAAACACACATTTCAAAAAAAATCAAATTTCCATTTCCAAAAATTTTTCCCTCAACACCAATTCACCAACCACCAAAACCCCCCCAAAACTCCCACCCCCCACCGAAAACCCCCAGCACCCCGGCCTCAGCGCCGCCCGGAAAAAAGCAACCCAGAGGCGCTCTGCCCTTCCGTGCACCACACCCACCCGGCGCCCCACGGGGAGGGGCCCCCACCGGGAGCTCTGCCCCCCGGAAGGAGGAGCCGCAGACAGCGAGCCCCCGCCCAGAACGGCGCGCAAGCGGACCACAGACAGACCCGCACCGGCCGACCAGCAGCACGGCATGGCCCGCTCGTCCCGGGCCCGGGGCCGATGATCCCGCGGGAGCAGGCGCCCCAGGATGGACGAGTGGGAGCGGCACGTGACGCCGCTCCTGCAGGACATCGCCGCTTGCCAGCAGCAGGACGAGGTGTCGTCGCACGAGGACTTCTTCGGCGCTCAAGAGGTTGGTGTTGTTGAGCGCGGTCGGGTGGGCGCACGTGGATTTGTGTTTTTGTTTTGGTTTTTTTTGGTGGATTGTGTTTTGGTAAATGTTGGGTGTGTTTTTTTGATGGTGGTATTGGTTTGGGTGCAGTTTGGTATGATTCGGTTTCGCGGATGGTTGAAGATCTTCGGATGTGGATGGGAGTTGTCGAAGTCGTGTCTCGCTGAATGATCTATGAACTGAAGTATTAATGATAACATTTATTTTGATTTGGCTTGACTTAATTGATCGATAAGATCTAGTGTATTAAAAAAAAAAATATAAAACAATTTTTTTTAATTTTTTAATATCAATATCAAAAAAAAGTAATAAAATACATTTTGAAATTAATAAAATAAAATTTTATAGTCAAATGATATTGAATCATAGTCAAATTTCGCGATGCACCGATTGACCATTTAAATTTAGATCAATTCATTTTTTTTAATATAATTAATATGAATTGCTCGAGTGTGTGATTAGTATGATCGGCGATATCAATTACAATCAGATAAATTCGGGTCTAATTCACTAAAGTGATTTAATCTCGGAATCAAATTATCGTTCGTGACGTGTTCGAGCTTAAAACGCAAACATTGTAGTACAATCTCGTAGCAAGTGCTACGGCGTATAATTCGTGAATTGAATAATTAATTATATATTGTTTTCAGGATCGAATGCGTCTGATGTAAGGATTATATTGGGGACGATGGGCGGTGTTTGATTCGCGTGCGAAAAAAATGTGAAGGGTTTTTATCGGTCGGGCGTCGATGTCTTTCGTAGCGTGAAAGAAATTTTGTAAAATATCCGGCGAGGTCCATTCGGAAAAATTGAATCGTTTTCGTAAAGTTTGCATAATAAGCGATTGTTTGTTTTCGGGAAAGGTATAGTTATCGTTTGGGCTAATTACCATACTATTTATGCATACGAAAAAATAAACTAACAGCCGTTTGTATAACAGTTTTTCAATAGGTACACGGAATAAATTAGGCCCGGGAACTCTGAAGACGTAATCGAAAAATAAATAAAAATAAAAAAAAATTCGGAAAACAATGACGTCCGCAATGACAATGGAGACGGTATGTGTTCGTGGCCACATAATTCTTTATACGGTGTGGTCCCGCGTTTCGGAACCCGCATATAAGGACTTACGTCCCTTTTTGTATATTTAGAAAGGGAAAACTGAGATCGCTATCTTATACTTTGGAGTTCATAGGCGCCACTACCTCCCTTTTGTCGAGACATTGTGTGTACGTTCGCATAATGATAACCCTCGGATGACCGATGGATGATAAAAACGGGCTCGAAAAAATGATGCTTCGGTGATGAATGACGTGTCGATGATTGCTGACGGATTCCTGATTTCAGGTGGATTTGTATGTTTGTGTGTTGTAGATGTTTGGTTTCGATTTTCATTCGATCGTTTCGAATGTTTCAAAATGAAATATCATGGTGATTTTTCGTTATCGTATAGTTGATTTTGTTTGTTTATGCGTTGTCTTAAGTGTAATTTGTTATTTTTAATAATACGTAATTCCATGGATACGATCTGTATCATCAAACTGAATACCAAAAGATATAATATTTTTATGTAAATCTTTTATTTATTCAAGTTAAAGCATTTAAGTGTGAGTGCGAAATATTGATTTGATTTCTTTTAGATAATCAAACTTTATTAAATAAGTACCGAGTAAATTATATTGTGTAAGTGCATACATAATATAAATTGTTTGTCATTTTTTTACAATCTTATACTATCATTATGTTATAAAATGTAATATAAATTGACCATTCCATTTATTCAAACTCGTAATTAATTCGAAAATTTATACTGACATATTTCATAACAAGTTCGACAGTAGTACATAATTTGCAATCACAACTAGCTTCCGAATTAGCTTAGATTTGAATCAGTTTAATAAACACATTAATTGTTGACTTATCTCTCTTGTTGTTATTAGCTAGATCGAAATCGAATACATCTTGAATATGACCGGGAACTTCATTCATAGATGATTATCGCATTTAACATGTTTATCTAATAATAAACTAATTGCGTAATTTACCATTTCAATAACGTCATAAAATCAATGCGGACAATATAAATTGCAAGCATAAACCTCTCGTTAAAACCATCACAGCAACTAGCATCTCACACATAAATTAACACTTTAGTACCGCATAAAATTTTAATACTATAATTACGATTGTTGTGGCAGTCGCATAGAGAGTTTAAAAAAAAGGTAATTAATCTATACATCGGGATTCGAGGGAGGGAAACACCTATTGTACATATTAGTACAACGTTTGCTGTTTGAGATCCGCGCAAGAGAAAATCACGGTTCCGTGAAATTATCCATTATGATCGCGAGCTACATACCCGAAATAAATTACACGTGTACGGATAATTTAGAGTAATTTGTAGCGATCGTTTGTTTCTATTAATTAGTTTGCGATCGCTTCTAATAATGAACTGAACCTAAAAATTTATGAAAAATAATCATTATGTTAACATTTAATTAACAGTATGCGAAAATATTTTGAATTAGATAACTGCGAAGTTAATTTTATTTGTCTAGTATGAAAAAAAGTTTATTGTGAACCGGGAATTTTGAAGGAAATGAATGATCGTGCCAAGCGAGACCCCACGCGGTTTTTTCAGGGTTTCGGTTGTCGGAGACACAAAAGGTTAACTATTTCTTATATCTCGTCATCTGCCCCCTCCTGAGCGAAGCGGGCAGCCAATAAATCAATTAAAGCCTCGGCTGCATAAATCTCGCGTAAAATTACCATTGCCAAAACGACCAGAAATATACATACCAATCCTTTTTTTGTACGAAAGTAAATAACGTGTGTGTGATGGCAACGCATGGAAAGAATGTCCTGTTTCGCTTTGATTGGCTGTCGTGTATTGTTTTTTGAGTTCGAACGTGTCACTTTTGTGTTTGGCTCTCTAAATCGTTGGTTGAAACTTTGTAGTTAAGAGTTTTATTGATGAGCTTTTAAAGCTTCGCAGAGTCGTTTCGTGTGAGCTTTCGGTTAAGTTCCGCTCTAATCCTGAATATATTTAGATTTAATTTGTCAATTTTAGAATTAGTGGAATGTTTTTTCTGTTTAAAACAATGTATATCGTTTTAATTTGAGTTTTTTTTTCAAACAAACATAAGTCACGAAAAATTTTATTGTACAATTTTATAAAAACATATTTAAACACTCGATTGACTGTAAACATATAATTTATTTAGGTACGACCTAATAGCTTTCAAATTACATACAAATCGTTCACGAATGGATAGCTTTTGGAAATTCGAACATTTTCGAAACGCAGACATGTGCAGATAACATCATAATATCGTAAAGAGAGATAAACACATATCCCCTAACAAAGAGACATTCGATTTTGGACACTTTTGTTCGGATTGATTTACAACAGCGGTCCCACATTCCATTGTCGATTGGTAAGAATTGCGATTTTATTCTGATATATATATATAGAGTATCCAGTGCATGTGTTAAAAAAATATTTACATATACAATAGCATACAAAAACGAAACGAAAGTAATATACGAGTTTTGTGCCGTTTTTATTTGAAACCCCTTGACGCACATAAACGGCCCTGTTGCATAACGTGTCGCAAATTTATAATGCACATTGTTCTTTTTCATTTAAAAAAAGAAAACGTGATAAATTATATTTTTTTTGGTTGTTTGTATATCGAGCGTGGGCACGACACGTTTATTTATCATGAATAATAATTTCTACTACGGTTATTTATGAAACGATTAATTCGATTCGATCGTTCACGATTCGAACGATTCCTTATTGAATTGAAACTATGCTTATAAATAGATAATTTAGAATTTTTCAAACTGTTCAATATTTTATATTAGTTCTACAATATATTGCCCTAATTCATAAAAAATTTTTAATACACTTGAGAATTTAAATCGAGAGTGTTATTATATATTAAAATTTGGTTATATTTATGGAATTTAGATCATGCAAGTAATCAACAGAAAATTAATTAGATTAAAAAAAAATTACGAAATATTATCAAAAAATAGATTTGGATTTAGAAACATTATTTCATTGATAGAAAATAATAAAAGAATGAAAGAATTCAATTAATTGAAATGAAAAATATCGCATGAAAGCAAAAGTTGCATTTTTTGTATAGTACTTACTATTTTTATTAGAAAAAAATCGTGAAAATATTTTCGTCCACTTTTGATCTTGTTTCTTTATATGAATATATTTAAAATGATATTATACATTATTTAAATGTTATTTTAGTGATAAATATATGATATTGGAAAAAATATGGGTGGGCAAATATATTTGATCGATAGTGTATATCACTAATTAATTTTCAATATACCTAATAATTAAATTGGTAACAAAATTTTGCAATCAATCACCATGAAATTTTACTCTGAAAATCCAAACACAGCCTCATAGGTAGCCCTAAAATAATCGGATTACAACGATTTCAGGAACGGTGCACTTTCGCATTATACGTGCACAATATTGCACCGTCCGGTATGCAAAGTGCCCCTGACACGTATCACGTGTTGCGAATTGCACATTATGCACGCCTTTTAACACTGTCGGAACTTCGAGGGCGATAATTCAGTTGTCCGGCTCGTGAGTGTTATCCGATTTATAGATTCGTGATCCTTTTCGACGTTTCAATGGAAAATATTTTGTGTTTGCTGCAACGATTCAAATTAATTTGAAAGGGACTTAAGAAATCGTTAATAATAAAATAACTCGAGTGATTCTATTGGGTTATTTATTCCATCGGCAGTTGATTTTTATAATAACTTAATAACGCAGCTTCGATCCCAGTGTATATTTTTATTATTTTATTATCGAAACTACTCGGTTGCTTTTCCACCGAATTCGGCCTGTAATTAAGATGGTTGTATCTTACAGATTCGAAACTCGATTTTATCTTCTAGTGTAGGTATTATATTATTATGGTAGGAACAGTAACTGAGCGCCAGCACATGAAATTCCTCACCTGGACGCACAATGGATGGTCCATCGCTGCCATATTAATAACTATTAGTCAAACCGTGTGTAAATAAACAATTTCGACTGGATCGTTTCGTTTTTATGATGCTTTCGCTTCTCTATTATAAAAATAAAAGCAACTTCAAGAGTGTCGCAGTTTCGAAATAGCGTTTCGAATGACTTTTACGCCGCTAGACAATTACTAAACTTAGATTGTCGTCTTAGAAAGTTTCCCCGATTGCTGCAGATGGTAACAAAAATACCATTCGAAATAAATGAATGATCTTTCGTGCGTAAAGTTTATCCACAATTTTCCGATGCAACTTTTCTACTCATGTACTGCGTCATTATGTGAAAATTGTCATTGTTAGAAAATTAATTGAAAATATGTTTTCATTCAATATAATTAAATATGATACCGATTGTGCATACATGTATGTTATTTTAAATATACGTATAGAATAGAATAGAATATTCAGCGTGCGATTATAATATATTTGAATGTGCTATTCATAGTAATAATAGCGAGAATATTACCTAGAGCGTAAATCGGGTATAGTGCCTTTGTTGGCGCCAAAGTTGCATATCGAATTTGCAATCGTATAAATTCGTTTTAATGTGTCGTGTTTATTTTGAATATTATATTAACATTTACAAGAAATTGGTTGGAAATATTAAAATTTCTTGTTTAAAAACCAAATTAATTACAAACTAATTTTGCAGTATGCCAATTCTACGATCCTAATAAAATAGACTTATAGTATATTGTTCGAGTTAAATATGTTAATTTCTATTGATTATCAAAGCTAAACGACATTCTGTATGGTTAGTAGTCAGATCAGTAATATGTCTTTGCAATATTACCATTAAAAACATAGTTACCGAATTTAGCTTTTCAAAAATTATTATACCTTTCTTTCAACATATGCGATAAAGAAAAATATTCAAAATAAACTCCTTATCCTACAATGCAAATTATATATGTAGATTGCATAAAAACAATGAAGATACAACGTAGATCTTCTGAAAAAAAAAATAATATTCAAAATTCACCTATTCAAAACACATCATAAATCGACGCCTCCACGGAAAGCACCCTCCAAAACCCGCATCCACCGAGTTGCAGCCCACGCCCACACATGAGGGTTTCACGTGAGCGGCCAGGGGTTGCAAACTACACGTATGCGGGCCCCGAAGTGCAGGTGCATCGGTTGTACGACGCAAATTAATTTCCCCCGACGAGTGCATCTTGATACGCGCGCTGAATATAATCAGGTGCAGCGAGCGCACGATGCAGCGCCCGCTTAATTGCGGCACAACGTTGCGAATAAATCGCGGCACGCATATAATATCGTGTGTGTGTGTGTTCGCTGGTGTGTGGAGGACTTTGTTGGGTCATGGGTGAAGCCAGAGGATGCGGGGTTTTGGGGAATTTGAGGGAAAATGGACAGTCGTGGAGCTTTTCCGTGCGGAAAATTGGTTCTGATGGATCGCTCATAGAGTAAATGAATCTATTGTTTGTTGTTGAATGAGGATCTATGCAGTACATTTGCATAATGTAATGTATTGAGGGATTTTACTAAAAGATAATATATTTCGCATGTATTTGATTTCATATGTCCTTTCTCGTCATGGTTTTTCCGACGTTGTTTTAGTTTTTCTGGTATCATTCCAGTATTTTATGTACTGATCTTTCATATTTTTATATTTTGTGTGCTCTAGATTTTCTTGATATTTTACATTTACAATGTTAGTTACGAGCTATTGCTGGAAAAATAAACGTTTTGAAGTTCAAATGTAAAGAAATTTTAGTTTTCAAAGACATATTTCCCTTCTAGTTTCTCAGTTTATTTCTTTCTTTTCTCCGATTAAACACACATTATTTATTTTTTATTTCTCGAATAAAAAGTAAATTAAAATTTATTCATTGCTTTTCAAAAAAAAAAAAGGTTTCGATCAATAACTCTATATGTATAGTTATTTGATCCGAAATTTCATTGAAAAGTGGAAAAATTACTTCTTAAAATTAGTTTCAAAATCATACAAATGCTTAAAACATTAAAAATGCGCGAATCAATAACGTGAAATGCAAAAAATATTTTATATTTAATTTAGATCTAAATTTATGATTCATGTACCATCGGAAAAACTATGAAAAACATTTTTTTATTTGGATTTGTTGTCTCGAGACAATTTGAAACAAACAGTTTTCTATTATTCCCAAACGACGAGCATTTTTTTACGTGAATTCAATTTCATTATGTTGTGAAAAATATTCTACATATATACCGACCACAGTATAGAATAGAGCAACTTTATCGTAAAGTAGGGTTTGTTTAAGTACATGCATTACACATACAGTGCATTATAATAGTGCATGTTGCAATATGCGCGTGCGTCGAAGTTGTTGTCTCCGTTCACGAGCACGTGGGCGATCACGACATTATGTCTACGTGCACGTTGTTTTTTTATTCATATTGTTTCCTATTTGTTTAGATTTAAATTTAGTTGAGGAATCGAAATAATAGCTATCGGTTTTTGTTGTATTGTACCGAATACTCGTATGTCGAACGAATTGCAATACGAATTTATTTATCATGCATTTCGTCTAAAAATAGGAAACTCTGTTATAGTGAATTCGGTTAGTAAAAATAATAATTGTAATAAAAGTTTTTTTAATTCAATATGATTTATAGGTTTTGGTCTCATATTTATTAATATTACTTGTCATCATGAATAACCATTAAAACCTTATGTCATTTTTGTTTCATGAGTTATATAATAACAAACTGATAGGTATCTTATGTAAAATATACTTGATTTAGCATAATTTGTTTTTACTGTATAAAAATTATCGAATTTCAAAATAAAAACTATTAACAGATTTTCTAAGCCAATTTCTATATCAAACTATTATACATTGGGTTAGTCCTGGATTCATATTTAATTTAATTCAATATTTATCACTACAGTCACATATGTATTATATTTAAAATGAATTGAATTATTTTAAACAAGTGTATTAATTCATAATATTTATAAAAAATGAATTATATGCGACAGCAATTTATCCGAATGCTCTCTAAAAACAGATTGCTTCCTTTTTATAATTGACCAATTAAAGTAGCCACCGATTTATTACCAAACATCGCTATTTTTATGCAGATTTCATTGAAATTAAACATTTCGGCGAATTCAATTGTTCCCAATCTCTGAGTTTTGATATGATTTATACATGTGTTAATTATTTCGCCGGGGCAATTAATACTGGAAATTATTAATATATAATTTTATAAATATGAAAATTGCATATGAGCGATATGAAAAGAATCAAACTCGATCGTTATTTACGTGTAATATTTCAATATGGACTTTAAATACGAGTCGTGTTATATTCACGGCCCATAAACTCCGCCATTAATTTCATCGGCCACATCTCGTAAATTACAAGCGCGGAAATAAAAATGCGCGTACAAAATAATAAGAAATAAATATGTTTGGATAAAAATATAATAATCGTAATCGTAAAACTTATATACGAGTGAAAAATTATGATTTTTGACAATGTGTTAATAAGGCCAAGTTCTTAGGACGGTCGAGTGCCTGCCAAAGAAGAGTCGAGTTGTTTTGAAAAAAAGTGTAAAATTGTAAAATAAATTTGTAGATTATTATCACTAAAATTTATTCTAAATATCACATTCCGAACCGAATATTTTTAATGTTCAAATTATTTGTAAGTTTTGTAGATAATTCTTAATCGTTTTTTAACGTCTTAATAAGGAATAATGACAATGTTTGTGAGCACTCAATGAACTTACCAAAACGTCATTGTTCTCGATGCTTTATGGAGTCGTTTTAAATTGTGAAAAATGATTATAATTTTCAGTGCAAATAAAAATAAGTAGATAATTTGTGTGTATGTGCGGAAGATGCAATTATGGCGTTGCAACCGGTTCCAATGCCTCGGAACACTATCGGGCGTAATAATCTGCGTATTATTTCAATTAAACGAATTATTTAAGCGTTTTAAATTTAATTTATTGCATACGAAACGAGAAAATTTATTATATTATCCATACACGTATCATGTAAAGTCGATTATGGAAGATGATCCGTGAGCTTGATTAATTCTAAAGATGGAAAAGCGTTGAAAGCATTTTCAATGTGTATACCTCGATACGTTCAATGTTATTTACTACTTTATTATATCAAAATAATTGAATTATATTTCAAAAATTTTGTTTTTTTCTTATATTCATGCGCTAGAACTTTGTAAGATATTAATATACAATTCAAATTAGTCTACTGATAAAAAAGTCAATTTTATGCAAAGAAAATAAAAAAAAATCGATGTAAAGATAATACGTATTGAACATATTAATCAGTTATCTTATATCTTCATCATATCTGAACATCTTAATTTTTCAACTATTTTGCATTGTAAGCGATTATTATAATTAAAAATCGAAACAAAAAACGCTTTACTTAAAATTTATCGAAAATGCAATCACGTCATATATAGCTCCATTCGAAAACAAATACCAAATACAGCCATCACCATTTACGAAAGCCCATATCATCTTCAACACGAACACATTGAAAAAAAAGTAACATTTCGAAACGCATCCGTCGGCCACACAGCCTTATACGATTCGCAATAGCGACCTTTCCACGGCGACACGAAAGCCCGATCGTCATTATAATTATAACGACGATTATTATTATGGCCATCGTTATTATCATCGGGTCGACATCGATCGCCAGGACATGACACACGATTAATTAGGCCCGTCGCTCTGGGCCAATTAATTCAGTCCCCGAACAGTGCTCGTCATTACGACTTCCTCTTCTCGCCTACCTTTTCGGTTCTATTTTTTCGACTCGAGTCTTCCCTACCTGTCTTGGTGCGCTTTTTGTCTCTCTTTTCGTGCTTGATTTAATTTTTTTTAATTTTTTTTGTGGAACGGGCCGCGGCCGCCGACGGGTCTTTTGTGTGTGCGATTTCAATGATACCCGCTAAATTGTTATATGCCCTTTTTATCGCGATGATTGCTCAATCATCGTAATTTATAGCTTTGTAAATGCGTATGGTGATTTTTTTGAGTTCTCTTTTTATGGCGTTTTATAGTGTATAAGTGAAGGGATGCGCATCGAAATTAATTGTCGCCATAAAGTGCGTCGTTTGTTCGCTGTGTTTGATCACTTCGAGAATTATGATTATTAAAATGTTATTGAGCTCTTTAACTATATTGAAAATTGATTTAACGATATTCGAAAAAATAAAAAGAAGTTGAATTGATGTATCTTTTAATTTAAATGTGAATATTTTTTGTATTGCAATATTCTATGCGCAGCTAATGCGGTTTTCTCATAGTTTTTTTCGCTATGAATGTGAATGCAAAAATAATGATAGGTTGGCGACCGATACCGGGGAACCGTTAACGGGGGTTGGGTTATTAGTTGTACTTGGATAGACTACTACCGCGATACGCAAACAAACGCCTACTGCATGCTTCGTATAATATTTAATTACCAGTCTTCGAAGCCTTCGATAATAAAAGTTGTATATGTACCACCATTTCTCACGAATTCGACGAGCTTATGACCTTTTCAGTTTATCGATGCATTTCATAATCGAAAATTTTAGAACCCGTTTCCAATTCGAACTTATCTGAAAGTCGGTTCAATTATTTTCAATACAGAATGATGTATGTATATATAAGCGCATAATACCAAAACGAAACTGCGATAATATTTTTGAAATAACAATTTCTTGTGCATCGTATAAAGTTATTCAGTAGATTTAATAGGGCCGCAATAGCTGCGAGTTGGATGCAGGTGTGCCGCTCGAGCCTTAGACATGTGCGTTTAATATATATTTTACAATATACAATAATAATGCATGCCCACATTTAAGTTTCCGATGCGGCCACCTAAAATGGGCCTATTACCGACTCATTTACTTATGATGACAGGGGTCGCAAACGTGATGATCTTGCTACCGTCGTCGGCCACTTTTGTATAGCGAAAGTTGATTTTTCCAATAAAATTTATGGCTTATTGTGTTGTATCAATTCATGAAAAATAATAGTTATACTGTACTTTATATTCATTTCGATGCATTGAATTTTCTTATGTAATTATGGAATGATTTTATTCGAATATCTTCTAAAATTATTGTTCTAATAAGGTAATTTTTTGTATATGAAAGTTTATCAGTTGGCAACTTCTGGCTTGGTAATGTTCGGCTTAATATAAAGGGCGAGCTGACCGCAACAAACCCTCCTCGATTCGATCGATCTTCTGGTTTCGCTTTTTATTCCGTGGATTGTTTCAAGAGGCAAATTAAAAAGTCACTTTTCTCTCATGTGTGTGCCGCGGAAAATTGCTTTGGTAATTTATAATAATAAAATATATTGTTTCCATGACATGGACTAAGGCTGGCGTGATCGATGACTTTCGGAAGCAATTATTTTGCGTGCGAAAATTTTTCTGGATATTTTCAAATCGGTTTATTTCGAGTTCCTTTCCAGTTTTGACAGTCTTTTTAATTATCATAAAATTTTATTAGTCATAAATAAACGTTTCTGATTTCGAGCATATTATATGTGAAAATATTTTTTACTTATTTCCCATTATAAATTGTCGTATCCGTTCTTTCAGAATTATTTTAAGATGAAATATGACATTTGCCAAAACGGCAGTATTTTCATTTCAGGAAAATCGTATTCGAAACGAAAATAACATTTTTTACTAGGTATGAGCAAATTAATTTATTCATTGATATTATTTTTTATCTTTTATTGATTGTACTTTCTAATTGTACTTTCTAATTTGTATAAATCATGATTTAATTAAAATTTTTCAAAACATTTGTTGAATAATACGAAAAAAAAATCTCCACGAAACCCCCCCAAGAAACATCAACGAGTGGTGACTATACAAACCTGTACTCAATATTTTTGCGTGGCATCCGAAAAAAATAATAATTAAATTATAAATCAAACGAAAAAATGCAAATTTAATTTTTTCACAATTTTGTTTTATTAACGAACGCGCACCGCCGTTTTTTCGTATTTATTTTTTCTTATTTTGTTTCGGTTGCGCTCTTCACGGTGTCCAGTTACGGGTTCCCATCGGATGCGTTCCTTCCGACCTATAATGAACTTAAATGTCGATTTAATACTATATTAAATATAATATTCTGGGCTATATCCATCCTTATATTTGCGAGCATCAAATTGCCGATGATTTTTGACCAAATTGCACTAAATAGCGCGAGCAATATTGCGCGTGCCGATTCGCAACCGTGTGATCATCGAAAGCCGCTCTACCAATTAGACGCGAAGATAAATTAATATTTTAAAAATAAAATTATATTGTGATACGACTCAATATAATTTTGTAGAGGTCGGAGATGTTTTAGAGCTTGGTATATGAAACTTTACTGAGCAAGGTGCTCTATCAAAAAAATTTTGCTATATTTTTTAATACTTATAAAATTTCTTGAATTGATGCATTTTTTATAGAATAATCATAAAATTAATCTGCTTATTTTGATCAAATTACTAATTAACTAGCATAACATTCATTCGAATAGTATTCAAGCGCTAAAAACATGCAAATTTTATTGAAAACGACACGCTCGCCGATGTTCATTGATCGTCGTTTTTTTTTTAAATTTTATTCACACTCATTTTAAAACCCTAAACTCACGCATGTCTTGGAAGGAGCGGGCAGTTTGATTGACAAATCAAATTTTAATATTTATAAGCATCGAAGGAGGCAGAGTCGAGGCCATTATCCGTAATGTTGTCGTACGGAGCATAAATTTTTCGGTAACCGGCTATTAGTAAGGTGTTTATCATAAAACCCGCCATTAAATTCTTAGAGCGGCCTGCCCTACATAAGTCACTTTCGTTATAATAACTGCTGGGCACATAACTCATGGGCTAATGAACACTCTCCCAGTGACTAGCCAAACCACACTAACTAGGATCCGCATGCGTGCCCTTAATTTTGCCCGGGAAAATCGTCAATTAACAACACATACTAACCCCCTAGAATATTCTAAAAACCATCAGGAGTATATAGAGAGTCTTCATAGATAATTTTCTGGAAAAATAAATCATATATATTAATAGGTTTACAAAGAAAAAAAATTGAGATTAATCTTATGGAAACGGCTGGTATTAATGTTAAATTATTTTTAATCGTATTCACGATGATTATGATTGTTTCTTTCTGGAGATTATTTATTGCGTATAGAAAACAAAAGTGTATGTGATATGAAGAAAAAATTGCCGTACCGCGGGAGCTTATCGAGATGTTATCGTTGAATGTTAGCAAAAATTAAACATTTCGCCATTAGCATAATCACTAAATGCTATTTAAAGTGCGGCGTTGATCGTGGTAATTTTAGGGTGAATACATTTTCTACGAGCAAATTATTATTAATCGACTGATGTTTTTGAAATACATTTATTACTCATTTTTTGACTAATTCGATAGTGTTATGTATATTGCAGTTTTTTTTAGCTTTTCGTACATGATATTATTTTAAGCCGAACATTATAACAACGTGCGAATGTTACTAAATGCTTATTTATAGCATTAATGTTTCTTTGTTACTACAAAATTTGAATTATGGCACATTATGATTAGAGAAATGATTAATTAACACACCTTGATGTTTATATTCATACACGAATAAATTTTCAGATATGCTCGATAGTCTGGTCAAAAAATGCAAACGACTAAATTTAAGTTAAGATACATTATTATGACAAAAATCAGAAATATATCACGTCGATAATTTCCAACTGAACTCGCACTACGGATCACCTCACCGTGAATTTCCCGGAACAATGTTATTTTTGAAGGTTCCCTTCTCGCGTGCAGGACATGTGAGAAAATCCTTGGAACCTCCAGTGTTTCTCAAACCGAAATCGGAAAGGACGATCTGGATGAGTAACGACCGTGCGTTTGCGTGCGCGCACTTTATCAGCCGCGAACGATCGCGCTGTCCACTCCGCGCAATATATAATAACCGCAAAATATAAATAATAATAAAGCGAAATTCAAAAAAGATATTTATAAAAAATATTCCGTAAAAACAAACAATAAAAAAACTTAAGCTCGTATAAATTTCATGTATCCTCGAATTAAATTGTTTTCTTGCTGTAAATCTTTGAGTTCCTTTGTGAAATTAATTATATGTGTGTGTGTTTGGGAAATGAGCAATTCTTTCAGCTGAAGACGTCACCGTTTATAATTTGCGATCTTGATATATGATGATGGAAAAAGTTGTGTACATGTTGCGTTGTGCGTGCACCGACGAGGGAGGAAGTCAATGCATCCGTTTCCGTTTTAGTAGTTGATTGTCAACTTTTTCTATACTAAAATATGTTTTAATTATTTAAATTTGATGATACTCAAAATAATATGGATTATTTTAAAAAAATTTTTCATAAAGTTTTTTTAATATCGGTTTCAAAGATTCGATTCGTTGAATTTACGATACATTGTCAATCAAACGTCCAAGATGATCAGTTAATTAAATCAATTGTCATGTGAAATTAATTATACTTTTTTTCTTACTAAAATTTTTCTTATTGTTAGTCTTGGAAACATTGTCACCAAACATATCTATCCAACATGTGTAAGTTAAGTGTTGGCGATAACGTAGTCATGCACGCATGCCACGCATGTTTATACCCACTACTTAATTGCGACTCAACTCTCTCACATATGACCGTTTTATTATTATATTATACAAAAAAATATTAATTATTACGTATAAATAACGAACAAAACTTTTTATACTTCGATTTAGTAATCATATTTGTTTATTTTAATGTATTTCCGACGCATTGCGTATTGCAGAACCATCAAGTCGCTGTGTTAATCACCAAAGTTGTGTTGTTTAATTATCAAATTTTCTATTTTATTAATTCATTATTTATCATTTATAATTCCAATAAAAAAAACTACATTTCCATTTATGTAACGGAAATTATTTGATGAAAATTATCATATTATTAAATCAAAGTTTAATATACTCATAAGCACAATGAAAATGCGATTTTCAACCGTTTTTTAATTCCGGAACAACGCGAACCGTTTTCGTGAAAGGAACCAATATTGTGTACGAAAATATGAAAATGGGCCACTTCATTAAAGCGTTGATTACGAGTTTAAAAAATCTTATATAGAGGGGCGGTGTCAATTAGCTTACAATTACGTTGATGTATAGCCGTCAGCTTGAACGTTAAGTATTTCGGCGGGAAAATATAAAATAATACGCGTGCATAAAACAAAAACGAGAACCACCTTTGGTGCCGATCATAAAATAAATAAATCATAAAACTCTAATTACTATTTCGAAAATTATTAGTGTTTTATAATAAAAAACATTTCTCGTACGAATTTATATTGCAAATAAAATAAAGCGATTTGTCGAGAATAAAAAACATTATAATTTGAAATATGCCCTATTACGGATGAGCAAAATGAAATAATTTTAAAAGAAAACATTTGCTTCTTTCAAAATATTTGCTTTGAGGGGCTGGCGCAAATTAGCACCCCGGGCGGTGTGACGTGCACGCACATACCTTAAATACACACACACAAATGATTGATGCAAAAGTGTACAATTTGTCTTAATTGCATTTTAATTTTTACCGCAGATGAACGCAAGTTGCGTGCCACAACACTCTCGTGGCGTTTTCGGTCAGGCTGTCGCCGTTTTCAAATTTTCGAAATTCAGAATGATTTTACTATTCTATACTCGAACGTACTCTATTTTCAAACCATTTTAAAATTATATGTGTGATGTAAGCTTCACAATCATGTGTGGAAAATGTAAACAGTGTGAAAATTCGACGTGCTTGGACGGATACTTTCCCGTTAATCAGTTACGCCAAACCCCGCCATTTTGCATATTCAAAACATCTTTTGCCCGCCGACTGCCAATCATATACATGTATGCGTGTGTATATGCGTATATAATATGTGTCGATATTAATAATTTAATTGTGTTATTGTTGTGTGATGCTACTGGTCACTTTTTAGTACTGGTGAGACATGAGATTTTCTCATCGCGTTGTTTATGCATTTATTTGTTTTTAAGTGAAAATATTATCGGAAAATATCAGATTCCTGTTGGAAAATTTATTATTGCAATATTAATGGAATATATTATTAAAAATCTGCACATGTTGAAGAAGTGGTCGTAGGTCAAGAAGTCATTTGAAATTATGAAAACGTGACTAATGAACAAGTAATTGAACATGTTTGATTGATTTTAACTGACATTCAATGATTTATTAAGTTATATTATTAATTGAAATGTTCCTAAAATTGCAATTTAACATTTTTTTGAGTTCGAATATTCAATGAAATAATCAGTTATTTCGATCAAAAATAAAATAGGTAGTCTAAAATATTTATATTTTTGCTATTCAAGCTCCTAAAATAATTCACAAATTATACACTTCAAATGTTGGTGGACTTAAATTTTAAATGACCTGAAATATAATATTAACACTTCACGAAAACGTTTCCAATTATTTTTTTTAACATGTGTTAGAACGTTCAACTTACAATCTTTTCACGTGCAGCGCATTCGTACACGTGTAAAACGGGGGTTGATATCCATCTAAACGGCAAAACAATAAACAAAACAAACTCATTTCTACCGAAAATTAAACATATAAACAGTACACTGAATCTAGATGCATCGGATTATTAAACGCGATTATTTTTGTTCATAAACACGAAAAGTACACACAAATCAAGATTAAAAACATTCTTAAAAAAGTGAATCGAATCGTGAATAATTAAAATATATATAAAAATGAATCCGTTATAACAAATTTTAATATTTTAGATTTCAAATTTTTGTTTTTTTTTTTAAATAATTGTAAATATTATAATGATTTTCATAAATAAAAAAATAATGATTTCATCGAACATTCGGTCAGATTCGAATTATTTTTTCAAAGCATGTTCTCACGTTTTAGAATCGGCCAATGATGTAGCGAACTATAACCACCTACATTCCACATAAATATGCATATGTGTAATTTTCGTTGTATTCATGTGAATATGAATGTATTAAATATGAACATACATACACACACGTGAAAACGAAGCGTTGCGTGTCACAGATTCAGCGGCGTGTGTAGCTGGTAGCGTATACACGTTGTTATAAGTAAATTAACAAGGTGCGATACGATCTTTTCACGCCATATCTCCATTTCGAAGGGATTTTGTCCTCGGCGTTTCGTGTGTGTTTCGTGAAATGTGGAAAAAATGTACGTGTGGAAAAAACGAGCGGTAATTTTTCGTTTTCAACGTGAAAATCCGACGATTTTTCCGAGTGAAAATTGCTTGGGTATAAGTAGTTAACGATGTATACACGTGAGAAGTTTTCCTACGATATTCAAAATCAAATATAAATAGATTATCAAATATAATGCAGAGTTTTAATATAAAATGAATTAATTATATAGTATACATGAAAAAATGTACAAAGCGTCGAACACGGTTATTTCTTTGATGTTGAAATATCTCAATTAATATCGTGATAATGTAAAAGTGACGACGCCGCTAATTGGAAGAAACTCGGGTTAAAAGAAATAATATTCCAACACAAATGTGATATTTTGTTTTTTAATAGGTACTATATTATTCTTTTATAACGAGAACTCAAAATATTACGACGCGCATAAAAAAAATATGCGTGCTAACAACATTTCATTGCTTCATTATTTATTCATTAACACATAGGATTTCTCGGAAAATCATAACTTTTATGTCGTATATTTGAATTCCGCGAGAGGATTCACACGTAAATCATTCATAACTTAAATAAAGTATTAAAATTTCACACCCATGTGCGATATTCGAATCGAATCACGATTCTCACATTAGGCGACATATCGACGCGCATTTTAGCATAATGCGATGCAATAATGAAACAGAAAATTTCAAAAGTGTAAATGTTCGCATAAAACAACGAATGAGCTGAGGAATTCACACGTGGAAGTGTATCATTATATTTTTTTCAGAAGTGAATTTCAGTTCGCGGTTAATTGCCGCGCAATAAATCTGAAAGAAAAAATGTTTATAATATCGTAATGATACATTTAAAATTTTCTGCGATTTTCCTCGCCGGATTTTCTTCGACGTAACAAAATCCCACCGCACCAAATTGTACGTTATAACGATTAATTAAATATGATATACGACAACACGCGAAAAGCTAAATACAAAACACACAACGCGCACATAATTTATGGAGTTTTGTTTTATTTATATTTTACGTACATTACATACCGTTGATTGTATCGTGTTTAATATTGCGATCTCGATATGTGTAGCAGAAAAATTGAAAAATTTCCTCTCCCACACGTTTGATTTGTGGTCCCATTCATGCTCGATTCCAACAATTTTATTTTCAGATCACTCGATCAATTCTCTTGCGAATACATAAATTCTATCAAAATTTCTATGCACGAATATAAAAATGTCAAAACATAATATTTATAAATAACTTTTTTATGTATATCCAAATGATCAATTGTTTGCTTCGACTTTATAGTCAAATACCAAAACACTGACATTGAATCTATGATAAATAAAATAATTCAGGAATTTTATTATGGGGACAATTTAAACGTGCATTACTTATATAAAATAAATGTGCATTTAACCTGAGCATTTAATGAAATAAGTGGACATTAAAAAAAATAATGTTTCTATTTTGTACGAGCATTGAAGTGTGTGCATTCGAAAAAATATATTGATCGTTGAAAAAGTATTTGTACCTCAAAACGAATAAAACATGCATTAGAATGAATAAAGGATCGGCAACGCCGTAAAGGTGAAAGGGGTGAAATATCACTATTCACAACTTTCATAATATAACCAAAAATGGATCAAATTGTTAAAATTTGATTTAAATTAAATTAAAATTAAAAAAAAAAGTTAACAGTTGACAACTGTATTGTATTGTCTATGAAGGAAGGCTTTACTTTGGCGACGTTGCTACCTCTCGATCATTTCAATGCACAAACAATTTTTCTATTGTTCATTTCATATTTTTTAATGTTCACTTTATAATGCATAATTTTTTTTTTCATGGCACACTACAAATAAAATGATGCTCATCACGAGATTCTTCAATGCACCAGAAATACTTTACATCATATATTATTCTAATACATAAGCAATTTTAATCAATTTTAAGGCACATCTATATTTTTTCAATGCGTAATCAAATCGCACTCTTATATTATCTAAAATGAGCATATCAGACCAAGAACTAAATTCGATTTATCGCACTAGCATTCGTACCAATTGGCAGGTGATTGTCGACCGTTGTTTATGCATAATTGAAGTTGGTGCGATCGCAATGCGCAGGCCGCGGCTGATTAATCCCTAAATGATGTATGGTTGCGAAATAATTTGTGCATTTGTCGCTTAATCGATGAACCCGTGTCGGTGCATATTATGCAGCTCGAATTGAATTAGTGCCGGTCCCCCGGGATTGCAGTTAGGCGAACCCAATTCGAAATCTGCGAAACGTTCCATCGAATTTTATTAGCTTTTAACGATCGAAAAAAACTTCAGACGGATGCGTAATCAAATTCGAACATCTTCATAATAATACCTTCGCAATTAAAGCGACATACGCTGAAAAAAAACCGTTTTCGAAACAGGACGTCGTCGATTTCGACGATCCCTCCGATATGCGTAAACGACAAACACTCACGCTCATATCGCCGATATTTTCGAAAAGAAACACAACACATACTCGGGAGCGGGACTTGTAATAAATGCCCGTAATAGGTACGTCATCGGAGCGTCAAAATTATCATGCGAGTTCGCCTCGACCGCATTTTGCGGTCGATGAAATTAGTTATCCGTCGAGCATCTACCCCCGGGCGAAACGACTCACTATGTGGAGGAAAAAAATTGTATGGGTGCTGTAAATTATGAAAATAAAAAGGCTGCCGAGGAATGTATGCGTTTTACATGTTTAATTCTCTTCCGGGAAGAGGACGGATCCGAATCGCCGATCGATCGAAGTTTTTTTTTGTTTAGTGTGTTAGCTTTGTTTCATAGTGGGTCGTTGGCAGATTTTCTATACGTGAATTTGAATAATTTGATGATGGTAAATGATAATTATAATAACGTAGCCGTAGCGGGTATGATTAATTTAATGTAAATATGTCGTATTTATTGAAATAATCTGTCATCATAAATTATCACCAAAGCCTGGTGGTCACTATGATTAATGTATCCAATAATGATGTATTCATTCCTAATACATAGTTAAAATAATTATCCATTTTTTTGTATTTAAATCAAATCTTTTGATTTTTTGAAATATCATATTTCTATCAAAATACTGAATTTTTATTTTTGTCAATAAACGATAAAATAGCAAAAATTGCACATAAAAAATATTCAATCGAACATAAAATTAAAGCTATGAAATTTTATTTCGAATGCTTTCTTGATTTATATCCGAAAATAATATTATTGACATTTCAATGCCAGAAAAAAAATTCCATAATTATTCAATAGTAAAATTTATTCACAAATACATATGAATACCGTATATAAATAAGGGTGTAAGTAACATTTGTAAGATTTGGCGATGCAACGATTTTTATTAAGAAATTCTTATATTGGCGCATACAATCGATACAAGTTCAAGTTGATATACACTATTAGAAGCCGATATTTCGAAACATGGGCATTGGTATATAGAATGTATATCTGGCATAAAACCGATTTTGGATTTTTTGGCACTAACTTCTTTTTTATTTCCGGCATTCATATATAATATTAGGGTAACGACATAAGTAGGTGGACCATGTTCCAGTAGTTGACCATCTCTCAAAAAAAATTATAAAATTATGGTTTTTAAAGATGATAATCTTTCAAAAAAGATACGATAGACCTGCAACTTATCTATTACAATTTTTTTTGAAAATTTATCGTCTTTAAAAACCATAATTTTAACGTTTTTTTGAGAGATGGTCAACTACTGGTACATGGTCCACCTACTTATGTCGTTACCCTAATATTATATATGAATGCCGGAAATAAAAAATGTAAAAATATATATGAATGCCATATGTACTCTATACATCCCTAAAATTCGATAACTCATAAAATTTTCAACTTTCATCCAACAAAAAAAAACCCCAACCCTCCCAAATATTGTTTTGGAATCGGGCGCGCGCAATCAACGCACACACAATTCCAAAAAACCCATCTTCCAATAAAAACCCCGAAAACTACGACACCATTGCGGCACCACTAGCACCAGCACGGTTTCGACCTTTAGAGTGCCGGAGGACGTACGTGCTCACCCAGCCGGCGACTCCGCGACGCCTACGAGCAATAAAGCCGTCGGGCGGTTTTGGCAGGCCCTCTGCAACGGGAGGTCCAAGAAACCACCCCCACGGAGGGGTGGCAATCAGAACGGCACGTGCCGGTTGTCCCACGGTCCCTGGCGACATGTAAATGCATTCACCGCGGTCCATCTTGGCCGGCGTGGGCGGTGGGCGGTGGGCGGTGGGCGGTGGGCGGCGTACATCCGCTCCGGGACCGCGGTTCGGGACCACCTGTCATGGTGGTGTTAACGTCGCACGGTTGTTTCGTCTGATTGTGATGATTCGTCTGATTGTTGGTGACGAGGGCAGATTTCATATGCGATTTGGTCGTGGTGGGTAATGACGTGTTTTGTGATGGTTTTTTGTGGGGATGATCGGTGAAGAATGAGTGGGTTTTGGTGGTTGTGAGGAAACTGGGTTTTGTGTGTCGAATGTAGGTTTGTCTAATACTCGCGGGTGGTGCCCAGCGTGCTCGGGAGTCTGTGAAAATAAATTGGGTACCGATTCTAATTATTGTCACGATCAATCGCGACGGCGGCACATTATATAGGTGTTCGCAAAGTGTGAGTGCAGTTTAAAAGCGCTCACTCACTAAAGTGCACTTATACTTTCCGAACACCATTATAATTTGTATGGAAATCGATAGAAAAACTGAAAAAAAAAACTGAAATGTGAAAAAATATTAAAAAACCGAATACTTACATAGTTTTTACGGGTTTCAAAGTACATTCTTGCC
Organism: Hydropsyche tenuis; assembly: GCA_009617725.1. Lineage (NCBI taxonomy): Eukaryota > Metazoa > Arthropoda > Insecta > Trichoptera > Hydropsychidae > Hydropsyche > Hydropsyche tenuis. The sequence continues at coordinate 2,397,914 of VTON01000042.1, read as the reverse complement.
AAATTTAGTGAAGATTCGTCTATCGGTTTAGGAGTTTATTGGATACATACATACATACATACATACATACATACATACATACATACATACATACATACATACATACATACATACATACATACATACATACATACATACATACATACATATATACATACATACATACATACATACGCCGTTTAAGTTTTATATATTGTATATAGATGCAATCATCATTAATATCGGCCATTAGTTATCCACTGCAGGACAAGGTTTCCTCATCAAATATTGAGGGTCAATATTGTAATATGGGGAGGCTTTTATGGGTGGGTATAAGCAGGCTGCTTATGATAATGATGATTTTAATGTAACCATTGAATATTTAATATTTCGAAATTGAATTTGATTTGATAAGAATTTTTTCTTATGATTATACCTTGGACCTCGTATAACGCGGTTATATGAATTCACAAAACTATCGTGTAATTCAAATCCGTGTTATATTATACATATGAGGTTTGAAGTTCATATAAAATAATGATTTTCGTTCCGAAAAATATCGAAGTTTATTAATATTTCTTTTTTTTTTAAATACAAAAAAAAATAATTTACGTATTTAGATAAAATTCAATACAGGTGCTTAAATTAAATTTCTTAATATTTTTCACCCGTAATTTTTGCATTATACGTCCGCAAATTTTGTTTCGTAATGAATTTCGCGTGTAGTTTTTACGTGTGACGTTGAGACGTTATTGGGACGTTATGTTTGACAGTTTTTACAAATCATTTTCCCTTGCATTAGATGGTATAAATTTGCACATGCCAACAGTTCGGATGACAAAAGGTGGTAATTGGAAAACATGTAAATCCGGAACTAGTTAAGATATGGTCACAAATCGAAAAACATGTATAACTGCAAAACTATGCGTGAAATTCGTTATAAAAATTTACGCTTTTATATTGGAAGAAATACTCGTGAAATTCGTTAAGAATCTCAATTTAAGCACTTATAATGCATTTTTATTCATGTTAAAATGCAAATTTGTCAATAAATAATTTATGTACCCATGTATGTTATGTAATTCGTATTGTAATTTTTTTAAAACCGTGTTCTATAAAAAATGATCAAAATTCATTAACCGTTTTATATCAAAACCGTGTTATACAAGCCTTAAGTGTTTTATATTAGATGCGTTAATACGGTACGAACACGTTGATATAATTTGAACATTTGGTCGACACATTACAATATATATTGTGGTTTGCCACAATTTTTTTTTAAATATAAATTGGTATTTATACAAAAATGAAATGGTTATGAAATGTTGTCGTTGATTTGGAAAAAATATTCTCGTGTAGGATTGAAATTGGGTTGAAAAAATATGTACGTTCGTTGGATACTTATGACTCGTGTTTGCTTGCTTTTCGTGTTTGACGGTTTGTAAATATGACAAGATAAGCTCTTCTTGATCCCCGAGTGCGGATTTGTACACCCATTTTAGATGTCAAAAAAAGCAGACTAAAATACTGTATTTTTTCATATCATATATCACGGTTTTCCATGTGATTTACATTTTCCGAACTTCTTCATATAACGAATATCAAATTTATTATAAAGTTATACATTTAATTTACAAATTACACATTCGAATTTCGGCAATTCTTGTATTGGCAACTTCAATTGAAATTTTCTCATAGCAACCACCACACATCATTAGCGCCACTATCGTAAAGAAACCTCACATCCGAATCAATTAACGTTTCCTCAGCACCCACAGAAAAACTCCGACGATCACCACCCGGATAAGCCACACCTCTCAAAACGAAAAAAAAAAACCACCAAAATAAATATGTAACACGGACGACCGAAAGAAATCAACTCCGCAACCGAAATCTATATATCACGCGAGAGAGTCGTCGCGAAAACCAAAATCGAAAAAAAAAATCGCTCCCATGCGCACATTCGTCTCCCGATTTTGTGTCAAACACCTTTTTTTCCGTCGTGTTTGGACCCCGTCCGAAATTAGTGACATATTTCGGGGTTATTTATATTGATGGCGGGGCGTTAACCATTAGTTAGTCATAGTTTACAGCCGGTGCCCGTCGAGAGTTATTTATAAGGCGAACGGGGGGCCTCGGGACCCGGTGCAAGAGGAAGAAGTTGGCGCCACGTATCCTGAACACTCTCGTCTGCTTTATTATATAGTGTCCCGTGAATTCCTTGTGAATTTCCCATCAGAATGCGGGCTTCCGTCTGCGGGATTTGCCAAAATCCGGCGTCGGACGGTTGGTTGTGGCACTGGTTGGGTTCGCGAGAATAAAATCGGATTATGGCAGCCCTGGATGTTTTTGTTTCGATGTCCGAGAATGGATTTATTTATGGGTTATAAACGATATGTAAAATCGTCTCGTACGCGGGGTTATCAATTATTATTTTAAAACAATCGCCGATTGACCCGGTCCGACCGCGCCAGAGTGCAAAGGGTTAATTTATTAAATTTACTTCGATATCAATCATAGTTCAGTCTGTACGTTCATATGCATTCGTACATTTATTATTTTTTTTTTTCGACCACTGACATATACTAAATCCATCCGTTGACCCGTACGAGCGTTCTTGAGACGAAATGCGTGTGGCATGTTTTTTTTACATTATATTTTATTATGTTATCTCTGAGTTTATTCAAATAATTTAAATTTTATTGAATGAACTAATCTATCGTACAAATTTTGATTAAAATTTTTCTATATAACACAATGACCGTTGTTTATCACGGTATCGTTGTTCTTAGGAATTTTTATTTGACAAGATACAAGCAACGAGAACGAATTTTTGTTACGTGTCCGACTACAGGTGGTTCGGGTTAATTTCTCTTATTTCGTTTCGAATACTGAAAATCTTTTCGGTTCGAAAAATGTATATTTATATCGGTTTATGTTCGAAATATATAAATAATATCGGCTCTTCGTTATATGTATGCATTCGATTCTTGTTCGAAATATAAATAATATATTCATAACGATAAATATAAAAAAATAAGACATTGTTTCTAGGTTTCGTTTTATCGTTGTATCGTCTGCAGGGGGTCCGGATGAAAAGCACACACTGGTGAATCACATACGAATATATTTAATTGAGAAACTCGGATCTATTTGTATTACTTCGGCTGTCGATCAAGCGCATATTTGAAATTCTCCGTTTTACAAGCACGAATCTTCGTTCTTTTTTTTTTATGACTCCCCTCTGAACGCGCATAATGATATAATAAAAAATAAATATCGGTTATATCCATTGCCGAGCTTCCAGCCGGAAAGGAAAAAGGTTGTTAATTACTGGTCGAGGCGAAACAAGAGGACGATTTGAATAACAGATATATGGCGTTGATGTGTTTCAAGTGTTGACGCGATGATGAATGAGACCGTTCACATAAGAAAACACACATTTCGTATTTTTTTCCATTTTGTCACAATCTCTGACATGTGTTATGAGAGTGTATCTTTTAGAAATTTTCAAGAAATTTATGCGATTTTATTTTTATTTTTTCAAGCTTTTCTTCTGCTGTCGGAAACGAAGCAGCTTGCACATAGTATTTTACAAATCAACGTAAAGTTTTTTTGAAAATTGTATTAAAATTCATAAAATAATCTTGCGTGTTTACGAAACTTTTTTTTGCAAAGTGATGGTTATCACTGTTGTTGATTTTACGGATGGTTCGTCGTTAACAAGCCACTTAATAATTAGCCGTTAAGATATTGCTTAGGAAACGGCACGCGTCATTAAAAAGGCGTTTTCGACACACAAATTGAATATTACGTACAACAGGTCTAAACGCGGTTTCCATTTTTCTTTCTCTGTAATTTTTTTCCCGTATTAAACGGAGTGATTGATGACTGCTTGTGTCGGGATGATTCGATGTTTCTTAATGTTTCCATAATCGCCGTTTTGATGGAGTCATTACGCTGCGAAGCTCTTTTCCGCTTCGAGCGTAGTTTATTAATTTTTTATTGCTGTAAATAATTTTTTTAAATGTTGAATCAATCAATTTTTACGATATCCCGAATGCCACTGAAAAACTGTCTGTTGTGATTAGCTCGCACATGCGTCAAATATAAATGTAGCACTCACATTTTCACTCAATGTTATTGATGAACTGATTGTGTTTAACTTTTGATTGCGATTAGTTTTTAAGCGTGGTTTCAGTGCAATTTAATTTTAATATAATATACAACACCGATCGATCCTGCGTTCATTATCAAAAGCTCTTGTCGTTTATTATAATAGACGTCTTATCTGGTCGTATAATTTTACAATAAAATAACAAATTAGACGTAGATATAGATCGATATTTCAGTCGTCACCATTGATCAAATCGTGGCTCCGAAGTCGACATATTGCCGTCACGCCGCATAAATTACGCGTCGTCATTATGATCATGGCGAAAATTTATTGCGATCTTGATAAATATATCATCGGCTGACCCGTTTACAAAAACAGCATATGTAATAATAGTGAGCGGTTAATAATATATAAATGTAACAATCCCATTCCGCATAGTTCTCATACGAAATGAACATATTTCAGCGTGTATCTGTAATGAGTTGAAAATATTTCTATATATTATAGTTTATATTATATGTCGTATAATACTGAAAATACTTATATTGTGTTCAAATTAGTAATCGTCGTTGGTAAATATGGATTATAATGAAAAATAACTATTACCAATGATTTATGTGTGTGCATCGGACAAATGTGACAACTCGAATTTATTACAGGCGAAATGCGTGTAAATAATACAATATTCTCATGTTAATTGCAACGGTAGAAAAATTGCGGAGACGATTTAAAATTTAAAAAATAATTGTGAGCACATAAAAACTAGTTTTTACCGAGCGGAAAAGCGAAAAAATTTGCATAAACATAATTTATTGGCGCACTATTACTTGTAAAAAAAGCGAATTATTTTTTTAGGGACATTTCGATTGAATATGGCAAGTTCAAATGTATATTGACATATTTTACCATTTTGAGATAAACGTAGATAGTAACGATATACGTCATTTGTGAAAATCTTTGAGATAAATTTCATATTTAACATCGAATAAATTTTTTTCTCAACACAAAAGAATATATAAAATGCTATAATAGAATGTATCGAAAAGTTAATTAATTATAATACAAAATTTATTGAATTGTTAATTAATATTCAATAACATCAGATCTATATGCGATAAAGCTAATCTGCAAAAATATATTTAAAAATTGGTCTAATATTATGAATAAAAATAAATCTATACATGTAAAATTGAGTAAATATTATAACGGGTTTTTTGATAGACTCAAAAAATATTCGCATAAAAAATAATATGATTCGATTCCATAAATTATTTTTATATTAAAAAGTATATTTAAAGAAAACAGAGGCACTAAGTAACTAATAAGTTAAATTTTAGTTTATCTGTTTTTTAACCGTATTCGGAACTTTTAATCACGTAGCGGATATAATGAACCCAAACACAAAAAGCTCTACGTACAAACACTCATAGACACATTGTACTTTTTTCATTATTATTTTTAATTATGTCGGTGTTGATTTGTGCTACGATAGTTATTAACATTTTTTCGTTGGACGAGAGTTGATTACGACGTTGATGATGATTAATATTGTGTTGTGTTATCGGCGTAATTAAATACAATTTTGAATTTTGTTCCGATGCTACGCGAACGCGTTTTGTTCAACACGTTGTTGTTATTAAGCGGCAGTCGTTAAAAAAAATGTAATAGATAAGTGGAAATACTAAAATAATATTTAATATCAAGTCATATAATCGACGTGTAAAATTTCCACGCATACAAAGCGGACTATTTAATTCGATATTTTTATTGTCGTCGAGATGTTTCTTGTACGAAACAATTTACATATATCGAAAATAAAATATGTAAATTCAATAATGCCTAATTATGATATTCTATACATATGAATGGGTTATGGTATTTATTTCACAGTTCAATTATATTTATAGTATTTTGCTCGATCTCACAATCAAATAATAATAGACGCGTGATTTTTTTTTTAAAGATATTATCAATAAAAAAAGTATTTTCATTAAGTTTTCGTGATAATCATATTGTCGAATAACGAGCTTGAGATTCTCAAATTAAGGATAACCCTTGTCTTCTACATACAAAATATATACAATATGGTTTTATAAAAAAATCACTCAGCAAACATTGAGTCAGCCGTCGTCACGAAAACTCTAATCGTAACTCTAAGATCGAACGATAGCGAACTGTCAAATTTTTTTCCACCAAAAAAATCCATAACGTTGGGATCGAATTGGAAAGTGAGCGTACGAAAAAAAAGAGAATAATAAATAAAATCTTCGTTTGTAAAAGTACGCAGTGAGTTTCCCGTTATTCAGTTCAGAAACGTCGTTATTGTGATGCAGTTGGTGCCGCCGCATAATTTCATAAATAGGTAACCGATGGGAGATAATTTAATAGTCCATTGTATATCAAAACATGATCCATTATTCAAGTGATCAGTCAACGAGAACTGAGAGAGTGTAAAATATGCATAGGAAAAAAAATAACACACTTTGCATATTGGTATACACGCACGAAAGAAAACACCCATTTACATATCAGCTATCTAATTAAACGGCATTTTTTCTACGTTGCTCTTTTTTGCCGCCTCACCCTCTTGAGAATCTCGAATTTTCGTTTTCCAAAATTGAAATTGTCAGATGAGGTCGTTAGCTGGTCGAACGTTGTGCAATGCGACTATTGTTTGTGAAATTTCGATCGTAAATTTTAAATGTGACGTGAAAATGATACAAAAAAATATACACACGCGCCATTAATATGGAAGATTGATCGATACGGAAAAACTAATACATGCATATTCATTATGTATGTTTTTTTCGGACTTTTTCCCCCGCCGAATATATAAATAAAATATTATTTTCTTGGTGCGAACACAATGAGAGTATGCGAAACGTCAATTTCATTCATGAATTTAAATCGGAGTCGAAAACAAATAGCCGTCGTTGATGAAATTAATTGTTGCCTCGTACTAAAATGGCATACTAATTTGTATTAAAATGGTCTCACTCATATTATCGCGTATGTTAATTATTTATTACGAAAGTGGAAAGAAATTAGTCATAATAGTATATTTGCAAATAAGTACATACATAGTTCATTTAAAAAAGGTAGTCAATCAATCCAAAATTAACTGCTTTGATTCATTTTAATTTTGATCATTTTTGGTTAAATTATTTTAATTCACCTGCGTAGATAGAAATTATTTATTATTATTTTGATATTTAATAATTTGACTAAAAAAAATTATTTTTTTGTTTCAGGTAATTTTCATTGATATATAATATTTACAAATCTGAAAAAGGTGTTTTGAGTAAGGTATGTTTTCTATTTATTTACGATAAAATGTTTTTTAACTCGAGTAAGCTTATAAAATATCCTCAAATATTTTGTCATATTTTTTATTTCACGTCGATATTTTAATTAATTAATTAAATAGTATTACGACCTTATTGAATATAAAATTATTGAACAAAATAATAATTTTATTAAATAAATATTTTTATCTTACGTATGCATGTGGCCACCATCATATACTTACTTATAATAAGTTTAGCAAAAGATATCAAAGGATTTTTATGACAAATTATATGAAAGAAAATGTATTTTCTTAATTTTTCATACAAATTTCACTAAAATCATAATTTAATATAAAACTTTTCAACGCGCATAAGTCTACAAATAAATTTTTGATTGTGACACCGACGAAATTTTACTAGGAAGTCGTAAAGCAGTTTTTAAAGTCCCCATCAAAACATTCTTCCCTTTGAAGTCACCATTCGCACGATGTACATTTTTTTTCATACGATAAATCCTATATACAGTACATATATTAATTTTTTTTAATACATCTGCGTATAACACTGCAACTATATAATTTTTTACGAGTATCGTCCAATTCGGCGGCAGTAACAACCACTATATAATAAATTCCACGAAACCAAAACGACATATAAAAAAAAATACAAAAACAACTCGATGAAACCGGTCGATTTATAACAAAGGATATAATAAGTCGGTTATCGCCGTACTAATTAAAAACGATGACCCATAAGCGGCTACCGATCCTTTTCGTATTTTTAGCGTTGAACAATACGAAAAAAACATTCTTTGTATAAGGAAACTCGAACCATTATCTATATCCCTCTTTATTCGCTCGTTATTGAGACGAAGAGTTACGTCCGTTGGATAAGAGACGATCTAAAACTGTGTCCTTTATCAACGACAAAATTGTTCTTTTTCCCCAGCGTGCTTTATTCTCTATGTGAACGAACTTTTTCTAGAAAATTTTCCGAGTTTTTTTCATTGCGGCTAATTGAAGTTATTAAAATAAAACCTTTTTTATGTTTGTAATTGGTGTGAAAATTCAAATTACTTACATACTTATTTTTTTAACTGTATATTTTTCAAATATGATCAATCTTACAAAATGATTTTTCATCCTCTACGTCTACAGAATGAAGATCTTTTAAATCATCTTCTATTTTTACGTATTTTGATCATTTTTTAAAAATTTTATAGAAATATTTTTGATTTTTATTATTAATTCGATCATTCCTTGTTTTTTTTGAAGTCGTATTGTCACGTATCTTAAATCCATATACCGTATACACGACACACTTTAGACATACATATATAATACTTACTTAATGAAATATTTATTTTTATACTCTACCATTAGTTAAGTTGGATTTAACATTAATTTTATATAGCTCAAGTGGATTTTGTTAATATTGTGGCATTAATTTTCCGAATTAAGGGTTTTGTATACGACTAAACGAACATAAAATTTTTCCCTCGTTCCCTAGATCTATGAAAAAAAATAAACAGTTTATTTCGAGCGGAAAACTCATAGGAAAACTAACAAAGGATCCACTGGGCATTTCCAACAAGGAAAAAATAGACAAATTGAAAAACTCATCGATGTATTAACGCGAGTGTGCACTTAGCGCATTACTAATTAACCAGGGGGCGTTTAAATTTCATTACACATCTGGCGCTTCCAATTTGTTCCCCGATAAATGTGTACCAAATTTGCAACTTATACACAATAATATATAAATATAATCATATATGTATGTGTATTTATTTGCATATTTTACAATGTGTGCGTTATATATTCATTGTACAATTTTCGCACCGGTTTACCTTTCGAAAATGTATGCAAAGTGTTGCTCACTCGTTGAATTAATAAAGGTCAGAATTACTCGTCGCGTATGCGTGAATTATTATTTTATAGTATGACTGAAATTCGTATAAATGTATTTTTTCAATAAGGTCCGATTGAATTTATAGTTCTCTCTGAGTTTGTGCAGCAAATGTTTTCCGCAAGTTGAATTAAGTATATAATATAATATGATATAAATTGAAATTGCCTAGTAAGTGTTTGAAAAAATGATAGCGTAAAAATCCAAATATTTATTTACCGAAAAAATTTTTTTTTTATTAATTTTTGTTTGATGAAATTGAAAAGATCGTTTTATGAATAAAAATTTTGAAATATACAAAATTCTCGACTAACAAATTACCGAAAATAGGAATTCCAAAGAAAATCTTGCAAATCAAGTATTGTATATTACTTATAATATACATATAATATTATAACACTTCATAATTTTGATGTATGTTAATTGTTGGATTAAACTCAAATACAATCGTAATTAAATTCAATGATTTCTGGTTGGAATATGCAAGAGTATCACCTTTACCAAATTTGTTTATTATTTATTTATTTGTCTGATTTATTCGACAAATGCGAGGGTCAAAATTTAAAGACAATAGCATCCCGCCTAGTGGCCATTTGTAATGGAGATACGGTACGATTAGGGTTATTCTCGCGGACACACTTTGTGTGTATTATTTCACATTATATTAATGTATTTATATGCACGAGTGGACCTTGTAACAAATTGAAATTAGTGCACCAAGAATAATTCATAGGGAAACGCGCTATTTCTTGTAAAATATAAATTTTATGAGACAATATTTATAAATTTGTGTACGTTATGTGTTTTCAGAATATAATTGATTCACTCACTTAGCACAAGGATACTTAAAATGATGTTATCGATCTGGGTTTTATAGTGGGGACGGGTAGTCGTTCGTTAGGACTTAAGATAATTCGAAGAAATATATATCCACATAAAAATAACGGATCGCAAATAGGACACACATCCTGACGATTGACAAAAACGATAAAAGGACCGTTGAAGTTTTATTATGATGCATCGCATCGTGCACTTTTATTGCATCGAATTGTTTAACGACTATAAAAATAAGAATCACAAATTAGACACGACGAAAAATCAACAGCCGATCGATACAAAATCAATTAAACAAAGTCTATCGGCGAATTCATGTTTGCGCAAATTTTGAACGTTTCAGAGTGTAGATGCGAATATTTTGTAACATGAATGCAAATTATAAACGATAGAGAGTTGTAAAACGTATTTTAAGTACATTTTTATACATTTCATGTGGGGCAAATGTGGTGAGGACGTTCGCGTGTGTGGGACGTGCGAATTTCGAAACGGAACGTGCTCGTAAACTTGTTACGAGTAATCGACTTTAAAGCCGAATTTTGAAACGAACATCGCGAGAAAATGTGATTTTGCATCTTACAAAAGTCGAAATGTTTATTTTTATTATTAAAAATCCCATAACTTTTTGTTTTCGGTCGATTTTACGGATTCGGATAAGGTCGATCCGATTATTGTTGCGATTATCGAAAACGATCTTATCAATAGAAACAGAGATGTTATAAGTAAGTACCTAAGTAAGTAGCCGCTTGCTTAAAAAATAATTTTAATTGAAAATAATACTATTTATTGTTTAATCATTACTATCGTAGACAGTACTTAAGTCATTTACAATCCACTGGTGGAAGAAGACCTTTCAAAATCTTTTCCATCTTTGTTTGTGTCGAGCAACTCTCATCTAATTCATTTTTCATATTTTCGTATTGATTTCATTCGTCTATCGTTTTCGTGACCTATGTTATCTTATTTTATAGTATGACTTTTGTTACGAGTACTTCACATGTTCATTTTCTATATCCATACGTCTCGCCACGTGCCCAGCTCATTGCCATTTTTGCTTCTAGATTCAAAATGTAAGTAAGTACTTACATAATAATATGTTACTTTGGTTGTAATTATAATACTTTTTATCCATGAATCCCTTTCATTTGAAATTAGATTTCATTTGGTTCATTTCAAATACAAGTACCTTGGTCATTATTCATTCACTGATTTTTCAGTTTTCTTCGACTAGGTACTCTAGATTCTAGAATAGGTACATATTTTAAAATTTCATTGAATACTTATAGGCTGAAAATTAAAATAAATTATTCAAATTTTAAAATTTGACTGATTAGGATACTCAGATAATAATTTTTATATCCAAGTATATTTTTTCAAAATAGAAACACATTCGTAACTCGATCCATGAAAAGTAGAAAATTGAAAGATTTAAAAATTAAATAAAAATAGAGACGAACTGTTATAAATAAGCAAACGACCTTCTCATGTTGTATCCAGAATGAATTTTAATGAAAACACACATACGCACACTGACAATAATCAAAGAATACACTCCATAGATCTGAAAAACGAAATAGTTCCATTACAGACAACATCCCAAACATCAAATTTTCAACCGATATGAATTCCGTCCCCACACCCCAAATTCTAACGGTCAGTCAGTCGGGCAAGTTTCGCGATACGCTTTCGACTCCAACACTTGCCCCCGGAACCCACCCGAACTACCCAGCGGGAGTCCCCCTGGTCCCCCTGGAATATAAGTGTGTTTCCATGTCGAACTCACCTGGGTACCGGAGTCCGGGTACCCGTCCTCCGACACACGCCTAAGCCCGTACAAATTGTCGACGGCACTCCTCCACCTCCTCAACCCTTCCCGGAGGCCTTCCCTTTTCCTTTGCTGGCTCCGGAGGTCCGCATTAGCCGGAGGTCCGCGAAACTTCGAAGGTAATTACCGCCGGTCACGCCAAGTCGGTAATTCCCCGGCCGTGTGTGTGTACGATTCGATGTGCTTTATAGTTTATGGCGGTTTGTTGGATGGGGTTGGGCGGCGACGAAATGGTGATGGATGGATTGAAATTTCGTCTTTTTGTGTGGGAGTTCGCTTTGATTTGGATGCGAAGTTGTTTCGGTTCCGAGTCTGGGTTTAGAAATTTTTGACATTTTCGAAAAGTGGATAATGGTATAAATATTTAAGTGCTTTCAAGTTTAATATGAAGTTTGTTTATTGCAATTTGTTTTTTTAATTATTTTATTGACTGAATCTGTTTGAAAACATAATAGAATACTCAAATCGTTAGATTTAAGTATTATGAATTGTAATAATTTACAATGAATTAATGTTTTCATCGCAACGCAATGTTAATCGAGCTTCAATAATCTTATTTAATTTTTTTAGCAATAAAATAAAATATCTTGATAAGTACATACTTATTAATGTATAAAGTTTGTTATTTAAAATTATACCCGATTATCAATTTCAAGCATCACTTTTTTACACCAACTTCATGAAATTAATTCATTGATTATATTTTAGTAATTATAAACCTTGTAATTTCTGGAGACTTTTTTTACATTCACAATTACTTATATCAAAAACAATCATATACATAAGTATCCCAAATATAATTATGTATGTAAATTTCGAAACTATGATAAATCCTCGGACACTGGATGAGCACTTTGCATGTGTTTTTGCATTACCAGGCAATATTCTGAAGTTATCTCGTTATAAAATATACTTCATATACAATATAGGCTCCCTTTCGTTGAATTTACGAGACTCTCCCGCCCATCCTTGCACATAGAAGTCCCCTTCTTATTTAGTTTGTCCGGTTACATTGAACCCGACGAATGCGCGTTCCAAATACTGCAATTTAAAAACGAAAAATTATCGTACCTATGATAATGTACTTACATCGCATTTGATATAGGTGCACACTCAAGTGCACACGAAATTGTGTACGCATTTTTTTTAATTACCCGCCTGTCGACTCGCCGGCAATAAACAATGTACCGGCTAAATTTTACCTTTTTTTAGTTCTTTTAATGGCCGATCAAAGCACGCGGTCGTAAAAATATGTTCGTTACACATATAAATAAATAAATAAATAAATAAATAAATAAAACGTATACGATGAGTTTCCTCATACATGTCCGGTGTAAATGCGCTCGGAAAGCGTTTATGATCGTTTAGTAGAAAATCATGTTATTATTTTATTTTGTTTATGTGTATAAATATATAAGTACCTTTCCTGTGTCGGTCGAACGAAAATATTCGAAGGTAATTCGAGTTAATTAGGAGTTGTATGTTTTGAAACGTATTAATTTTCTGTCCGTCGTTCTAAAATTACTCATAACCGCGTCGCTGTACACGTTTTTTCGTACTTATTTATTATGCTTCCGAGTCATATTCACAAAAAAGCTTTTTGGGGATTTGTTAATTTTTTTCCAACGGGTAACTATTTATTTTAATTATGTACCGTGTCTCAAACTCTATAAAAATAAAACAGCGTGAATTCTACCAAGAAACATTTCAATTATTCATAAAATCAATCACGAAACATTTGATGATTTTTGTAATATACCCGCCTATATATTCTGACAAAGTATTTCGATAATCCGCTATATTTTGTAATAATAACAATTTTCACACATTACTAAAAAAAAATTAATTCGAAACAACATTCCAAACTGACAACCCCAAACAAATCCATAGTCGCATTTTCCCCAGATCGCAAACGACATAGAAAAGGTCACGGGAGAAAACCTTACGATTTGACATTGTGTACGAACTCATCCGATAATACGCATCCGTAACAAGGACTACATACAAAGAGACACAAAACGCCCGCCGCCGAAAGCGAGAGCGAGACAAAACCACCCAACGAGCCTCGCGCCGCTCGCCGCTCCCGGAAAAATCCCGGACACGTGCGTCCCGACGCCCCGGCTGTCCCGCAATGCCGCAAACTTTTCCCAAAAACTTCCAGCACACCCCATCCCGTCCCATCCCGGCATCCAGGACCGGGAGCATCGTCTTGTTCGAGCGCCGAGCGCGTTCTGCGCGGCGCCGCCCGCTCGCGTCTGCGAAGGCGTGGCCACGCGGGGAGGGGGTGGATTCGCACCAATCGCGTTGCGCGATGCGTCCGCGCACTCGTCGGGTCGGGGTTTTAAAAAAGCCAGCGCGCGCTCTGATTGGCTCGGCGGTTTCCGGGGGCGGGGCGTGGGCGGGCCCCGCGACCGGTCAGACGGCTCCGGGCGAGCGGCCGCTCCCAGTCCGCGTCGACATTCGAACGCGAACGGTGGTTGGGGAGCGCACGCGCGTGTGCGAAGCCGCGATCTGTTGCGATTAATAATAAATATTTTTGTATTGTTATAATAATAGTCGAAGTGATACGATGTCGCGGTGCGTCGGCTCTGCGTTCGCGGAACGTTCCAAGGAATGAAATGCTGGAGTTATTTTGAGAAAAATCGAGGAGGATGAGGCATAGGCGCGCCAGGACGACGACGGCGAAGGCGTCGACGCGGAGAAAATGTGATTTATAACCTAATACGAAAACGATAAACATGAAGTTCAAAAGAAACTCTGTAGTAAATATTTCGTTTTATTATTGTCACAATAATAGCGCGAAAATGATAACTGTAAGGTGATTGTTTTTTATTGTAAGATTAGTATTTAAGGCGTTGTTGTTTGTTTTATTTTAATTTAAAACACCACCGACTGCGATGGCGGCCTACGCACAGTTCGGTTACACCTATCCACCGGCCTCTCAGGTGAGCACAATTATCATTTTTTTTAAATATTATTATAAGTATATACTTAAGTATGAAAGATTGTTTATTATAAGTTGAAATGTCTACGCAGTTCAGGGACTGTGAATATTGTTTGTGCAAGCTCGATTTTGAGCCTAGTGTGTACTTTTTGTGTGAACGTGTCGATACACACCTGCCGTCGCTCGTTTGACGATAAATAAAACTATTATCGTCAACGAATCGTGTTGGTATTAAGGGTTTTTTCGATTACTTTTTTATTCCCGAAAAAAGGTCGCCTTTTCAGTTTTATTGCTGTGACTAGTTGCTAGTTATAGCACTAGTTCTAATCTATAGATAGTTTGTTGATGCATCAAATAATTTCTAAAACAAAAGTTTACATATAATATAAAATTTGTCAGATATTCAATTGTGCAATTCATCGAGCATGATAGATAATAAATTCGTATTGGAATTAACATAGGTAATAGCTGTATCAATATAATCGTGTTACAATATGTTTCTAATAAATTATTCCATCACAAATGATTTGATTAGTGCATTCATTATAATGAATAGTGTGTAGATTTCAATCCGAGATACAGTCGATGATTATAATAAAAATAAACCTATCTATTTTTCTATCAAAAATTTATTTAGCCTGATAAACAGCTGATCAGAATCCAATTTAAATACTCATTGCATTAACATTAACCGACTTCATGCTTATCTAGACGATATTTCATAATAAATAACGCATTTCGAGTGTTTTATTACAATTTAAATAAACTCACTGTTTCCGAAATTTGGCAAACGCCAGCCGGCGGATACCAACCGTGACTGCAAATATTACTATTAGGCACATCCTCCATTTCAAATTTGGCTTTCGCTATATATTTTGGCTTTTATTGCGCAGTTCCTGAACCGAAAAGTGTATAAACCCTGTCGTGAATTTATATATTTGTGTCGATAATTAATTCAGCGGGCGTCGCTTTATGTGATGTTAAGAGCGGATAGAATTTCTCAATAAAAATGTTTTCGAATAATAGAAAAGTCGTTCGACGAGAATAAAACTGCCATTTAAATCGCTCACGATAACAATGGAGTGGCGCCTACATGAAATATAATAATAAACACAAGTGCGCAGACTTATAAATATTTTTAACTACCTAAACATGTTTGCTTATTAGTTCATTTATGATATTTTTCTTTCACGATTTATCTTAATTACTACGGTCGTATACTTATCTGTGAAGATTTTTTGTTTGATCTTTAAGTTGGCCGTGTGAGTTATGAGCTCATAGCAGTCAGTTTATCGATATTTAACCAATAATAGGTATTCTTGATTGATAAATTGTTAATGAATGAATGACTCCGAAAACCACTCAAATAAATAGTACCTAATAATTTCTTATAGATAAACGTATCTAAGAAGTAAAATTCAGGGTGTAATATAACACAAATATAAAAATAAACACTCGGAAGACTTCGGGTTGTAATCCTCGTTGAAACGACCCAATAAATGTGTTGATATATTGGTTCGATAGACTCGTAATTTACTCGAATATGTGTTTGTGTTTTTATTTAAGTATTATAGTTCCCCGAGCCCATAATTTTTGTCCTACCCTGCGTTTTTCTCTTGGAAGGGTCCCTCCGATAATTTATTTCGCATTATGAGAGTTAGTACATAACTTGAATTTTTCTTACATGAAATCAATTATTTTGTGATTGTGTTTGAGTATAGTTTTCGGTTCGCCTTTGTATGAATTTAAAATTAATTTAATAATACATATATTTTTGAATTTTACTTGCGATCAGCTGTTTACGAATGCATTACCTACACAGAAAAAAAAACATAAAACAGTCTTCAAACTGTTCAAATTTTATACAATTTCATTAAAATTCTCTCGATTTTTTGAAATTATTCCTATTTTTTTTTAATATATAAAATACAATTTCATCATCATTGCTGCAATCAAACCGAACTAACCTCGAAAACAACGCAGCCTTTTAAAAAAATCAACAATCCCATCATAGACGAGTTCGACGACTTCCTCGTTTCATTATCATACATATTATAACATACTCGAACAATAATAATATACGATACGTAATTTAATGTGCACGTTCGTAAACGGGCGCGGAACAAAACGAAATACGGGCCCACCAATTTCGTCGGGACGGGTTTTAAGTGGCTGTCCGAACGACTGTCGTACACAGGTAGTCAAATCATTAAAATGCCTAATAATACGTAATAATGATAATCATCCGCCCTTAACATGGTTGTTCGGACCGCGAACAAAATAATACGTACCCCGGGGAGAGGACTCGCGAGAAAGACTCCTCTCGGCCGTTCTTTCTGTTCCCTTTATAAATATTTACAGATTTTGCTCTTGTCCTTTCGTGTGTGTGTATGTGTATGTGTTTTTTGTTCGGTTTGGTTTTTTAAGCTTTGTGAGTTCGGTAAAAGTGGGCGAGTTTTCTGCGAAATGGGAAAAGACCTCGATGCTGTTCTCTGTTTGAAAAGATTGTTAGATTTAGTTGTTTTTGTGTTCCGATATTAATGTCGAGAATGTAAACAGTATTTTCGTTTTATTTTTATTAAACATTTATGGTAGAAATTTTCAGTTATCTTTCGACGAGTACTGTGATGAATAAGTATATGTTAGTCCACATTGAATCATCGCCGTTTATTCTTTAAACGGCACATTGTAATTAATGTAAACAGGATGAATATTCAATATTAAGTATCAATTGGAAAAATATAGAACATACTTATAACGGAACTTTAAAGTGTACATTGAATGTAATCTGAAATCATTTTACATACAGAGTAATAATAAGTCAACAAACTAATCATATTAAGACGAGAGTCAATCGTATCGCTGATTAAATAAAACTGTCAGCACAAAGTTGACAGGGGTGAATGCCTCGAGGGTCATATATTTAAACAAAAACTCAAGAGAGGACCCTCATTACTTTGATATATTGAAAAAGTAAAAAGATTCGAATAAATATTTAACGAAAACTTCACAGCAATCAAATTTCGGTCAATTTCACGGATGGATATGAAAATCGACAGACATTATATACGATACGTTAGATATTTTCCCCTCTTTAAATAATAGCACTATCGAATTAATGTCCAATATAAATAACTTTCTGTATTTACGATTAAGGTCCTCCATTGTGTGCCATTGTCGAGGGGTGCTGCACTCACAGATGGGGATTCAAAGTCAGAGTGCGTCCCCTCAGTTCTCTCTTTTCCTTTTTTGTCCCAAGTGTGACGCTTTTAAAATCGTATATATTATTTATTATTGCGCTTCGTTGGTTACCGTGAATGTCCCGATCGATTAATCGACTGTTGTGGCTGCATCAGTAAATTATTCGTGGAAAATTTTGTGGTTCATCTATGTTGCAACTGAGAAAATTCTTTCTTGAAAATTTATTATTTCATGTTATTAATTTGTATAGATCAACATAATTTATTAGATTCTCATTCTGAATTTATATCGAAGTAAACAACCATAGTAGGGTTTTTAATTAGTATCACGCTTATAATAATTTCGTTTTCAAAACTATTTCTGATGATGGTGTTTTTATTTTCTTTTTTTATTTATTAATAAATTGCGTATATTGGAAGCGATAGTCTGGATGGAAATGTTCACAATAATCGGCGGTATGATTTTCATAAGTGCGCATATATTCCGAGATGCGAGCACATATAAAGTGCTTCATTAATAAAATATTCATTGATGAAAAGGCGAACGACTCGAAAAAAAATATATAATGGATCGGTGAAAGATCCTAAAAAACGCCATAGATGTTATTATTATCGATTATCATATAATTACGGGGACCAGACGTCGGAATACATTAGCCCACTATGTGGATATACTTTTATCCAACTACCGGTGGTTGTATAGTGAGTAGTTTAGACATAAAAATCAAATTTAGAAGCAAATGAGCAATATTATATTCATACGAAAAATGATTGAGCTCAAATTAGGTTGCATCACCGCCGGAGATGCTTCCACATTTCAATATCGTTTTATGAGTTTTATATAAGAGATTATTTTTAATTTAGGTTTATAAACATTAAAAATTCCATGTAGGAAGAAAACAATATATTGTTATTCGATTAAATCAGCGATTAAATGAAACAAAATTTTACTCAATACTATTTTATTTTTATATGTATTTTCATTAATATCTTATAATAAAAAAATTGATTAACACAAAAATTTGGCATTTGCAAATAAAAAAGCACGACTCAATCTTATCATATTCATACATAGAAAAAGTACAAATTCATAGTCGAACGAGCACAAAAATGAAGCTTGTTTTACCTTCATCATCTGCGGTGTGCAAACAAAGGGGAAAACGGACTGTCCTCTTTTAGTCTGTCGATAAGTGTGGCAAACATTTGCCCTGCACTCACTCACCGGGGTCATATCATTTCTATTAGAGAACGATACGTGTCCTCTTATTCCCTTATAGAGATAGACTTTTGAATCTGTTCCCGATGATTTTATGTGTCGTTCAATTGGGTTTGCTTCGCGGCTTGTTTGTGTTGTTGGATTCGAAGATTCGATAAGGATCCGTCACGAGTGTTGTGTACGTGATTTTATCCTGAGGGTTCTATCCTTTTTCGTTGTGCCGATTTCCAGGTTGTTTTCTATGTATGTATTTCGAAATCAATATTATCGACTATCTGAATGACGATTAATCAGATGTTTGTTATTGTGCTTATCAATAAATATAATTTTTAATGATTTTTAGAAAAAATTATAAATTTACTGAATTGATAGTTTTTGTATGAGTTGTTTTTTTTTATTTTTCTTTATATAATACTTATTATTTTATTATAATTATAATCTTACTCATTATTGATAATTTTAAAACTGAACTTGTTCAACTCGTTATAATATAATATAATATCAGATGAACCCAATAATAAATTATACATAAATTAATACTATTCAAGATACGCAAGAAAATTGAAAATCTAATGTAGGTACTTAAGTATAGGCTTAAAATCTGAGGATTCGAATTTAATTTCTTAAAAATACATGAAATCTGATCGTATTTATTCTGATATAAATGAATAAACATTAAAAGTTCTTTACATTAAAAATAATCAAAGTACGAAATTCTTTATCTTTGTTTGATTTTAGCGCGTTTTTAAAACCTCTTAAGCGCCGCCCGCTTTGTTTGCGCCCGTTCGTTAATTTTATTATGAAACGTCACAGGCACGTTGTGTTTATTGCGTTCGAATATTTATCGCCGCACAATAATTTACATACGAATTATTTACGATATTGTTTTATTGCGGCGCAAACGAGAAAAGCGTGTCGTTTACAGGGAGCGTTTTACGATTCGGCGCTAGATTGGGCTGAAAACTGTTTACAGTTGGACACAAAAAAAGGAAAGAAAACAACGCAACGGTAAAATATTTTATGGACGCAACGATTTTTCGATAAAGCCTTGTTGTGTGTACAAGCTCGTGAGGAAACGCGGAAAAATCACGGCATGTTTCCATGTATAATTTTCATTGTCGCGACAATGTGAATTTTCCATGTCGGTCGATAATGTTCGCTTTTTTCACGTATTTCACTCGAATTCCGCGATCAGAAATGTTGTTCATATTTTGATATTCGAAAGATTTCACAGTATATTTGTCTGTTTTTGATGTATTTTAGCACGTCACAAATCTATTCATATTGGCGATAATTGAAAAATATGAAAAACTTATTCATTGACAATTTTTAATGAAGTTTTTCCTAAAACGGTGCTATTACAAATAATATTTTTAAATGCAAAAGTCTTCACGATCATTTCAATAACACTTCTATAAGGCGTGTGCGGTATCGAGCCATTATACACAAATACACACATTCAATTCGAATTTATTTATTTTATAAATTAAATATTTGCATTATTAAAATTTCATAGCAAAAAATCACATAACGACACGTATTAATTTTTCTATTAAATACGAGAGTTCGCACATACTTATAAATCGACAATACAGGGTCGGACAAGAACAATTACTTAACACAAACTCATTTAACTACTTCAATCGATTATCTTAATTATATCGTAAATTTTTTATGCATTGAATTTTCTTTTTCGGTAGATATTTTGCTAATAGGAAATAACTAGAAATCAAATGAATCGAAACGTCGAACAATAAAGTCATAGATATAATTAAAAGCTAACCAATCGATTTGATAGAATCACTTGAATTTTTTATCAAAGTGAAATTCGATGTAAATAAATTCATTAATTGTAAGCGATTCGGAACCTTCTCTTTCTAACAACTGATGTGTCAACTCGACTCGGTTCATCTTTCATTTCAATTATAATTATTAAATACAACGATCATGCATTATACACTTTCTAAATGGCCCTGTGTTTCACTGAACGTACATATACGTGAATTGGCTTTAGAGAGTCCAGTGATGCCTAACCGTCGGCGCCCGTTCTTCTTCAACCTCCAGAGGACGCAACAACGGCAAAAAAACAACCGAGCACAATAATATCGATAAATATAATATAAACGTCGGCTAAATATTGACAGAGCTTTTGTCGGGGTCTTCTAAGCGGCCTGCCCTCACCCCCGCTACGCCGCCCACACTCGACTCGTGTTTGCCCCGAAGACAATAATACATCTAATGTTTATTATATTTCATACATACATCTCGTATTAAATACGTGTGTGTGTGTGTGATTCGCTTGTTTAACTCGTATTTGTTTGCCGCGTGTAAACACGAATATTAAGTAATATATATTGGACGAGCAAATAGTCGGTGTGCGCCTTTCATGTCGTGGCGCAAAGTAACCCGACCGTTCGAAGACCGGTTCGGCGTTTTCAGAAATTCAGCCGTCGAACCCTGAATTGTCCATCATATCCACTATGATGGATCTTCGAATTTCCTATAGGTGCTGACTGGCCGTGCTCGATTCGGATTTTCGACACGTTTTTTGACGCTCATTGTGAAAACGTCAATTGCGCTCGTCGACCGTATGCTAATTTGTGTCAATAACTTCGTTTGTTTATGATTATTTGAGTTAATTAAGTGATATGATTGTGGTCGTTGAAGGGTTGAAAAGGGCGCGCGCATGAGTATGTAGCCCGTGTAACCCGATACGACTATGCACTGTATACGTGTCCGTATTTACCCTTATGCGGCTTTGCTTTGACAAACGAGTCGTTAAGTCCTTTTCGAATATTGTTAAATAAAATTGAGAAAAATGAAGATTTTTGAGTGTATGTACAATTTAGAGATTAGTGAACTACATTTATTTTCAACTTCAAGAAAGTTATTTGGACTAGTTTCATCGTTCACAATTCTTTTGTGTACAATCGATTACGTAGTTTTATTTTTTCGATAAATATACGATTTTCATTCGATAAGTATCCCCCGAGGATTCGTCTTCTCTTTATCCTTTACAGGGTCAATGTGCTTTATATAGATAATAGTGAGGTCGATAAAACGTCCTAGATTGTAGTAAGACAGTGGCTTTCAAACTTTATTTTAGGAATTTTTTCGAAACACAAAGCATAAGTATTATACTATAGTAATTGAATGAAGTTTTAATGTTATGTATAAATTGAAATTTGATATAATTATTTGTAAGCTCATTTTGACCGCAACACTTACTTAACAACAAGATTATGTTGCGATCTTTTCGTAACACGATTACTACACACGCTGAACTAACCGAATCAATTTTTATTATTATTTTATCTCATATTTGCAAACTGTAACTGAAAATGATTTAAATTATGGCATTAATATTTATTTATTTTATTAATTTTCAAATTAATAAAATAATTTTTTTTAATTTATAAATACATAAGGGTTGGTTTTCAACATTCAAACTATCATATTATACATATTATAGATTTACATTATGTTGTCGAATAATTGATAAGGAAAAGTTCATATATGAATATCTGAAATAAAAAAAAGAACTTAAGTGTCAAAAAATCCAAAATCGGTTTTTAACAGTGTATATCAACAGCGAACTTGTGTCGGTTGTATGTGCCTCAATAGAAATTTCTTGACAAAAACCCTTGTATCTCAAAATCTTATAAATGGCTTTTACACCTTTATTAATTTCCGGTATTCATATTATATAATAGATAGCATTTGATCATGATGATGATATTAAATCTTTTCGAATACATCTATATTGTAACTGAACCATTCTAGTAATACCACAACACTATGCAAACGAATAACTGGGCCGGCTTAGTGATACCACAGCATTGACTGAACTTATAACTAGGCCTGCCTAATAATACCACAACACCATCCAAACTAATAATTGGGTTGGCTTAGCGATACCACCGTATCAACTAAACTACATTTTAGTATCATTCCGCTTCATTTCCGGTATTCATATTATATTGTGATTCAACCAGTCTAGTAATTCCACAACATTATTCAAACTAATAATTGGTCTGGCCTAGCGATACCACCGCCCCAACCGAACTAATAACTAGACCTACGTAGTAACACCACAACACCACCCAAATTAATAACCGTGTCGGCCCAGCGATACCACCGCCCCAACCAACCCAACAACTAGGCCCTCCTAGTAACACCACACCTCACCAATCGAACTATTATAATAACTGGGCCGGCCTAGAGATACCACAGCCCCAACCAGCCTAAAAACTAGGCCCTCCTAGTCAGTGGCGGATCCAGGAAATTTCTAGGGTGGTGGCACTTTCTAATTTTCAATAAAAAATTTTTTCAAAAATATGACATATTCAGTGCTTTTTTTTGAAAAAAGGTATCTGTATTCTGTACAGATTTCTTATCAAGCTTTTTATGATTTAATATTTTTATTGTTTTTCTTCAAAAACGCCGCAGGCTAATTTTTTTCACAGCAAGTATCAATGTTAATAAAATTTTATAAGAAATTAAAGAGATATACTAAAATACTTATAGATATACTAAATTTTTTAAGCGTTGTTACTGTATTTTAAGCTTCAATTGTGTACACAAAAACAACAAAATAAAAAAAAAATATTAGGAATGTTGATACATGCATGTATTATATATACGCGTATTATAAAAATACATTAAAAAAAATTTCAGTATTTAATAACAGGATGAATATGATTAGGAATATCTAGGAACAAAAATTGGGCATGGATCATACATAGCACAAAGCTTAATTTTCGTTTATAATTCGCTGCAAATCTATCTAAAACTTTTTCTGGGTCTATATCAAGTACCACTGTTCGTAAAAATAAATTTTTTGTAGGCATAATAAAACAACGTTATCTCGGAAATCGACTTTCCATAGTAAAAACAGAAACTTCCAGAGTAGACGAAAGATAATGGGTCAGCTGCATTTCATACCCGATGAGCAGAATGGTCTGCTAACACCCGCAATACAATAAATTTTTGTACCAAAAACATGCGTATTTAAACGCCGAATCCGAATTTTAAACATAACGTTTATGTAAAAAGTTATATAAATCTCTAGGGTGGTGGCAATTGACCTTTCACCACCACCGTGGATCCGCCAGTGCTCTTATTGTTAGTAACACCACACCTCACCAATCGAACTAACAACTGGGCCGGCCTAGCGACATACCGCACCAACTGCCTTAACGACTAGGCCCGCCTATCAACACCCCACCTCAACCACCTCACTAACCTCAAATTTGAAAATTTCAGCTGCTGGTGCAAGGCGGGCAGCCTACAACGGGTGCTTCGACGACGTCTCCAGGGGCGTCGAGCGCAAACGCCGCGTCCCTCTCACCGGGCGCTGCGCCCGGCGCCCTCTCCCCAGGGGCGGCGTCCCAGGCGCCCCCAACACCCGTCGCCCCCGCACCCCCCTGCTGCGACACAGGGCGCCCCATCATCGCCGACCCTGTCTCCGGGCAGACGGTGTGCTCGTGCCAATACGACTCGGCCAGGCTGGCGCTGTCCTCGTACCCGAGGCTGCCCCCGGCCGGGGTGGGCGTAGGGGTCTATGGCACCCCTTACCCCTCCACTGATCAAAATCCGTATCCTAGTATCGGTGTGGACAGCTCTGCTTTCTATTCGCCGCTGGTAAGTTGATTTTTTTTTGTATGAGTTTTTGAGAATCGAGGGATTTGATTTGTTTTTGTAGAAATAGGTTTAGATGCGACAGTTTAGTGCGCGTTGAAATAATCGTGTGAATCGAATGCCGATGAAAAAAAATGAAACCATGTTCTCCCGGTATGAAACAACACGCTCCGACCACAAGAAAAATAACGCTCAATTACGTAACGAACACGACCGTTCGTGTTTCAAGATATAATATGTACCTATCGAGTGATATTCGACGGACGTTGAAGAATTTCATTCGAATCGAATCAATCGGATACATATTTCATTGACGCCATATTTATTTGCGGGGGAAAATTCGAAATGCGAGCGGAGAGCTAAAAACTATCGACACAATACCGAGAAAACGCCTCGGTATTCGATATTCCGTGTACCGGCTAATAGCGAACGATCCGAGATTTCCTTGTAAAACGACAGAAATATAGCAAAAAAATATAGAATGAAAATAAAACGAAACCGGTCGCGATATTTAAAAACGTGACATGAATCGATCGCGCAAGTTTCACTGCGGTACGTGCAATGGCGTATGTACAGTTTTTCCGACTTTTCGAAAGTCAAATAAGGCGTATGAAAAAAATCAGCCGATCACTGGTCAAACACACGTATTTATATGCGTCCGAGATTCAAGTGCGTATCTCGTATATTATAATATAATATTATTGTAATGTGATGTGCGTATTTTTCTTGTCGGGGTCTACGTGTCGAATCGCGCGATTTTCAAAATCAAACATGCGCGTTTCGCGTTATTTGTCGGATTCGGCACTAGATTGCTGGACAAACACACTCGAGTATTATTATATTTCGTTTGTGCTCAGTTATGTGTGTGTTTCATATGAATTCCGTGTGTATGGGTTTGGAAAATCCGATTTTGTTTGACTAGCCTTGATTGCGTCGCCGCTTTTGATATTTTTTCCGATGTAAATAGATGATTTTTGATATTTATTCTAATCTAATAAAAGTTTATATTGATTCCTTTTGAATTGATTGATGGTTATTTTTGGAATTAGAAATTCACTTACAATTCAAGTAGGTAATATGATTTGGTCAAGTACTTATAGTTAGGCAAATCCAGAGGCGGATCGAACCGAAAAATATTTTAATTGACTAATAATACTTCGAAATTTTTATTGAAGGAAATCTCTTTACTTAGAAAATATTTTTTATTCAATTATTTTCAAATTCACGAACATTTTAATAATTTCATATGTTGATGATGAATAAATTAACTGATTGTCAGATTACATTCATGTTTACGTTATCCGATTTATTGAGTAAAAATCAAATAAAATCGGTCGACATATTTAATTACACATCGTTTTTCCTAGATTTGTCCTTATTTAATTATCAATGACGATCAGTATTCTAGTAGTGGATAACGCGCGAGAATTTAACGCGTAATTTGTAACGATCGAGAGGACGCTTTAAACTTTTTTCCCGCCTTTGTCGTTCACTTTTTTTTCAATTTGAAGTCATGATCTCGAGAGCAGCATCGCTCCTTCAACAGGTAGCTCTAATTAGATTAAACGACATAATGGCCTATCTATTAGAGAGAGCCGGGTCGTTATCTCTTTCCCGGGCTATTTTAACGATTCCCGTTTTTCCCCCGAGGGAATGATCTCGATCGATGAGCAGATTTGACCCGAATTCTCAAGGGGAATATCATAATGCGTTTGAAAATAATAACAGTGGTTCTTTTTTAATCTCTATGGTTGAAAAAACGGCCCGACCGAGAGCGCTTTGTGTCCGTATTATGTATGCAAAACGCGCTCGATTTTTAACCAATCTCACATTATATTTATAAACGTGATGTGAAATGTATATAGAGAGACGATAATGATAATTATTGTTGTCGCTTATATACACGAAATGCGCAATTAACGTTCGCTGACTACATTATAATAAATTAGGCGTTATCTTTGCGCTTTTTGTACCGACATTTTGTTAACACAACGTTCAAAATGTTAATTTGTTTGCGTTTTTTGGATTTAGTTCGATCATTGTAGATATTTGATGGGAATTGCTTTGAAAGTAAAACGATTCTCAACGTACTGATTTTAAGACGGTAACGAATTTTGTATAGAATAATGTCGTGTTTTTTTTCTCAAAGCATCGATATATTTTTTCTTATCATATAACAAAACAAATTTCATTCACTTATATATACATACACCTATATTTTCATAATTCTTATTCAGAAAAAAATTCCCTTTTTATGCGAATCGCATGCGAAATATATAGAATACGTTCTTACACCGAAGGGGGATAAATTTACTAGAAATTAAATTATCATATTTTTGATTTGGCGGTGCTACCGTTTCCGAAATTGGTATAATAATAAGAGGGCCCCTCAGCCATAGGAGTGCTCGCCGAAGGGCCCTTGCAGATACTATCCGGTTTCTTCGACACCTCTGGGCCTCGAGGAAACCCTACACTAAACCGAAAAGACCCCAAGGTGTAAAGGACGAATCGACGGTACATTATCCTTATGTACGTGTTTGATGATATTGATACAGTACGATCGATACATTTTTTTCGCTAAGTGTTATTTTTTCAATTGGAAAACTTCGTACGAAGATTGTACAAACGTTAAATTTAATAGTGAAAGGTAAACGTCATTGCAACGAATAAACAATATACACACAATATAATATTTCGATTTTATGTCATGAAATGAAAGTTATCACATATCTACAATTCATATAATACCCGAGGATAGGCTCGTAAGTCACGTGAATAACAAATAAGAAACGGCCAACTCCTCTAGTTGTGTGCGGACGTATGCATTAATTGCGGCCGTAAGTTACGTACCGCTGTGACACGTGACTTTTCTTTCCAGCCAGTTTTGCATTTAAGTGCATTCGTTTTCCCGCAAAGTGCACAAGGAAAGCCTTTTATATTATGTACATGTGAGTGAGAAATGCGACGAATCCACTCGTACCGACAAAATGTACGCGCATGTAAAGTAATGCAACTCTCATTCACCGACCGAATGCGAAATTGCATAAATGCATATTGAATCACGTACTAGAGCTTATTTACCGTTCTATTCTCGCATCGTAGGGTTTCGTTTGCTTTTATGAATCATGTTCGGATTTCGAGAATTTATCGCGACGCTATCTCGACAAATTTTCAGTTTTATGTCTATCTAAATCTAGTATGAATATATGTTCTTTTTATACGTTGCATTTTCGCCACAGTTTTCCTTGTCCAGTGAAAAATATGGTGATGATACCTGTTCAAAGGTCTCCTGAATTTTTTTGCGTCCGTCTGTTTGTTTTGGCGTGTTGGTTTCGAGAGGCCGCAAGTCGGCCAAATTAAAATAAGGCCATAAATAAAGCTTGGTCGGTCGAAAAGGTGCCGAACTGAAAGATTACCCGACTGTTTGGGTCACCTCTTCTCTTCGCCGTTCCTCTATTTCCCCTTCATCTCTTATAGACGCTTCTAGAGATTGTTGGGTTGGCATCTTTTGACGCCAATTAAAATACAATAAAGACTCGATGCTGTATAAAAAGGTGTTGTCCCTAAACGTCCTATAATATATATTTTCATTTATCGTTAATCGAGCTATTGTAATTCTATTCGAGTTTTCAATTTAACTATTTTATTATTCGAATACTGAGATTTTGCTTTACTTAGTATGCGTTGCGGAGGAGTTGCGAACTCACAAAGCGAGTTTTGCTCGCGTATCTCAATGAGAAATCATATTTACAGAAAACAGGAGGCACGTTTAATTTCCACGCCGATAATTTTTCATACTTGAAAAGCAATTGATTTAGATATATACATATATTCCAAAATATCTATTTGGGCAGTTTTAACACGATTCTATCGTCACACCATTTTGGATCGAGGACGTTTGGAAAACCAGGTTTGGTGGTTTTACTTTTTTCTGAATTTAGACAATAATGCGATGGCCCAAAGGCGCCTCTCGACGACATTCTAAAACGCCGATGCATCCCATCGAATTTAGATTAACTTCTAATGCATTATGAAACTCCAGTGGCGTACGAAAAGATCCAACGAAATTTATACATTCGACTATAGTTTATATCGAGTTTTTCCGATAGGAATATGATACATATTTCGACGTTTTAAATTGATCCAATCGATTTGGACGGAACGTTAAACGTGTAATTGTTACGCATTTCCAAAATTGTTTTACAACCAGCACAAAGCCGCTTTGTGATAAATCAGGTTATGAGGCGCCACTGCGGATGCATCAAAATCACATATGTACACTTCATACGTGCACGTATACGCGTTTATAATACATACATAAATGCATTCGTGTCCGTATGTACGTCGGCGACGATTCGCCAAAACGGTTTATTATGAAAAAGAAGCAAAAAAGTTGGCCGCATGGCACATTTAGCGGCCATTTGGCTGCGCTTTTGAAGCTACGAAAGCGCCATTTTGCTCTTGCCAAAAAGTTCAAGTTCAACTCTTGATTTGTATGTGTATATGAACGTTTCGTATTTACGTTCTCGATCGATTCGAAATGTTTCGATGTATTTATCACCATATATATACATCGGTGACACTAAATGCAAATTCTATTGCGTGCCTTTGGATTTAATCAAATAAACTGCCTATACTTCAATTTCAAATAAATTAAACTTTGCAACTCAATTCATATTTTGCCTTGATTTCATTTCGAAATTATTATATAAAATATCGTATGATAATTCATATCCCCTTGACTATTGAATCATGAAAATAGCATTCAATGACTGCCAAGACCGATATACATACATATATACGAATTATTTCAAGATAATTCCTTTTTTTTTTCAAACACGCATATCCGTCGCTGAAAACATCATAAGAACAAGAAACGAACTACCGTTCAAAACCCGAACTATCCCGCAAACGAAAATCGCGAGAAAACCCCCCGGACCGATTGAACTGTGAAAAAACGAATTGAAAAATAAAATAGAACCGAAAAAAAGGCGGAAAATGTCGCCGAAAACCGCTGAGTGGCCAACGTTAATGGGCGGAAGGGTTGCTGCGGCTGGGGCGGGACATTTTTTCCGGGCCTCGAAACCGCCATTTGTGGGACTTGGGGGGAGGGTGCCCCACGGGGTGGTCAAATTAGATTTGTCAATGTGTTGGGTGGGCGGGTGGGTGGCTGTGCGTGTGCCGAGTATCGATTCGGCGGCCAACGGTCGACGACCACGCTCTCGTCGGGGATTTTCCGGGACTTTTCCTTCTCTTTCTGTGCCCTAATTTCGTATTTATGTAGTCCTCGACTTTCGTATATTGCATATATTATGAAATTAGTACGGGAATTGGTTTAGTTTTGGGATATCGTAAAGATTCGTAATAGAATGTATTTTGATTTGGTAAATGTACAAAAAATTTACCGTACTTTTGTTTGTTTTTTTTTTAAATAAATTATAATGATAACATGATCGTTTTTACGTTGCATAGCACTGCAGTAGTAATTATTTTGTCTGAAATACGTTGTGTAGTAATTATGCAACTATTAAATGTACATATTATGGATAAAAGTATATAAAAAAAATCATGTTTAGTTTTTATTATGATTTGCTGAAGTGTTTATTGTTTCTTTTTCATATCTGTAATAAAATTTGTATAAAATTAAATGTAATACTTTGAAGCATTTAGTTGGCGATTATGTTATATGAATAGAATGCAATTAGTTTATTTTTAACAAGGAAAAATAATATTTTAAAATAACGTTTTTTCTTCAGTAACCAATAATCCTAGTTTATGCAGATTATTTTTAAGATTTACAATATCTTATGAGATATTGTAAATCATGAAATAATAGAACTGAAAAAAACATCTGAAAAGTTAGTTTTGAACTTTTACTATTTATTTTACGTAATTTATTTTAATGTGCAATAGACGCTGAATTTTATTCGGGATTTTATTGCCATTAAAACAACTTGTGGCACTCTTTGGCAAAACCGCAACGTTATATTTTTATTTATTAACGTCGTTCGAACGAAATATATAGTAAATGAAACATAAAATATCTTTATTATATACGAGGGCATAATTATCTAAAATTTATCGAATTATAAAACGAATAAATCGACTTAAAGAACATAATCTAATCTCGAAAAACTCTTCTTAAAAATCATTTGCAATCACAAATCATTATGAATTATTGGGAACAATAATGTATGGCAATATTATCTATGGAAATAATTCAATATTTGTTCCTTCATAGTCACCATTAATACTTTAGTTTACACAGGGACGAGTCGTTTCAATCAAAACGTTGACACTTTGCCGTTTATGCTTTAATTTAATATGATGTATTTTCACAAATAACGTGCTTGTACAATTGATTATCGAGTGTTAATTTCAATTTTAAATACTGACAGAATTGATGTGATAATTGAAAAAAAAATGCATGAAATGGTTAAGAACTCATAAATTTCCTCAAATTATGCGTGCGCTATTTGCAGATTTGTCCGTAGAGTAAACGAGCTGAATAAAATCGTGATCAATCGTAAAAATTTTGCACCATAAATATTCAAATGAATTCAGATACAAATCTTAGATTTTTTTAAACTATTTTTATTTCGAAAGTATGTACGCTAATTATTTTAAATATATTTTATATTAAAATTAGATTGAAACGGTTCGTGCATCGCTGTATTATTTATACAAGCTTGTCAAATACTCACTTAATAACACGTAAATTATTTTTCCAACTAATTACACCTGAGTGATCTTTTAATTCGAGAATATTTAGAAATACGGTATATTAATGAATACTTTATTGAAGTATATATTACGTTCATATAGTTATGAATCAAGTGCGATGCGGCGATGAGAAAATTTATATATGTACATGAATAAATACATTGTATCGTAACAAATTAATAATAATAATAATAATTGAATTATGATAAATTTATTTTAATCACCACATCCCCAAATTTTCTGTTTATAATCTCTCAACTTTTTATATGTATTCGAGTCAATATATTTGAAATAAAAAAAAAACAATATTAAGTAACTATTATATTACACATAAGTAGTATCTACGACTAATTAATCATATCACAATTGCACCTAATTGCAACAGTAAAAAAATAGTTTAACGTTAATATAATTTCCTCAAGATCTACTTACGTATTGCCGCCGAACGGCATGCGAGAAACAAAATGGGAAATCGCGTTCGCTAATTGTTCGCCTCTTAAGCTTCAAGTTTTCACTATGAATTTATCGCGAAAGATTAATGACCATACTCGGCTTAATTGCCGGTTGTTTAAGGTCTAAAACACACATACATACTGGCGCAATACTCTTTTTTCCTCTCCGGCATTATTATATTATATATACGTTTTAATGGCCCGTTTTGCAGCGTGGAATTCAACGAACCGTCGTATCGGTCACGGCGCTAACTTTGGCGTAATTTTTCGAATTAATATATATTTTTACGCGATGTTGATTGTCGATCTAATTATCGGGCAATATAATAATTTGTTGCGTATCCCGATCCGGGAGAACTACCTGTTGTCGGAGATATCCACTCAGGTGGAACAATGGCCCTTGAACTTAATTTGAAAGGCAAATTTAATGGATTTACTTTTCATTGTTGACGCCAACTTTGCATCGACCCTTCTACAATGTCCGGAGGTACTATACGGTTTTAGCTTTTGTCATTACTGTATTAATCCGGTGTGATTTTTCTTTGAATGGTACACGTTTTTTGTTCCCTTTCTCTCGTTTGAAATTATAACATTATCAGAGTATGTTTCAGTTGTTGAACAATCGCGCTTCTATTTCTATAAATAAATTCTTAATTAATACCAATATTGCGGTGCTCGGTTGAGCAAAAACAAAAAAAAAGATGTTCAACGCTATGTGAACCCGTAAATATTTTCATTCATGAGAATTAGACATGTAATTTACGTTTAATGATAAAGTTCTGGAATATTAAAAAAATATATATTTATTTTTAAACAAATGACGACAAGACGGTATAGAATTGATAACTCTTATAAAATCATAAAATCTGGCAAAACGATAAAATGGCGAATCATTCATCGATTTTTTTCCATAGCGACTTCATTCATCGTGCCAGAGTAAAAAAATGAAAAATCACCTGTGTGCATTTTTTTTTTCGTAGCGTTCCATAATTAATTACATTAACTCATTAGCGTGCGTCGAGAACATAAAAAATTGTATGTATGCGGCATATATTAATTTAATTAGCGGTCTTCGGGGGGCGGAGAGGAGGGCTATGGGGTCGTTGATATGAAAAAGATAAGGCTCTAGAATAGGCCTACAGTGTGCTTGTTTCACAATAATTATAATAAATGCGTTTTAAGTACAGGACGACCGTGACCGTGGACGTGTTCACATTTTTCACGTCGCCAACGTGTGTGAGATGGTCTTTAATGTGTTTAAAGCTATTTTCGTGTTTCTTTGGAAAATAGGATTGTTTTTTTTTATGTAGAAAAAAGACATTCGTATTTTAAAAGTAAATTATTATTTATATGTACATATAAGTAATACCTATGTATATAATATGATATACTTTTGACTTTTATATTTTGAAATTCAAGGATAATCGTTTTTTAATAATTTTTTTTTAATAAAATAGAAAAAACGGTTCATAGAAATCGAATGTTTCGCATATGTTATATACATTTTATAAAAATTAAAAATATAAACGAAATGTTTGATATTTTTTACGATAAAATTTATTGAAAATTCTTCGATTTTATCTTTTATATATTGAGATCAAAGTAAAATCACATTAACTTACGCGAACATCCATTCAAATAAGCATTACAAGAGAATTGCTAACACAAAACAATCAACTTCCTCAATTTGTACATAATTTATTTATTAATTTGCTCACAATGAATCGTTAATTATCCAGTATGCTCATTTTTTTCACATAGCTTATTTTAAATCTAGCATAATACGTATAAAAGACGACAGTCGCACGATACAAGAGCAATTCTCTTACAGTAAACACACACACACACACAGAACCATTCTGGACCCGAGATAGTAAACGGACCAACAATAAATTAAAAGCAGTCGCGATTGTTTTGATAAGTTTTCAGACCACCCGGAGGTCTAAGAATATTTTCGGGTTGGCCCAATGATTTCGTTAACACGTTCCTAATGCGCTTATAATTCAAATCCCGTAATTAATTGTGTGTCAAATGAATTAATGCGCGCTCTCAACGCACTATTATACATGCTCGATATAAGACGTGAATCAGACTAGTTATAATTTATATTGTTTGAAAAAAAAGGAAAGATTGATTAGTCCTCAATCGTTGCAAAAAGTATAAGTCGTGTCAGTACATCGTTACTGAATCTTTTATATTCGTTAATCTCATTTATCAAGTGAGACCAAATTGAAACTTTCTTTTATATTCGATGCCTTTGACAAAGAAAAAATATCGGAATTGATCTTGGTTTTAGTATATAATATTATGCAATTTATACGCGAGTCTATTGAAATTTGAAAATGTTAGACAAATCTTCGATAAAAACGCAAAACAGTCTTGACATATTCGCACACTCTTTCGACCCGAAAAGGTCGACGTTTTGACAACGATGAAAAATTAACCGAACCGATGCTAACAATAACATTTAAAAATGTATAAATTATTTCGCTTTTAATTAATTATAGTGCTGGGAAGGATTGCGCATTGCTAATTTATTAACGCGCCGGTCGTTTTGTAATTATATTATTCGTGATTTGTTACGTTTCACACAGCAGACTACCAATGAAATTTAGAAAGAGATCGAATATGAAAAAAATCTATAGTTTTTTTGTATTATATAAAAAGACAAACATTTCGGCGTCGATGCTTTTAAAATTTTCATGATTTCTATGTTTGTTTTCGTTTGAAATAGTGACATATGTGACGCGATAGTGATGATAAATATCACAAGGCTCGGTCTAATTTTTATCAATTCAATACAAGTCTTATCTAGCTTCGAGTATAAATACGCGGTTCGCATTCTATACATTTTTCCGTATTATTTTCTAACGGAAAGATTCGAAATGAATTAATAAACAAAATTAAGAAAGCCCTCGAGCGATGGGTAGGTAGTTGAGTGAGTCTATTCGTGGTTAGCGATCCGCCTAATTCGAAATAAAGCCAACGATTAAGATTTCTACGATCGAGGGAACTGCTATTTTTTGTGCCCTTCGGTAAAAGTGGATCTTTTTATGTCTGGGGGGGTGTTTTCTTTGGAGGGTTCAGAAACGTTGCAGCTCTGTTGGACTGTCAATAGATTTCGGTTTTAATTGAGATTTGTCACAGTTTCCGACTAATTTTTTGTCTGTTAATAAAATAGTTAATCAACGATTCGATATATCTATTTTTTTATTTAGTTATTGAATTTTTTATACTCGTGAATATTTATTTGTTAAAGGTATTTGTAAAATATTTATTTTTATCGTTTGAAATATGTAATCCCATTACATTCAAAAGTCGATATTAACAAAAGTGTTTCTGATAACGTCGAGACCACAAAATCACGCACTGATAGCTTTTACAGTGCAAACAAATCAGTTCAGCGTTTACAAGCGTGGGCATTTATTAATCGACTAAAAGTACTTTATTTCACTTGAAAATATTTGATTTTATCCATTAAATACGAAGATCGCATTTACAAAATAAAATAAAATAAAATAAAGTAAAATAATCAAGATAATACTCAATTATATTATTTATACTTCATTTAAAATAATATATAAAATTAATGAAAACACATTAAATTATATAACATCAATGGTCTCTTGTCTTGTCGAATCCATCAGTTTTAATATTCACTGAAGTTAAGCGTCATATAATATGATCACAAGATAAACACAATCGTATAATATTAGCCTGAAATCATTTTTAAGCAATGGTTTCAATATGTAGCGAAAGGCATTGTCCCACAGCAAGCATTATGTAGGCTATTTACTATGTTAATTATGTGAAACAATTCAAAATTCCAGTAAAAATCAAAATCAGTTCAATAAAAAATGTCCATAACAGGCACATATCGAATAACGATTGTTATTTGATTAGGGATTTTTACCTGAAAACATTTCGGCTCGCTTTGATGATTTCAGATAACGTCCTCTCCCCCTTTATCGAAGGCCCACCCACCACCCCCCCTCCTCTATATATACTTAATATATATATTTTTTTCTATATATTTGTGAATGTTAGTCGGCATAGATAGTATCGGCCCGCTTACCACAAAAATCAATCTGCGACCAACATATGTCGTCGGCACGACAAAGATAATTTCCTAGTACATACTTTATTTAACACAAATTTCGATGTTAGCTCGCGCCCAAACGTGCCGACATGATAACGACATATTAAACATGTATTGTGTATGTGTATGAGGACTTTATACGAGATACCAGCTTGTGTAGTACATCTCTAATATTGTACAGGGCGATCACTAATGAAATGAACTTAAAATAATAAAAAATAAAATTTTTGACGTATCATATTTTCTTATGTTCTAAAATGACATAATATTTATTATAAGGGTATCATAGAAGAACCATTGATTCACAAATAATTTTAAATTGTATGAAAATAGTCTGAAATTTTATCAATAAAAACATTTGGAATCGGTTCTATTTATTTGTATTGTCGGCAAAATAAAATACGAAGGGCTTAGGGAGTACGCGATACTGTCACTCGTTTCGGCCATATTGCGAATCAGTGCGGCCATGTTGCAAAAAAAAAAATACAACATGGCAATTAAAAATGTCGGCTTGTTGCGTTTCTATCGACGCAAATTAAGATTTCGTGATAGTGATATAGTCTGGTGTCGAGCGAGACTCGGACAAGATCGCGCCACGATAATGCCTAATTGCGTTTCGCAATTGTCATGCACTCACACTAAATACATGTCGTTAGCTTCGTGTATGTATAATACATTGTTACATGTATGAAATGCATTCATATCGCGAGTGTTTGATCGTACGTAAGTGCGTTTGCGTCATTGCTATTGGATATGCCAAAGTTCTCGATTTCGCCGACCTCCAATCGTGGCAGTTTTGTTTATTTTTTTATATTAAATTAATATAAATTATTGTGAATATACTTTTTAATACGTTTTGTGTTCGATTATTCTGAAATCTTCACATATTGGGGAAGCACACTCTACGCACAGATAACTCGCGTTATCTAATTTAATTGCGTAAAATTATAGCTATTACGTGTTATTGCTTTGACCGTCGATTTTTTTTTATCTAATACACTAGTTCTAGTTACGTACATAATAAATACACACTTCAGAAGATTTTAATCTAACGCATACGCTCTCAGACTAAACGATTATTAAAAAAAATCTCGAAAATGTTCCAGTGATTATTCGATATTAAAATATCAGTTGTATATTAATTCCGAAACCTTCAACTGATTTATAATTTTATACTGATGATCAGCATATACATACATACAGTCTATATAATTTTCCCTGTAGGACAAGGTCTTCGTTTTTGATATCATCAAAAGATTAGATTTTTTCCTTATTGCGTGCTCCCACTATGTTGTAAAAAAACGTGACTTTCAAAGAATTGGACACTATAACTTTATATTTTCAAATGGAAGATAGTCGCGTCTATTAACTGACCATACGGTATGTAGCTTAACTTCCGTGATCTGTGTTAACGGGTGTGTGAGATAAAGCTAAATCGTTATCTAGTAGTTTTATAAATATATCTTACTAATCAATTTAAATTTAACTAAATTTAAAAAACAAGTTCAGAATCCCTGAACGGAACTTTCATACAGCTTTTCAAAAAGAAAATAATAAAATAAAACAAATCGGAAGTATACAGTTTTAATGTGCTCATCCCGCGCATTTTCATTCCGTTAACTCGGTCGTAATCTGCGAGTTTGACCGTAAAAATGCAATGAATAATGAAATTTTTTAACCCTCTCAGCTGCTGGGAGGGCTCTTAGTATTATCGTATATATTTATATACACTTTTAAGTAAACCGCGGTCGTTCTTATGGGGTAATTCTCGGGAGATTTTTATACGGTAATTATTCGCACTCGTTAAAATGAACTTAACATGCCTGTAATGTGTATATATTTGCTGAGTTGAAAATTCTTCAAAAAGTTTAAAACTTGTGATATTACCCATAGTATAATATTATGCAACTTGAATTTGCAATATATTATACTTTATGCTATGTCTTTTTTTATAAACAATTTGCTTGTTAATGTGCAATAATACAGTCGTTAATTCTTATGACAAAATTATACATCGTGCGTCTTATTCGATTATTTCGTTCATGTAGATAAATTTATAACAGTTCGTAATTAGAATGATATTAATTATTTGCATTTCAATCGCTGAATTTTACGAGTCGTTTAACGCTTGAAAAATACTTATATGTACCAATAAAAATGAATCAGAAATTCGTATACGTACACAATTTTAATAACCAAACGCATTCCCGACAATCTCAAAATCAATATATTCATGCTCTATTTAGATTTATTTTTATAAAATCCCTCAAGGCTCTATTTCAAACACCTCTCACACACCCATACGTTTTCACGCCCTTGTAAGCACTCAATCAAACCGCCGACTCCAGATAGAATCCATCTAATCGTCAGTGGGTCATCTTGCCTCGTTGCTGCTTCGTTAAGATCCGAACCCTCGAGATCCTCTGCCATTGTGATGACGAATCGATGGCCCGTTAAAGAGCCATCATCCCGATTGAATTGTGTCTGAACCGGTGGCCTTATATACAAATAACAGCGGGAGGGTCGTAAAAAACCCAACACGAGAGTGTAAGGGAAATTCGACCGATTCCGTTAACCTTTCTTTATAAAAAATATGTCATATTTTTGATAAATATATAAAATTATCATTTAGTTAGGTTGTTCATTGATGTCGTGAAACAATTTGATTTTTAAATCCCTAATTTAATACGGATCATTCAATGTATCATGGTGGAATTAGCTGAATGTCCCCTAAATGTGAGAAAATGCTAAAAGGGCCTGCCAGAAGGACTAGGGACATCCTCCGCAACCCCATACACATGTATATTATATAAGCGTATATACATTTACGGTGTTAATAGAGGGGTTCGGTAAATATGGCCATAAATGCCCCGGTGAATGATGGCTGCGCAAACAAACGGTGGCTCGAAAAATTGCCCTCGGCCAACGCTCTATCATTCGGCTCGTGGGCTTAATTTATTAGCTACGGGTTGTATTTATATTTATAAGTTATTGTGTGTGTTTTTTTTTCGTATTACACGTGGTGTTAAAATTGCCCAAGAGCCGGCCACCTACGCGTTTTCGGACCATTTGGCGCCCTTTTGTCGCTGGCGCCTCTTTTTTGAATTTTATAGTTTGCGGTTTTCGCGTATATATGATAGTAATTTATTGGTTGTATATCTTCTGGGATGTGTTCATAGAAAGGTTTTATTGTCGGGATGGTTTCTCAGAAGTTGGTGAATCGAACGGTAAATTGTTTGCGTACATGAAAACAATCTTATTAATTAGTTGCGATTATTTATTAAGAAACAAGGATGCAAACGAGATTATTCATGGTTTATAAATTAATTTAGATTCATACAAAAAAAACTTTATAATGAAATTTCGCAGTACTTACGTCGAAATTACGAAGGAAAATGAAATTTTAACAAGTGTGTGAATTTTTTTTATCAAAATTCAGAAATCTTGATCTTATTTCGGTAAAATTTATTAATAAGTTCTCATAGAACTACCATCTTATATGTGATATTATGAACATTTGTTATTTACGAGTATACTCGTTAGATACAGTATTTGATTAATTTTACAAAACTACCTAATTTTTATAAAATAAAACTGTTTCAATTCGGAAAAATATATATATTATACTAAAGTAGCGTACGAAATTTACGAAAAAAGTAATCCTTCATATCGAATAACAGCAAGTATCGCAAATAATCTATATTCAATTATAATACGACGTCGTTCGCATGAAACGATCTCGTTTCCCATTAAAGGCAATCCGTTAACGGGTCGACCTCACTACACAAATAAATAAAATATAAACGCTTTAATAAAACTTAACACCGTAGATTAGAAACGCGTAAACCGAACGAAACGAAAAGCACTGAAAATCAAACCGAGGGGATCCGAAACGTAAATCCGTACACAAATTGTTTATGATATCCCTTCACTCTTCAGCTGAAAACGGAGTCCCTTTCGTTAGCCCCTCTTGGGTTTTCGGAGTTGAGATAATTTATTAAAATTGGATCAACGGATAAACCCTGGGAGTCAAATGAAGTCGGGAATAATCCAATATTCTGGGAGACTCACCCCCATTAGAGGGGCATACATTATGTTAACGGCAAGTTCAAGTGAGGCTATAATACCCAATTTTAATTAAGACCCTGAAACATATCCGTGTGTATATGTACAAATTTTCATGAATGATAATATAAATACACACGCGTTTCGATATATAAAACGGCATGTTCGAATTATTTCGTGCGGTTGAAGATAGTGTCATTTAACGTAGGAATTACACGTGATTCGAATAAATTAAGTACTTTTTTTCAACATGCGAATCTACATGATTATGCACAATTCCGTAAGAATCATTTAATTTAATTTAACTATCTCGCCATCTTTATTGTTTATTTTAGAAATTTGCATTTTTTCCGCAAATAAAACGGCACACGCGTACTAAAACTTAACGATACATTTTCCTTTTGCGTAATACGAAATAAAAGATTCTTATAAGCGCTGAACCTGAACTCTGTTCTCACACAAACGACCGACAGTACACCCACACGGAAAAAAGGCACTCTTGACGAATCCGCGTTTCGATTCATCAGACTTTTCGAGAATGACCCGCGCACGAACAACAATGAATAATTCAATAAGGCGACGGAGCAAAAAATTGCGACCACCCGATATGGCGCTTATTATCATCCCTAATATGATGCATAAATCTTCCGGTCGCCTTCGCCGAGGGGTGGCCGAATAGATTAATCAAACGTAATGCACTCGGGGGTACTGCGCGATATTATGTGCGATATAATGCTAGTGGTGTACTCGCAGAGTAAGTGCCCGATGTGGGTACTCGACGAGTACCCTGACCCGTCCCGATGATGATCAATCTTACTTCAGTTCGGATTATTGGCTTATGAAGCTCGTGTGTTGTGCGCCTTCGGGATTTATTCAAAAGGCGTCTATGGGATATGATTATGTACGTCGAAGTTGAAAAAAATTATGTTTCATAATATACTTGTTTTGAAATTTTCGAGAATCTAAGGCAGGGGTTGGTAAACTTTTTTGGGAAGGGCCAGATCGTGAAAATTTGAGACTCAGCGGGTCGGATGGCAAACTCGAAGATATTTATATGGGAAATTCTACTTAAAGAGCTACAAAAAACATGTTCAAAATTTAAAAGAATCGACCTCGAAATAGTTATTTGAAAATTCAAGTGCTAATTTCCAAAAAATATTTTTATATTCAGGTAATATCAAGAAAACAAGCACCAATGAACAGTACCGCAGACAATATTTTTCGCTTTTTATTGATTATATCAATACTATCGAAAACAATGTAAAATTTCCTAAAATATTTAATTTCAGAGA
Organism: Hydropsyche tenuis; assembly: GCA_009617725.1. Classification (NCBI taxonomy): domain Eukaryota; kingdom Metazoa; phylum Arthropoda; class Insecta; order Trichoptera; family Hydropsychidae; genus Hydropsyche; species Hydropsyche tenuis. Next base: position 2,356,333 of record VTON01000042.1, on the reverse strand, counting down.
TTAATCACTACCTATCGAGGGTATGAAAGACGCTCCTCAATTGTACAGTTAAATGAATTTTTGAAATATAGCTTTTTTTCCACTCGTATGAAAATCTGGAAAATGCCTTTATAACTGTAGTTCAACAATTAGTTCAGAAAATATATCTACTACACTTTTTTTTAGATAAATTTTTTTATTTCAATTTTTTAAGTTATAAAAAATATTAACTCGCGGGCCGGATTAAAAACAGGCAGCGGTCCGGATTTGGCCCGCGGGCCGGAGTTTTCCGATACCTGAAAGGAATATTATATGATTTATTTGAAATAAACCTTCAGTTCGTTTCGATATGTATTTGACATCAATATCAATTCGGAATTGTATGTGCAAATTTGACAATATAAATTTGAATCGATGCTTTCAAAACTTTTTACCGATGACGAAATAATTTATTTCGTCTATCACGATTTTTCATACATTAAAGAATCCGTATTTAGTGAACTGAATCGTTTCACCGAAATAGAAACTATCGCGTCAACTTTGAGTGACGTTTAATTTATTAACGGTTCGCAATCGTTTGTTTCCGCGGCGTTTGCGGCTTGTGTGCCTTTCTTCCTTCTCGGGCACGTACACACAGATACACACATTATAAACCGTATAATCCCATTTTATTCGAGGGATTCGCTTTTAACACGTTCGGCGAGGATTTTATTGAAGTGTGGGATAGAGCAAATGAATAGAGCGAGCGACACTTGAATTGACGTGGGTCGTTCGCTCGAACGGCGTATACATTTTACATACGGTGGTCGCGTCGAAAGTTTTGATTTAAGTTTGAAATGTTTTCGTTTGATTTAAGTATTAGAAATGATTGTGTGTCTGTTAAAATTTCTAATTATTTCTTTAAAAAAAAAAACAAAATGATATATTTATGGAATATTTTCTAATGTGCGTATGGTTCGAAACTAGTTCTTATTTTTCTTGCGTGTGCATAACAAAATTTTAGAATATTCATTTTTCTTAGAAGTTCTAACTCAAAATGTTCATATTTCAAATATATAAAGGTGGTTCTTTCATATCGACAGCATAACGACTTTCAGAACGACCCTTTCACAATGCATATAATAGTGCAACGTTGAAGGCATGTGCTTAAAGCACCATAGATATTCTTCGATGATTTCAATTGTACATTTCGAACACGTCACTCTTATTCAATTGTGATTCGGCTTATAGTGCAATTTTTGATGAATCGGATAAAAATATTTCTATTTATTTTGGGCTTTGTACTCAACTTTGTATAAATAGTTTCATTTTGACGTTTACGCCTATTTTATTTAGTCTGTTGAAGTTTTCATATTATGTAAGATGACAGTTCAATTTTATTTCGATGCATTGTATTTTATTTTATTTTAGCAAGCAAACATGACTTTTTAGTAAACAAGTTATTTATTAGAATATAAATCCGTTGCAATATCAAATGACACATATTGTATTAAGATTTAACTCGATACGATTTTGATTGAGGCAATATTTACAAATTTGAAATTTAAGATTGATTATCTTCAACAATTACCCAAAACATTCCCACTTTACCTCATATATATTTCGAAATATACAGGAAATAAATATGGATACGAATACTAATTTTCATAATTTGGCATAAAACAAATAGCCATTTTCCGCATTCATCCACGTTAATTGTATTGATTTTTTTCGAGCATTCCTCGTACTTGTTAAAAATCTCTGGTGAAGGGCGTGATTTTAAGGCTTGGTTGAAAATTGGTGGTTTTATTGGTTTTCATAATAATTTGCGAGTGTGTAAAACATTCGCAAGCAAACTGACGGATGAAGTGAATTTTACAGCGTAATGAACGCGCGAAAAGCAGCTGTGGCCCGTTTTACGAATTGGTTCGTTCAATCTCTTTTGTGAAAATGCATGTTTATATGTATATATTATACCCCTAGAGGTTGTCAGCATTTATAAAGTAGTTACATAGTATTTTATTTTTCAAATAATCTCTAAAATAAATAAATAATTGTTATTTACAATATTCTTATATGTAGACTACTGATGTATTACATATGAAAATGTACATATGATAAAGTATTGTTATCCCAGACTGAAGCGGTAGATATAAGCAATTTTCCGACCGCCCCTAACGTTATAATAAAAAATTGGATTCTTCACAAGCTCCATTGAGAAAATATTGGGCAACTATTTATTCCGAGCTATAAATCCAAATTCGAGTTCACTATTATATCAAGGATACTGTTTTGAGGGGCTCAAAAAAAGGCCATCGAAAACAGTGCACCCTCTTCACGTCCTGTCTGTATATATATATTATATATATTTATATATATTTAGAGTGTAGGGGTGAAAACCCCTCGCCTTTTCCTTCCACTTTTTCTCTTCGTCTCTATTATTTTGTTTTTGTCGAGTCGCAAAGTGACTTCATTGTTTTATCCCATTCAGTAGAAAAATGTCGCTATAAATCGATGGCTTGCCCTAGCAATTCCGTCAAATGCGTATAATTCAACCCGACATTTTCTGTTTGTATTCCCGTATTTATTATCGAATCTAACGTTTATCAAACGTACATTCGATACGACCATAATTTCCGTTAAAAGCAAAATGGACAACAATTTTCATTCGACGCTAAACAGCATACCGTATGCGTCGCCATTTAATGCACATTGTGCGTTCGTGCTTATTGCTAGCGAATATAATAAATAACATGCACTCCTAGAATTTTAATTGTGTTTTCGATTAAGCGGTTGACGAGTCTGAAACGACATTTTAATATCGGTCGCTGAGCATTAGCATGATATTGCCTATGCAACAGCAAAGGGGAGGATTTCGCTCGTGTGCATATTGGGTATTCACATGCGCAAAATAATTTGTGTGTGCATTTGCGAATAGGGGACAATCGGTTCAATCGTGCGATTGACGATCAATTTTGTTGAAATTGAAAATTTCATTAATTTGTATAAGTTTGTGACGAAGAAAATGTAAATTTATTTTTGATGAAATTATAACGATTTTCATCTAATTGTAAGTTTTCATTATTTTTATTTGTAAAATAAAAATAATATTATAAATGATATGTAGATGGCGCTAGTAATTCCCATAATAGGTGAAAATTTCCCCCAATATATTGCTATAAATATTAGGTCAATGCAAAAGTTTCATCGTATTTTTTTAATCGAACATTGTATTTTGAAACCAAACCGATGCGATGCAGATATCGCATTTTTTTAATCGGTTGACTCCTATTTTCAACACGATTTTTCTAATATTTTGACGTGGATCAGTTAATAAAAAACTCCCAGAACTGTATTTTGAAAACCATAATTGATTCTATCATTAAATGTATCTCTACTGTATTCATTACAAGTATTTTTGATAGCCGCGGTTGCGTTATTATTTTTACAAAATTTTTGCAGTGAAAAATGCAATAAATGCACTTTATTATTAGACATTTCAAAAATTTCTACGGGCTATTTAATGTTCACTTTCTAGGCCAAAACTTAACGGATACCGAAAAAGAAATATCTTTCACATAACAGAACAGTTTGAATACATATGTTACTCATCGATTTGGAGTAAGGAGAAAAATATCTGACTATCTATAAAATATGATGAAACTAATGAATAGCCTAATAAATAATTGACATTTCATTTTTATTAAATTATCGGTTTTCACTAATAAATGAAGTTAAACATAACATATTGGCACAGTCAGTAAATAAATGACATCTCTATAATTGGTTTGAGAGAATCCTAAGATAACAATAATTTTAGAGGCACTTTTTAAGAATGTCCAAATTTTTCCATGTTATCGTAAAAGCCTTGTCCTTTATTATACACTGCAAATCTGATATCGTTCCAAGTTATATAAATAATATAAAACCTACGATCGGAACTGGAAAATTTTCCCCTATAAGTCGTGTATGAGTGACGCACAAAAGCGCAAGTGATTCAATTATCGCGCTTTCGGCATTACGCGACGACACACGCATCTGCATCCGTCTACGCACCCTCGTTTTGCATTTTTTTTCATCATTGCCGAACCCCCATGCCATATAAACTGCATAATATGTTTAATAAATGCGCACTGAAACGACGCAATCATCGCAATTTGGAAGAGTTGAACTATACGTCGGATGCGTGACGTTTTATTGGGGCATCGACTGTTGCCGATTTTTGTTTTTATTTAAAACAAGTTTCGCTATATAATTAAATAAAACGATTTACATTTTTAAAGTTTATTTCGACTGTGTAATAATCTGCACAGCGAAATCCACTTTTATTTTGGCGAAATAAACGCAGACGTTTCGAAACTTTCACATTATAATATTTAAAGTTTCGAAATATCTCATTGTTTTGTACATTTTTTCGTTACTATCCGACAGCGATTCGAGTTCGTTTCCAACTTTAAATGTTCGAGATTTCAGTTTTTCAGCGTGAAAAGCTCCCCTATAACACAGCACATTTACAGCAGTGCGTGTATAATATACAGGGTTGAAATCAAGGGTGTCAAATTCGACGGGCACGTACCGGTACTAGTAAGCGTTTTGCATTCCAATTACTTTTCAGGTTTTTTTTTACGTTTGCCGATTTGCGTTTCGACAACAACAAAAACGGCCTCGTTGCAAACGATCGGAAAAGCTTTTTTCCATTACGTGCGGAAAAAGTTCCCTTTTCATACCATCGGTTGATGCAAATTGTGCTTTTTTACAGTTATTGTGAAATTTTTTTCGAATTATCATTTCATATATTTTTGAAGAACCATGGAAGATTATTATATTCATTCGATTGACGAAATATTTTAAATTATCAAATATATAGATAATAAATGATTTTCTAAATCTTTTCAATGATCGAAAATTATCAAATCATATCTGAAAGTTGTTAAGATGAAAAGAATTCATATTTTTTTAAGTAAATATAATTTTTTACTTTTCACTAAAGAAAATGAATATTTTTTATGTTTGCTTTTTTTAAAATTTTTCATTTTAATAGATATAAAGTATTAATAATTTTAAAATTGGATATGTCGGACATCGATTCGGGTTTACCCATTAGTTACTTGAAAAATGAGACTCGTCAAGATCAAACAAAATATTGTCGTCAAATATTTGTTTTATTTTCACGAATTTCACTATTTTCGGACTTTCACCGCAACATTCACACCCGAAAGCGTCAACGGAACAATATTTAATTTTCCACTTTATTACAAGCTCGTTTATACACGTCTTAGCGTAGTGCGCGAGGCGAAAATTTTATTATACACGTTGTAAACCTGACGCCTACTTAACCCTATCAATCATGCACTTTTACGCGCATAAATAAAAAATGCTGAAAATATTATTGTGTACACGTACATATAATAAATAAAATGAAATATTGTAATGCTCCACTGAAAAGAATTATGCGTGTCGCGTGATATTTCCCTTAATGCGATTAATGCGCGATTAACCCGTCCCGTCATTTTGACAGACTGATTTTTTTTTTTGGTTGATTTTTTTTTACTATGTTGTCACGCTTGATGGGTGGGACTAGTCCGTTAATTAAATTCAAAAAGGCTGTTAAATCGCGTCCGAAATGCTACGCAATAAAAAATTTAGATAGGCGTGTTATACTGATAATTCAATTATGCATTTCGCTGTTAATTTTTTATTTCATTGTACAAATTAATAAAAAAAAAATTGTTGGGAAATCGATTTCCTGAAAGAATATCCTAAATTTGGCCGCTTTTCGTGTGGTCCTGATTATAAAGCAATGCTGAAACTTTTGACGAAACTATTCCGCTACACGAAATATAATTTAATACAAATTTTTCGAATATGATTTATTGCCTCTTTTCTCGTTCGTTCGATTCGATATGCGTGATACGCTTTTTTACAATACGAAATTCGAAACACGCTCGCACAATAATCTTTTTTATTATATACGAAAAAACAATACACACGACGCGGCCCATAACGTTATATTCAAAGTACTATGTAAATTTTTTATCGAACATTTTTTCTATGCGATTTTCAACTATCGGCACACACAAAAGCTTTTACCATCGGCGGTTGTAGGTATTCTGCAATTTTCGAAATTTCAATTTACAATCGTTCGAAGATCATCCCGCACATTCCGCTCCGGTACATTTCCCAACATTTATCGCATCCGCGCTCATTACCACGGACAAATTTATTATTGAATCCGAAGGCAAACAACGAGCACACTATTAATACACAACAACGCAACAATATACCCACAAAAATAGAGAATCCACACGAATGAATGGGCATATTTGCGGCCGGCTAACATTTTTATGCGGCCGCAAAAGCCGAGGCCCCGATTATAGAGCCATTAAGCTCGCCGGGGAATGTTCGGCAACGTTTTGTGGCCCCGTGTTTTAAAATCTCCGCGAACCGGGCGAGGGGACCGGGTCGGGGGGGTAATAAATTTAATTATTTTATTATTATTTTATTGCGGCCTTTCAGCGCGCCCTAATGAAACGGCCATAAAGTGCGCCAACGAGGTCCGGGCCGTTTGCCGCGTTCCAATAGTTCGCTTTCGGTATTTGTATTTTGATCGTTTTCGTTTTGATGATTTTAATGTTTTATGTGCTCGGTTTGAGTTTGAAGAATGTATGGTTTAAGTTTCGAATTCGTACATGCATATAATCCATATGAAAGTAGGTTTTATTTAGAAATTAATTTTTGTTAATAAATGATTAAATATGGTTTTTTTTTTTCAGAGTAATCCTTATGCGCTGAAAGATAGTGGAGGAGCTGGAGACATGACAGCATGGACATCAGCAGGACTTCAACCAACCACCGGTTACTACCCTTACGATCCTACGTTAGCAGCATACGGGTAAGATTTTTTTAAAGTACAGAAAAAAAAATTGATAAAAAACACGAGTAAGATATTAAATCTTGCGATGCTTTTCAAATGATTGATATGTGTATACAAAATATAATTTACGATGTTTGCGTTTCGAATTGAAACGTATGCCTTATAAAATGCGATATGTTGTTTTATACACGCACACTGATTTTTTCTGATCCAACAATATTTGTGTGCATATGTAGATCGTAAAATATCTTTTTACGATGTTTTCATATTGTGTTTATATACATGCATAATTGACGGTAGGCAGCTCACTGAAAAATTATTCCAATTAGGCGGTCGTAACAAGAATTTACAATAGACTTTTATGGGATCGTTATATCGGGCCCGCTCTCAGAAGGCGGCAACCAATAAAGACCGAATATTCCGTTTATTTGGTCTTCGATACGTTTCTCATACTGTTGGCGGTTTTCACAATTTTCAGGCAGTAACGTGTTAACATAATTACCGTAATCGGTTACACACGCATTTACCAATGCTCTGGACGGGTTTCGCTTCGCACACACACTCGTTTTAATAATATTAACCTTTTCCGGACCGCTTTTAAAATATGCAATGCGCATTATATACAAGATCGACCGTTTAGATACGGCGAATAAATATTACATAGTGTAGAAACTATGTTTTCATATTTATTATTCGGAGGGTGTTCATTGATAAATGATGCTTTTTATACGACTTACGGACGTAATTTGAGCCCGTAATTCGAATTGACTCCACGTTTTTTGAATTTATATTTTGTGCAAAAGAAATTTTATAACAAATATTTTCGTAGATTTTAATCCATTGTCTATTTTATTGTGTATCTGTATGTCTGAAATATTTCATGTTAATAAATGTCGTCGGCATGAGCGTTCGAAGTGGGCACATAAATTCAGAAATGATATTATTCCCGAAATTTACATACGAAAAATACATCAGGGGAACTTTGTTCTTTACGTGTATGAAAGCGACAAAACGCAACCGATATGTGCAACGTGGCTTCTTATCAAAATATGCAAAATTTTCACATTTTCGCACAGATTTATTTTCATGTACGTCGACGAAAACGGATACGTCTTAGAATATCACATTCTCCCTTGAAGCACGAAAAGCCATAAAACGGAAAATGTACAAATACTAAAAATAGGAATGTCGATATTTCTATATGCAATTTTCATTATACAATTTTTTCCCCGTCTTAAAGGGCGCACATTCTCACATCCGCTCCGCGACACCACTCCGATTTGTCCTCGCATCTTCACATACCTCGCACGATTTACAGAACCGCGACTTTACTGAAAGCAAAAGGAAAAAACTGATAAATAAATTCATACGACGTCTCGGCACTACCGTTTCGAACACGTCGAACGAGACCATCGAACGACAACGAGGGGCTGAAGCGATCGCGTGAGCTGGCACCGATGTTGGCACTTTTTACCACGATTTCATTTTTTACACACACATTTCGTATTCGCCTTTTCATTTTTCAACATTTTCCCGCCGCAATCGATACCCGTTTGCGTCCGATCTGAGGATGGCGAGGTTTGGACACCACTGGATGCCGCTACTATGGTGGCCTATGGTAGAGGCGTTTATTGCCGCCGTTAATACAACGCGCCTCAAGGTGATGACGGGTTATTAAGGATACCTGTATAAAATATATATGTGGTGTTATGTTATATGTGTATTCATATAATATCTTTATGAACGCGAGCCGTAGAAATGGTTGCTGATGGCGAAAGGATTTCAAATGTAATTAAGTAACCGTGTTGTAGAGACGAATTGCATACGAAATTCGTATTCGTTTCTGTACGAAAATAGCGCGAATGGTACAAAGAAACAAATCAAATACGAAAAACAAGACAAAGAGTCGTAAAATGAACACGAAAATATATACGAAAACGACATTGTTTTCGGTTTGATTGACAACTACACGCATTTTCGCTGATTGAAAAATAACTCGCGAGCAACAAACAATATCGTTACAAATTCGTCTCTCACTCGTCATCGGCCTTACAGAAATTTCACCAATACACACAACATCGGATATAAATCATTTATTTCATATCCATAAATAGAATTTCAGCAATTTTAAATTTATCTATTCTAATATTTATAATACAGATCCAATTAAATTACAAAAAAATATATATATTATCACATATATCATTTTTTTATTCAATTTACAACAAACTCATTTCAATATTTAAAATTCAGACACAACACCCCTTCACATACACAATTTTGTGCGTTTCGCTTTTGTCGCATTTCGGATATCGACCGATTTCGATACAAACGGCCAGATAACGTGTCAAACCGCGTCGCACCGCTGAAACCGTAATACGGATAACGTTATAACAAGCGCACACACATATACTCCAACATATATATATTTACAAAATAGCTGGATATATATCGGGGAGTGTTATGGGCGTTTGTGAGTGCGGTTCGTTATCTGTTAGTTCCGATCGGACCGATGTGTTCGAACACGTAAACGACGCCATTACTATTCGTAAAGCGACGCTTTTACGCGGTCGTGTCACTTTTTTTTTTATTCACCTTTCGCCCATTTCGAATTAAGATATGATCGTTTAATTGAATTTTTAAAGGATGCCTCGAAATTGCGTGTGTGCTAATTTAATAAAGAGTTTGGAAAATAGAACGAATCTCGGTCGTTTTCTATGACATTGAAACATTTTGAAATTGACATTTTCTATGGAAACAATCCATATTGTTCTAATACACATTACGAGTTACGCGTAGAAGTATAATAAAATATTTACATACATACACGAGTCGAGTGTAATTCTTTTGTTGGCCGACGTGTCATTATCTAAATCATCTGTTATTATAAAGCGCGGTCATTTTGTTGCGTCAGCGATATTACTATGGGAACACGAACACGAGTTTGCATGCATATTCGTTTCGTATTTAGTTGTTATACAGTATCCAGAAAGTTACCAGTCTGTCAAAAATGTATTAATATTTTTGTATCATAATTATCACCGTTATAATGAAGAATCTTGCTTAATTCATCAGGATATTCAGTGCTTTTCTAAAGGGAAAGTAACTCAAGGAATTAAATGGTTTTAGATTGTCTATCAATTTATTGAAAGTACTATGTCGTTTAACTGGATTATTTCAGCCATTGTTGTATCAATATATATTTTTAAAAGTATTCTTTTTAAGTCATATTTAGTATAAAGATTTCAGTTATCAGTCTAAACTTTTTGAACAACCTGTGTATAAAGGTCTAAGGCTTTTTTGCATCACGTGTAAATAATATATGTTAATTTTTGCAAAAGTCTTGCATTTTTAACGAAATGTTTAGTTTTTTTTCATCGATCCGGTAAGATCTGTTTTCGATATGTATTATACTATTACTATACGAACGTATAATGGGCTGAAATTTTAAATGTGTCTCAAAAAAATAAAAATAAAATTATGTTTGTCGTAAAGTGACATCGAAAAACGACTTTTCTCTTACGGAATTAACCAGAGAATGTGTGCGACAGTTTATTTTTAACCGGAACTCTTTAGAAGAATTCGTATGTCGTTCTGCTTTGAATATATATATTTTATTTTCATTTAAGCAATTCATTTCACTAGAAATACAGACTGACAAAACGTTTCAATAACATTGAATAATTCATTGTATTCTCTAAAAAATTTTCTTAACACATTTGATTTAAATATATGAATTTAAAATATAAATTACCTATACAGTTTCGTTGCGATTTGAAAACTAAAAAAATACTTTCGTTTATGGGGAATAAATTCAGAACATCTGAAATTTATTTTATTGGGCTGAATACGTATTCTCAAATGGAATAGTTAATATGATAATTTGGTTATTGAGGATATTATCCGAGCATTTAAGCGAATATAAATTGATCATGTATTTAAATGATCAAACATATAATATTTTCGTTATATATGTATAAAATAATGAATCTAATATCTGAATAAAGGCTAACAGATTTTCATAATTAGGAAAATAATCAGTTTTGAACGAGAATTTTTTTTTTAATTATCACATCAATAATGAAAAATAATTCAAAACCAACCGAACTATTAATATACAATATAAACATTAAAAAACCATCTAATATTCGAACTGATCACCCATCTAAAAGCACAACGAGGTCTCGAAAGGGTTTTAACGAGCTTGAAAAGGTTAACCACTGGCGCCATCTGTCGCATCGCAACCGCAGATTAGACCGACACATAAAAGCTCATGCACATTTATGTTATGCGGAAACATAAATGTGTATAACTGCACTCATATTCAGTGCAGTGTCATAAAATCGTCACGCAGCCGACTGCACACATTGCAGTGCAGTGCAGTGCTGTGCAGTCGGTTCGGTGGGCGGCTCCAGGCGACACGCCCACTGTGAAATTGTTCGAATGGGTAATTTTGTTGGAGAAATTTATCAAATTGGGTCCGATAGATTTGTCATCGGTTTGGATGTCAAATGCATAGGTTGGGATTTAATTAGATGGAAAATTTGTGTACGTTTTGTATTTATATATGGGCGCGAATTAACTGTGCATTGAAAAAGCATACATTGTGCCTAAAAACGAATTATTTGTTCATTAGAAAAATATACAATGTGTATTATTTCGGGTGCATTAAAGAATCTTGTATTGAGCATAATTTTATTTGTGGTGTGCAATGAAAAAAATGTCTTGGCATTAAAAAATATGAAATGATCAATATAAAAAATATAGGTTTGAATATTTATAAGATCGAAAGGTGGCAATATCGCCAGAAGAAAGTCTTCCTCCGCAGACAATACAATTCAACTGTCAATTGTCAACGTTTTCCTTCGTTAAAATTTTAATTTCAATCACATTTTAACAATTTGGTCCATTTTTGATTCTATTATAAAAATTGTGAATAATGGTCGTGCGGTTGGTATTTCTCCCTATTCACGTTTACAATTCTTTATTTATATTCATTTGAATGCACGTTTTATTCGTTTTAAGATACAGATATTTTTTCAATGATCAAACAAACTTTTCGAACGCAAATATTTCAATGCTCGTGCAAAATGCACACATTGTTTTTCGTAATGCATATTATTTTTATTAAATACTCAGGATACATGCACATTTATTTTATAAAATCTACGTTCAATTTGTCCCCTTGACATATTCGAAAATTATTGGTAATTTCTCACGTATTAATCAACGATAAAGGTCAATTTTGCACAAATTAATGGTGGTACCGGTAATATCGGTGATGGAATCCCTAGTTTTATTGTTGTGCTATTCGATCGATCCCATGGAAATCGCTACAACCTTGTAACACTGAAAATCCATGTACGAAACTATAAAACCACACCGGTAATTGACTCTGAAAAAAATGTGCGGCCATCATGACATCGATTCGTATCGCGCGCAATGTCGTATAAACACGTGAAAAAGCAAAACGTTTTCAACGACGATTACGCACGTAGCAATACACCAACTGTTAGATAAGTATCGAAATTCCAATGAAAAAAATAATAAAACGCACTCGGCTTTCAGCGAAACAAATTTCAGTCTTTCAGCGGGCCACAGTGCCGGCCGCAATTAAAGCTCCCCTCTTTCTGTGTTGCTGTAATGAAAATTTAATGACCCGGGGCCGATTTTAAACGCCAATTTTCAGTTTCACAAACGGTTTACGATTAGTTTTAATAAATTTAGTGCTGTTAATGCTGTTGCCACTAGTTTCGCATCATTCAAGACGAATTACCGCAAAAACGATGATTTTCGGTTTGTGGTTGCGACCGTTTCTCGCAGTACCTATTCTATTTTTGTTCGCGTATTTACTACGATCCTCAAATATCGGTCTTTCAAAATTAATCTTCCCAACACTCTTTCTCTGCATATAAATATACGCAGACGATTTTTTTTTCCGCACCGTTTGCTACACAGAATGACAAATGGGTTGAAGTGCGGAAATATTTTAAGGTTTGTTTTGGGTCGCTGTCACTCGGCGAGGTTCAACTCATCACTCGCACTTAAAGTCGGCCCGATTACCATTACCTAAAATATATACACTACTGAATCGTTTTTCCCCTCTTAAAATATATATCCTACAATAATATAGTGGAATCCCGATTATCTGAATCGTGCGTGGCGGAGAATGCACATAATTGAATGAGTGATAGAAAAACGTCTTTTTTGTTCGAATGAGTTCTTAATTTCGTTATATATTTGCTTGATTGAGTGTACTTGCTAATTAGGCTTATTATTTATTATATAACTACATCGAACTATATATAGCCTGTATTCTATTTATCTAATTTTCTCTTGGTAGATTGTTTATTTTTCCTTGTTCGTACGCAGATGTGATATGATGTGGTTGGCGCGTGTAATTATATGAGAAATTCGCACGGTCGTATTAATGTGCGAAATATTTTTCTATTCAATATAAAGATTGTTGCAACACGTGTAAAATTAGCTTGAAAGCCGCATTAATTAGTAGAATTGTTTAATTTTGTACAGTGACAAACTTTTTTCGACTGTCTGTATCGTTTGTAATTTTATTGAATCATTTTCACATATCCATAATTTTTTTGTACAATCTTTCATTTATTTCAATCAAAACAAAACAAAATATTTCAAATATATACTTATCATAATATTAAAAAACTGATGTGATTATTATTTTTTTTAATTTTGCAAATTTTTCTAAACGTTTCCATGTTAAAAACTACGTCTATAATCATCACGACACGAAACCGGGTTCACATTAAATATTCAAAGCGCATACATATACACACGTGTCCATACGAAATAGTCAAAGTCAATTAGGCAATTTTCGAAATTGGTTGAATATTATGAATGCATAAAACATGAAAATAAAACATAGTAAAAAAAGACCAGAAACGGTCGTTTGGAAGGAGTGCTGGCGGCTATTTTTGTGTAGGAAAAATTAAGAGATTCCCATAATAAAGTGCGGGGACACGGGTTATTACTCTTCGGTAGTCTCATCCACAAATTTAGTGTGATTTCACGCGTCAAACGCGAGGACGCTTTTGTGCGTTTCGTCACTTGGACAGAGGTACCCAAAGTATTTAAAATTTTAGACTATTAAATCAATATCATGAAAATAAAGTGATTTTTTTCCGATTGATATGATATATAGAATATCGTTTCTATTTTCTATATTTTCTTTTAATTTCATATATAATTTGATTTAACTAGTTTTTTATATTTACTTTTAGAGATACTTTTTGTAAAAAAATTCTAATTAAAGTCACACTAAATGTTAATGAAATATTAGCAGTGAGAAGTTTCTTATTCTTCAGAACAGCAGAACAAAGATTGGTTACATCTGATATTCGGCGTCGCCGAGTCCGCGCATCGCGATCCATCCATCTGAACGCAATTAGGCGTGGAACGAGCGTCGTCTGACAAAAATGAAAACAAGATCCGACACAGACACATCAGAAAAAGCACGAACACCCTCTCGAATCTCTTCAGTACACGCACGTTCGAGCTGCACACACAGTTGCACCACAAATTGGCTAGGCGGTGGTCGCATCTGCTCCGAGCGTTGTCAACGCCTAATCGCCGTGTAAATCAACTCGTTGCCACTGAATCGACTCAAGCACTGAATCACCCTGTTGTCTTGGACTTCTTCCAGCTGACGAGCATATATTTTTCAGACTTTCAGACCGAATTTATGGGTTTTCGGTGTGTTGACGAGCGCGCGACGCATCGATGAATGGACGATGCGATCGGATCCGTCGTGTTTTGGACATGACCTTACCCATCATCGAACAACGTATACGTGCGTTCGTTGTCTAACAGAACACAATAATAAAACGAGATAATTTCAAAAGGCACGAAATCTTTTCGAGTTCGAAAATCACGACGCACACGCTCTTCCCAACCACTTTGTGTACGTACTGTCTGTCTGTTGTTAGTCGGCGCAATTATCTATAGTCAAAAGAGCGGGTTCTCGCCGATTTTGCATGCTGTTGATGAGCTTTCGCGCACATCTCGAAAAAATGCAGCATTCTCACTCGATAATAGCATTCTTCTCCGACGGCAAAAAGTTCGAAATAGATACCGAAAAAGTCGAAAAAAAGTCCTGTTTTACCCCGCACAATTCCTATCCGGCTTCATTCGAATTCTTCGTCGATTTTTTTCACACGCTCGGAACTAATAAATACTAGGCGATCTTGAAACAAAAATGGAAAAAGCGCATAGAATCCTTACACTTTTAGAAACTAGACGAAACTCGCGGTTCGTTTGTTTTATAAGTGGAATAGAGGAGTGTTTGGAATCCCATTTTAGCATCGCATCCGGGGGACGCGAGAGATGTAACGACGGGACACACCGGACGAATAAAAATACGTGTAAAAATAAAAACTGAAATAAAAATTTAAGAATGAATCCTAAAAATGGTAAAAAAAAGGCGGCCGAGAACCTTGCAGGATCATTGTGAAGGTTTCTCTCACGAGTGCGAACTCTCATGCTGATATATCTGGATCGGCGTCTTGCTTTTATTGCATATTTCGAAACCTTTCATTAATTTGATTATGAATTAAGATTTGATATTCGAAAATAATCTATTGTTTGCGTAAGACTTAAATTTATTTATTCTTGTCATGGTTTAAAAATATTGTATGATCAAACGTATTGTTAATCAATAAAAAATAATATGAAATCGTCATGTCCGCTATATTTTCATAAATGGAAATTCGAATCGAAAACTTATGCTGATTTTTAAAACAAAAACAAATCTGAAAAAGCATTTCGAAATCGAAACGAGTGAAGGGAAAAAATCGAAATTTATCTGTGACCGTGTAAAAATTCGTATTTCGCAGGGAATTTTCATCGTTTCCATTAAAACGGCGAGAACCGTGTGAAGTCACCGTGTCAGGGAATGTAGCCGGCGACTTTTTCACGCTTTTGTTTCGTTCTTATTTTTGTTATTCCTGCTTTTATACATTTATTTATTGTTTTCGTTTTTGGCCTCCGCGGTAGGGAAAGACCAACAGGACAATACCTTCGCGTCCTGCGGCGTCCTGCTCCGTCCCTCGGATTCTTTTTACCCCCTCGTCGCTATTTGCATAGAATATAAAAGGGACGAGTCACTTTTATTTTCGAGGCGATAAATAAATAAATAAATAAACAAATAAATAAATGCGCGACGGGGCAAGAAGTCGACGTTCAATACGCGACTATGCGAACCTTTTTCAACAATTTCATTTTTTTTTTCAATATACGACTACTTACCGAATTATTTATATAATAGCGTATTTTTCAAACACTAAGAACGATCCTGCACACTTTATCTAGTACGAAATTTCCGCTCGAAGGAGAAATAATTTTAAAAGGACGATCGTTTAACCGAGTAGAGTTTCGTCGTAATTTATGCGGACGGAGTAATTGGGACACACCTTTCTAATGTCGGACTGAAATAAATACGCGAACTTACTGCGGACCCTTCTATATATACATCTATAAAATATAAATGTGTGATACGCAATAAATAAATACGACCACCCCCTTTCGTTCGCATAAACAAATTGGAAGAGGGTGTGCTGAATTTTCCCGAATAAATAAAGTGGAAAATTATATTCAGAGTGTGTGTGTAAATAAATAGATATAGGCCGAGTTAGAGCTTAGTTTCTATGGATTGCCGATTTTGTAAGGAACGAGAGTCTTCAAATGTCGATATAATATTATTGAATTGTATAATACGAAACAATGGGAAATATGAATTCACCATAATAACGAATAAAATGATCAAAACGAATTTCACCTTTGAAACGAATCGAATCGTACAATGCGAACATTTAACCCTTGAAGCGATTTTAACGACGCGCGAAAATTCGAACCGTTGAAAATCCGAATCGTTTCGAATTCCCCGTTCATTTCCATACAACCATTATTACAATCGACGATCGAATTATAAACGCGAAATGAACCAAGCGAAAATATCCACCGGAATGAAACACTTAACCCCTCAAGAGTTTCGCGAACGAATCAAACTTTGCGTAACGTCCCACGCAACAGGAAAAAAAAACTCAATTTGAATTTGTACGAATTAATCATTTCAGGGTTAATTTTTCGCGTTCCGCTCAATAAACGGCCTGGAATTGAGCGCGGAGCGATTTGCGAAGAACAAACCGACCGAACGTGTTAAACACGCCGTGGGGATGCCAAATCGACATTATTTATTGTTTATACGCGAATATTGCAATATAAATATTATGATATATTACGTTTTATATGTCGTGTATAATGCGAGCGCGTACGAGGTCGTAAAAATCGACGTTGCGATAAAAACGTATTGTTCGACGCGGGACCGTGTCTCGTTATTGCGTATCGAACGGTCGCTTCAGTTTTCGTATTCAAATCTATGTATGCGGATGTTAATGTATATATATTTTGTCTGTTAAATGTGATATAATAATATAACGAAGCACATTCGAGCGACGACGCGTTAGATGTGGAATAATTCAAAGTCAAATGCCATGTTGGACATTCGATATCGATTTCATTGTTAATGACGTACACGGCGGTATTTCGCATATAGTCGATACGCGTATTCTTGTATTATTCGAAAATATGTATAAAATGTATTTATATATATTTACAAATCGTTGGTTAAATCGGTGTTTATCAATTGATACAAATAAAATGGGTGATACAATGGTTTTATAATAAAATATTCATATGAAAAATAATCTAATCAATTGAACGAGATCGAAGTTTATGATTTTGTATTTAAAATATGGCATTCGGGTTGGAATTTACATTTTTATATTTCCATCGCTTCTTGTGATATAAATAATACTTGTTTCTAGAATTATTATATTACATTGAAAATATAAATATTTTCATACTTGTTTCTAGAACGATTATATAGAAAATACAAAAAATTTCTATAAGACCATTTTATTAAATAAAATATAATTTAAAAATGTATCATAGTCGACGATTAGCGATCTGAAACCATACATCAAATATGATCCAAAAATTTTATCACACCAATGAATTAATCAATTAACTATTCGAGAGCAGACTGCACATCCAAAAACACATCTAATATGCGTACGAGCGCTTCCCAAAATGCGGGGCGCGCGTGTCCCGACCAATTAAGCCCCGGGGGCAATTTTCGCAGTCGCACGCTTATTTATGCCTGTTTATTCCCCTTTCGGCCCGCGGAAGGTTACAAATGGGCGTCATTCTTCTCCGGGATTAGACGGGGGCCCGGGGCGTGCGCCCCTCTGGGGGCCCCCATCAGCTGAATTTTCCCTCCGCGAAGAAGTTCGACCGCACCGCCCCAGTCAGACCCGAGTAAAATACGGGAAAAAGGCTCTACGGTGCATGTACGGGTCCGTGTGTGTTTTCAAGTACCGTAGGTCCTCGATTTATGTGTCGGATCGGTTTCGTGGGAATTCGAGTAATTTGAAGTGAATATTCATAAAAATAAATTGAAGCTTGGTGAATTTGAATGATTTAATGAAAAATGTCGTTTTGTGATTAATATTGAATAATGTACGGATTGTCTATTATTCGAATAATTATAATAGTACTGAAGAGTGTTTTAAGTTGTTTTAGTAAATTTGTTTCAATTTTTATACTAATATACAGAATTTTTTTTTTTTGTTTGAATTAAAGTTAGTTACATTGAAATTATATACAAATCGAGGTGTTAGTGTAAATATGTTTGTGTGTTTGTTGAGGTTTCCGTTAAAGGACGTTTCTTTGTATATAGAGTTTTTCTCGATTCGGTTCGTCGGTTTGCTGAAATATTGCTGCAATGTGTTTGATGCAATGATTTATGTGTGGTCCTATAAATTCGATTTTCTTATGTTTACCGAATATTTTCATTTTAGTCCAAAGTCACCGATACGGTAATAAAAACTGAGAATTGTTTTATTTGATGTTCGGAATTATAAAATTGTGGTGTTGATGTAAGAATTTTATGGCGATATCTTTTGTTTAATTTATGTATGTTTTTCGAAACTAAAAATAAAAATATCTTACTAATGTTTCTTAATTTTCAATGCAATAAAACCATATATGTTTGTAACGTAATTGAAATTGTAAAAACAACACATTCTTTATGATTAATAAAAGCTTAGAAATGAAATATTTGATAATGGACTTAGATTAGAATTGAAAACTATTTTATTTGCATGAAAAAATTATCAAAACGATAAAATTATATATTCCTTTGCGATATGTTGAAAAGGAAAACTGGAAAATTTCACAACGAATGTTGCCTTCCGTCGGCAAGTGCACGCACAACAACGAAACCCCTCAAACACCAACAACACCCTTAAAATAGTTCAGCAACAATTTCAAACTATCATTCTTACGATACATTACAAAAGTAAAATGTCAAAATACAAATTGTTTGCGGCAATAGATATGGCCGCGGCGTGCAAGACAAAATGGCGGTTGCAGGGCTTATCGATTAGCGGGAGGCGGCGTCCCGCCCACCCACCCGCCCATCGGCCCATCCATAATTTCCCGCCTTTGGGCCAATCAAAATTACATCCTTGAGGAGCCTTTTGAAACTCGTATGTCGTCTTTGAATAGTCAGGATGCAGTCGAGTTTAGGTACGTTAATCGGTATGGAAGCGCACTGTATTTCGCCGCGGGAAATTCATTTTTGAGTTGTGAATTTGATATGTGATGTAAAAGCTTTGTGTTTATCGATGGGTTCTGCTCGTTACGAACTTTGGGCGAATAAATTTTAAAGTATTCAGTGTGATCGGTTTATATTTACATCGTCGTAAAAGTGCTCTCGATAAAACGAAAGGAGATTTTTAGTGTCGTTTTTATTGCGTTTTAAAGTCAAAAAGTGACTCAGCTCGTTCGAAATTTCGGTCGTATTTTGATTGAGTGCATTTTATGTTGTTGTGTTTTGAGTCGCATGAGAAGATATAAAATACCGAAATATGAAATATAGGTACAGTTAGTTTTTGTTTAGAGCTTTTAATTATATTCGAAATGCCCTAATGAATATCTGAAAGTTGTATAGTTATTATACATTCAACGGAATAACTATTTAAAACTAGTCATTGTTAGAAATTAAATTTTCTCCTATTTTCTACAACACTTAGACATTCACGCGACATGTCACTATGAAAATTATATCCATTACGTAATCTTTTTCATTACATGAAAATACGTATTTTTCATTTAAATAACTCGTGTTTTAATTGCCAGAAAATAAATATTTTCATTTCCCGCAATGGGAAAAAATAATTTGACTCTTCCTCAATATTTATTTTGAATTTCAAGAAACTTTTTCAGTAGGTACAAGCTGAAATATTATCATCGCAGGGCCGATCTCATTTAACTCAGTTCCGTGTGCAACTTTTCGGAGGGAATGGAAACCATGACATTTTTTCGAATAGCATCACGCGATTATATGAAAATTTTATAATGAAATAAAATAAATCGACAAGTCACAAATTTTCACGTCGACATGCCAACGGATCACGCCAACGTTTCATTACATGAACAAATGATAACGTTATTGTAACGATACCCGGCCAGTACGTTCGCGTTAATAACGAGAATTTTTCTATCCCCGCCAACGCAGATCTCCATACATCATATTCCATATTTACCGTGTGTATGTGCTTGTATGAAATAATGCGCTGAAAGTGACCCAGTCGTCTGTTATTATGATTGATCGTTCGTATTTCGATCACAGAGTGCGATTGCTGAAACCGAGGGCGACTGAAAGTTACATTACATGGTCATTAACACGGTTCGAACGAATGGCGGAAATATGCGATTTGTTCAGATATTGTTGCACATTTAATATTTAATTTTATTGCCGCTTTAGATTCCGATGCATGAATTATCGATTGCATACTAAATGAAAATGTGTCATCATAAAACTGAATAAAAACTTTGAGATTATAATTTATTTAACGAAACTGATTTTAAGAGGTATGAATACTGAAATTTATCTAAATATTGGTTGAGTTGTATTATAATAAAATATATGATTATTGGAAACGGTTACGATTGAAAAAGCTAAACTGTTGTCTATAAGTGTATATGAAACGAGACAACTTTCAATATTTTCCTCTGAAAAGAACGAAAATAAAATATATAGCAGCTTTACACGCCCTCGGATTCAGTGGAAAATGTAGAAAAGCGTGTGACGGATGAAAAGCGAGCAATACAGACGGAACATCTTAGTTTCAGAAGACAGACAGAGAGACACACATAGGTTCGGAAAGGGGCTGAAAAAAAGAACGAAATGAAATAGAGAAAGAGGAAAAACCCCCGTACGGAATAATAACTCGGCGTCGGGACAGATTGAGAAATGCCGCGGTCGGTCCCGAGCCACTGTTTCTTCTTGCTGGCTTTGCACAGCTTATATTTTCACGTTCGACGTTATTTTATTGGTCTCCCATGACCACCTTTCTCTTGTTAACTTTTTACCGAGAGTACGAGAAAAATCCTAGCGAACCAAAAGAGACGGCAGTGGCGTATTGGGGTCGAATGTGGACGTTTTTTCAGTCCATTTTTTTTTTAATTTTGTCAGTTAGTTAATTTTGTTATCACGCTGTTGTAGCACGTGTGTGATTCGTGAAAATTTATAATATCTGACTAGTATATGATTCGATTAGATTTCGTGGATTATCTGAACCTATTGTACCGCTTTTAGATTTTTTTAATGCATTGAAAATGATATAAGTGCTCACATGTTCGACTTAATTGTCGCTTGATGATTATTAAGTGCGATTTGTTCGACGAATTGACAGAAAACGTTATCGCAGTTTTTCGTATGTCAATTATCTCGTGACGTTTCGAACACAATTATTCTGTTTTATGACACTGTTCGAAACCTGTTTTCAAAAGATGAAATGACTTCAATATTCTTTTTTATATAGATTTTTATTTACGATCGCCGGAAATTCATAATTTTCTTAAACGACTGCGGTATTTATGAGAAACTTCATGAAATATTTCACTCCGACTCTTGAAACAATAACGCTTTTTCGTTCATCGTTATTTAAAGATAATTTTATTTATCATATTGTGGCATTTGATTCGCGAAACTTTAAAAGGGAATGCTTTGTTCGAATTGAATAATTCACTTCAACAACTTTTCAAACTGCTACGGCATATCTACTTTTGCTTTGTAAATACCATTTTTTTCATCGCATCGAATTCTATATGCGAACATTTCATATTTATTTTACGGTATCTATACAAAAACTTTGACTTTGAATTACTATGAGAAAAATTTACAAAATACATATTTTCTAATGTAAATGTATTTTTTAAAATAATATTATTTGAAATTAGTCACAAATTTCCCTAAAATAATCGAATAATTATTGGAAAAGTACGCCACTGTGAGACATTCTCCACGCTCCCAGTCTCCCCTGTTGCTCGTACGTATGGAGTATCCAAAGTATCTCTATACACCACAGTAGAATTTCTCTTTCTTTCTCTTTAACCCGTGTTGATCTTATCCTAATCCAATCACAGTTTTTGTTTGATTTTATAAGCTTTACTCCTCTCGAGAAAGTTTCTCTCTAACGTCCTCCCCGAAGCTCTCTTTCCCGAGTACCCCATCTCACTTTTGTTTCCCGACACGATCTCTGAAGGATTTCCCTCGTTTGAAAAGCGTGTGTTCTGAAAAAATAAAAATATCGACTCGTTTTGATTTGTACATGGATTTTCTTTATTTGAATATGAGTTTGAATTTTACATATAAAAACATTAAATTTTTTTTCTTATGTTGTTCACAACACATTTTTTCTATAAATATTTGATTTTATTTTAATTTAAACAATCAAATGTTATATTCTGCATAGACACGAGTTGTTATATTGTCATATTCTATTGTATAAATGAAATTTTCGCATAAATTATAAGGGTAGCGTGCATTATCTGAGTTATCTCGAATCTTCCATAACGAAGATTTGCATCCGTTGCGCACTATAAACATTTGTGTCTCATTCGAAAATATTTACATTAAAACTTAATGTTTTGAATATAATAAAAAGCGCCATTATGACGATTCCAGCCCGCGAACGACACATGTAATCGTGCCATTAAAAAAAATTCCGCATGTGAACGAAGCGATAACAATGGTTTCAAAATTCTCAAAACTTATTCTTTCCGAAAAGTGTACATTCTCGAAAAGGTTAAGAACCGCTATATAATTATAATTAATATTATGTTAATTAATTTGAAGATGTACTTATATATATAATATTTGGAGCTGTCCGCGCGCACAATGCACAAATTCAACTTAAACAAAGTAAACAAGCAATTAAACTGAAATACTTGTATTTGAGAAGCGGGTTAAACCGAGCGAGATATTTCGCTCGGATCCATTTATATACCATTTTACTTATTTATTCGGCAAATTGATTCAAAATTGGTCATAGCAGCTAAACTAAGGCATGCACGACCGTAATGCAACTAATTTTCCGGCAATTATTCCGTTTTAATTTCATTACGAGATTATAATATTCGGCGTGATAATGAGCATGATTTGTGTATTATCATTATGATTCGTATATAAATACGATTTTTTTTTCTGATAAACGGAAGATTTTTCTCGGACGCAATTAACATTGAATGGGGTATGGATTAAAGTCGACATTCTTATGAAGTCATTATGAAAAAATCTTTATCTCGGTACGAAGAGAATCTTGAGAATTGTTTATTATGCGTGTACGTATGCAACGATGCGTTTCTACTATCATAATAATTAATTAATGCAGTTTTTATCGCTTGTAGCAGAGGCCGATATCGTACATTTTCTGCTTATGGAATGGTGCTTTCCAAATTTCAATAATATGGAAATCGGACGTGTTTTACGCAAAAATATAATTGGGGGGAAAAATCCAGTTAAGCGAAAGCGGATTTTATAGTTTAATTCTATTGAATACATTAAATGAAATTGTCAAGTCGAAAGTTCTTCGATCTTGTCTTTTGAAATTCTTCAGCGATAGTTTTGTCCATTTTAGGTAAAACTAGTACAGTGTCTAGAACAGAATTGTGGTATGGGAAATTTTCTTGCGGAAATGCTGTCATTCTTCAGATTCAAAGATTGCATATAAAATGATTAAAAAAAAAAAAACTAACTTTTGAATATATATTTGAATTTAAATAGAAATATCTATTAAATGTAATATTTTTCTTTATATCTCTAGAAATTTATAACTAGAACTCAATACAAGATTTCACTGTTTGTTTTATGTATTTAATAGAAATATTATTTTCCATTTAGAGCTTTCAAATCAGAATTTTTTAAATTTACCTACTTAAAAATTGAAATTATCAGATGAAAATATTGATAATTCATTTTTTTCAAACAACTTGATGAACTTTCTCCCAAAGCTCAGTGAGCGAATATGCAAACTTCTATATAATACACGCAAATCGACAAATAAACCAATATTTTCAAATCGGAATACGTTTTCACATCCTGCACACATTTAATATTTGAATTCCACTTTCGCACTGAGTTTTTGGAGTCAGCTTGTCCCCTCGGCATGGCGTCCATCACAAAAGCGCTTTTTCCGCGTACGTGCCGCGATTTGTTTGCTTTAAAAAAATGTAGAAAAATTATTTATATAATATCCACACATATGTGCATTCGTATATTTGATTTGGCTCCAACAAATATTTGTCTGAAAAGGTTGTGAGAGCGCGTGACGCTTTCGCGCAGGATAATGTTGTAATGCCTGTTTGCTCTAGTCACGAATACGCAAATATAATTCTATCGACATCTAGGCGTTTGTCTCTCTTTTCTAGAAGATGAAGATGTCGGAAAGATCATGATGATGATGATGATGGTGATGGTGATGATGATGATAATGGTGATGATACTTCGGTTGTAATGGACGCGTGCTTTGTTCGATCGACGCTTTTCACGACGCGTCAGCAAGACGTTTTCCCTTCTAAATCGCTCTAGGGTGGTTCAACAGATGAAAAAATGTATTGGAAAAATGTCTTATATTATAGGTATATTTGATTCGGGTTCTTTTTATGTGTTTCGAGAAATTCGATACGTTTCCGTAAGATTTAATCGCGTAATGGTTTAAGAACGTTTAGAATACATAGAAGAAAAAAAACGTATGGATAATTACAACATTTATTCAATATTCTTTCAAATACAATTTATTTGGATATAAATATCTGATACTTGATACATTGAAATTTATTGAATTCCTGTAAAGTTCCAATTAAATTTTCTTAATTGGAAATTTAAAAACATTGAAGTTCTGCGTTGTATTACATTTCATAATACTCGAAACAGTAAATCTGAGAAATCCACAATAATAATTAACTTTTGGATCATACAAACACGAATTTGAATATTAATTAATGACTTTAATTAGCTATTAATTCGTTATCGATATTTATGCGCGTTTCGTGCCCGTTAAAACACGCGCTGGTTCATTTAAGGATTCCTGAGCCGTCCGGAATTCTAAATAAGCTGTTTAATAATAATAATATACACTAGACTACGAATAATAATGATAATGATAAACTCGCGAGCGTGCAATTTGCATAAGGCTCTTCGGTGAATGTCTGAAAACGCTGTCGTCCCTAATTCAAATTCAAGTCTTGGGCTAAGAACGTTAAACGAACAACCCCCCTAGTTATAGAGTGGAAAAAAACGGCTTTGTCTAGTTTCAAGTATGATTTTCATTGGTGAATTGAATTTTTTATACATTTTTATACAAGTCAGTGACTGGATGTAAATATTATCTTTTATTGGATACAATTATGGAAAAAATCAGTTATAAATGAAGATTTTTTCTTTTTTTTTTTTGATTCACTATATTTTCTATACGAAAAAGGTTTCATTTTAGCAATTGGTAATTATACGACGATAAATATTTCCACTATTCGAAATCATTGTATAATACATAATTTGACGGATGACATACATGATTCGGATAGATTTGAAAACGAATAATTTTATTTTAATTATTGAAATTTAACAACTGACATCGACAATCGTTCCGTTAATTGCTCCTGACGCTCGTGAGCAAATTTGCATCAATCTCGCTCATTATATACGAAATATAATAATATGATAGTAGACGAGCCGATTCGTCGAGGCAATGGCCGCAAATCGATACGTGTACGTGTACGGTGAAATTGTTTTAATTAACGGCCGATAGGATCGTTTGCGGAATTTTCCCGCGCGTGCGTCCTCTCTAGAACTCCATTTTGTTGCGAGTCCGATGTGATCAGTCACGACGTATATAACGTCTTTCGCTAGTTGAAACAGTGGTTTTCAATCAGCAATTCGATTCCAAAGCTTATTTCATGACTGCAAAATCGTATTGTTGAAAGCCAATGATGATAACCGATCGTATCGTAGAAGAATTTGAATGTAGTGAGATTTCAATTGTTCAATTATTGCAATTACTATCAACTTGATTTCTAATGTGAAAACATCGTAAAATCGTATTTATATATATATATATATTTGTGAATGCTGGCAAGCGTTGAAAACATGATGAAATGCTAAGTAGAATTCTAGATTTGCCATTATAAATTTGCGCAGATGTTTATATTCGAAGATATTAATATGCTTTGCCTGAGCTGAAAGCGATCCGCACATTTCAGCTCGGTCGAAGCATATAATGTCAAAATGAAAATGGGCCACATCAGAGGTCGAGAGGCGATCCTCACACCCTAAAAATTCATTTGAACATTATGAAATAAGAAACGTGTGAGGTATTTCGTGTGTGTCGACTAACAGACGCGCGTCTTCTTTGTCCCCAGATACGGTGCTGGCTACGACTTGGCGGCAAGGCGCAAAAATGCCACCAGGGAATCGACAGCCACTCTGAAAGCGTGGCTGAACGAACATAAGAAGAACCCCTATCCCACGAAAGGCGAGAAGATCATGCTGGCCATCATCACGAAGATGACCCTTACGCAGGTGTCCACGTGGTTCGCCAACGCCCGAAGGCGGCTCAAGAAGGAGAACAAGATGACCTGGGAGCCCAAGAACAAGACGGACGACGACGACGAGGCCATGGTCTCCGACGACGACAAGGACAAGGATGACATCCTCGATGACAAGATGAAGGGGCACAAAGGTACGATGGGTCGAGAGTGATTTCGCATTTGTCTTTATTTGCGGTGATGCGTTGTTGGTCTGTTTCTATCGATGCGATTCGCGTGCGATTTTTATGTGATTTTTTTGTTCTATGCTGCGTTTTATGGGGGTGTATCGATTGAAGTTTTTCCGTTTGCAATGTCGCTTTTTTGTCTGAGCTCATTTTTCGAAAGTGATGTTGCATTTGGTCGCTTCTTGAATTTTGTTTTTTGGTTTTTGAGTGGTTGGTTGGACCGGCTCGTCTTATATATGAATCATATGTTTAATTTGTTTTTATTTAATGTGAAATGTGTTGTTCTGTGAAAATATTTTGAATTAAATCGATTGGTTAGTTTAAATTAGAAGCTTTTTAAGTAGATAAGATAGAATAAGTTATTTTAAATTAATTAATTATACTTCGATAGAATTTAATTAGATTTAGTATAATTTTAAGGGTATAAATTATTCAGCTTCTAATTTTTACTATTTAAAATAATTAATAAATTGATAACTCAATTCTGTTATTAAATATATAGAACGACCGATTTCATATTTTTATAGAAAATAAATTTTATTTTATGAAAAATATTTCAATAGTCTTTCAACTATCAAATATTTTTTTTAATAAAATAAAATATCTGATAAATGGAAGATTAGCACAAAAATTGAATAATCATAAATGAAAATAAATTTTTAACCGATACATAGATATATAATACGTGACAAAAACACGTTAATCGAACGTTTTTCGACAACAAACCACTATTCAGCCACCAGTAGTTCACTCAGCCACGACTTATTACCTATTAATATTTTCGATACACCCTCCCCAATAAATTTATCCATCACAGTCGTTGATACGACGACCGTACGCAGGTGAAAAGTAAGTATACATTAAACAAAGTACTGCTGGCCCGTGTACGAAACCCATTAGCAGCTAAGCGAGCGACTTTATGGGAAACACACGTGAGTTGAATAGCACTTTTTTCTGGTTGTTTTCGTATTAAATGTTTTCGTTTTTTATTCATTCTGTTGTTATAAAGCGTACGTGTATGGGTTATTTGTACGCGGCAATTAAGCTAAGTTGTGTCAGTCGAGTCGATAAGCGATCTAAAAAAGTACGTATGTAAGTGTTTTCGAAAGTGACGTTTTACGTTGTTTTGCGCTTTGGGAGCGTCACGTTCGAATTTTATTCATGTGCTTCTTTTTTAATTATTAGTTTTGATTTTTATATAGCTCTATTTGTAACATTTGAATAATTTATGAGATGATTTTTAATTCAATTGTCTCGATATGTAGATCGAATTAGACACTTTATTTCATTAGTTTTGTACTTAGATCATCTGAATAATGTATTCGAATTAAAAATATAGCGAGATTAAATCCATCCCTCAACATCTTTTACTAAGATCCTCTCACTTCTTAAATTATTAATTTCTCACTAATTCAAAGATCAAACACAATACACTTAAAAAAAGACTCATTAAAACACAAAATCCACAACAACACCATCAAAACGGCACGCTCGGTTACGAGCCGACTAAAAGGAAGAGACGCTTGTTTGCCAAAACGGCCGCCTAAACGGCCAATCTTTTAAATCCCACTTTAGTTTTATTGGAGAATAATTCAGTAAGTGAATTATCTGGCCCCCGAACGAGCGAACGAACCATCTCGACTAGGGGAAGAGGAAACCGAGCGTAACCGCTCCATTCCGGATTTCCTAGCACTCCACCCACCAGAATTCCAGGATTCCTCCCCGGGAGGCCCTCCTGCGTATCCCGAGTCCTTATTATTTGCGCAGACACGCAACTGTGGATAGATATGTCGGTTCTTACGCACATTTATTATGTACGCTGCGCGCGCCGTTGCCGCCACTCCATACGGGATTCTGGACCTCGGATAGGGTCGGCGAATTTTCCCTTGCCGATTTTCATTTTGCCACCCCGGGAAATCTGTATAAGGGAAACTTGCGGCAAGGCATAGTGTGATGGAACGCGCGGGGGTGGCAGTTGGAACTATCGCTTTCGCGATTCGTTCCGCCCGCTTTATGGTGAATGATTTTTTATTTTGCGACGTGATATATACTGGAATATTATTTCGGGGTTTTGATTTATTCGAAGCTTTTTTAATATATTATAATTAAAATTTGGACTTATTTCAAATTCAATCGTATCGGATCATTTTTAAGCCTATTGTTTTTGTCGTATGTAGAAATTCTAAATCATTGTTTAATAATTGAAGAATAAAAAATGATACGCCCAATCAATCCTCTTTTTACACGTGGAATACGTTTCAGAAACTACCATGTGAAAAATATAGTGACTATCAAAAATTGAAGATAGGTCCCATCAATATATTTGGATAGAATTTTCGTTCAAATGCACTTTACAAAAAATGTGTAATGTGAAAAATTTTTGTCATAATTAATCATCAAAAATTTGTATTTAATAACTATTATTACATACACATAATTACAACAATATAGTGGTCTGCACCGAATGTTACTATTGTGGCATAATAAAACATATTTTTATATTTTTACACCGTTTTGAAGTAAAAAAAATAATCGGTTCTTCTTACTTGAACCGTGTTATTTCGGAACCTTGTAAAAAAAGGATGTGCATTTTGTTTTTCTAAATCAAGATGAAAGTTAAAAACAACCATCTAAAGTTCGACAATATCTATCGATGACCATGTTTTTAGCTCATCAAAGTCATTAGTTGTTTGATTTTATTATCGTTTGTAATTTATTGTCTATTTTCGACAACACGTATTACAGGTTATATATTACCGGTATTATCAGTAATGAATATCTTATTATATATCTTTAAACTTCTGAATCAAGTACATTTAATTCAAAAAATATATACAGCACAAATTTCCAAAACAATCACATTCGAATCGGCAAAAAGCTCGGCTTACAAACGACAAAAGCTCGGCGAAGCCTCAGCCGTCCCCGAGCAACAGGCCCTTCCCGACACACACGACAAACAATAAACGCAGTAAATAACACGTATAAAACGATAAACAATAATCGCGGAGTCGCTTATCGCCGGCTCGTTTGATTTACTCAACAGATGGTCGTCGCGGACCGAAAAGAGAGGCCGCTTCGATTTATCGCGCCCCCGAAGAATAATAGAAATCGCTGCGGCGATTGTTCTATCGCAGAAGCTATTCGTGCCCTACGGTGGGCGGCAGACGTCCCGCCCACGGGGAGGCCCTTTTCCCTGCGGGGGGCGAAAGCTCTTAATATTGACGTCCGCGCAGCACGCAGGAATGCGTGCTCGAGGGGAGAGACTGGATTTGTGTGTAGGGCATAAGGGAAAGGGATAAATAAAAGCCACCCGCCCGAACCGCCCATTCAGGCCGCCCACCAAAACCGCCCCCTTCTGTGGAGAAAGCGGTGCGCGTGTGATACGACTTAACACGCTCTCCAACGCGTACTTATCTTCGGTGCACTCGTGTATATTATATGTGTACATTTTATTCGATGTGTTGTGTATAGGGTGGGCATGGTGTGAGTGTCGATACAGGGTGTCTTCCAGGCCGGTTTCTCACGTATTTCGTGTGTATCGATTGTTGTTTCGTTGAAAGATTCTTGTGTCTGGATTGCGCATAAGATGCTTTTCAATTCAGTTTATATGATGTGTGGTAGAATATGTTTTTTTCGTATACGTTTTTTTTTAATTATGGAAGATGGGGAATTTCGAAATTGGAATCAGAGATAAATTCTGAAATTATATGGTGTTGTTCAGTTTATTTCATACATATATTCGATGCACACCCATTGCTTCGTTATATTATAGAAGGTTTTCTTTTATTCTTAATAGATCATTTTGTATAAATGACACTATTCAACTATCATAGGCAGCTTTTATATTATATAATGAATTCTATTTTAGTAAAAATTTATTCAAAAGCGTATGTTTTCCTTAAAAATAATTTATTTTGAATTTTTTGTGAATCAAAAAGCAAATTCTGAAACTTTTCCTCACAAAATAGTCTCCAACCAACAGTATGCGAACTCGTTTATATTCTGACTGTACCATATGTCGCTTAACTTTAGTTATAGTGGGAAAAGGCTTTTTATATTATAAAGCTAATAATCTGTTATTCGAAATATTTTTTTATTAAAATTGAAGCAATTTTGATGTAATAAAATATAATTTTGATGAAATGGTTATTCAAAATATTCTTAATACAAAATTTGACCTTCAGAACTAAAAATTAATATCTACATATATATAATTTGAAATTTGAAAAACGTCCAGAATGACCCTGAAAATCGCACACACGAGGGGAAAAACAGACTCGAACGTGTTAACGGCGGCGGTAAGAAGACAGATGGGGGAAAATCGGCGCGTCGTGGGAAGCGCACGCTTTTCATTTACACACTTCCCCCTAGCGCCGATTTTCCCCGCCAAGGCTCCATTCCGCCGCCAAAGTGGGGTCGTTTGAAAAAAGATATTTCATAATAAAGCGGGTGGTGGGCGGGCGTGTTTTATGTGCCGCCCTGTCTCCATATGCTCCCCGTTAAGAGGCGGCGGGGGGCGCCATTTTTCCGTTCGGCATGGGGTCTTGTGTGTTTTAATACTCGTGTTCAATATTGCGGGCCTGAGTGTTAATGGGTGACCCATCGATGTCCTGAGTGGGGTTTTGTTGGAGCTTTTCGGGAAATGTCTGCGAAAATTTCGAGTTCAGAATCGAGTTTTGTTCTACATTTTTTTTAAATTTATAAACGGTAATTTTCGTTTTTGAAAGTCTATTCTGATAAATTCAAATTAGTTCAGTTGGTAAATGTGAAAAGCATCCCCTAAGTAATAGATACTAATATAAACAGCGCTCGAATGCGTTTATTAAATTTCACTCCCATCACAACAACGTTGAATAGTCGATTCACAGTCGTTTGTTAAAACCACCTTTGAACCCTTGGTTTCCAATTATTTCAGAAACGACAAAATATTAAATCCATTATTCAATAAAATATCAATGCGATGGAAAGACCGCAAATAGAAAAAGGTTAAGCGCACCCCTAAACCGACAAACACGATAAAAATCAGTGCGGAACGCTTTCGGGGAAGTGATGATTTCGGTAATGAATGAAAATAATTTGCCGGATAAGTATCTTAATTCCGCAAAGGCCCTATCGCCCTCGCTCTCCGATCCGCCCAAACGCGCCCACGCGACTTCGAGGGGAACAGGGAATAGAGAAAGTGGCCCTTTCTTCCCACCACAGTGTGAATTTCATTACGTTCGGTGCACCGGAGGATCGAAACTTCCCCTAGACTCCAGAAAGCGTTATTTGATGGGTCACCCACTAGCCCTAGGCGTCAAGGGGCTGAGTATGGGAGAGGAGTGGGTTCATCCCCCAAGGTTTTCTCGTTCGAAGGAGATTAATAAATCATCGAGTCGACACTTCGTTTGTTGCGACGTGTGAGGTTTTTCGACTATATTTTATATTGGTTCAATAAAGATTAGGAATCACGGTCGCAGATTTGATTCGATTATGCAATGTAAATAGTTTAATTTGGGAAATTAGTGAAAGTGGTAACTCTACATATTATGTATTCATATATTCAAATTTATTTGAATAGATACGATCGTAGATGAGATTTTTCTTATGAAAAAATAATTGGATTAAATTAAGAGATTCATAAATTTTAGTGATAAAAACTACGCGTTTTTCACAACTATCAAAAAAAACCATCTCGATTCGCGTTCTCGAATTTTCATGAACACTCAACCGAATTCTATTTACCTATGGCGGAATAACAAAAAACGTCTTCGAAAAAGGAAAAAGCGTCCTCGATCGAACACGTTGTTTCCCGAGAAGACGCCGGTGCTACCACCACTACGACAACCGATATTCTTCCCTCGAACTCTTTCAAGAAGAAGAAGAACACTTTGTAAACGGGGTGTGGCCGGGCCGCGAGAGAGCACTCGACGGCAACGGGACCGAGGGCGGAAAGTGGGCGGATTTTGGGCGGTAGCTTTTGGCTTTCGAAAGCTGACGGGGGGCCCCCTTCCTCGCCTTTTTCGTCTCATTTTATTCCCGGTATAGGGGGTTCCGCAAGTGGTGTTTTCACTTCGCTAATCGGATAATCGTCCGGGTGTCGATGGTCGCACGCTCATTATCGAAAGAATCGTATTTTTTTTATTTCCCTGTGAATCATTGATAAATTCAATAAATTTAAATCATTTTTAAAAAATTTTACAATACATGATTATATTTATCTTACAATATTTGTTGAATTGATGTAACATAAACATCCACAAATAATACAAAAGGCGTTCTTCCTCCACCGCACCATCATTCACAATATTTATATCAACATTCGTGTATTTTTTGTACATTTATATAATTTATAATATCCCAAATGTAATTTGCGCTTGTGGCGTGCTGTCGCTTGTCGTGCGCGCGCGCCCGCCATAAATAAGAGCGCGCTGTCTGTGGGCGCGCGCGCGCATACATCAATAGCCGCGGGACGTCGAAAAAACCGAAATATCCACGGCCCCATGGACACCATGGCCGTTTCGAAAGACGCACACTGAGGCTGAGGATCGCACGGAGATTTCCCGTCATTTAAATTTCGAATTTATCAAAAGCCCGAGCGGGAAAATCGAAATCGGCGGGAAGTTTTCGCCGGTCGTGGGCGTGTATTTTATTTTTTGTTAAGTATTGCGCTCAACTTCATGCGCATCGTACTCGACTCGTTCCGAATGTATGCAGCGCTTCTCTCTTTTGATACATGTACAGTTATCAAATGTCGATCGACGAGGTGCATTGATTCCTAGAACGATCTGTATAATTGTCATAGAGAGTGAACGAGTCGAATACGGTGCGTCCGAAAAAGCGGCGTACCCAAAGTGTTTTGTTTTTGTGCCAAACGCAGATACAATGCACCACGTCAAATCCGAGCTACACCACGCCAAACGACAGCTTGATGACGATGATGACCTTACAGATGACGGGCGCAAATCGGAGGACATGATGGGACACCACGCGCACGCGCACGCTCAGCAGCAGCAGCACGCGCAGCAGCACGCGCAGCAGCAGCACGCGCAGCAGCAGCAGCACGCGCACCAGCAGGGCCAGCACGTGCAGCAGCACGCGATGCACCACCACCAGATGCTGGGGTACGCGATGAAGGACGAGATGAAGCCGGGGGCGTCGGAGTGCGGGGTGCCGATTCCGGCGACGAAGCCCAAGATATGGTCGTTGGCGGACACGGCGGCGTGCAAGACGCCCCCGCCCACGGTAGCGCAGCACGCGTGGCCTGGCTCGTACCACCACCACCAGCAGGGCGGCATGGGCGGGATGGGTGGGATGGGCGGGATGAACGCGTTCGCGGCGCCGCCCGGCCACGGGAGGTACGGCGGGGGCGGCGGCGGTTTCCTGGGCGGCGGAGGTGGGATCTACCACGGCCAGGGAAACGGGCAAACGGCGGGGTTTTCGGAGGTCCAGACGGACACGCCGCCGCAGACGCCGCCCAGTATGAAGCTGCCGAGCGTGGCGAGCGGGCTGGTTGCAGCGGCGCCGCCCTTCGCGCCCACCGCTGGCAGTAGCTGCGGCTCGACGGCGGCGGCCGCCTACAACGGGAGGCATGACTACAATTCGCACCATCACCACCACGCCGACGCCGCCTTCAAGCCCTTCTACAAAAGGTTCGTTTTTCTGTGTGCTTTTTCGATTAGACGTATGTATGTTGTGTCAGCTGTTTGATTTCGATCGATCGATGACGCGTGTCCGATGTGTCGATGGGGACACTTTGCACTCTGTTGGCGAGGCATATATTTATGCCAAATGCAGGTATAAGTTTGATCGTTCACAGATAAATCTAATCAAATCTTTTCAAAATTGTAAATAAGTAAATATTTTTGCATTTGGACTGACCATTGAACTGGAATAATTTATTAAACGAATTTCGGCTGAATTTGTCCGAGCGAACTTTTGTCATACAAAAAAATTTCAGAACATGACACTTGTTTGATGTGTCGTATTATTAAAATTTTAAATAAGAATACTCATATAATAAAACTTTTGATATTTTATCGGAAAATCGCTCTGTTTATATGAAGAAAAAAAATTTCATACGCGTTGAAATAATTGACATGGCCAATTTTTATTACATCGACCTGATGTTTAAAAATACACGCATAGTTGGTTTTAAATCGTAAATTGATTTAATTAACGTGTTTGAATATAAAGTAACGAGTTTTAATTTTTTTATCTTCGTATGAATATGTAATTATGATATAGATTAATGTTTTAATTATCGAAGCATATGAAGATCTTGTTATATTTAATTTTATATAAAATATTTACGATAATTTATATTTTATAATTTCGGGAAGGGTTCGGAGTGCATTATGTTTATGATCTTAGTGCGACAATGCGCATAATGCACTTTGCACGACCAATTAATAATAAGTGTCAATACGTTTCCACTCTTTTGATCAAACAGAAGTCCGCGGGAGAGACGGAGAAAGTACTTGGATACTTTCACAAGGGCTTTCATATACTACGTATATAATAATACGAAAGCCATTTTCCCCTCGGGTCGTAGTGAGTAATCATTATACCTAAAATCAACAGTGTCGCATGAGCACAAGGGCACTTTCAACCCCCTTTGATTGTAGAGTGCTCGAGAGCATAAATCAAAGAAAGATTTCTGCTGCGTTGTATGACAAACACAAACGAAAGTTCGAATCGATCATTCAGCTACCATATATTTTTGTATTATAGTTCTGTGTGTCGGATATGTGTTAAGAGGACAATTGAAAAGAGCGTATGCAAAATTTCTGTTTCAGTTCACAACATATGAGCAACGGTTACGAGTCGCCCATTTGAGTCTCGACCGCTCTTGGCTTGGGTGAGTAAACTAGCGCAGTTTTTTTTATATAATATACTAAGTACTATCTAAAATATTGTATCCCTTCTTTAAAAAATAACTTAGAATCCACCATATAGATAAACTCATATATCTGATTAAAATTTGTAAGCTTTTTATTAGTAACATGCCGATTTGATTGAAATTGTTTTTGAAAATATTCAATTGAAAAAAATGATGACTAACCGTTCTTATCGTTTATCAACGCCTAATTGTAATATATTACAAAACAATAATATCGAACATGTATTTTTTTTTCGAATTCGAAAAACATGTACATATCGACGTTGTACGATGTACGCGACGGGGCGTCGCATTTTCTGCGATACAACATGTACATCTAAAAAAATCGTATATAAACACAATAAATAACAATTTTACATACGTTATGCGTATAAATAATAAAAACACACATCCTCGGATTTATGTATACGACATATTTGTCATCGATTGCGGTTAATGAATACGTCTTCTTCTCATTAGACTTTAGGCACTCCATAACAGTTTCCTTGCGCATAACCGAGCGGAGACAAAGCGACGCGTCGAAGTGACCGAAAATAAACCGAAAAAAAGAATATGTAAAACGAATAAAAGTCGTCCTTAGAGCTGTGAAAAAATAAAAGCGATACGACGTTTCTCGACCAGTATTTATTTTTTTTTGTTTCATTTTTCGATTCGGACCTGCCGTGAAGTTATTATTTCCTGTTGCCTATCTGCATACTCGCGGAGCGCACACCATTATTTTAATTCTCCCCGGAAAGAAAAAAATCCTTCGAAACGTATAAAAAAAATCCCCAACGAGACTATAAGTATAAATAAAAACCGAAATAGAATGAAATAAACGAAAAAATCGTGTCAGATTTTCGTGTAAGTGGGCTTATACGCCCGGTTTGTCCAGTTCGAGATTTTCGATGCGATAAATCGTCACCGCGGCATTCTTGCATATTCATCACGCCAGTTTTATACACGTTCGAAAAGACGATTGTTTCTTACGAAATCTTCGACACCATCCCTGTATTTTTCACTAATAAATAAATCGGAACGTCCTTTTTTATGGACTAGGTAGTATGAATATCCAAAACCACTCGATAACTTTCCGATGAAAATAATCAGGAAATATATTAAAATATCATAGATAATATACGCATAATCTTTTCACATATTGGATATGCCTATTCATTTAGTATTTGCAATATTCTTGTGTGGATAATCTCTAATTTGTGTTGGATCAAAATTATTTTGTGTACATAATCAATTTGAACGGTGAAAATGTATCGGCCGAATCAGTTGACGGATGCATCCGATTTTCGAAGACAACTTGCGTCCAAACACGTCGCCTTTTTTATCTATCAAAATTTTTTTGTACATATTTATCGAAAAAATCGGACAAAAAACCTAACGGAGTCATCGCCGACGATGTTCATTATACTCACGCATATATTTTAATTAGTTTCCGAACGAAATTCGTCACGTTTAACGAAACGTCAGTTATTCATTCTGACGCGACGTTATCTAGCGGCCCGCAATTAATAAAACGTATCCGATCGACAGATTAAAAACCGAACTAAAAAAAACACATATTAAATAAATAGAACGAAAATACACTAGGATACCGATATAACGAGCGGGCTACAACGTAACGATCTCGTTCAAACGTCCGGTGCCTTTTTTTCATTCACATAATCATTATTTTATTTATATTTTTTTTCAAGTGTATCCACGTACATTTTAGTATGTATTTTTTAGTATCAGAGAGCTCACTTGAGTTGGGTTCCTTGAATGAAAACGAGTTTTTCGTCTGTGCGCTATCACAAAATGTTGTCCGTGTGTGTTTTTCATTAATGGGGTCCTCCTCATTCATTGACTGCGGTCCGGTGTGGCTTCATTCAAGGCTTTTCGGCTCGTTTTTTTTTTGTTTATTTAATTTCGTTTTTGTCTCTTTTTAGGTTTGTCGTTTCTTGTTTGTTCTTAGGGTCGTTTCGTTTTCTCGAGTTATGCGAGTTTACGACTCAGCAGATTTTCCGCAATTTTATGTGGTTTTTTATTGGGTTTGGATATATCGAAAATACGAATTCTGATCGAAAGCAACTTTGAATCGAATTAATTTGAATATCTTAAATATTTCCAGAGTATTAAAAAATAATTTTGAGATTAGAATTTCCCAATATCTATATTATTGTGTTCCACTTGTTTTTAATTATAAATTAAATATTTAAAAAGTTATGGATCGTTTCATTAATGTTTAATCACTACACGAAATCAGATCATACTTTGAAAACGTTGTTCGAATATTGTATGCATAAATAAGAATTAATTGCGAGATATAAATAGAGTTATTGAAATATATATTATATATTTTAGCATATCTCGGAAAAATCATGAAAATAAATATGATACGTATGCAAATAGCGAGCACGTAAAGAAAATAATGAACTACTTCAAGCCGCTGGAAACAATGAAAATTCGAGCAATTAAAAAGTACAATATTGTTCGTTAATTACAGTATTATAATTCAATAAAACGTATGCGTAATTTTCAATAATTTCATTTCTCGAATTAATTCGATTTAATTGCCGTATGCGAGCGCGAAACGTTTCCGATAGTACGCAATTAGGCGAAAAATATGTACAATGGGAAAATTCATATCGTGCAAGAATGCACTATAAATATACAATATTAAACAAAGTCCAAATGGCTTCATTCCGTATTGTTTTAATTACGCCCATTGTAATGTGCTACTGTGTTAATTTTAACAATATTATAAATGTATCGTGTTAGCGGCGAGTTTTCGCGTTCGATTGACCTCTCTTAACTGTTGCTTAACATTCGAACCGATAATAAATTTTGTACTGTTCGAGGCGTGTGCCGTAATTAAATTTTGAATTTAGTACTAACATTCTTTTATTATTTATTTTGTACGGTAATGAATTTTAATTATTCTCTTGAATATTTATGTGTTTTAATATTATTTCGAAAGAAATGGACCGTTTTAATATATAGTACATACGTAAATAATACTAACTTTGCGTGAATCTATACATTAACTTTCTTATTTTTTTATATGTAAATAAAACAGAAAAAAAAAAAAAACGGTTGAATCCTTCTAACGTGTTTTTTCTTTAACTTCAAATTCTTTGTTACAAATCATGTAAATTAGCAGGAAGAGAACGGACCAAAAAGTTATCTTTGATAAATCCCCACGAGAAAATGTCGCATGGTAATAAATCTTTGGTTAAATCAATTGGCCAATCCAACTTCGCACACATTTTTCCCTTGAATATTCTCGGAATCTACTAACTAATACAAAATAAAAATTTCAGTGTTTCTCAACAATCTCACACATAATAAGCGTCAAAAGTTTCAGAACGTCCACGCATACAATGTATTTTAATAATTATTTCCGGACAATAACTCTCAAAAAGTTAAATATCAAAACCGTTCATTGTCAGATAGTATCAGAATAACGATACAACGTCACCCATTCATCAATTGAGTTGCACATCGTTCAACATTAACTATTGACATGTTCGATTCGGTATAAAAATATAT
Organism: Hydropsyche tenuis; assembly: GCA_009617725.1. Classification (NCBI taxonomy): domain Eukaryota; kingdom Metazoa; phylum Arthropoda; class Insecta; order Trichoptera; family Hydropsychidae; genus Hydropsyche; species Hydropsyche tenuis. Next base: position 2,316,948 of record VTON01000042.1, on the reverse strand, counting down.
TGAAACCATCCATTCAAATTTTGAACGAAAATTTTTATAGAATCAACAATTTTTTAGGGACTTGCATTTTCGGAGCGAGGGGGTGGTCGGGCGGGGGTCCGGGAATTTCTTCAGAGGTGTCGGAGGAGATAAGAGTCGGCCAGGTGAGGCCAATAATTAGCCGTGGTCCAGGTATATAAGACTGTGACCGCAAATCCAGGGGCTCTCAACGGACACATCTCGCATCTTGTGTCATTTGTCAATGTCGGACCGAGGTGGCGATAGCGGGCGGCATTAGCACGCCCAGGGGTATTAAACCTATATTAAAAACTGTGTTTATTTAAAAATATATACGATGGATGTAAATGGTTTAGCTTTGTGTATTCTCTATATTCATTTTGAGTACCGATCACTGAAGTTTAGTAATAAGTGCCACGGTCGATACGTATGCGAATTTTCAATGTGAAAGGAAAAGTTTTTTCTTATAATGGACGCGTGTCATTCGAATATTTAATAATTAATATTTGATATAAACAGGGGGAGTGGTTTTATTCACCCTCGCTGTCTAATTTTTACTTACGTCGTTAGGAAATATTTTAATGGGAAGTCGCAACGTATCCGTCGCTTAAAAGCTGAATCCCCTCGGGGAACATAAAGGACCCCCATTTCCATTTAGCGATGCGATAGATGAATTAATGCAAGCCAAAGCGAAAAGTGTCAATTTTTATAGACGCAAATGTATATATGTTATTAGCGACAGATGTTTATTTGTGACATCGAAAAAAATATGCATAATGAAAACGTCGAGCGTTATAATGAACTAATGAATAACTGAATATGCAAACCCACTTTCTATCATCGATAATTCTGTCCGTCATTAAGGCGATATATTTAAGATAAAAAAAATAGTTTAGGCTAAATATTGCATTAGCATTGTTAATCCTGCCGTATTAGCATAAAATTTTCTTACTAATTTGAACAGAAGTATTTTTTTTATTGTATATAAAATTCCGAAACGAATTTTATGAATACATTAATTGAGCTTTTAATTTATTTTATACATGAATATTTGGTGAATGGTTTGTCGAACACACCGGTTCCTTTCAATCAACGAAGCTAAGCGATACATTGCTCGGTCAGCAATTGAATGCGATAATCAACATTGAATCGGATTTCTGATGTAACGGCTCAAATAAAAATTTAAAAAAATCGACAATTCGAACTGTAATATACGTCGAAATCATGTGACATCGCTTGACCATCCCTGAGTCAAAATGTGACTCTCAAGCACCAGGTATTCAATCTCGTTTGTGAGGACCGTCCCTCCGAGGGGGCATCTGGTGTGGCGATGTTTGTATAAGAGAGCAAAAAAAACGCATTTCCATTCATTTCGCTCTTTTTTCCCGCGCGAGACTTCGAGGACGGGAAAAGGTTAAAAAAAACGACCATATACATACGTGAGGACGTACACGCTTATATATGTAATATAATAAATATTCCGTGTGTGTGTTTGTGGATGGGATCGAGGCGGTCAGACGAGGTCTGTTTTCTCAGATTCATTTCGAGTTTTCCAAGAATCGACCGCAGATAACTGGAATACACGCCGAACCAGAATGAGGTCATCCGTGTTTCGTATAATACTATATGAACTTTGCTATTTCGTTTCGGATTCGACTATTGAAGCGGGTTTGTGCAATAGAGGCTTTTTATGGATAGTTCAAAAAATGTTGATAGGACTTGTAGAAATTTTATTATTTTCTCAGATTGAATTGGTTCAATCGGAGTTCGACAAGTTTGTTGTTCCTAAAACGGGCGATTATCTTAAAGTTTCATGAGATCCATTGATACAATTACATTCGAGAATGGAATGAATTTTCATTTTCATTTTGCAAAATCATCTTAAGAATTCAGATAGAAAAAAAAATCATAAAAAGGATATTGTCTCTCTTTCGATCTTTTCCGTCTATAAAGTTCAAGTTTAAAATACGCAAAATTTTTCAATAACACATAAATCGACAGAATTAAAAAAAATTGGCAAAGTTCGAAACACTTTCAATTACATTGCTTATAATAAAACGCACACTTACCGCAATAGATCAGGCAGTAATTCAGCGCAGGTGTATCGAGTTGACACACATACACGTCGTCTTATATATATTTTCCGTATATTATACGTTGTGTACAGGGTCGACCGCAATAAATTGACCGCTTCACAATAGTTAACGTTAAATATATGTTAAGTTGGCCTAGGCGGGAGGGGCGGTCAAAAGGAAATGACACCTGCCGCCCATTTATTACACTTTATAAATATTAATATTTTGACAATTTAATGCGCCGTATTATGTTGTAAAGGGCGAGCAACAGTTTGGAATATTATGTGTATGATAATAATAAAAAAAAACTGTTAAAGAGTTTTGTATGAAAGATGGATCTCTTTTGAGCAATACAACGTTTCAATTTGTTGTGAAAATGTAATTTTCAGTTTGATATTTTCGACATTGAAATAACGGTTCAACATTTTTTTTTTAATATGTATACATGTTTCTAGCAATCATTAAAGTTGAGCGATGCACAGTCAGTAAATGGATTAGTAACATCCATATTACGTATTTATTATTTATTGTAACTTTATTCGGCATTAGTTTCTGTATTCAAAATTTCGAAAGTTAATGAGCGTTTCTTGTCTATATTGCGATTTTGAACATGGATTCTCAATTCTATCAGAATACATAAATATCGTAATTTAAAATAATATAATTTATATGTTTTTTACAACTATGAAGCTTATTAAAAGTTTATTCTTGTTGTTTCAGATCGTCGATCTCCTCTCCGATAACCCTTACAACTTTTACTGGACCACATAACATACAAGGCGCTATCGCATAAGGAATTGGAGAAACAAGATCGTCGAAATATATAAATATACATAGAATATGTACATACATATACGTACTTAAAAATGCTTTCGCATATACACAAACACATACGCATGAGTGTATATTTTTACGTTTAATATACATTAAACAAATTTCTGATTCGACGAGACGAACACGCATGCGTGCGTGAGTGTATGCGAAAGTTTATATACATACAAAAATATTGTAATAGAGTTTTAATTTCCTATAAGTAATAATTATAGATGATATGTGCAATTCATCAATTGTTATATATATTATATGAGCGTAACTGAAATTGTAGACGAGGGCGTTTGTATGAGTTTTCCGTTTGTTCGATTGTTTTTTTTTTCGTTTTCCAAATCAATGTTTACAGATTTATCTTTTTTTATATAAATATTATAGATAGGCATCGTACTTATTGAACGCACTGTGGACCGTGTTAACACGTTGCGTGCGCGTTTTGGCGTGACGTCCTGTGGCCGCACGTACGACGACATACAATAAAGTTTTTTTTTTAAACTGTGAAATTTATATATGAAAAATTTACTATATGAAAGAGAACAAGTGATTGTATAAAGATTTTTTGCCATGAGAATGATGTATCCGTATGAAATATAAATATTATTATAAATAAATATAAATATTATCTTAAATAGAACCCTAGTGATTAAAGGAGTAAATTTTACGCATAGATTTAAAATAGCAACTTGGATCATATAAATACATATATTTAAATTTAAGATTATGTAATTAAAGAATTTAAATTTAAAGAAAAAAATGATACGTAATTATTGACCAGCAAAAATTTTAAACTTGTAATGGTCGAATGTGAAGTGATTTTATTGAATAAATTTAGACGTGATTTAGTGGTGTTAAGTTTTACTACCTGTAAAATTGAGACATACGAAATATTGTCAAAATATTGTCGTATATAAAAAAAATACAAATTCACTCGTACACTATTATGAAATTATTATAAAAAGCTTTCAAATACATAATATATTTTTCAGATTAGTGGTAATCTAATTAATGAACAAAATTACTCTTTTTTTCGAATAAAAAATATTATCCGCTATTACTAGCAACAATGTCACAAATGGCACAACACAAATTTTTCTAAATGTCAGATTTGATACGTATATATTTTTTCGAATGCAATTAGTAAATGATAGTTAGATAGACCAAATTTTTTTATTTTTAGTTACTTTTACTTATGCTATTTAAATCTATTATTTAAATTACATATCCCAAATTCAAGTTTAACACGGTTTGGAAAGTGTTAAGACAAATTTATACCTAATGCAAAAGTGAATTTACAAAATAAAACACTGTGTATGTGCAACACAGTTTTTGTAGAAAAATGCAACAATTTATCTTTTTAAAAGTACTGTAGATATAAATAAATGATACGATTTTATTTAATATCGTACAAAGAGTGAATAAAGGGTACTAGCCTGTTTGTTACTTTTTTTTTACTATTATTCTTTTGTAAAATTTAAATGTAATTTTATTTCGGATTCAATCATTTTTTTTCAAATTTTTATGTGTACTGTAATTTTTAACGAATAGAAAAATTATTTGTTCTAATGTTAAATTGCAAAAAAAAATGATGTTACGAAAATCATTTGAGTCTGTCGCAATATTTTTTTTTAATTTAAAAATGTTCTCTTTGTAAATTTCCTATATTTTTTATTAGATGAGTTATCACAGTATTTACAATATCAATAAAATATTTTAAGAATGACTATTATTATGGTGTATTTACGTATTCTGGGAGACCGTTATGTATTTATAGAATAACAAAAGCATAATTAAATACTATTATTTCTCGTTATTTGTTTTATTTTTTAGTATTTATTATTTACAAACTCTCAACCCAAAAAAAAACCACTATCGATGACAACCTCAAAGACACCAACAAACAAAATCTGACACGTATTGTGCTCATCCGACGTGAAGATTTTATTATTTCGGGTAATAAAGTTATAAGGCCACACTAAATTAATCAACACACTACTGAGGGGTTAATGAATGGTGAACCACCCTTTATATAATACAAAGGGTCGGTTCTAGCTATACGCACTAAATATAACACATTCGCGATACTTTCGCATGGGGGAGCAAAGTAAAGTGGTATAATCCCAAATTAAGCAACGCCGAGAAACTTCAACTGCCAAAGTGAACTGCTTATATTAATTAACAAACCGAAAAGATAATCTACTTACTTTTAATATTTGCTTTTAATAAAATAAAAAAATACACACACATAGCGAACATTTCGCAAGTTTACGCTCTTCCGAACAATTCCAAGCACGTACCCATATTTACGGCGACCGTGCTAGAAATTTGTCACAATTATAATAATATGGTAAGAAATTAGTCGAGGATATAGCTGGCACAGTTCTGGAGGCTTTCGAGGTGGCTCTGGCACACGTATTGGGGTCCGTGGCGCCTCAGTTGCGGCCTCAGCCTCATTGTAAGCAAATTAGGCGAGCCCCTTATACGGTGTTTGGATGTGGATGAAGAGGGCGTCGCCAACTGTGGGCTCTCGAGGCCTTCTATGTCATGGCCCGCCTTAAAAATGGATGTGTGTTTCGTTTTCTGGTCATTGAAATGGGTTTTCGTGTTATGAAAATGTGACGTCGAATGGTTGGAATAAAATTGTGTTGTATCAAAAGTGGAAGATATAAATAAATTATTTTAAAAATTTTGAATGTAGTTAATATGATGAAATCTAGATCGAACTTCAAATCATCGATCGATTTTTAATAAAATTATTTTCTCACAATTTTTAACAGAATCTATCAATTCTGTTCGTCTTTGTATCATACATAATTCGACTTGTCGGTATCTACTAAAAAACTATGTAATTAAAAAAAAAATCAAAAGAGAAAAGAGGGGGCTCGATATTGTTTCTGGCTCTAGGCCCGATTTTAGGAAACGGGGGCCATGCATGTAATATTTCGAACAAAATATATTCAAAAAATTAATTTATTAAACGTGACAAATCACGAATAAATAATATATTCAAAAACAAAAACTATTACATTCACGAAACTTACAAAAAATATACAAACAATTTTCATCATTATCACTCAAACCATATTATTATACATCAAGCCCACATGGGACTCCCGTCCCCAATATGCATCCCGCGCAAAAATACTAGACGCATTTTGTCAGACCCTCAACACCACTTCCAGCCAGAGTTTTTCAACCCTCCCGGGAATTCGGTCCCATGTAAATTCCTACAGGAGGCCATCCCGATCGGGACGAAGGCTTCTCCGACGACCGCAGCTACAAAACCGTGACGAGAGGAAGGCTGGTGGTTGGTGGTTGGAGATGTGGAGGAGAGTTGGCGCCAAACGCCCGGCTGAGAATGCGACCCCCCTGCATTCCTTGAGGCGCCCCTGGGGTCACGCGACGGCCATGTCCAGGGGTGCTCAACTCTTTTGAGTGTGGTGTGGTTTGTGGATGAGATGGGAGTTGGTCTGTGGGTGGAAAAAAAGAAAAGGTGAGGGAAATGAGTGGTTTTTAGTTGGTAATGTAGTTCGGTTGTTTTTGAAGGAGATTCATGTTGGTGTTAATCGAATGAAAAATATTGTTTGAATGAATATGGAGAAATTGTGTTTGGCAATGATGGTCTTTTTGTTCAAAATTGAGAATTTTAATGAAAAATTGAGGTCTGAAACGTTTATAATGCGCTACCCTAGACTATGACGGTTGCAAATATGTGATATTAAATTAGCGGGGAAAAAATACGATACGAGTTTTTTTTAGATTTCACGAATGTTTATCGGTATATTATAATATTTGACATGTGACGGTGGAGTCGCAGTTTATGTTCTTTTCGATAAATTATCAGCTGTATTTTCTTATTCATAGATATTTATAAAGATTTGATACAAATTGAATATTTAGTATGCCGAAAGGGTTCAATATTGCTCCGTCGGCGCCAAAATTTTTTGTAATCTGAATTTGAAATGAATATGTTGTTAAACAATAGTCGTTCGACGAATGACGATTAATTGGAAGAAAATTAAGGTACGTATCGATAAATATGATTATTTGAAGAAAAAGAGCTTTTTATTATGTTAAATTCACCGCAATTTTTTTTCAAATGAATTTTTGTTGCATGTAATTGAATTTCCAATATAACAGTCATTTTGGTTTATTTTCATGATTTTTTCCCACTATTTATTTAATTTTATAATTTTTTTAAAATTCAAATTGTTGTTCAACTTGGTGTAAAGCTATATCTATCAATTGGTAATATAATTTTTAAAAATCGCCATCTACAATATGATCAATCGCGATAAGGAACAGGTACCACACTCAATTATAATAATAATTTTATTTATTCATTCATTTTGAAGTTTTGATAAGAATAAATTTTTCATCGAAATAATATGCAGAACACTTAACGATAACGAAACTAAACAAATATTCAATTCCTCCACAGAACATTAAAAAATTAATCAGCGGTCTTCGCGAAAAGCACGGTCGTTGTCGCATCTTGTTCGGTGGACGGCATGTTGTACAAATCAGTGGAAAAATGAAAATAAAAAATATTCCAACCAGATGAGAACACGTGTAGGTTTATCTAAATAAATATTTCGGAATACTAATTCGACCCGCGAGCGGTACGTTCCAGATAATATACCCATTGTCGTTTCATTCAATTCTTCTAAAAGTCGACCTGTGTCCATTTTTCATATCGTACATTATATTGTTACGAGTTTCTCGTTCTGGATGTTATTCAACTGTCTCTTTTAATACGACGATAAAAATAAGTAAAAAGAACTCAATCGTTATTAGCTCAATGAATTATTCAGAATCAAAGTGATGTATTAATTGAAACTTCATACGAACTGTGGAGCATAATCATACCATATGTTTTTTATTGAGAATCGAAGCTGAATAAAATATTTTTTTCACACGGTTCCTTGATAAATAACATCGTGAAAACTTCACATATCTCAACATCGTGCAACAAAAAATGATGTGAAAAATCATCGCCGAATAAAAAAGGCTCGCGTGATTTCCACGAGGCCCACTTCCGAGTCGAAAGCGCGCGCTTTTCAATCGCAATAATTTATTCACTTTTCATGCCATATATCAAAATGCGGCTCTCGATCGCCTAATATACATACGATCGTGTTTGTTTGTATAATAAGGTGAAAAATAAACGTACATAAACGCGTGTAGCCATACATGCCTTTTTGTACGACTCGCTCCTTACTATAGCTACAGAGATTCACAACCTTTTTCTGATAAAATAATCAATAAATCTTATTTGTATATGTCCTTCAATTTTAAATTTTTTTTTATAATGAGTGTACGATCATCTCTTACAATTAGTCTGCTGGAAGTAACCATTTCATCTTTTATCAAATTTATATGAATATTACAATTCATTTTATTTTAATTTTGATTCGATATTATAAATTTCCATAATTCAAAATGTTTTATCTGAAGTCCTGTTTGATGCGTTTCGTTAAATTTATATGACAATGATCATCATTATCATATACAATTTATATAATATAATGTTTATTTTAGGATATTAGGATTGCTATCAGTTACATGCTTTTTCTTATTGTGTGATAATAAATTTATTCTCAAAGGATCAATTATTGAAACCATCTTTCCTTAAAATGTTTCATTGTTAAATCGATAACGATCAATCAAATCCATCTACTAACAATATCATATGTGTCTTAACTTTACGATAAATTATTTAACAAGGCTATTCTATTGTTTTATATGAAAAAAAAACAGATAGATCGTACTTAACGAATGTTCAATTGAAAATTATTTGGTATTAAAATGTAAATTTTAAATGCGATTTTTTTCTTTGAAATATTATAATATCATTTAGTACGCTTCCAAATTGATTGCGACACACAATTTGGGAAGCTCTGCTATAGCGTAATAAGGCATAGGAGGCTCGGGCCGGATCGTGAGACCCCTAGTGGGGGAAATAAGATTTATCTGCACTCAAAACAGAATGCCATTTATATAAATATATGAAATGTATTTTATATTTACGCAATGTGTACGTATGTAAAATGATAATAATAATGACTATAATAAAATGAGTCGCATTTTATTTATGAATTTTAGAAATTCATTTTCATAAATATCGATTTTTAGAATATAATTTTTATCTATAAATTTTTAACGAGTTAAACATTTTAATTAGAGAAAATTGTTATTTGATGTAAAGAAAAATTCGATGTGTCACAATATCTGTTTTTCAAAAAGGATTTGAAATTTCAATGATCAAGGTTTATTTTGGCGAAAATATTAAAAACTGCCGCAAAAAATATCTTAAACAAAATTAAAAAAAATGCAAGTGGCGATGGTATCTCGGTCATTTTTTCCGGACATTTTCGGATCGGACCGTGGTCCCTGGGGTCCTCGAAAAATTCCTGTCACAGTGGGGCACCTCGATAAGACCACTATACTACTATTATATTATGCTATTATAACGTATTATGAATATATAAAGTACATTCGAGTTCGTATACATTTATCGTTCAGATGAAATTCACGAATAATACTATGATGATGGAATGTGCTTTTATCATATTCTCAGAGTATGAAAAAAATGGCCGTTATTGATATTTTTCTTACAAAGTATTTCACAAATCGAATTCAATTAATATTGATACATTTGCGAACTTCTATAGCCGACATTTAAAGATGATATCATTTTTCAAAACCGAAGTCAAAATATCAATACCCTTTTACATTTGAATAAATTTAAACGTTTGTATTAAATTCATGTTAGCACGCTGAATAATTCTCTGTTTTGACTTTATTGATCAAATTAATAATTTCGGTAAAAATTAAAACGATACACAACATCGGGATGAAAACGTGTACAACATAATTAATTTAACTTCAGATATGTTTGCATAAACGAGTGATTCATATGCGATTTATCGAACAAAAAAAAACAGTATAGATCTTCGCGGGGTCCCACCGTTTAAAAATATCATAAATCCGTACAAATGAAATATCGCGAGAATGAAAAATATTATAAATAATGCATCGACGCAGATGTCTAATAATTCTGTCGCCACGGGGTTTGATAAATACGTGACGTGTCCTAAAATATGAATCTCCTGGAATGGATACGGAGGACGGGACTCTTTACGATTACCATATCGAAATAAAAATTTATTTTAAAAAATATTCTAGATTATACCCGGAAAAATACCTAATCCGAGCTTCCTGCGCATATTCATCGACCGAATAAATAGATGTAGGTGTTATTGGGATGATTGGTCGGAGCAAGTGAAAAATTATAATAGGGTGGCTCGTTCGAATATAATCTAACGATCGGGACATCTTTTTTATGGGTCTCTATGTTAACCACGTTAAATTTATCGAGGAAACCTTTTCGAATGACCAATTGGTGGGATATGATATATTGGTAGACGCTGTGGGACAATGTCGAATGCATCCGTAAAGGGGAATGGGTGAAAGTTTTTATTTAATGCGTTTTATATTAAGCTATAATCTTAAATGGTGCTGTAAACGATTGACTCCCAATTAACTAAAATTTAAATTTAATTTAATGATATAAAATTGAAATTATTCATCGTAATATGATACAAAAATATATACGTCAACTCCGTATTTTCAACAACCATAAAGAACGCCATAATATCAATTTAGTATCCCTTTCAAAAGAAAAAATAACATTCTGTGAATCGTTATCGCGGACATTAAACGTAAGTACACACACTTACACGCATCATTTTGAAATTTGATATTTTTCAATGGGCACACGAATAAACTAAACAAGCAGCTACCTCAGATATCCCACGCGATTGATTTTCCTCAAACAAATCAACAACAGTGTAGCGGGTGAATTGAAATTTTCACATTCGTTCAGTTTTCATTAGGCGGCTCAAATTAACGCTATCTCGACGGACCTGTTAATCCTTTGTTAACACTGGAGACCCATTCGCCCTTCGGGGTCATTGGAGCCTTTTATTTTATATTTGTAATGACTCCTTTTTTCGTTTCGTTTTATTTTTGTTTCCACCGAAACACCGAACGTTATCATTTATTAAGTCGTTGCGTGTTGTATTCGGTCCGGTCGGTCGCCCGCCCACGCAAGCACCACCTCATTCATAAACACCACATCATTCAACAACCATCATCGACACACACGTGTTTTTTTTTTATTTCACATCCACACATATGCGTGATGATGTTTATTCAATGATCGAAAGAAATATCAATGGGAGATACGTGAAAAAACAAAATAAATTGTGTCGAGAATGCTCCGAAAACGTGCGAATATTTATTGGGCGGCATTAAAAGTTTGGCTATTCGTTCGGAAATGACTCAATAGTATCGGTGAACATTTAAAATATTATATTTCGAATGTGTGTATAATAAAAAAAACTCGCCAAATTGAATATGGTAAACTTTGGCTTTTTTTCCCTTTGATACATGATGATGTTTGCATTCGTGAATACCTTTCGCATGAAATAACATATGTGCACAATAGAAACTTGCTGTCAAAACGTCGTCTGAAAGTCGGTCGATCTGAAAACATAATAAACGTATCATTCGGATTGGACGGTCGCTTTGAGCAAGCACAAAAACAAGAATGCTTTCGAAATTTAAATTTCATATATTACGTATATGCATTTTTCATGCAAAACAGCCGTCAGTCATATTTTGATCTATGGAATGCATTGCGGAATAAGAAATACAGTGAATACTCAGTTATTCGTTCTGATAAATATATGTTTTTTTAAATTAAGCAAAGATGGTTATATGAAAAATATAAAAATTATAGTTTCGAATATTATTGTAAATGATACATATCGTTCAGTTCGAAAAATCAAGTGCATACCGTATCAACGAGCAAAAAATTCACCATAAAAAAATGACAATAGTCTCGTATCGTTCTATTTCGATGAAGACGAAGCAGACATCAATATTTGTCCACGGACATAATAAATAAATAAAATACACAATACACATGGGTTCCTTTTGTTGGGCCAGAGCGTGCGGCCGAATAAAGTCATAAAACATCATTTCGCAACGACTGTTTGTATTCAAATCGACCTGACCAACAAATGTGGACCGAACGAGCCACACAATGTGGCTCGACGATAATTTAGTAGTTTGTCGTCTTAGTACACTGAAGGACCTCCTGTGAGAGACTCCCGAAAGGGACCCCGTTTGCTTTTTGTCCTGAAACCAACACACATTCATTTTTTTCCAAAGATTCGAGATTGACGCTCAATTAGTGAACGTTTTTCAGTTCCGAAAGCTTGTCCGGAATGTTGTTTTCGTTCGTGGAATTTGTGCGCATATTTGTTTTGAGTAATTTCAGATGATCGATTAATGTAGAATCACTCGCTAATCGTCAAACGTGAGAAATTGCTTGTGTAGGATAGGAATCTGTTTTTTCGAAGTAATAGATTTTTTTATCGGGAATATTTGTGAATGAATTATGTGGATTCGATCTTTTCGAATAAATGAGCTTCGTTTTTAATTTATTGGACGCTGCGAGAGAAAAGAATGTCGAACGAATAATATTCTCTTGATTTTGTATGGGTGAAACGATCGATACGAAGTTGATTTTGTGAATTTTGCATACTTATGTAAATTAAGATTGACTTGTTACGGATTTTATGGAAAATTTAATAGTAAAAACGTTTAATATTTATTTTGTTAGCTTAAAATGATTACATTACATAAAATTGATTCGAATGTCTTCCGTTAAATATTTGACTATTATATTACGATCGAATTCGTAAATTTAGAGTGTGATAAAAATTGAAATCGTTCGAATTTTACTATAATATAACATCTTTATCGAAATCAACATGTCAACATACTATTTACGAACACAAGATAATCTACTTATGACTAATTTGTGTCTCTCAATCCAAAGCGTTAGCAATGATCCAATTTTACACCACCGCTCGAGCTCCGTCATATTAATAAACCGACCCGACACATTATAAGCACGATATATTATAAATTTCTATTAATAAAATTCAAACATTTTTTACTAGAATAATTAACGATTTAGCCTTGTCGAATACACCGATAACCGAAATCGAACAACATATTATCTAATGTAGTTAATAAATAGATTTAATCACGCATTAATGATTTGAACATGTGGAATTTCCAATTTTTTCGTCACATTTTTTACATTAGGCTATACATGTTGATGATGATGAATCGAATTTAATCATTAGCTTCAGAGTTTCAGGACACCCCGTAGATATAATATTGTGTGCACAGTGTGCGCCGAAGAATGCGAACACCCGTATATCCGACTCTCGCATAGTCCGAATACGTGACATTTGCGCGCGTGCGAATTCCTAAGCGTTTTGCGCGCACACCACGTATTAATAATCCGAATTTACGAGACAAACGAATCTCGCTAGGAATCCGAATCAATCTCGAGTACCTCTTATGGTATAAAAGTCGAAAGATTGATTGATCCTAGCCGGAATCGACAATTTCGTAACGATCGTGTTATACAATTGTAGCACCGAATTCAATGGTTGATACGGCGAATATTTTCGTTGTTTTATTTATTATTTAAGATATTGACATGTACAATATATTAGATGGTTTCAAAAGTCATTTGTAAATGTGACGAAAGAGTGGGCAAAAATAAAAATTTGACTTATAACAGTAGAAAGTAACGTTTCCTCTTGCGTTCGCTTGGCGTGAGACTTTTCGACCGATGCCATTCATCATGGTCGTCTTTTGTTGCAACCGCAGTGCAGTGCGATTGTCACCGAAGATTTTCTAAACATCTCTCAAACACATATGCACGTTCGGCATTGGCAAAATACACGATCGATACTGAGAAATGCACAATGCTAGAAAGGTGCAGTTTTGCGGTGACCACCCGCAACAGCGTGCAACCGTGGACACATGTTATGTCTGTTGTCGTCTTGTACGTACAACAAAAGAGGGCCAGATTTTTTTGAGAAAAAAATAAATAATGCCAAAGGACTTGTAATAATTCATCGTGGACATAGAGACGTTTCGTAGAATTAGATTGCATGAAAATCGTATCTATTGATATGTTTTCGTTAGTTCGATACATACATATATGAAAATCTTCTAGGATTTTTTTTATTATTGTGCTATTTAAATTTCACGATCGTTTTCTATTATTTTGAAATTCAATACAAAAATTTCACTATAGATATCAAAATTGCCATACATGAATTTAAATTGAGTTTGTTGTAAAACAAGGGATCATAACAATTTGTCAATTATGGTTAAATCACTTAAAATGTATCCATGCGTTCATTGTTGATGATTGTCGACAATGGTTGACTGAAGCATTGCGCAAAACAGTTGTAGTTATCCGTTTGCAAACCATGCGCTGGCCATTAGTCACAGGAGGGTGTTCCCGGAAACGCGAGTCCTTTGTCCATGTGACAGGATTTTTCATATATGTTGTATATTTATTATATGGACACAGGTACGCTGGGAATCGAGATAATGACGACTACGAAGCTTTCTGTTTTAAAACGCGTCAATTCTACATTTCCAAAAAAATAATGATTTTTGATATTAAAAAAAATAACTATATTTACAATCTACCAATTGAGCATTTATGAATACAAATGGCATTTGATTCAATCATCAAATAATATAATTATATTTATTTTTTAAGAATAATTTTGTGAAAATTCTCAAATTTTCAATTATAACCAAAATTTATTAACTTTCTATTGAAAGAAAAGCAAGTCAAGGCAAACTTTAGCAAGGTTTTATTTGATAATAACGATAAGAAATCTGATTTCAAATTTAACCCTTACTATCTGTAAAATTTCTAAAATATAAAAAGAACTTTTGAAAGCGATCGTCCGTGTCAAGAGTGAGGACACGCGTGGACAGACGGACGCGCGTTTTGCTGGTGGCATCTTCATTTCATGGAATTTGGCAAAATGTGGGGACGTCGGGGGGCGTAGGCGCCGCGGGGGCTCCGCATTGTCCACGGGGCCCCCGCATTTTTCTTTTGTGGATTGTAATGACATGTAATTCATCATACTGGCGAAATGACTCCAACATCCCCCCAACCCCGATACTTGGCGGTTGCAAACGAGAGCGCTGCGAAATCAATGTTCTGTTGTTAAAATAGCATCATTATGTTCGACTCGAATAATGGAATCATGAAATTATGATTTAACGGTTAGTGAATTTTATAATTTTTTTTTAGATGAAAATATTTACATTTTTTGAGAATCATAATCGATGATATTTCAAAATAATTAAGTAATAGTCAAAGCATAATTTAATATTTAGATTATGTGTATTGTTTTATGAATAAATCTTTCTTTTTAAAATATAATTGATGAAAATTTAAATTTAATCGAATTTCAGCGCAGGACATAAACATTTCGAAGCACTGTCGAATTTTCGTACCTGAACAAGACGACTCGGATATTACGCATCCCCAAGTGGAACATGTTGTCAAACATGCTTTGTTAAAAATGACCAGAGCTCTCTAATGTGGCAAAGAGATACGACACGAAAAAAAAGCAACTGACTACAATGGCGGCGAAAAAACATCATTATGAACGTTTAGAGAACGGCACAAAAGGGCAAATAATCAATTCGAGCACGTTTTGCGAGTTGAATACATATTTTTGTAAACACAAAGATGTACAGAGCATTGTGCTTAATTTATTATGCGATATATTACCGAGCGAGCACGTGTACTGTGATTTTTTTCGTTTATTTTCGGCGGCAAATTGATTTGATTGGAATGCGAAATGGATTGAGCATATAAAATTTATCTGCGGTATTCATGTAAAGTATTGCGCTTATTTTTTCGTTTTATTATTGATCTATCTAATTTCGCTGAGACGACAGTGCGTTATTAATCAAAATTCAGGAACGCCGTTGGTCCGCGGTACGATCACGACAATACCAGTGGCGTACGTGACCGGTCTTTATTTGTGATTAAATCGATCAAATAACTTTCACAATATTTGCGCAATTTTTATTTAAATTCTTTATTATAGATTATTGAGTCAGTGACTTAACTGATTAGAAAGTATATATTATTATATCAAATTTTTTTCAATCATAATATAAAAAAATAGTAATTGTTATGAAATACAGGGTGGTCTAGGACAAGCCTTAAAAATATGATAGGTCATATTATTTGGGACATTTCAAACTAAACATACCCTAGTCCAAAGTATCATAGTTTTTGAGTTATTATTTATTTTTTTTGATTTTTAAGAAAAAATCCAAAATCTCTCATTTGCACATTAATTCCCAAATATAATAAAAGATAATCCGGAAGACAATTTTTTTTTTTTTGTTTGTTTACTATGTATTTAATTCTTAAATAGGATTACAAAAATTTACATCAGCAAAAAAATTAATAAAAATGCATGATAATATACGATATTAGTTATCAAAAAATTACTCAAGCCTAGAAAATTTTGATATTAAGTATTTATTTAAAAAACGAAGCCCAAAGTTCTCAAATATTTTTAAAGACATCTCTGTTAAAAGACTATTCGATTGATGTATCAAAAATGCCAATATCTAACTGATTTTCAAATTTAGGGCACGAAAATGAAACCGAAAGACAAAATTTTTGACCTCTTTAAGACTTTCCCCAAACCTTTTGACCCTATAATTCATAAAATTTTCCTTAACACCAAATATTTCTAACGTGTAAAAAAAAAAACAAAAAGCAATTCGATTTCATTATTCAAGACCTTTTGTGATCTTACAATTAGACTACAAATAACATCGTTCACTGCATAAACACTACAAAAATAAATAAAAAACCTTCCTCCACTAAATTTCAACTTACAATCAAAACCAAAAACACTTTCACACCAAACTTTCCACACCTCCACACTAAAAACAAATTCATCATGCGCCGTCAACGCGAGGCGCCACTGGGCGGTGCCGGATGGCGGGCGGACGGGCGAAGTGCGTACGGTGATAAATAGTCGAAGCAGACCTAATTGATCTATGCTAGAGGCCCAAGGATAATTATTCAAATCCCCCGCATATGGTGTAGGTGACAAGAGGGACCGAGACGGAGAGTCCCAGTCCCTGTGAGTCCTTAGGAGCGAGGAGGAACGCTCTCGCAGAAGTGACACGCCATTATGGATGCTGCGGCAGTACCCGGACCGATACCTCATTAAGGACCACCCCTGTGACCTCTCACCCCTTTGCGATTTCGTTGAATGTGGACGATCGAGTGGTGTTGGATTCGACGATGAAGAGGATGCGTTTTTCGTATTTGGGTCGTAGGTGATGCCGGAGTTTGTTGGTATGAGGCTTTTTTGGAGCGGAGTGATGTTTTTGTTAAATGTTGTGATTGTAAGAGGGACCGATATGGAAAGTCCTGGTCCCTGTGAGTCCTCGGGAGCGAGGAGGAACGCTCTCGCAGAAGTGACACGCCATTATGGATGCTGCGGCAGTACCCGGACCGATACCTCATTAAGGACCACCCCTGTGACCTCTCACCCCTTTGCGATTTCGTTGAATGTGGACGATCGAGTGGTGTTGGATTCGACGATGAAGAGGATGCGTCTTTCGTATTTGGGTCGTAGGTGATGGCGGAGTTTGTTGGTATGAGGCTTTTTGGAGCGGGATTTTTGAGGAGTGATGTTTTGTTAAATGTTGTGATTGTAAGAGGGACCGATATGGAAAGTCCTGGTCCCGGTGAGTCTTCAGAAGCGAGGAGGAACGTTCTCGCAGAAGTGATACGCCATTATGGATGCTACAGCAGTATCCGGGACGATACCTCATTAAGGAACACCTCTGTGACCTCTCACCCATTTGCTATTTCGTTGGGTGTGGACGATTGAATGGTGTTGGATTCGACGATGAAGAGGATACGTTTTTCGTATTTGGGTCGTAAGTGATGCCGGAGTTTGTTGGTATGAGGCTTTTTTGGAATGTGATTTTTGAGGAGTGATGACCTCTTACCCCTTTGCGATTTCGATGGATGTGGACGATTGAGTGGTGTTGGATTCGGCGATGAAGAGGATGCGTCGTAGGTGATAGCGGAGGTTGTTGGTATGAGGCTTGAAGAGTGTGATTTATGAGTGATGTTTTTGTTAAATGGTGTGATTGTAAGGTCAATGGTATGGTATGTGAGTTATTTGTTGGCGACGTTAAAAATGTAGATTGTGTCAATAATAAGTGAATGTTTTTATGAAATACCTAATAGGTTATTTAAAGAGCCTCATTTTTCTTGAAAATTATTTATTCAAATAAAACTCGGGTCTCATATAACATGGTTTTATATAATGTGATTTTTATATTACACAGTTAATGAATTGTGACCTATTTTTGTACAACAAATTTTATTATATATGACATGGTTTCAGAAAAAAATATTAAAAAATAATCGAGTACTTAATGCTTTATTTAGGTGCATAAGATATTTATTGGCATAAGTGCGTAAATTATTATTTTTTTTAATGAATTTCGCGCGTAGTTCGCAAGTAATATTTATCAATTTTTAACCATATCTCAATGAGTTTACACGTTGTCCAGAAGCACCTTTTGTCATTAGAACTATTAGCATGTGGACATTTAGACGATCTAAGAGAAAACGATTTGTAAAAACTGTCAAACATAATCTCAAATAACACACACGTAAAATTCGTTAAGAAACCTAATTTGCGGAATTATAATGCATAAATTACGCGGGATATACATTAAAAAATAAGTACTTACAATGCATTTTATCTAAATACGTAAATGTATAAGTAATTTCTATATTTTTCATTAAAAAAGGGTACTAAAAAACTCTGATATTTTTTTTGAAACGAATACTCAAATTTTTTATGAATTTCAACCCTCGTATAACACGGATTTGCATTACACGACGTTTTTGTGGAACCATATAACGAGGCTCAAGTCTCGAGTGTATTTTTTTAAAATGTTTATTATTATGCTTTTTTTCCCTCTTTCCAACTCTTGACTGAATCAAATGCTATATCGTTTCCTTTTCGAAAAGTAACGAATAACGATTTGAATAGAAAAAAATCACCCGAAACAAATATTTTGACAACAAAAGGAAATCGGTCTATCGCGGTCAAATTATTAAAACAGATAAGGCGCTAATATTTATTGTCATTCTCTCGTATAAATGATCTTTGTTCTCTCGCTGACCATAGTCGGTGGTGCATAATAAATCACCAATCTCTCGGTTTGTCACTGCTGAGAAATAAATGAGATTTTTATCGGTCGACTCTCCGATATACGATATAGAAATAAGAATGGGCCGTTTGAGATGTGAGTCGAAAACTGAACACGTATAAGCACTGCTCTGGTCACTATCAATCTGTACAAATGGGACGTTTTATACAAAAAAAAAATATATAATACTATTTCGCAATGCGAAATTTTGAAAAAAAATCACATTAGGATAAGAGGATATGCAACATTGTGGCTTAAACTATCTACGAATATAAAGCCCACGCTTTGTACTCTTTCATATGAAACACAATTTCAACGTACGGAGTATGTGGATATTATCGCGATTGTAGTTTTCCCCGTAATGTCAACTCGTCTTAAGTTATTTTCTGTACAGTTTTGTTAAAGCTAGATGTATCAAATGCTCACAGTGGTTTCATATTCAAACACATCTATTCGATAATTTGAATACCATTAAAAAATAATATGTAATAATAAAATTTTTAATTTACACCATTCTTATGAACGCCCTGTATACAAGAGAACAAATCAACCTTTTCTACCAAGCAATACGAAAACAAACACATTTCACACAAACGAAAAACCCACCAAAATCCTCACACATATACCGATTGACCAGTTGGACACCTCTGCGGCGTAAAAACGAAAAGAACAGTACCGACCGAATGGTAGGTACGCTGCGCCTAATTGATGTGTCGTCTTTGTTTAGCTTAATTCCAACACGGTTTGGCCATTAGGGGGTTGGTCTCGTCGGGCCCTATCTAGCTCAGGATCTGGGTCCCCAAAACCATGATCGGGGCCTCCTCCATCTCGGAGAGGTCCGAAGATCCTCGGTTCTTGGCGATCTCGAGGTGTTATTGTCGAGGTTGATTAATGGGCCGGGCCAGGACCAGCATCCGGCCTCTAATTGGACTCTTACGAAAAAAGGAAAGGTTCGTGTGTCTTCTTCGGGACTTCCTCTACTTTTGTATGACGCGCCGCGTTTGGGTGGGTGTTGCTGCGTCGACGATCGGGTGATTTTCGTTTTAGATTTTTTTTTATGTGTGGATACAGTTATCTTTCTATTTGAATGGTTTGATTTTTATTTTGTGTTGTTATTAGGGCTTGCAATTTACCGTCAAATTTCAATTACCGGTGAACGGTAAATTATTTTTCCGATTATCGGTTTACCGGTTACTTACCGATAAATAAGAAAAATTGATGTATGAGATTAGATGATAAAAGTATAATTGTATATGGCTATTTTAACTAAAAACAGTATCCTTGATTAATAATGTCATATAAATCCATACATATATTTTATGTGACTTTCAGTGCTGAAACTAAAATAAATGATTACAGGTTTGCAAAACCATAGTGGCGCCCTTCACTCATAAAAGCGCCCTTTCAATTTTTTTTCGCAATAATTTTTCTTTATAATATGCCTATCTGTCATTAATTCGCGATAAAATCGTTTTCGGTAATTGCCGGATAGTACATTTTTGGCTATTTACCAGTGAACCGGTAAATAGGTTAATCGGTAATATAAGCCCTAATTGTTATATCGTAAGAATTTTATTAATTAAAATAAAATGGTTGATTTTAGAGTTATTGAAGAGATAATGAAAAGATATTGATACATTTTTTGTAAAAAAAAAATCCAAAAAGTGCGAAAATATCCATATCTTGGCCATCGATCAAAAAATCCGAGAGTGCACAATACAATCAATAACACAACATTACTGAATCGAATCACATCTTTCATCCACGAAAACAAACAAATAAATAAAAACGAACAATCGCGCCCGACTCCGAAGATGACACACGGGATGATATATGCCTTTACAAATGACTCAATACGGGGGAGAGGATTCTTCTTCTTCTGAATAATATAACACAAAACGACGACGAAAAAAAATATAGAGTTTGTCTTCGTATCGGTCGGTACAAGCGGCGAACACGATCACGGCGCGTTGATAAAAATTCTCCAAAACGAGTGGAAAAAAACGGTCATTCCGTTTCTAGATTGTAGATTCCGAGCGCGGGGTAGGCCGAAAAAAAATCGTACGGGGAGGACAAGACGGAATTATGTCATGTTGTGATGTTGAGCCATCGTGTTGTCGCAGCGTGGTGCTCCTCGCGATGCCACGGATCTTCCGTGAGAAACTACTATTTTTCACAATGTCCAAGCACACACGTTTATGTATGTGCGCGGCGGGCCTCTAGCCGCTGGATGTCAAAGTGTGGGGCGTGTTGGTTTCGAAGTTATGTGTACGTGTTGAAGGAGTGGGATTTTTGAGTATATTCAGTGATTGTGTACGATTTGCATGGCCCGCATATCCTGAAATTGGGTCTAGAGCCAGAAATTTTATCAACCCCTCTCTTTTCACCGATTTTTTTAAATTACATAGTTTTTTAGTAGGCACCGACAGATCGAATGAATATATGATACGAAAATACGAAGATGAATAGAATTGATAGATTCTGTTAAAATAATTTTACATAATTGATCGATGCCGGTTTCTTTTGCAACCTCAAGTCTAGAGCTCTTACAATAGAGTCCTGCTGAACTCCTTCCCTAGTAGGGGGGGCCATGAGAATTTGATAGTGAAAGACGGTTAGGGAGGTCTTTATTTGATTATCAATGATTGCATATGATGATCTTATTGATCAGTTCAAAATGATCGCCGAAGTTTAATTGACAAAGTGGGGCAGTTTGTACATGAATGCGTGTGTTGAAAATAGAAATAACAATAATATCTCAAAAACTATGATATGCACTTTGGATTACGGAATGTTGGGTTTGAAATGTTCCAAATAACATGACCTATCACCTCTTTGAGGCTTTAAGGAGACCTCTGTAACGCTCTGTATAATAAGATTTTTTTTTAATAAAGTTGGTTGCTTGAGTTTTCTTTTATAAAAAAGCAACTTTCAAAGAATCAGATATCGAAAACATATTATGAAGGGTACTGATAATATGAAGCTTCTAGTTTTGATCCAAATTATCCAAATATAAAATGATGTGAATCTATATTTAGAAATTAATATATCATTTTAAACACCAATCAAATATTCATTATGATAAAGAATATATTTTATTCAGAGCATGATAAAATCGGTCATTACTAATTACACTAATTCGATGTTAAATTATTGAAGAAAAAAAGTAATATTGCACGAATTTCTAAACACATCATTATAGCACATTTACGCTCAATTTAATAACCTACAAAGTGCGAGTAATTATGCGATGTCGTGTTTAGTGCGCGGCGAACACAGCAATCCAGTAATGGAACGCAACAAAAAACGAAACAAATAAACGAGCGAATAAATAAATAAAGCGGCGTTAAAAAGTCGTGATTTGCGTGTTCGATGATAGATCGTCGGTTTCGTACAAACGTGAAACAAGCGTTAACACATCGCACACGAAAGACAAAAAAAGCGCAATAACGTAACGTTAATAATTCAAAATTATTACGCGCGCATTTGTAAGTTCGCGTCGCGCTGACGTGTCCGTAACCGTAACCGCGAACGAAAATTAATAAATTAACGAAAATCGCGCGAGTGTATGTGGGGGGAAAAAAGTTTGAAAAATGTAACGGGCGTAGGAATTAAACGGTTCGAAAATGAAAAAAAAGTAGTTGTGAAATGGATTGGGCGGCGCGTGCGAGCCACAGATTGAAATACTGCGGACCGGTTAACTATTGTTGGTTTTACCTTTTCAATGTGTTTAACATTATGAGACCCCTTGCTGTTTTAGGCTGCGATCAGCACGCGGCCAGTCTAACTCGTCGATTCTCAATCTTTGGCTGTTTTGTTTTGAGAAATATTGAATTATTTTAGTGAAAATTATCGGTTGTGTTCGTTGTTATTCGAAATGATATTAATTGTTTTTTTTTTTTAATTATAACTCTTATTTCGCATGAAGTTGGACCTATTTGTTAGTATAAAAAATATTGAAAATTTTTTGTTTTTTTCTTTGAATAGACAGAATGTATTTAAGAAAAATTAATTTATTTTCCAGTTGTCATCGTATATATTTAGTTACTTACTGTAAACTTTCAGATAAAAACCTTTTCAACCCTCTTTCATTCATTGATCATTTATGTATTTCCTATTCTTTGTTTTTGCAAATCTCTTGGCTACGATACTGGAATTTATCTAATTTTTAGTGCCCATTTTCCACACGTCTATTTATCAACTCATTATCATTTCAATTTATAACGCCTGTCACCTTAAATTTACATTTACCGACACTAAAAACTTTCAAGATTGTTGAAAAATATGAACTAAAAATAAATGTTGCGTCCCCAAGTTCGAGATGCACCGAAACCTCCAAATATTATTTCATTATTTAGCAATTTATTATAAGCGAGTCGGGATTAATTCGTCGTATGGGCCGTTTTGTTTTTATGCTTGTATATCTTGTTTAGGAATTCGACATAATATCGACATGATATATTTAAAAAAAATATAATAATACATTTATGAATACGCATACATGTCGTGTGTAATACACGTGTTGTATGTACCCTTGACATTCCACCTATGGAAGTGTTATTTATACACGTTCGATACAGATTATTATATTTATGCATATCGCGATCAATTATTAATACTAATATTTATTTTCGAGCGGCCCATATATTGCTACGGCTATTAGCATTGTAATATTTCGATATAATTATTGAATTCGATAATGCAAATTGTTCCGATTTGAATATGCAAGATTACGTGCGGTAAATTAGAATGAGTATGTATTATGCTATGTACTGTTAAATTGTTTAAATAATTAAGGCAACTGAAAATATTTAATTTTGACTTTTTCGTAACACTCAAATAATCCAAATTTTCCAAAATGATTATAATTTTTAATAGCCGATAATGAGATGCGCATCTTGAAAAATTTCTTTTAATTTTTTGATGAAACATACGACAGAATAATGCATCGAGTTAATAGCTAGGTTATTTTTCGAGATTTATATATTATTTTGAAATATTTTTTTCATAACTGACTCTTTAATATTATATTTATTATTATTTTTTTTCACGAAATAAGAAGTAAGCACATCTCGTACTTCTGATAATATCATGAAGCCTTGCCTCGAAATGAACTTTATTTGAGCTGCATGTGACAATGTTTTTTTTTCCTTTACATCAAATAAGTAGTAGGTCTTTTCAACGAAGATATTTTATATTGATTAGTCATAAAGAAATTACAAATATAATTTTTCATAATTTTTCGGAACACAAAACACCTTCGTTTGACAAATAAAAAATAAGTGTACAATTTTCACGCGACCACATTAATTTCCATTAAACAATCGTACATGCGATAAATTCTCGTGTCCAAACGGAGCGGACGTACTCTTCTCTTACATACGTTACATAACTTTTTTTCATTACATTTATTTTTAATTATACAAGTTTCCAGTGTCGTCATGGCCCGCAAAACACGGTTGCCCTATCTCAACACATCGTTTCGACCTCATTATTTCGGCTGAGTAAAACTTTTCCTGGTTTTGATTTTTTCACAAGTGAATAGAAAATAAAGAAGAAATATGCTCGTGCTTATCAGCAGATAAGGTCACCGTGTTAACATTAATGGAAACAAGAAAGTGAGATTAAAAAAAATGTCGGGAAAAAAACTGAAAAACGTCGAGTTGAAAACGAGCGATGCGTTATAAAGTTAATATTGCGTTTGTTCTCGAGTTATTTATTACGTTATAAAAGATGTCTCCGTATATGGATAGTGATGTGTTTGATTCTTTAAGTTTTTTTTTCAAATTTATTTCGCGATAAGGCTTTTGAGGGATTTTCGCGTCGACCGGTTCTTGACTTGTTTGAATAACGTCAGATATTATATTGTGCAGATAAAGAAAATGCTAATGATCACATATCGGACCTTTGGTGACAAATTGAAACGACAGATAAAACTATCGAATATGTTATTGATATCAAAATGATATTCGATCTTTCCGTATTATGTTGTAATGGCGGTTAATGATTTAACAATGTGTGTTGTTTGAAATTAAATACTGATTTAATTTCGTATTTGATAAAAATGCCGAGAAATCGTTCTAATTACTTACGTTTGTAACGAATTAAAATATTTAGGCTAAAGAAAGATTTAGACGTTAAAATTAGTAGTTTGTTCTTATGAGATCATACATAATTACGATCGGAATTGGATATTATTAATGATCAGTTTCTCTTTACGTGCGTTTCGAAAACACACGTGCATTTCATTCGTCGTTCAATCCTAATAAATCGCACTGAATTTTCAACGTGTGTCTTAATTTCCTGAAAAGTGTATGAACTCACCATGGACTAAGTCCAATTATATAATATTTTTGACTCGTTAATATATTTTTTAGTACTTTCGTGTATTGAAAAACGAAGGTCTGATTATAATTACATTGGGCAAGTCTTGTTGATTTTAAAATTGTTATAATTTCTTTAAAATAATATTGAACATAATTTCATTTTCAATACACGAGAGAGCATTTACAATTCTATTTGTTTTATTAAATGTAATGACGACTAGACGAGCTTTCTAAGAAGTTGAATATTGAATCTATTCATTGCCAACAGTATGCAATTACATTTATCTACTGATAGTGGCAATTGTAACTTAACTTCTGCAATCGGTGGAATAATCAATACGTTTGACATGATATTTTTTGTATTGGAAGAATATTACAAGGGGAATTCTAATTCACTATACTTACTTAGGGGAGTATAATACCTTATATTGATTTTACTAGGCTACTCAAGTTAACTTGGAAATAGCCAGTATTTTTCAATAATTTTTCATTTTTTTGGTTCAAAAGACTTAATCCACATTGATAATCCAACAGTTTTATTTATTTCACGTACACGCCGATCGTGCAGTACGAGATGGAGAGTGAGTAAGGGCTTTTGCACAAGCGAAGCCAAAGATAATGACCTTCCAATAAAACAATAAAGCTCGTTACGCCAGTAAAAGCCTTCGCCTCCGTCAAAGCCTTTGGCAGAATAACTAACTTTATTGCTTCTCAGTCATCCGATCCTTTACAAAGGAACCAAAACCTTTGCCGACGATGAAAGGCCTCGTTCGATACACATCGTATACAGACATAATATAATCAAGTGCGCACACGTCTATAAAATTAACTCGATAAAATACGTAGGTGATTCTGAGTGGATTGATACGCGGTTTATAAAATAAATGTTTAGAAATAATCAGTAGATCCGGGATTGTTGATGAATGTATTAGGAATTAAGATCGTTTTGCAATAACTGATTTTTTTATATTATTATAAAATGAATTGGTAATATGTATTAAGTTTAAGAAATAAAGTAATTGTCTAAATATTGAGTTGGTAACAACTATGATTGAAATCGTTGTCATATTATTTTTACGTTAGTGCTCTTAAAATGCGCTTATCTTTATTTGGAAGTTCGTATCTGAAAAGCTCATAAAAGTTACGAACGTCTAATTTCATCGATGTATAAAAAAGTTTTATTGTACATTTTAGTAGCGTTTGACCAGTAAATTATCATTATTTAATTAGTTAAATATGTATTAAAATTATAAGAACATTAGAGGATGTCAGATAAGTTACAAAGATCAAACTTTTATTTGGGTAATTTGTTCGCATATCGATTAAGATAAATATTCGCGATATGGAATCGACACTGAGTCGAGTTTTTTTAATTAATTTTATAACCAAGATATCAACATTCTTTTATTTTCATTTGAATATATTTGTAATGATGCAACATTGAAAAAAAATCGAATCAAAACTCAAAGTACCCGATATCTTCTAATTATCGCACATGTAGCGTAAACGTCTAAACATTATATTAAAACGCTTGTTCCATACGTTTTCGTTCCACACACTTTTTCTATGCGATTTGTTTTATTTTATTTTTCACTTTATGGGACGATGCGTAAACGGAAACAATAAAATACGGTATTAAATGAAGAAATAAAGCCGCCCGAGCGCGATGGAACCCGATACGGACCTCTTCGAGCAAATTAATGGACCTCCTCGCTGTCGGCGCTTTCCAGACACAAAAACCGAAAGCCGGTACTGTCCACTAAATGTATGTACTAAAATATAAATTTAGTACGTGATGGGTGTGAATTCGATTTTTTTCTTTTGTGAAATTTTGGTTTGTTTTGATGTTACGGACGTTTATTGTTCCACGCCGCAAACGTCGATGTTCTGATAGGTGTATCTATAGATTTCGTTATGATGATGTAATTGTTTATTTATATAGAAATAAATGTTTCAAATTGAGAACAAACCATTTTAATTAAACATTTAAGTATTTAAATATTAAAAATATAATCAGAAAAAAGACAAATGTACATTGAGATTTGTGCAATAAAATGACATTATTTGATAGTACGTGCATACAAATTAATATTATATATCATTTAATTATGATTTATGTTTTTAATTTGAGCTTAGAAGTCCTTGATGACTCTTTAAGTCTTATAATTAAAAAAAAAAATGATGATATTGAAAATACAATCCAATACATACAATACACCCAATCCTCTTTTTATACAGTTCAGAAATAACACGGTTCAAGGAAGAAGAACTGATTATTTTTTTACACGTTTTTTTTCACTTTAACATGGTATAACAAAATTAATTATTATTATTCCAAAATAAGATTCGGTGCAGTCTAGTATACTATTAAAATTATATGTATGTAATTATAGTTATTAAATTAAAAATTTCGATTTTTTTTGATGATTTTTCATGGCGAATTATTTAAAAGTACATTTGGATTGAAGTTTTATATAAATATACTGATAGAGCCTATCTCCAGTTTTTATACGGTCAACATACTTTTTTACACGGTAGTCTTTGGAACGTATCCCCCGTGTAAAAAGAGGATTAGTGTATTTCATTCATATAAGTTTGTAATAAAATTTAAAAAAAAGATTACAAGTGTAAATCTTTAATTATACATTTTTATATAAAAATGGGGTGGATATGGGGTGGATATGAGATGCGGTGATAAGTTTTACAAGTCTCAGTCCAAGAAGTATCTGATTGTGAGGGAAACAAGTTCTCTTCGGGTGTAAAGTTTTGATTGTTCCGTCGGGCCTCTAGGTATATAATAATGTTATGCGAACGAGCGCGAAAACAATCTGCATTTTACATCGGCAGCTGTTACACACTATGCGCGAATTTATATAATTGCAATATAAGACGCAGTCGGATTCTCTGGAGAATGGGGGTGTGAGCATGCAAACATATCTGAAGTAATCGTGAGCGATTAATTTAGAGTTTTGTTCAGTGTATGAAGGTTTTGTATATCGACGGAACGGCTAGCAGTTTGTAAGTTTTAATTCAATCAATCTAAGTTTGAATATATTATTAAAAACTTATATGATTTTAAAATTAAATTTATGTTATAAGAATTATCTAATATAGGTATTTACTATTAATCTCACATTCAGTATATATTATATTTAATAATGGATAGGACCAAATACTTTCGATATGGTTCAGCTATCGAATTTTAATTGGAGGGTGATTGTTAAATATATGATGGATGGTGTTTTCATCAATTATCGCAATTGTTAAACGTTTATAAGCAAACGTAATGCGATCGCGCCTAATTTATGCAAACATTCAAATGCAATTCGTGCATACAATTGAACTTGTATTTGCAAAGCTCAGAAAATGCACAATAAAATCGACATCGAAAGATTGTTAACATTTTTTACGGGCGCAATACGTTTCGACAATAAAAGCACGCCTCCTCAATAAAGTGCATTTGCGAAATGAGCGCGTAGGAGGAGCAAATATTTCGGTATCATTGTTCACTTCAAGTGCTGTAAAACTGCAACGTTCGAATTGCAAATAATTAGAAATTTATTGCAGTTTGTGTGCGCTTTTTCGCATTTCGAAATACGAAATTTATTCTGGTTTTATTGAAGCGGAGGATGAATTAAACCAGACGGACAATTGTATTGTTTTTCACACCTGAAGCGTTCGAATTATACGCAGAGTTTTCAAAAATGAAAATAAGTACGCTTATTTTTCATCGAAAATTCGATAATAGGTACATATTTGTATAATTATTGCGTCATAAGAGTTTTTGTTCCATTAATTTTTTTTTAAATATAAATATTATACATAACCATATAAGTAAGTAATATTTTTAATATCATTCACACAACGAACTAGCATTTCTTATGATACTTGATATTTATGTTATCGAAAACCAAGCTTTATTTTAAGAAATTTATTACAAAAGTTAAGCGAAATATAACGTGACTATGACTGTCTTGAGAACAAAGATTTCAACCAATTTCATGAGTTATCTTTATCTCATTTTTATTATACGGGGCGTTATATCGGCTTTATTAAATCGATGTAACTATAGTATCAATATGTTAATAATATAATAATTATTTATTCTGTTCAATTACGATAAAATAATACGTTAATGATACGTTCAAATAAGCCTTATTTTCAATGTGTCGACAGATTCACATATATGTAAAAGTGATGCGATGCAATTTTCCCTTCAGTCAAACTATCGAGTGCTCTTCAAACGCTTTATTGGCGTCGCCCTTGTCGTTATCCTTTTGGTTTAGACTCGTTGTTTGCGTGATACGCAAGCATAAAAAGAAAAACATAGGAAGGTAAAAAGCAAACGGCACACGTTAAAAATAAAAGCGAAAACGAGCCGTCGTTACGATTATTTCAGTCGTTTTTGTGGGGATAAGGGACGATTTAATTGATACACCTCGTTTTTTCCACTCTACAATTTCGAATTTCTACTTAATTTTATGCCCGTTTCGACAATAAATCTAAAATACATAACATATCAATATAATTATCATTTATTTAATAATTTCAAATCATCGAACACACATCGATTCATAGATGTCGCTAAAAATCTATTAATTTAAAAAATAACGCGTTCTTTTTTCTATCATATTCACTATAATTTCAATATGAAAATTAAAAAAAAAAAACTGCAAAATAATCAATAAAAATAAATATTCGTAAAATATCAAAAATGGATTTGAATATGTAAAAGTTCAACATAATTTTCGTTACGCGTCTTTTTATCGTCGACATATCGGATTTGTCGTTGATAATCGAAGGGGTTGTGTGCCACCTGTCCCCCGTATCGGGATCCGAGTTATTGCCGTCTTCCGTAACTTTTGACGGTTGTCCTATATCAAATAGAACATTAGGGTTGGTGACCCCTGAGAATTAATGTGTGTTTTTTCGGTGTCGAGTAGGGTTGCGGAATAGGATTTGGGCTGGATGAAGAAACAAGATTTTTCGGTATCGAATTCGGATTCGGAGCAATTCTTTCGATAATAAATTTAGTTTTCGTGGCAGTGTTTATCGTTTTGAAACGGTAGTACCTGTGAAATTTTTTATGAATAGTAAAAATTAATGTGCATTAAAAATTATAACGTGAATGGAAAATTTGAACTGCGCGAATTAGTCATACTTCGTTTATCGCAATCGATGAAAAATGCTAATTACACATTAGCCTTTTGTAATATTTGCGTTTTATTACTAAATATATTTATGGGTGGTCGTAATAAATGGGGTAGAAAAAAGTGTGTAATCGATAATGAGACCTTTATTCGAAATAAATATACTGAACGCACGAAATTAACAAATATCAATAATGAAGTCAAACTTTATCAGAGTTGTTTGATCTTGGTTTAACATTCGATTTGCATAACAATTATATGCGTAATATGAAACTTATGGATTAATTTAATTCCTAATGCGATTTTTATTTGATTAAGTCGAATAAAGCATGGTTGATTTCCATTTTCTGTTTGGAACTTTGAATTTAAATGGTTACTAGAATTTTAATATTTCGGGTCGGATATATGAAAACTACATTAAATAACGTGCTAAATGTTAATAAATCAATAGTTTAATATGTACAGTTTTTTGTATGCAAATTCACCGAATTTATGTAACAAATCGAAATCAACCAATTTTTACTGCAAATTAAATTTTAAATTACTCGATACGATCTTAATTATTGACATGGTAATGCATTTGCATAATATATCAAAAAAGGAATACTACGAACGTTACGTACCACTAAAAATTCACACCGTTTCACAAGCAAAATTTTACATTTGTTATACAAAATAATATGTATTGATACCACACACATATAAGTACTTATATACTCGTACAAAAAATGTATTAAGTATGTTTTTGCTACAAATTATTTAGTACATAGATTTACCACTTTAATTGGACAAACGATGTTTATTTTGATAATCAACGAGTACCCACAATTGGTTAATGAGAGCAGATTTTTGATTTTAATATTAGTAAACTACTTATTAGTTTACTATTTTGTAAATAAACTGAAATAGTTGAGTTTAAATAATAAATTTTCTAAACCCCTATCTACAAAATTAATTTCTTCAGTTCACGATAAGTGGTTAGTGAAGTATCCTTTATACGTTTGAAAATACCTGCTTTTATCAAGAAACACTTGATATTCATAAGTCATTTAATTAAATACAACTCGAGTGATAGTAAAATAAATAAATAAATATTATCTGAGGAAAACAGTTTTAAACAAATTTATATATTCCAAACTAAGGGCGAAACGTAGTCGCAGGCGCGTTCATTCATTTTAATGTATCCGCGTACTTTTATTTTTCGAAACGCCGAAACCCAAAACACAGAAAAACCAAAAAAGGAACAGACGAAAACGAAAAGGAAAAAAACAACACGAATACAGCGTATAAAACCCGAGTCGCGTTGGCGCCCTTTTTATGAATGAAAAACGAGCGGATTCTTGCCTCAATAAAAATCGTTCGGACCCGACGAATGTCCGCCGACGTTTAAACACATTAAACACCCAATAAAAATATATCAAATCGGACGGGTGCAAATAATAAAAGCAAAATCGAACCAGGGTGAACCTCTAAGTACAAGTGCTTGAGTGCAAAAGGCGAAAATGTATCCGAGAGTTGCGCGTGTTAAACAATTTGAGCTGCCAATGTATGGTTTTTAGAAATTGTTTTTGTTCTATTGATATCTATAAATCTATTGTTTTTCAGTAGAACTTATGTATAAATAAAAATATTTTGAATGTGGTATTTAATTGGAACGAATACGTGTTTTTCTAGCTTTTTATTTAATATAAAAGTGCGTAAGAATATAAAAATATAATAATAAAAAATAACGTTAAAATGTTATTGAATGTAAATGGATTTTTCTTATCGTTCTTGTATTATTTTATATTTAAATATTTTTGTCTGTTTTGTTATGCTCCGCTTGATTTTCTTGTGCTACCTAATATGTATGTTTTTATATGAATTTTTGATATTGTACGTAGGTAATCCAATATTCGTTTTAATTAAGCAATTAAAAAAATAAATAGCACGTACGGTCTTATTGAAAAAAATTGCTTATTATCAGATGTTTGTATTTTAACTGTATAAAATTATTAAGCGATGTTTGCAATTTTTTCACATTAGTGCTGGAAAGAGAAAATTAAAAATTGGTGGTATTACGAAAACTGTTTGTGTGTGCAATGTTGAAAACGTTTTATTTTAGAGATGGCATGCTTCGATAGTTTCTGCACCTTAAACGGCCTTTATATTATATTATAAATGCTATGTGAAATCATAAATTGTTTGTCTATCATGATCATAATGATAGACGAACATAACAAATATTTTTAATTAAAATTGAAATTAGCGAAACGGAGGATAAAATTTGCAAATTTGATTACAAATTTTTCGAGATTTTTTTTTATTGCATTACAAATAGCTTTGAATGCAATATTAATTTATTCAAAAATGTGATTGTGCAACTCAATTAAAAATATTGTAATCATTTTCCGCTATTTCCACGAAATTAATATTGGATTTCAAATGTGAACATTTTTGGATATTAATCAAACGTTAGCACCATCTATGTTGTAAAGTATGGGTAACACATTCATATACGTTATATTATCAACATTTTCTATTTATATATTAATCAAATTCGTTTTATTTTTTTTATTTTGTACAAAATTAAACTAACTTTCAAAATATTTTCAAAAAAATAACCACAAAGCTCCTTCACAGACATTCTTCGATATTTTTCCGATTTCCCAACGACTCAGAACATCTCTTCTTATATTTTTCCCCAAAGACAAAAGGTTGGTCATTGCTGTACGCATACCGAGCCTTCGTGGTCTTATTGTGGCGCCGTTCGGGGTCGGGGTACCGCCTTTTTGCGGTCGTGGCTCACAACAAGCGCCACACAGAAACGATATATCCTCGAATTCAAATGCGAAACGTGAGAATTACCGCCATCGAGTGACCTCTGAGACAACAGAAGGATTCTGAGGTTCATTTGGATTTTAAATAAAATCGGAATTTCGTATGGTTCTGTGGAATTTTTGCGAAAATGCAACGATTTTCGGGGTGGTTGTGAAAAATCAAATGTTTTGTTGAATCATTTTTTTTAATCAAATTAATTTTCACATGTTTTTTATGAATTGAATATGTGGAAAAAAGTAGTGCAACTACATTTCAAATAATCACAAAATTAATATTTAGATTCGTATCATTTTTATTAACATTTCTCACAGTTAAGTAAGTATCATTTGAATATGCGGCTAATTTCGGTTCACGATTTATGCGTGTTATAATATAATATATAATCTAGACCAGAATGCATATTGTTCTATAATTTAATTACCATTCATAAGTCGTCCAAATTATACGGATTGTGTTCGGAAAACGCATTCTTATCGTTAAATGGGAGGCTTAACGTGTTTAGTTTGCGTTCACGTGTGGATTTCACCGTTAATTTTAATGAACTTATTCAAATAAGATCCAATTTTTTTTACTTTTAGCTTTTTTTATCGCTATACAATATTTTTACAATTTTTGTTAATGATTCGGCTAATTAATTAAAGAAAATTATGTGTTTTATATTCGAATTGTTTGTTGAGTCGTATTTCATCGAGGGGATAGTTGTATTACTTTTTTCACACAATTTTATATAAATAACAAAAATCTACTCATTATGTGCTATTGTATGAATTTTTTATCGCGTGCAAATAATTAACACGAAATTTTAACAAATAAGTAAGTACGTTTTTGTATCAACCGTAATTTTTCAAAAATTTAAAATTTATTTGAATCAAAATCATACGAATACAGTTTGATAATATTATATATTCGATGTAAATTCATTTATTTTATTAAAAATATATAAAGAACTCATGAAACCTAATAAATACGTATTCGTATCAATCCAAACACCTAACAAATCAAAACGAATCCTCTTATCCGACATTGAATATCAAAAATCCGAAAATCGAACCCAGATACACGACCCATCCTCGCCGATCCATCAAACCAATTTCCACCACCATCTCCAACATCACCACCACGACCATCATCAACAACCTCACCATCGTCGGCCATGTTAGCCAAGAAGATTTTCCGGTGCAAGGTGGGACGGACCATCCAAGTTCCGAACTTGGTCCGATTGGTTACTATTGAAACCGGTGGGCAGAACCAGAACCTCCCACCGCCCGGCAGATTCATCTCGGCAACTTTCAACACTTTCAACGCCGATGAACAATGGCCAGCTGGGAAGGAAAGGATCTATAGATCGGCGACGGTGTGTTGGACGTTTTTCTGGGTGCGCTGTGTGGGTGGATGTGGGTTTGAGTAGTGAATTTTAGAATTTTTGTTGGAAATTTTGGTTTTGGGACGAAACTTTGTTTTTGAAAGGTTTTTGAATTTTTGTGGGAAATCTTGTTAGGGATGGAAAATATTATGTTCTCATAGAACGTGGAAAATGTAAAATCTACGGATTTATGAAGTATTTTAATATAGACTAATTGTTTTTGTAATCATGATAATGCTTATCGTACAAAGAAAAAGTGACAGTTTTGATTCAAAATGAATAATAAAAATAAGAAGCTTTTTTAGTTTTTGTTATTGGAAAATACTTTGATAAACAACGAATTCCTTAAAATATGTAAACAAATATTCGGTTTGTTTAATCCAATATTCGTAAGCATGGCTGTAGTCAGAAGGGAGGGTCAGGGGGCCAGACCCCTCCTGAATATAAAAATAATGACAAATTATACTTAAATTATGAGAATTACGTTAATATATCACTCGATCGTGATATATCTATATTAATTCTTTGAATACATTATAGGTACTTACTACAAATAAAAAACAGGATATTTTTATTGCGTAAAATCGCCAACATATACAAAGTTGTGTTTTGGTCTAAAAAATCATATCATAAGTAGATTTATCGATAACATAATATTTTTGCAGAAACTTAAGCTCGATTAAAATTTTCTAAATTTTGGAAATGAAAATTTTAAATGATTGTCTTTCAATTAAGTATTTTTCCTAATTGAAAGGTAAGTAATCTTTATTTATTTGGATGATGAATTAAGTTTTGAAAAAACAATTCAATTAAAAATTAATATCTTTTTCAATGAGATCACCTGTCAAAAGATTTACTGTTCAAATAATGAATATTCGAACATTTATGAATCATCACCAAAATAAGAATAATACCTACGATTCGTACAAGGCTCACAAATAATACAAACAGCACGTCGGACACGTCTTAAATTTTTCAAAACGAAACTACTTAAATTAGTTATAAATAATAGCATATAAACATAAAGAAACACAAAGCATTACAAAGAATCAAAAACCCGTATTGTATTACTGCGTTTGTGGCAATGCCGCCTTTCTCAATCCAAGTGCGAAGATCGTTCTGACAAAAGGGCACTGAATAAACAGGATAAAAAATTATACGTGAAAGAAATAAAAGTCCGAAACGTTCGATAAAGGTTATTCGTATATAATGACGCGTTTTGTTCTTCTCATACAATCGTTTCTGCATCGGTGGATCGTTCGTGGAAAATTTTCGCGCAATCCTTTTCATATTTATGGGTGTCCGATCGAAATCGATCATCTTTGTATGATATTATACTTATTCGTTTATGCGGTGTTGATTTGAATATTGAATTTGGTCTGGATACGATCCGAAGATTTTAAAAAGAAAAATGAAATAAATTTTGGGATCAAATGTATTGTAAAATATCCGTTTTTTTTTTAATTATTTGTTTTTGTTTTTGGTTTTGTCCATTGCGTGTCCTCCCGAAACACAAGCGCCAATTAGGGATTTGCAATGTTTTCAATGTTATCTCATGTCCCATCATCGAAGTCAACACTTAACCCGAATTTTATCTTGTATCCGCTATCGTCATTAGCTTGTCCATATACAAGAGGTAAATTTTCGAGAAAAATACAAGAATTATTCAGAACAAATAAGTATATTTCGTTATTCAGAATTCGTAATTGTATAGGTAGTGATCGAATATCATTGATCTATCCTCGACGAATACATCAAAATTAAAAATTAAATAAGTAATACGGATAGTAAATGAATACTGATTTTTTATTTGAAAAAGGACAGTTTTCAAAAAGGTCTTATCCTTTAGTAGGCTTTTAATAAAAAACATAAGCTTTAATTCAAAATAATTATCAAGACTGCAGCTTAGATTTTATAAATCAAGTTGTTATCGGGATCCAATAAAGGTCGTCTTTTCTGTACTATCTCGAATGCACCGAATACCAAAATAAAAAAAATTAAATAGTGCCAATGTTAGATGAATATTGATTTTATTTTTATGAAATTATTCGGAAAAGGACTATAGATCACTATAGTCTTCAGAAAGATCTTGTCCTTTAGTGGGCCTTTAATAAAAAATATAAGCTTTAATTCAGTATACTTAATCACCGAGATCGCAGATTAGATTTTATAAATCCAAGTTGTTATCGGGATCCGGTAAAGGTCGTCTTTTCTGTACTATCTCGAATGCACATGTGCAACGGTAAAGTGCACTCAGACGGCTTTAAAACTCGACCCAGGTTCGTTCTAATTGTGTCCTGTGTAAAGGCTGGATTTATCGCAAGGCACGTGCAAATTAATTCTGGCAGTGTTAAGTGTTAAGACAGTGTTAAGATCGGCAAAGACAAAACTTAAAACTTTCAGACACATACACGCCGTGAGTGCACGTTTTCAACAATGACAGTCGTAAACGTTTTAATTCACACCTCTGATAATTTGTTATTCCACCTCAATGTACCTATGATCATTTTCAATAAATTTTGTATGTACGATAAATTGTTACAAACCCCTGTTAAAATCGATTGATACCATATTATAAACACGTATATTTTGAATCATCGCAGTTTAAGTTTAATAAAAAAAATAATTTATTCATCCAAAAATCTGATCGTAATTCTTTTCTTATTTGCAAATTTATCATATCAAATAAAAATTGAATCAAATGAAAATTAAATAAAAAACATCAATTAAACAATCCAACTGTTTGTTTGAATATCAAATAAGTGGCGCCCTCTATCAAAATAGCGCTGAAACAGAACCGTAAAACGTTTAACAGCCTTTTAATATTATTCACTAGACGTATGTTGCCGTCTCTCTCTCGCGTACTGAAAAGCTGAAGCGGAGAGGGAAAGAGATGGAATCCGATAAAAAATTTTCACCACGAAAACGCACGATGACTTGGACGTAAACCGCACCCAGTTCGGTTCGATATTGTTACCGTGAAGCGGCGGAAATCCGGGTACGATGATATTGCGAATATGTTATTGTTCAAATTATCGGATATAGGATATTCGAAACGAATTTCTGAAAAAGTATGTTTCTTAGTAAATTACGTTTTTTTTTCAATGATAGAATATTTGAAAGTATTTGAGTTTGATGATTAATTATTTTATTGAAAGTTATTATAATCGATATTTTTGTTTTAATTAATAAATTTAGTAAATCTCATTTAGAGACATTTGTAATGTAATTTGTAATTTGAATGTAAAAAATGAGTATATAATAATTGTAAATAATAAAATAAATAAATCAGGATTTTCATAACGCGAAAATGGTGCAGTTTACGAACGGGAAGCAGCTGCGATGTCTTTCAAGAAAATAACATTATAATATATCTCTTTCTAACACACCGAGCTTTTATATCTCGCATCTCACTTACGCGTATTGTTTTTAATTATTTCAACCTCACCCTTTCCCTTGCTCCTGCGATTTTCTATCTCTGTTCATGCGAGCGGTCCCCAACCTTTTTATTAATTCAAAATTATCATAATAATAAAGCACGTCTAATAAATATTTTCCCATGACAAATTCTTCATTAATTATTTATTTGTTGCTTATGATGCTTGTCATACAATAATTTATTCTCGACTTACCATAAAACACGTCTCGATCGAACGACCTTTTTTGCATAATTTCAATGCGCTTATGATGCATCGATTGTTCACGATGTATCCTTTTGTCGATTGTCGTTGACAAAGTAACATCACAATGGACTTGTCACTTTTCCGCTGTGTTCTAACGCCTCGCATAAGCAATAAGTCACGTCCTTTTCGAGACATGTGCATTAGTTAATTGAAATATGACAAAAGAACTTTTATATTGTCTCGGTGATATATCGTCAATTTTATCAGATCATACTTACTTAAATTTTTAATGTATTTTTCGACGTATGCGGCATCTGAAAATCTTTTAATACACTGAACATCAATCAACAGTTAGATATATTTATGTTTTTTTTTTATTGTGATTTTTTCGGTCAACAGATGTTAGGTTTTTCTTGGTCTGAAAGCAATAAATTAAAGAGCTGCATCAAATGTTTGTCCCTTTAGACAAATTAAAGCTGAAATAACAAAGAAACAAAAAAAGGAATATTCAATATGAAACATTTGCGGGATGTGAAGGTTAAAAAATAAAAATACGTGAAAAATAAATAGCACTCATTTTTGTAAAACATTTTATTTATACTTACGATAAACTAAATTGAGCTTCATTCGCTGCGAAAAGGTTTTGTTTTCGAATTCCAAAAATCTAGATTTAATTGCATACGATGCATTCAAACAAAAGCATTTAGCATAATATTTCGTACATTTTCAACGTCGCGCGCGTGTATATCTTCATCAAGTAATTGCATTACAAACCATTAATATTC
This sequence comes from Hydropsyche tenuis, assembly GCA_009617725.1. Taxonomy (NCBI): domain Eukaryota; kingdom Metazoa; phylum Arthropoda; class Insecta; order Trichoptera; family Hydropsychidae; genus Hydropsyche; species Hydropsyche tenuis. Next base: position 2,277,799 of record VTON01000042.1, on the reverse strand, counting down.
ATATATTCAAATTCCCGTTCCGAAAAAATCGACATATACCCGTGTTCCGAGACATATATTGAATAATTCACGACCGAGCACGTACAAAGTTTCAATTGTGCGAAGAAGCATTCCGCTAATTAGCAGTCCATATTGATATGGAGCCCTTTTGTCTGCGCGGATTTAATTCGACGGTGCATTTTAAACGTTTCCGTTTAATTTGCAACTTTTTCCGATCCTCGAGCGTTGTCGATATTAAATAATAAAAAGTGCAAGAACCAGAAGCGAGCTGCCTACTGTTACAATGATACATGCCGGAAAAAATGTTATGTTCACGCAGGCGTTACATATGTTTTAATTAGCAGAAGCGTGTTTGTTTCCAGATATATGTTTGCTTTCGGAACGATTGACGATCGCTGCGTATTCGCATTAAATGATGTCATTGTTCGGTTTTATCTATGCGCTGTTTGGGAAACATTTGTTCATAATTGATATATTTAATTACGAAACACGATGTTCTTGGAACGTTTGATAATTGATAATGTTTTGAATAATTAGCTGGTACGGAATGATTAATTGAAATTTCAAAAATAGTTAAATATCTCGCTGTGATATAATGAAATTTGACGTATCAGTAGCAGTGTTTTCCTGAAACAGAAATTTTGCATAATTTATCAATCTATTTTTTAATAAAGAGTTCTTAAATAAGAATAGTTCAATTTTTAAATAAGAATAGTTCAATTTTTAAATAATAATTAATAATTTTTGATAAACTTACAAATTTTGTACACTAAAAATTGTTTATAATTGAAAAAAGCAATTTTAGATGTATCAATTGTCATGATTATAATGATATGCAATTTGTGAAACATATTTTTATCGAAAGTTTGAACCTTTTTATATTGAGAAAGAAACTCAAGCACAGAAAAGAAATTGAATATTGCAACTTTTTCTTATTGGATTAAAATCGCATATTCAATTATTTTCCGAGGCCATGTAGCTTAACTTTACCGATGATAGAGGTGTGATAGGTACAACATGGCTAAATCATTTATAGCAAACAGACATTAATTGTAAATGACTAAGCGACGGAAACTAATTGTAAGTGATATTTGATGCGGTTATTATACGAATATGTCACTTTAAACAATCAGAAATTAAGTAAAACATTCTGCAAATAATGATTATATGATCGATTCTCATTGATACATTTCTATAAACGTGATGCAGTTAGTAGGACCGACCACCAGATTAGTGAGAGATGTTTTCAGTTTTATATATCCGAATTTCAAAAAGAAAATGATGTAATTTGCATATGACGATAATAACTATAAATCACCAATTTCAAATTATTATACAGGTTGAGCGTCATCAGGTGCGATTAGTAAAAATGCAAAAAAAAACTATCCGCACGGTTTCAGTATCCGGATAATTATGTAGTTTTTCCTCAAAACGAATACTGAAATCGGATATCATCAATATCCGAATACAAGTATATCAAAAAATTATTTCGGATAGCGAAAAATAAATTACTTAATAATCACTATATCCAAATGAATAAGCAAAATCACAAAATATTTAAATAATCACCCATCGAAACCGAATACAACTCCACCATTCAAACGAGCGAAAATTACAAACGACCACTTCAAACCAAATACTCAACACACCGAACCCAAATACAAAAAAAAAATACCTCAACCACAATCGAAAACAAACAGAACGCACCCAAAGCGCGTGCGTCCCACACGAAACACCAAACGCGAATGCCTCTCGCCCGTCTCGCTCCGGGAGTGGGGGGTCGGGCGGCGGGGTGGGGGCAGGGTCGCGCCCCCTCCTGCGATTGGCCGGCCGGTGGCGGGGGGCGTGTCCACCCCCCACCCCTCGGTGGGCGGCAAAAAAAATCGCCACGCGCATTTTTGTATGCACCGCGAGATCAATCGCGCGCGCGGGACGACGCGCTATAGTCGTCCCTGTCTGCCGCCATTTGTACTTTTTCGTTTCAAACGGCCGCGGGCTTCGGAGCCGCGAGCACGGCGCCAGGGACGGACTGGGGGGCGTTTTTTCACTGCGCCTGTGTGCCCCCTCCAGCCGGCCCCCCCCCCACCGCGGGCGGGTCGCAAAAATCCACAGGGTCATCGGCGAGCGAGGTGCCAATTACGATCACCTGGCGGCGGCCACCGGGCTTACGCAGCGGGTCGCTCTTGACATGTCGCGTGTGTGTGTGCGGATTTGAAAATTTTTCGAAAATGTGCCCGAGCTCGTGATACGAAGCGGATCCGATTCGGTTTTTTTGTGAAGATTTAAGAACGATGGCGAATTAGTGGTGCGCTACCGACGTGTTGGACGCTGTTAGCCAAGATGACGTCGCAGTTCGCCTTCAAAAGTTCTCCGCCTAATCAGGTATGTTTTCGTGGTTTTCGTATCTTATATATGTATATGTCGCTTTATTATTATGAAATGTGCGTTTATGTATTTATATTTATATATCACTGATCAGTGTTTTTTTATGTATTCTAAATGCCGATTATGCGTGTGCGATGCAGCGTTGATTTTTTTGAAATTGCGAAATTTTTTACAAAAATTTTTATATATTTTATTGCATTACAGGTATTGCAGTATAGCATCGATAATAAAAATATATAAAAATTAAAAATCGATTAAAAAATTTGTGCAATCAATCAGTGTATAAATAAATAAAAATCAGTGTATAGTGAATTTAATGTATGAACGAGGTAAATATGAAATTTTTGTTAAAAAAAATGTGTATATATTATATTTTATATCAGTGTGTGTTTTTTAAATGTTCATTTGAATATGCCTTGACCTTTGGCCGTTGACCGAAATGCACAAAATAAAAAAAAATACGAATATTCGAATATTTTTGCGGGACGAAAGTGTCGAGTGTTCGACGATGTCCGCTTTTATTGTTTCGAATTTGAGTTTTTGGGATTAATTAATTCGCATAATAAATTAGCGCGGGCACACGTGTGTCGAAGTCCATCGCGAATTTATTGAATTGTTTTAGAAAATTTTCGGTATTTCGTTCGCCGCTGTGGATAATTCGCCCAGTCGATCGATCAGATAAGAAGTAGCTAATAGATATTTAATTAATTCGAAATTGGAGTTTCTAATTTTTTTTTGCTGAATCTTTTAAAGATTAGAAATATTAATACGAATTGTTTTTAACGTGCCACTGTACGCTGAACAAATAAATTGTTTATTTTATTTTACGGTATTGTTAAGTATTCTCAAATGACATATAAGTGTAATTAAACAAACCGTAGTGTCTACAAAATAGCAAATTTAGATATAAGTGATTGTTTCAAGTGACATTTGTGTCACCGATATGCTTTAAACGTATCAAAGTACATACATATTGTGTAATGTTTACAACGATTCATACGATAGATTTGTGAATACTTACGCAATATAATATTATAAATACGACAAACTAACATAAAATATTACGCTATTATTTTAGCATTTAATATATCTCACAATGTCTGCTGTTTGTAAAACATATATTTAAAAACTATATCTTGCGGAGTTCATTATTGTTTGGATATTATGAAAAAAAAACGGATATGTTATACGGATATTCTCTTAAAAAATATAATTTCAAAAATAATATATCTTTCAAATAGAGCGCAAAAATAAAAACTTTTTCTTTCTATAAATAATGAAAAATTTGTTGATAAAAAAATATAAACGTTTAAAATTGGCACAATAATTTTGCATAGATGTACACATACATAGGTACCTATGTAAAACCATCCAAAAAATTGCGTACTTTTTTATAAAACGATAATAAAATACCGTCTTTCTAATTGAGTATAAAGTGCAACGAAGAATAACATTTTAAACGTTGTACATTTTCCTCGCATTTCTTTTTGGAAAAACGAAAAAATCATTTCAACGAAAATATTCAACAAAAGGACAAACATACAAATGTAAACTAACATCATATTAAAACGCGTTCACTATTTGTCAGTTTTTTCCATATATATATATTTACTTCGAAAACACCACTCATACTCGAATAAATACATTCGAACCGAACAAAATATCCGAACATTCGAATCGACGCCATTTCGATCATTTTTCCGAATGCAAATCCGATCGCGATATTAAAATTATATTGCAGACAGTTAATATGAATATAAAATTGCATTCCAGATGCATTCGTCGTCGTATTGAATTTGCATTGAAACGCATTTCGACGTCTGACGATGCAATTACGACGCATATATTTCACATAGCGCATCGTAAAGCATACACACACATCGTATACATTTATTAATGTTGCACGTTTAATGCACGAAATTAAGTACACGTGTTTTGTATTGATTAAATCAATCATGCAATGATATTATAGATTGGAAGGTTGTTTCGAATTGCGTAATTTTTATCGATTTTCAGCGAATCCATTCAATGGAATATTGAATGGGGATGATTTTTTTAAAAATTAAAACGTTTTTAGTATTGATAAATTAATTGCTTGTTTTTATGTGAATTATATTGATCTGATCGTAAATTAAATGTTCATCGGGAATCAATTAATCGTGAAAATTATTGCATAGAGCTTGAACATTGAACGTTCGATATGTAAAGTTTTGTAAACTGTAATACTGAATTGCATTTGATTGCTGAGTGCAATATGGCATTTGTAGAAATATAGTCGAGTACAAAGTACCCATGTCGGTTTTATATACCATTTGTTGATGCAAATTATCAATAATTGAATACTGAGTCTTTAGTTTATGAGCTTATTAACTGATTTATTTGTTTATGACGAGTAAATTAATGCGTATGAATAAAAAATAATATTAAATTAAGTGTTTATCAATATGCCATATATTATTACTGATTATTTAACAATATTAGAAAAAATTATGCTAAAAACATTATGAAAATTAAATCATTGTGAGAAACGGGAACTGAGATCCGTTCACGATTTTTGTACCCAAACCGCAAGTACACGTGTATAAATAATGAAAAAATATATACAAACGTATAAAAAATAACACGAAATCTATTTTAATTGGCGGCTTTTCATCTGAGAGTCAAAAACGAGTTACTTTATCTAACGAAGAGTAGCTTCTTATATTACACATTACTTATACGCCGCGATCCGTTATAGTTCGCTGGGTTCGCACTTCGAAACGGACAAGTTTTTTCTACTTATATAATAATATAATATGATAATTTCTGGTGATAATGCAAACAACGAGTACACGTTTGTTGTTACATTTTCTAGATCCAAAGATTGCCACTGAAATTTCAATTTTTCATTAAGTGTGAAAATTTTTCATGTGCCGCTCTTTTTATCTAAAGTAGTTGAAAAGCACTGTTATGTTCATGGTATCTTTGTGTATATTATTTAATTATTTGAAAACGTTAGTTAATTATATCGAAGAATAATGATGAAAAAAATAAATTGTAGAAATTTCAAATCTTTTGTTCAAAAAGTTTGTTCATATTGAGGACTTGTACAATATTTTTCCATAATGTGAATTTAAATTAAGTATAATTTATTTTTAAAAATATATGGACCTAGTACAGAAAATATGTTACGATTATTTATAGAGTGATCCATTATGTGAATTAGCTTTCAATATTTCATTAAGATTTGGGAAAAAAATTCCATGCAAAGACAAGTCGAGATGTGTATTTTTCTCAGGCGTGACCAATTTTATATGTAGTTTCTGTGGACCAATTAGCCTTGTTGCGTTAGTCTCTCGTCTTATTAACGACTTCATTGTGAGCAATAATAATGATTTATTGGCATATTACGATTTTTATTGCCTTTTGTGTACAATACACATGGGACAACCCTTGAAGTAAGAAAACTTCCCAACAACAACACCACGATACGGGATCATTATTTTCCGTTTGAATTTGTTGAAAATATTATTTAAAATTGCGTCATAAATTCGTTATCATCGAGTAATTAAAATAGAACAAAAAATATTTATTTTTATGTACAATAATATAATAATAAAAACCTTTATATACGGATCATTTTCAGAATATGAACACATGAAATCATAAATATTTACAGACATAATAATAAAATCTAGCACATCCAATTTCGCAACACGTGTAAAAATCGAATTAAATGTAAAGTATTGAAGATAATGAACATAGCCATTGCCATTTTAATATATCGTTATGACGACATATTTTCCATGACCGAGCATTTTGAATATGCCGCGTCACGCGGGTTCGCATCAACCAAAAAGCAGGATAGGAACATACAAAATTTGGCAAGTTCGAAAGAGACGGACGTATCGAGATCGCTTCGGTCCATTCATTCGTCCTAATTAAAAAATCTCGCCTCGGGACATTATGTATGTGTGTGTGTGTGTGTGTGTGTGCAAAAACGTTTCGGATTTTTTTGATTTGTTTGCTTGTTCAGGGTGAATTTTGCTAATCGTTCGTCGAGTAAATTTTCCAACGCTTTTCCGCGTTTTTTTTACGTTCAGGCCTAAATTTGATAAAATTGAGTATCCATGCATAACTTTAGAGACATGAACGCATCGATTCGCGACCCAAGTCCATTCTGATTTTTTTTTAATTTACTTTTATTTATGTGTATAGAATCGATCGCGTGACGGATAATCGTTTCAGAAAATACGTATAGCTAAGAATATATATTTTATATGGACAATATGGTGCCCGATTATGGCCACCCTTCGGCTCGTTAGCACTTGGCGCGCTTCATCGAACTCTTGCGATTCCCGATCCTTGTTCACATATATGCACTTTGTTAAAACTGTATATTTTGATTAAGTATATGGGCTTCAGCATGAGTTCAAAGGGTAGAATACGAGTGCTCTGTCGAAGTATTGTGCAATTGGGTTTCGCTGTTTTTTTTTGTGAAAATATAATATGTGAGTTTTCACGCATTTGTTGTACGTTGAGCAATTCGGTTTAGTCGATAATTTTCAGTGAAAGTTGTTGCTTTGAAACGTTTCAGTAAATGTACTGATTATATTGAAATGTATCTTTTCAATTATATTTTATTTTATTCTACGTGTAATTTTCTAAATATTATCTGATGGGACAGGGTTCACCAACCGTTTCGGCTGTCAAATTTATTTACGAGCCGCACTGTATATACATAGTTACAGTGTTAAGTCTCGAGGAAATAGTTATTTCACGACCGACATAAACGGATGTAATGTCTACGAAGGACTACCGTCTATCTACCCACTCCCGTTTATACGTCCTTTAATGTTCTCACTTTTAGTTTAGATGTAGATCTTTTCGAGCAAACTCACCGTATTTTGACGACCATAAAATTACTCATATACATTTTTAATTGTAGAAATCCTTTCGGGGAACAATGCATGGACCGAAAACACCGTCGAATGATTTCTCACGATTCCGAATCGTCATCGAAGACAACAAAAGCGAACTATTGTTTTGCGAAAATTGTTCTTCGGATAAGATCGTATAATCGCTCGCCCTTTAATTGCAGAGGACGCGTCGCGGAAAATTGGCGAGAAATTATACACGTCCGCCGTGTGTTTTGGCGCGTTTTCGAATTCTCGAAATGAGAGTGTTTCGGAATTCGAAAACGTCTTTAGCGTCGATTTAATTAAGCGTAATCGCGGATCCGAATTCGACCGCCGTAAAAACGGCAATTCGGATGGAAACTATAATTTTAACGCGCGCGAGCTCGAGCCACTTTTTTCTGTATATTTTTCTTTTATGCTGGTTTTTTTTTCGTTTGTTTTATGTTGTTTTCTGGGACCAAATTTACCGTTTCGATAAGGATTTAATTAACAAAAATATAAAAATGTTTAATTTTGTTATATTTTCGTCGGTTGAAATGGAAAATTTATGTTTTTCAGCGGAAGTTAAATATTTTAATAATTTTTGGTTATATGGAAATTACATATTCAGTGTGTGCAATGAACCCACTGGTTTACGCGATAAATTGGTATCACAAATCGAAATTAATAAAGTTAGAAATAATAATATACAATATTAATATAATAGAAGGCGACACCTTTTTTATGATATCAATACGAACTGAAATTCATTTCCAGATTTTTATTTTTAATCTATTAATCATAATTTCTTCAGAAATCAGCAAACTGACTTTTATAATATCTTAATTATTTTGTAACCATACAAATTGAGTTAATATTCTTTAAATAATTCTTTGTATTTTTTTAATTCACAATTTTGTTTCAATTACAATAACAAGGTCATCACAAATTTTGAAATAATTTTTTTTATTTTATAATGTAACCAAAACTGTCGCAACTGAATTTCAGATATATTATTATGAAAAATAATTTGATAATTATATAATTTCGCGTTATAATTTTTTTTATATTTGAGAAATATACGTAATCGAATTTGATTATAATTTGGCCTGATAAATCGATAATTCACTGTATTAGAATTTTATATAGTATAAATAATCGAAATTATTTTTTATTTAATATTAATTATTATCAAAGTCAATAAAAATCGATCTCACTCGATCGATCACCTTTATCACATCAAGCGGCAATTTTTCAATGATTTCGATTCACCAAGAATCCAACGTACATAATTTGATTATTCCGATGAATATATATCTCTCTTCAAACGTCCGTCCATTAGAACAAAAAAAGGACGAGCCGTTAAAAGCGTACATAATATGAACGAAACTAACTGTGTTTCTCAAAGTCGCCGAGATAAGCCGCGTCCGGTTTATGCGCTCGTGAACGTAAATTAATGAATTGTAAAGTGGCCGTAGCGAAATCGAAACGCACCTACAAACACACACACAACAAAATAATAAAACGCCTTTTTTACTTTTCGAAAAACCGCCGTATAAAACGGACAAATCGACGGGGCCCGACGAACAAAAAAAAGGAACGGAAAATGTGCGGGTGCGCCGCATTAACGACTCTTCGGAGAAGTTTGCCGTTTTATTAGGTCAGGATTGTTCCGATTTATATCGATGATAACACTTATTGACGATCGGGTCCGTAAATGGACACCGAGAGCGAAACGTGTACCCCAAAGGCCATTATGGACGACGCATAGATTGACGTTTGAAAATTTCCTCGTTTTACGGCCGATGCAAAGTCGGTAATGGGCGCCGGCTCGGTGTTGTGTCATAAAATCTAAAAAGGTCATTATATGGAGCTTCAGACTGTGAGGGCTCAGGAAATGTTTTATCTAATTATAATATTTGTTTTTGATTAATCAAGGCGATGTATCCGTTCGATATGAATGACGCGAGAGAATCGTGATGAATCACAGTTTTATCGTTACTAAATAAAAATTTGAACCGTAAATGGATATGCATCACTTCACATCGATTATCTATCTATTCACAATCAGAGAAATCAATAGAAAAACATATTCAAATTTTATTCAATGAACTAATAGTACAGCATATACAAGGCGATAAACTAATACGAACAGATGAATTTTCGAAACACGATAAAAATTCAAATCAATCGACATAAAAGAGTTGGATCAAAAGAGATACGATTTTCACACGTTAACAACGAGTCAAGAAAGCGATAAATTAGACGTGGACTTTACAACTTTAATAGACGTACGACACACATTTAGCCATATCCTGTCGAATTGGAAGGTCATCATGATGAACTTGTGTCAATATACTTTGCATATCGATACTTTTGAATAAACGTTAGTCGAAGTCCCTCATGTGTTGGTTGTGCCTTTGAAAAGAGAATTCATGGGTTAAAATTGTGAAACTTTTATTTTTTTTATGATTATTTAAACGGTCTTTTTGGGTTTATATTATTATGAAAGTATTTTGATACGAAATTAAGAAGGATCGAATGTCGAAATTTAACTAAACCATATGAGAATCTTTTATATCAATTGATATATTATACAACGAAGCGTTTCCCAAACTATGTTCTGCAAAAGGTGAATAGTTGCTCTTTGAAACATTATCAAAATAAACAGTATATGTTCCATTGAAATCTCAATGTTCGTAAAATGTTCAATAATTAATTTTGTTTATAGATTTTTTTTGGAAAACACTGTATCTAGATAGCTTTATAATTTGAACATAAAATTCAGTGAATTTCACTGTATTTTACTTTTTAGTTCACGAAACATAACGGATTTTAAATTTATTTTTATTCAAATCTATGGAATTTAGGAACTTCCTGAAATCACGGCAAATACGATTAAAACATCATTCATATTCAGTTTGCAATAACTTTTCCAAATACAATGAAAATAATTATATAAAAAAATATTTGCCCGTAGAAAAAAAACATTTATTCTCCGCAGGAAGCACAACAATAAAACTGCAACGGAAATTTATTTAAAGACTCGGACATTCGCCCGTAAACCACATATTTTTCTTCAGCCGACAAAACATTTTCCTCGAAAGCCGAAAGTCCCTCGACAATCATAATATTATCCCAAGTACTCCAAAAGAAAAAAAACACAAAATTCGCAATCCGACCGAACAAACAAAAGCCCAAGACTAAGCGCAGCACACGCATCGGTCAAACGCGCTTCCGTCCGTTCGCCGACAGAACAATGAACCTGAGAGCCGATCGCCATTTCGCCATTGCACATACACACGCCGTCTCCGCATATTCGCAAACGGCCATTTTTTAAAAAATACTCACATACCGAAAGTTCGGCGGAAGGAGAATGCGCGCGCGCGTACAGCGGCGGATATCCTCGCGCGAACGCGACTTTGTGAAATGTGAAATTGCGCGGAACGAATCCGAGCCGCAGTTTTATCGCCTTTGCCCGTGTGCTTATAATAAATTTATAAATATATATATAATAAAAATAATATATATATGTGTATTTCGCTCATATGCCGGTGAGCAGTTTCTCAATGCAGATTAACACGTGTTCGTTTAGCGGCTTTGACGCTAGCTTTCCACCGTTATCGAATTCCCGTAAGCGGATAGCCGTTTCGTTTCGTTATCGTCGCTGTATAATTATTTATTGTTGTTTATTTATTTATTTTTGTGCGATTTTCATCTGATGTTTGTGTGCTTGTTTTTTTTTTAATAATGAAAATGCCGCGATTTCGCTTTATCTGTGAACACGTGCTAGCTAGTTGAACATGTTACGTTTTTAGCGGTAGTTTTAATTTTAAAATTTTATCTTGTTAAAAAATTAATAATAATAATTTTTTTAATTTCTATAGTAGTTTAAAACACAACCTTCGATAAAAGTAACATTGATTGAATTGAGATAAATAAATATAAAGGAATAGTATACATAAACTAATTAAAGTTTTCAGCGGCAGTTTTAATTTTGAAATATTATCTCGTTAAAGAATTGATTGTTTTTTTAATTATATTTTATTACGTTTAAAATATAACCTTCGATTAATATTAATTGAGTTGAGATCAATAACTATAGAGAAAGGGTATACACAAATAATTTAAAATTTTTGTCAATAATTAAATTTTTATTCATATGACATGAATTTCAATAAAGTATGTAACAGAATATTTTATTACATTTCAATATTATGACAATGTTGATTTTTTTGGCTCGTTGATCGTTTTTCATGTTATTAAATAAATGGAAAATTCAATTTCATAATTTGAATTAAAAAAAAAAATACAGAACATTATTTTATTTAATAAGATAAATTTTTTTTAATATTGCAATAATATTGCATTTAAAAATATAATTTTTATAATATTGGTTAACAAACAATTCATAAAAAAAATTCTTTGTGGAGCGTTTCGTACTACAATAATTAATCGAAATTAACGACACTTTTATTCAGTCAGATTAAATCAGCTGATCGAAGATATAGGACGACACTTAAAAACACATATCAAAAATAAATTAAAAGCTCAAAAAAATATATAAAAAATCGAACAGTGAAGAATAAGTTGGCCGCGTCTCGTACGAGTTAATTAAATTATTTGACGGGCGTTTCCTCGCATGCGGGCCGCTGCACGCGAACGCGCTTATATAAAGTAAAATAAAATCACATAAAATGCGAAATGCAAAAAAAAACACACACACATACACGTGGACGTATATATAAATGAAATTAAATCGGTGTGTGTTTATTTGCAACGAGAGAATCTAATTAAGGCGAGCGCGGTTTTCCATCGCAAATCCGTCATCGCACGCGAACGCGACGTCACTCAATTCGGTGCACTTGTGGTGTTGCAAACGTGTATGCGTTTTGTGGTGTTAATTAAATATGTTGATGGAAATGCACAGGAGTGTTCTAGGATGTGATTTTTGTATCGGTTTTGAGGGCGAGAGGTTTTTAGCTGCGGTTTTGGCTTGCGATTGGCGCCAAAAGTGATGCAACGGAAACGTTTTGTGTTCGCGATTCGAATGTTGGAAATTTATGTGTGTCACTTTCTAATGAAGGGTATGTGATTTATTTAAATTTTTTAAATTTTTGCTGTGCGATTATTTTTGTATTATAAGTACTTATATGATATTGTTTTAATGTATGATATTTGATACAGAAAGAAAATCACAAATTTAATATAAAATACTTAATACGAGCTATTTTAGAATATCAAAGGCGAAAAATATTTACAAAAAATAAGATTCGTACTCTTATCGTAAAGTTAACAGTTTGAGCTAAATCATATAACAGACAATGTAAATGATGAACGTATTTATACAATTTATCATACTTGCATTGTTATTTTTAACGTTATCTCCGTCGTCGAAAATATAATAGCATACGTTTTCAAATACTCGCGAAAAATCAATATGTTTAACCTACAAAACATTTTTTTTTCTTAGACATAAAAAAGCCCAAGTACGCAATTCATATAATGTAATAAATAATATCAAGACAATAGAGATCGGAAAACACGATAAAAGTGATTGTTTGCCGTGAAGCTACATGTTATTGGACACGGTTTACTCTTATTAAAAATTATAATAAAGTTTGTTTTTGCAAAATGTATGCAATTAACCTCAAGAACGCAACGCAACAGCACTTAGCACTTTGTCTCGGGTGCATTAATAATATTGCTCATGATATATGCACTTTTTTAAACGGATTAATATCAACGTCGGTCCCGAGTAGCCCGCAAACGTATGAAAATCTCACGCCATTGTGCCCTCAAACTCGGCACCATTATATGAAACCGCAATAAAATTTGTGTGGTGCATACGCAGGTGTATGTGTGTGTATGTGCGTCTTTCAAAACCAGGAATGTCGGCGCATAAATTTGCGATTTGCTATCGAAACGATTCGATAATCTGCAATTTGCGGCGATTGTGAAGTTCGTTGTGCACGCGGAAAATGATACAAGCCATCTAATTCCGAATCTTTTTCTAATTTCAGAAAATTTTATGAGTGTCGAGATAGTAGAGGATATGTTGAAGGTACGCAAAAAAATAATTTTATTTCATTTTTATTCCGGCACGAAATCTAATGCTTCGATCACGGGATATGCAATTATACGCTCTAACAAATTTATCGCTTGCAGAATCAATCAACTTTTTATTTAATGAAATGAAAATAGGCAACGCATTCAATATGGCGAGAAACGATATAGATAAATAAAAGACTAGTCGCGTATAAATGGTTTATGAGATTCAACAAACGTGTCTCGAACGAAACTTGATTTCGTTCGAAACGTTTAAGGATGAAAATAATCGCGCAAGATCACCGCCGATATGAGACGCATCATTGTTCAATAACCGAACAAATAATATGTCATACAAATCGATAGGTTTATTTAAAGAAAAATGATATAACATTCAAGATTTTTTTATACTTTAGGCGGTCCCATCAAATAATTGCGATAAGGAATCTTGCATATGGTGACAAACATGTATAATACACAGAGATTTTCATGTTTGTATCGGCATGTCGATTATGAATGTTAGACGCGAATACGACATGATTCTAGCTATTTGCAAATAGAAACATAAAAATAACTATTATAGTGTGACCGCATATTTGAACAAAATTAGAATCATGTTGAGTACCGTCGACGGAATTCGTGCTCATTACAGATGTATTACGATCTATTTTCTTTTCCTATACATAATTCATAGTTTCATATATGAATATTTCAAACTTTTTTATAAATCTTAAATTTTGAAATTGTTTTTTGACAAATTCGCAAAACATTTTTCATTGTAACTATCAATTAGATATCAATTGTTAAGATTTTATTATATATCTATATAAGATTTAAGAAATAGTATATTTACAAAGATTTTTATTATAACTTTTCCCATTTTTTTTTAAGTTCATTAAGTAATAATTAAAATATTCCATTTATTTTGTTTAAAATTTATACAAAACTTGTGAAATCTGTATTCGAGTTAAGTTTCTCTTGATAAACAATATAGAACGATATAAATAATTTTATAATGTATAACAATATAATAATAATAATTGCAGACTTCTTTGTTTATTCGATAAAATATTTTCACATTTTATTTGAAAACAATAATTAAACAGAAACCATTTGAATAGAGGAATGAGAATCTTTGGTTTAATTCGAAACATATCACGTGTTTAACAAAATCGGTCAAATAATAAAAAAAAAAAATATATATACATATATATTCCTACTGTACATCATCGCGAGCATTTCGCGCGCTCGCCGTCCAATTTCTTCGACATCGAGTTTCGCATTAGCGTACAAGAGGAATTAATTGCTTGAGCGCAATACGCATTTAATTAATTCAATTTTTTCCGCCGTTCCAGAACATTTTTTATCACTTCGTACACTTCGATCGAACAACGCTTAATTACTAAGAACGCTTTGTAAATTAAACATCGTCGCATTCCCCAGCCGGCATCATTATAATATGATTTTCTTTTTTATAAATCGCATATATCGCTTTTCATCGCCACAAAGCGTGAAAACGAGACAGGTATTTTTTCTCGAATAGGAAAACTGGGAAAATTTGCCGATTACTATTTTATTATGATGATTAATTTCGGGTATGTGTATGTATTTTATTATTGGTATTATTATTGTATCTCTTAAAATCTTTGATTTTAAAATTATATCTCATAAAAAATTACTTCAGTTTTTGGTACTAATTGCAATCTGATATACTTATGTATGTGTTAAATTTTATTTTCTGAGTAAGATTATGTATTTTTATATATATTAAATTAAAATTATTGTGTACCTATGTCGAGATATATATTTTTTAAATGTACAATCTTTGCTCGTGTAAGATGACTGTTATCGAGATCGGATAGACAAAGGTAACCGCAAATCTGTTTCAGAATCAATTTATATTGAATTCGAGGTTTCCACACGATCCGCATATTATATATTTTAGATTACTCATTCGTGATTCATTTTTCATTGAATTTACAATTTCAAAACGATGATATTTCAGAAAAATTACCAAAAAATTAAGTGATCCTTATAAAAATTCTCGAAAGTTTATAAACATGTTCAATACAATATTTCATAAAACTTTATAAACGCTTTGTTAGCATTTTTCGCGATATTCGATGTAAAAATTAATGAAAAATAATATATTACAACATTTTCGTATAAAATATTGATATTTTGGCACTAAATTACGGTGTGTACGAGCGGAACGCAGCAAAATACCACCAGAGTGCAATAATTCAACGGTTTCGTATGCATGCAAAATGGAATTGTGAAAAAAATCGTATTATACATCAATCATAAAACGATATGGACGGAAAAAATGTGAAGGAAAGCGGATTTTTTCATAAGGTTATACGACGTTTTAATAGCGTTCGTGTTCCTTTCGTTTATGACTCTTTAGATTGCAAGATGTCCACCCGAGATAAGGCGACATTTTCTGTTCTTTCGAAAAGCCATTACGACGAGTTTTCATGTACGTCGCGCAATATACGTGTATTTAAATAATACAGTTTCGAAAATCGTGTTCGAACCTTACATGAACGTCTCGTGCCAGATATCCTCAAACTGGAGCGCGTGCGCTACTGGATGATCCAATCCCAAATATAAAAATGTCACTGTCAACAGATGACTTATGATTGAAGAAAGTTTCTAAAAAGGATGAGGGAAAAGAAATATTTCATGAGAAATGTACTATGAAATTAGAAGTACATGTGTAGTGCTAGAATTAATAAAAAAATAGTGAACGATGTATGGATGAATTTGGTGATATAAATGTAACTTTTATATTAGTAGAAGATTTTGATTGAGAAAAGTTTGAGGATCATCGATATCATACACAATTCTCGATCTATAATATTACAAGGCTCTCAAAGTATTCGTGAACGGATGCCAAGAGGGCAAAGCGACGCGAATACGTAATATTTTTTTTATGTTAAAAGTCATACTGCGCTTTGTATTTAAATTAAATTTGCTAATTCGCGTGACAAATATAAGTAATGCCTTTTTTATGAATTAGTACTAAAATAATTGTTAATCAACGCCACTCGATGAAATTTTGATAGTTGGCTACCGTTATCGGTATACATATATACAAGAGTTTTGCAACCGTTATCATTTTTTTTTTCGTAGTTATCAAAATTCGAATCAACATGTAATCATAGTTTCGTGTCGGCAATATCAAACATGAATGCTCAAATCTATATTTTCGTGTTTACATTTTATCATATATATATTTTTTTGTAATTTGATTTCGATATTTGATTTTGATATTTGATTCGATTGAATAATCCGACAAATGGCAGCGGTAGCATAATTCTTATCGTCAATACAATCATTATTACATACGTATTTACGTTTTTGTTCGATTTCATCGAAATAATGCAGTACTATCGTGTACGTGCGACAATCGTTATGATTTTACATTTTAGAATGTGGAGATAGAAAATTGAAATTCTTATTGTAAGTGAAAAAAATTATTATCTGTTTACACGCGTTGATGATGTAAAGTTCGAAATCATATTGTAATCATATCAATGTTCTTGTTCAATACAATCAATTTTTTAATAATTTTTTGTGTTTATTTATGATGTTTTTATTCGAGGTCGATCAAAGTTTTTTAAAATAATAAAGGGCAAGCAATATTATATTTTTATAGAAATATAATATTGCTTTGATTTTGTATAGATTACAATGATTATATTTTCAATGACTAAATTAAAACGTTATTTTATGTAACTTTTCGTGATGTGAAATCTTTTGTTGATTTTGTGAACGGAAATCTCATACGAAAATTTAAATACTGCTGTTCACAAGCAATATTTATATTTTCACTAATTGTAAGTGCATTCGGTTTAGCTGCGGATGTACAATATTTTTCTAATTTAATTCTCAAATTACTCATTTACTTGTTTAATTATGATGTAATGAGTATGAAATAATAGGACTAATATTTATTAAAAAAAAATGTCGGGAGATTATCAAAATATAATTATAGAGAAAAAAACTGTGTCAAATAACGTATTCGAGGCTTGAAACTCAAAGAATGACCTGAAATTTAAAAGATTTCCATCGACCGGAAAAAATTACGGAAAAGTTGTGTCGGCGGCGCCAACTTTTTAAATTGAATTTCTCAAACTTTGACGTTTCGCGGTTTACTACCGAAGACGACGAACAATGACAGCCGAAAATGATTTATAACGGGCACTGTATCAAATTATAAACAACAACACAACAACAACGGCACAACATAACAATAATGCAACTTCCACTCTGGACGGGCGTTCATTGTTTGTCGCTTTTACGGAAAAATCGTGGCTGTTCGGCTCCAAGTAACAATACTTGAGAGAATGATTTAAAAATGCTTTTAATTTAAGATTTAACCGAATTTGCACAAGGAAAAGAAAAATGAAAGAATTTTCATTTTTTTCGAAACATATAATACATATATAGTTCGTGATTAAATCTCGATTCGTATAGAAATAACATACGTGAAATTCATTAAGTACACATGAATGAATCCGAGGAAGTGAATCAAACGAGCCGATTCTGAACCAGTCAATGCAAATAACACGAAAAAAATTTGTAGGTTTATGTAATAACATTAAAAGTTAATTAAAATATTGAAAAAGTGTAATTTCGTGCGGTCGTTCGCGCCATTAACCTCTCACCGATCGGCCGCCTTTTGATATCGGACGCGCGAGAAGTCTGCGATTTTCATTATTTTTTTTCAAATAATGAAATGATAATTAGCGTTCTCCGTCTCGAAAATTATCGGCGGTTTTTTTCCGACTAAAAGCTCTCTCGGTTCGGTGAGTGATGGCCGCCGAGGAACGGTTACGCGGCGGTTCGTCTCACTTTGTAATGTTTTGTCATGTCGTCCCGGTTCGGGCTTCTACAGATTCTCGAGCTCGTTATGTGCTCTTTTAGCAGAGGTTCTCAAACTTTTTTGACGGCTGTCATATCGCGATTTTATTTTTTCGAAGTCACGATCCTCAGAAATGAACGCGACTAAAGAAAATCGTTGAAATAATTAAATTTATATTACTAAGTATTGAAGTGTTCGAAATTTTCGCTGTCAATTACGAGCATATAATATAATATGTCGTTAGCCGCTAGCTTTATTTGTTTATTTATTTTTCATTCTATCAACAATGATTAATTCGTAGAGAGGCTATTTCGACCCGTACGTGAATTTCGGTGCGTCGAATGAGATTTTCCCCCCACAAGAATAGCGGTCACATTATACAATGTGCATACGTAATATATTATAATATATGTTTTATGTTCAGTCTCTATTGGGATTATTACGCATGCCTAATGTGTTTTAAATGTCGTTTTAATACCGGGGCGCAAACACGCCTCTTTCTCGGATATAGAGGCGTGTATGCGCGAGCATTAACCACCGTTGGTCCGGACGAGAAGGGGTTAGTTTTTTTACATTTTTTCAGTTATCTCTATCGGTGGAGGGGATGGGTGGTTCGTAGTTTGTTTAGGAAGGACCAGGTGTTTCGTTTTTTCATTATGTCGTTTCGTTTTGAATAATTTTCGGGCGTGAAACGGTTTTTTTCCGTCAGGCGTCGATGCTTCTGATCTAACATTAGTGATGCATCAGATCCACCTTTGTGATGACATTCGTTCAAATATTTCAAATTGATTCATCATTATCCATAGCTTATGTATTGTTACTTTTAATTTTAAAAATTGGAATCCATAAGTTAACATTCAAGTACATAATCGAAAATTGAAAATTAAAATGTATTTTTCCATTAATTTTGAATTAATTCTGTATAATATTAACAATATATTAATGTACCTATAATATAATTCACATTAGAAATACGCGTCCGAATCATTTCTCACGTCTGTCGCATTGTGCGTTGTGTAAATACAACATGTCAAAACAACCAGAATTTAAGCTTCATAAAACATTCGATTTGAAAAAAGGTGTACGCTTCAACAACCAACCCCTGTTTGCTTAGAGCACAAAGGTACTATAACGCTGAATTCTCGATTTGCTAATCCGTCTTGCAAATATGTATATTCCTGCGTCCATTATTTTCGGGTCGAAGTGTTAAAATCGCAAAACAAGCGATTATGATCGCGCAGCTGCGGTTTTCATATTTAGAGAACCCCTCTTGTGTCATATCATGAAAAACGACTTTGACAGTTTCAGTTCGCGGTTCTTGTTTTGTCATTTGAAAAATATCGTATTCTTATTATAAAAGTAAATTGGTATTTCGAAATCTTATGGCTTTTTAGTTTTATTGAAATACAAGATCAATAAGACTATAAAATCTAAAAAGAGTTATTATGTACTAGTGTTTCTGAATACTCAAACTTTTTCAATTTCTGGGTCTCGAGTCATATAATAGTTTAGGTTCACTAAATATTATATTGAAAAAAATGTTTAAATGTTCAAATGTTGAAAATTTCTTAAAAACATAATAAATTATTGCTTGAATTTCTTATTAAGTATTTTGTATTTTAAAGATATGTATTTTACACTGCTATTTGATAAATATCCGAAAATTTCATGATCCGACGTGTGTGATTTGAAAACTGCTTATGTATTCGAATTTTTATAATAAGTAAGTATATGAAACTCTGCTGAAAATCGTTTTTCTTCTTGCATATTTGAATTTATATTGTATAACCAATTATATAATTGAGACAATTTTTTTATACTAACATATGATGATTGTGAAATATTTTTTTACTATAAAGTATGTAAATAATTTTCAAAATTTTTAGGTTATCATTCCCGATACGAAACAATGAAAAATCGGGGTGTTCCCGAGTCGGAAACATTAGTAGCTATTTGCATGTTGTGAATAAATACATAAAATCAATGAGATTTTAAAAAACTGCCAAATGAGACATAAAGATTGATTAATCAATTTCACAGATAATTATTTGAATTAAATTAGATCCATTATGATGAAGTCACCAAAGTTACTTTGTCATCAGTAACGGTGTAAATGTATACAGAAAAGTGTAACTTTTATGGCAGTTCAGTAAATATCTGTACAAGCAGTTTATTATTTTCATTATTGCACCTGTCAAATGTGCATTAACTAATAACGTCACTCTGTATAAATTATTGCTATAAAGTGCAACCAAGTGTATACCGTTTCAAATGGAATTAATTATACGCGAGCGTTCAACATCTTTTCGACGTTGTAACCGTGTACTGAGTAATCTATATATTTACGATTATGTTATAATGTTTTTTCGTTTCAAACAAAGAAAATAAACAGTGGTAATAATATGAAAATTTATCAAATTAAAACGAAAAAAAGAACACGATATAAAGAATAATTAGTTAATTAGCATACAGGGTTGCGTAAAAGCTTCCGAGCAAAATAGTTTTAATTGTAATTTAAATGAATAAAACATATTCGATTCTTGTTTCTTTGTTAAAATATATTTTATAATATCAAACACTAAACAACCTCAATTATTTCCATCTTCAGGGAATCAGAACTGAGTACCGGTCATATCCAGCCTACACGATGGTACGTCCTACAAGTGACACATATAATTTATACGAAACGCAAAGCTGATTTTCATTCATTTTATAACCCAACACAAAATACCTATAATTGATTTAAAAAAATAAATTGTACCACTTTATTTAAAACACTATTTATCTATAACCAATAACCATCTAAATTTGAATACACAATATCAAAAACCACCCATTCTAAAAAAAAAACGATTTTCAAATATATTTTTTGAAATTTTCCAATTTGTACAATTTACACAATTTTTACACTTCAAATTTAACGTTTTATACTTCAAATTCAATAATTCATGGTAACTAATTTCTATGAATACTAACATATGATGACGGTCTTAATAATATTATACTTTTCTATAGTTGAGTTTGAAGTGTGAAACGTCCAGTTTGAAGTATAAAACATCAAATTTGAAGTGTAAAACGTTCAATTTGAAATAAAAAACAAACCCGAGGAATAAAGTCAAAATAAAGCCCTATCTAGACAAAAACTGTCGACAACCCGAATTTCGGTATAAAACTCGACGTTGTCGTGCTTAATAAAATATAAAAAATCCATATCGATCTCTTTATCCCTCGTTCTAAATATCGAATCCTACTTTCAAAACGTCTAACTCGAAGCGTGAAACCTGTAATTCATCCACCAACACATCTCAACAACACACTACACATCCCAATAAAAAAAATCAAACACCACCCAACCCCTCAACTCCACCACACAACCATCGCCAACTTCACCATCCACCTCACCACAACCCCCCTCAGCACCACCCCGTTCAAAAACCCCGAGCAAATTCCTCACCCACACCCCTTAAGCCTTGAGCTAACCATCTGAAACCATTGCAGAGTGGCATATCGACGGCGTCGAGTTCTCCAGCGACAGCAGCGGCTGGGGGCCCGGGCGGCGTGGGGGGCGTGGGCCCCGCTCCAGAGGGGCGCGCGGCCTCGCCCCAGGGCCCAGTGGCCGGTGGGGGCGCCGGGGGCGCAGCACCCAGGTGCTGTGACACCGGGCGCCCCATATACCAGGACCCCCTGACGGGGCAGACGGTGTGCTCGTGCCAGTACGAGCTCTTCAGCTACCAGAGGCTCGCTTCGGCTGGGGTGCCGTTGTCGGTGTACAGTGCGCCGTATTCGGATGCTGCTGCTGCTGCTGGGATGGCTGCTTATTTCCCGGCGCTGGTCGCCGATCAGCCGCCGTTTTATCCTAATGCGGTGAGTAGTTTGTTGTGTGTTTTTTGTTGGGGTGGAAGTGTGTAAGTTTTCTGTGTTGCTTGTGATGTGGGGTGATCGAAGATTTTCTTTTTTTACGATAAGAACCACCATCCCGCTTGTTATGAGTAGTTTGTTGTGTGTTTTTGTTCCGTTGGTGGAAGTGTGGAAGTTTTCTGGGTTGCTTGTGATGGGGTGTGATTAGGGTTTCCCGGGTTTTCAAAACGCGTCGAGTCCGGGTCCAATATTTTAGATACCCGACGAGTCCGGGTCCAAAATAAAATGTTTTAAAATTTGAAAAATCAAAATACATACTGCAGACGAAAGGTCGCAACTGTGAACCTAACGTGAAACGAAAGCACTTAGGCAGGTATTTCTCAAATTGAAATACATGACGCATTCGAAAATGCATTGTATTTCGGAAGACGGACATGCATCCATATATTATTAAATTGAATTTTATTATCCTTAGTGGTATTCTGAGAAGAAATTATTTGCGTACGAAAATGACGTTTTACATATGTTGTATGTTATGTACTTTAAAAGGCAAGAAAATTTAAACTTCAAATATTTCGAATTGCTTATTCTATTTTTGTTTTTCGCCTATATTTTGTTAAAAAATTAAATTTTATAACGCATTTTGATTTAAAAAAAATATTTTTAAATAAAAAAAAATTATTTCTTGCTACCCGGACCCGATGGTTTTTAGTCCCGGGTCTCGGGTCCGGGTTTTAGGTCCATTACCCGACGGGTTCGGGTCCGGGTCGGGTCGAGTCTAGAAACCCTAGGTGTGATCGTAGATTTTTTTTTTTTACGATAAGAACCCACCATCCCGCTTGTTACATGTACCCCACTCTATGCCAGCTTCCTGAGCCGGTTTAGCTGGGTGCCAGCAACACTAGGCGAAATTACGGGCGCCACATTTACATTTTTTGGGAACTCTATATTTAATTTAACTAAGCGATCGCGAAGGACTGCTTTCCCGGGGGCATACGGAATGCCAGGCGAGGAAAATTTAACGAAATATGTCTTTCCGCGAACTTACCCTCTTGGTGAAGGTGCAGAATGCACGAAAGGCGAATTTCGAGGAAACGAGATCTATAGTGGAAGTTGGAAAATGGTCGGGAAACCCGGAAAACAAGTCCTTTCTTTCGTTTTCTGCCAGAGAACAAGGCCACAGGATATGATCTGTGATCGTAGACCGTATTCATAGACCGTGATTCGTAGTAGGTGTATTGAAGGATAAGGTTTTTTCGATATCGATGATTTTGTATGTAAAAAGGATGTTAAGTATGAATGGATTGATATGTTAATGATATCTATACTATTATGAGTATGAAAGTCTCTGTGTCTAATACGCTTTTTTGGAAATTAAACTTGGTCCTTAATAAAAAAAATACGGCTTCATATCCGAAATTTAGTTAGGTATCTTAAAAAATATTCCTTTAGCATCAAGTCAGAGCAGACTTTTTGGCTGGCGGGCCGCATTGAAAATTAAAAATGAGCAAAGGGCCGCAAATATATTTTTTTCATAAACGTTTTCATTACCGTAAAAAAACCAAACTTTTCTAAATATATTTACTTCCTTTGGGCGACAAACAAAATGTTTCGCAGGCCCTAGGAAAATGCGTAACGGGCCACAGTTTCTAGCTATTAGTTTATTATATGTTTAATAAAATTTTCATATGTTTTATAGTATAAGAATTAGAAATTTAATTTATTTTAAAGAAAAGTTCGATAAATTTTAAATTGGTGCGATTTGACTGTGCGTTGAAAAAGTATGCATTGTGCTTTAAAAAAAATTATTTGTGGATTAGAATTTTCGGTGCATGAAAGAATCTCGTATTGAGGATGCTCAATGATGATTTTATTTGTAGTGTGCAATGATTTTATTTTTGCATTATAATGTGAGAATTAAAAATATGAAATGATCAATAGAAAATAAAAGTCCTGCCAGAGTAAAGTCTTCCTTCATAGGCAATACAATACAATTGAAAACTTTCAACTATTACTTTTGTTAAAATTTTAATTAAATTTAATTTTAATCACATTTTAACAATTCGGGTTATTTTTTGCTCTGAATATTATGAATGTTGTGAATAATGCTCGTGCGATTGGTATTTCGACCTATTCGCGTTTACGGCGTTTTCAATCCTTTATTTATATTCATTCTAATGCGCATCTTATTCATTTTAAGGAACAGAAATTTTTTTCAATGATCAAATTTATTTTTCAAATACCCGTTTTAATTGTCCTCATTTCAAATTTGTGATTATATTGCTAGTTGATTAAAATTGACTAGATTTTCTGTTTAAAACGAATTTATTTTAAATATTCTTCAATATAATTAATAGCAAACTATAAAAAAAAGTTATCACGGAAAAGATACGCGAAGTTTCATTTGTGTCGGCTAATTAATTTTCATTATTTTCTCAACAATCCGTACACGAGGTAACGACTAAAAATGCACGTCATCGAAAAGTTCGCGTTCGAAAAGTTCATATTACTCGCTACATTCATACATCGGTGTAATGATAAGGCAGGGAATTATTGTACGGCGTACCCGACATCGGAAAACGACAGCAGGTTGTTCCGTTTCCACTCTCCCAGTCTATAGAAATCCCGTTTTCGAGCCAGGTGTTCCCGAGATGGTCCCAAGAGTCCCGGGATTGCCTTGGGAGTGCTATCAAAGTCGACTTTTGGATCCGTGACCGGAAAACGGGGGATTTTTTGTTAAAAGAAAACCATTCTACATATTTTTCCCAGCGGTACCCTTTTTCAAAACAAATCTGTTCGATCGTTCCGATTTTGAATACAAAAACATTTCAACACAATCCCCATCAAAATTTCGTCATAAGTCCATCACGATTTAATTCCGCCTACAAACGAAGAAAGCTAAATTCGACAATTGACACCACGAAATGTGAAAACCCAAAACGATTTCGACCCAAAAATACGTATAAAAAGCTCGTAAACGTCGACTTCGCCTTTAATCCTCAGATCGTTTAAAATTATACATGAGTATACGTGTCGCGTAACTACCGGGTCGAGTACTACACTGGGTGGTTCGAGCTCGTGTAGTTCGAGACTAACTCGGTTACAACCTACGCTCAGTGTTTCTCCATCTGTCGACGAGTGGGCGGAAGTGGGCGGCTCGGTGGGCGGCTGGGGGGTGGTTCGAGGCCTTCGGGCGCGAGAATCGTGAAACATCATTCACAATTTCAGCCGAAGGTGTGTTTTACACGTGTCTCCCATATACCCAGGGCGGAACACTCGAGCCTTCGCCTGTTCGTATAACTGTCTCCCTCGTTCGCTACATATGTATTTTTGGTGTTTTATGTGCCAGTGTAGCACTTGCTTTATGTGTTAGTCGTGCTGCGGAAGACGGATACTCGAGCTGCTTGTTCGGGCTGGGATAAAAGTGTGATATAATATTTCGTTGATGACCTGAACTCGTTTATGTTTTTTGATCGTGGAAATTATGTAATAGATTATTTTATACGTACATGCAATTGAAATATTGATATTCATCATGAGTTTCCAAGCTCAGATGTTAGCAAGGAAATTTAAAGAAAAATTGTATCGTCACTTAACGTTCAATACAAATTAGTCAATTCATTGAGCATCAAAAAATTTAGGTTTAAAAATTATATGGTTTTTCCTCGTAAAAATTTATTGAACTTTTTAGTTTTAAAATTTTAATCAATTAAAATAATTAAATACAGATGGCCCTTTACCATTCTATTTTCGCACATTTTTCAAAATTCGTTTACTTGATAAAGTTTTTTTATCAATAACGCAAAAATAAAGTTTAAAAATTCAATAAGAGTTTAAAAAGGAGCACCCGAAAGCTCAAAAACACGTCTCCTTAACTTAATTATGTATCAATACACCCATTGATAAATAAATATTTAAATATAATTATGAAAATGTATACTTATTAAAATTTATTATGTTTTTTACATCCCTCTAGATTCGTACACATTTTCAGGAATCAATTATGTTTGAAAATCGAGGGCCGCCCGTAGTTTAATAAAACCTGAAACGAGTTTGTGAAAATTAAACCAAAGTCAACGGCCAAGATTGCGCAAACAAATTAATCATAAAACGTCGAAACAAATATTTATTTAAAAGATACAAAATTTTCCGCATCTCAAGCTCGAAATAAAACCGAATCAAAACTCATTGAATAGCGTCCGCAGTCCATTGAACGCGCATCGCATGAAAATCATCAATCATTGCCCGCGCGTCGATTTCGCCCTTAGTATACGCGGCCGTGACTTGCACGTCGAACACAATACTGCCACAGCGAAATATATTCGTTTGTTATATTACACATTATAATATCAAGACGCGCATAAAGCTTGTGTTTGACACAGTGTGACAGTTGTTTGCGTTGGCGGCGGGCGCTACGTGACCCGGTCGTTAGCCCTTTGGATTACCGCTTGTCGAGGACTGCTAACAATATAATCCACCAGAAGGATGTATTTGTCCATCGCACCTCGAAATTTTCAGAAAGGACGAGATCGATGCGAGCGTCCATTGTCGAAAGGCACCTGGCGCTCCGGAGGAATTCGCTCGCGTCATCGTCTCGAAATGCATCATTGCAATTGTGCAGTCGAATTCGATTGGGCGGTCGTTAGTTCTAAATATTCGTTTGATATGCTTTTAATTTTATTCGATTGTTAAATCGTTAAAATTTAGTACACTCGGGGTTCGTATAACACAGTTTTATATAACTCGGTTTAAAAAAAAATACAATTAAAAATAATCGAGGATGCTTTACTTATTTATTGACGAATTTGCATTTTAACATGATTAAAAGTACATTATAAGTGCTTACATTGAAATTCTTAACGAATTTCGCGTGTAGTTTGGAAGTTGTATTTATTAATTTTTAACCATATCTTAACGAGTTTCGGGTTTACATGTTATCCAATAGCACCTTTTTTCATCCGAATTGTTAGCATGTGTAAATTTAGACGATCTAAAGGAAAATGATTTGTAAAATCTGTCAAACATAACCGCCCCATAACGCATACGTAAAAACTGCGCGCGAAATTCGTTAAGAAACCTAATTTGCGGATTTATTTTGAAACACATTAAGAAATTTAATTTAAACACCTATGATATAGTACATTTGATCTAAAACGTAAATTTGTATTTCCTGTATTGTTTATTAAAAAAGGGGTATTAAAAATTTCGATATTTTTTTGGAATTTCAAACCCTGATTTTGTATGAACTTCAAACTTCATATAACACTGATTTGTATTACACGAAAATTTTGTGTTTTTAATATAACCGTCTTAAACGAGGTCCAAGTTTCATTGTAAAAATATATATCGAATCGAAGCATTTTTTTCTACGTAAATGCAAAACATAAAGATTAACGTTTACACATCGACCCAAAACTAATAGGTTTACACCGTTTCGTAACGTTTTACACTGGCGCGTGTAAAGCCTGGCTTATCCCGTTTCCACGGTCTTTACAAAAAAAAAATAATGTATCCAACACATTACACCGGCTAGAAACGAAATGATAGACAGCGAAACCATAAAAAGACATCCCTCGCGGCCTCCTCGAATAAATATAACAAAGTACATGTAATGACACACGATTACAAAATGGCGGATCATCTCGAACGACACTATAACGTCCGATGCAAACGAATCCTTTCGAATTTTCGCACATTTCCGAACCACTCCGTACACTCGCACGTTTATATGATGCAATGAATGAATTTTATATTGAGGGTGGGGTGTTATAAAGGTCTTTTTTAATTCGACCGGTCGTAATGGGGACCACCTACTGAGAGGATCCATCGATCCTCCCGCACACGAATTTGGGCTTGTACACATTTTGGGTGTATGTATACGAATGTTCCTTTCTTTGTATTCGGGTTTCGATTTATTGGTAGATCGCTAACGGCTTCATTACGGCCCCTGAGGGCCTCCCGCCACTGTTTTGACTGCTCACCCCCGAGAAACCACATTTATTATATCGTATCTCAATATAAAAGCCATATAATCGTGTGTTATTTAAATATACAGGTTGTTCTGAAGGTTTTTTTTAAAATACAAATTGTTGAATTCGAATAATTTTTGATATTAGAAAGAAGTTCATTATATTATTGAT
This sequence comes from Hydropsyche tenuis, assembly GCA_009617725.1. Taxonomy (NCBI): domain Eukaryota; kingdom Metazoa; phylum Arthropoda; class Insecta; order Trichoptera; family Hydropsychidae; genus Hydropsyche; species Hydropsyche tenuis. Next base: position 2,249,621 of record VTON01000042.1, on the reverse strand, counting down.
TCATAAATTGCTTTAAATTTCATTGTATAAATAAGGTTCTGATCATAATCATTTGTATTTTTAAGATATTACAATATTTTTGAAGTTATTGTGACACGAAAAATTAAGAAACATATATTTGGAAGCCTATTCAATATGTCAATAACGGTTTTGGATTTCATTTATTACTTTTTTTTCAATTTTATTCTTGTTAAAACATCCAGGATGACCCACGAATATGTTTGTATTATTTGTTTATTTTATGCATCGCACGTATGGAATTTGAATATATTCGAAGTGGACACTGGTTTAAAGATATTTTTATTTATATAAAAAGAGAAGCAGATGAAAAATGTCGCCAGCTTAACGTGTCTCTGGCTTTGTATTTTTCGAAATTAATTTTCGAAGTCGTAAATTTAGCTACCGATCTCCATTATGTATTGACACTGTAAACTTTCCACTATAATAGGCTTTGTTTGAATTATTGTACGATTATCTAATTTTACAGATGACACTACGATGCCTTTTTTTTTCGTTTTTTCATAAATGAACTCATTAATTTTTCTTCTTAATTGAGTGTTTTTTTGGCATCTTAATTAATGAATGTTTTTATGCGACAATAAATTTTATAATCTTATCGTAGACATTATTAAAGTTTTTCTTATATGCTGTAATATTAATTAAAATAACTCATCACTGAAATTTGATGCGAAGTACCGATTAAATATTTCGTTTGGTAACATTAAAAATATTCGTAAAGGGAAAAGCTTTACTGCTGCAGATAGAAGATATTCATCTAATGAATTTAAAATTTGTAACAGCAGTCTTTTTGGATGCATATTTTTCTAATAAGCTAAGCAATATGCGGCGTGGCCAATGGATGGACATAATTATGAATCTGCTTTGATTAAGTTAAGCTTCAATATTCAATTTCTTGAGAATTTTTCTACTAACACTAATATTATTGGCGAAAAGCTTCGTTCTGCAGTTGACGTTTAACGACGATCCAAAATTTATTTTCGAGAAATTTCAATAATTTATTATTCAAAGCGTCTAAAAACACTCAGATTCCTCAACATCTAATCTACCGCGTGTGAAATCGTTAATTTTTATATTTCAAAAATTAGTATTAATTTTATGTGCGCATGCTTTTAGCACCGGATATTATATAGTCGTTATTAGTAGTACGCGTACACTAGCCGAAGATAATTCTCCAACACGAATGTATATTTTTATTAATATATCATTTCTATTTTTATTAATATACTTTAACGATCGAGTTTACAACGGCGGCGCATGTAATTTATTACAATTATGACCGAAGGAGAATGAATTATTATTGCCGGCGATGGGTATCGAAACGGGCTCACTTTATCGGCAAACAAATAAATTACACAATAAATACACAAAGGCGAAAAAGCAGCGATCTATCACAATCATTCGACGCTTTTTCAAGACGTCTCCACAATGTGAGGTTGGGCTACTAGACCGCATATGGGCACCACTATGTCGCGTTACTAATGTAATAATTGTAGTTTTTTTTTCATTTCGCACAAGAAAATGATATACGGGTTCAAATTCAACCCTTTCGTTGACCCTAACGAATGAGTAATTTACCGCAATTACGCAGTACGACGGCTTTTTCGAAACAAAAGCGTTTCGAAATACGACTCGTTCGATTCGTGTGAACCGAATGATTTTCCTGAACATTGAACCTTTATCCCAGCCGAGTCAAAGACCAGGAAAATGTGCAATGTCTTTAACGAACCGTCGCGTATTTACGATCGAAAAAGAGCGCTTCGAGTTCTGTGCCCCGAAATCAATATATCATAAAAGCCTCGCCTTTGGATTCGATTCAATTAAGCCGTCAACGATGCGAGTGAATTCCCGAGATTTCTCGCGAACCGAGAAACGGACCGGTTCGCGTTTACAAATTGGACGAGTGCGACCGACTGATAGAATCAGACTGCGTCCGATACAAAATGTAGTAACCGATTCTTTATATTGTACAAACGAGTTCTAAATTTTGAGTTTGGATTTTATTGAGACTATTCTTATTGTGTGCAGATCAAATATAATTTTTTTTTATTCATTAGCGATATTGTTTGTCGATAACTTATCTTATGGTATTGATAACATGCTAAAGTGGCATTTTTTACATATTTTTTTGTGTTTCATAGCATTTTTTTTCAAATCCTCTGATGATACGTGCGAAAATATTTATTTTAATATATAAAAACGTTTCATTCACAACGAGAATGAAACGAAAAGTATCACAAAGTCGTGGCTTAACGAACTGTCAAGATGACGCTCTCGAAACGTAGCCTCGGATAATTACATTTTATTCACAATTTCGTGCAATTTTTAATGTACAACTTCGCTGGTTATTTTATTATTTCAACTTCAAAAAACATGTCGCTTAATCTGCATAAAGAGAAATAATTATAATCGTGTCTGATTGTTTAACAGAACAGCTCACAGAAAATTCAACATTGTTAATTTGTATCAACTGTTTACGCTGATACAACGTCGACGACTGCTAATTTTTGTGCAAATATGCGTTAACTAGTTGCAAAATTGCACTATGAAGGTTGACTTTGAACAAACAAAATCTGATAAGTATTTGTATTTGATGGAATATTGAAACTATTAAATATCTATTTAGTATTTTTTTTTTCATTTTGTTAATATATTATAACGGTTTGTCATAATACAAGATTCATTCAAATGCAGAATCGGTTTATATAAATGGATTTGAATGAAACAGTTTGGAAAGCTTCTGTGTCGAGAGAGCGGAATCTGTTTTTATCGCTTTTGGTTAAATGGCGTTGAAACGCAAACGGGTTCGTTCTCTTATAATATAAAGAAAATGTATCGATTTTCATTAAGGTGCGTCCACGAACAGATAAAGTCGGATAAGAGCAGAAGTCTAGATGTTGGTGTTCTGAAATTTTAATTAAATTTTATAAATGTACGCGAGTCTTGTATGAGTCGCACGTTCTAATTTGGGTGGCGACTTTCACGCAAAAAAATGTGAATGAATTTATTTGTATTCGATTTACATAGTTTGTTCGAAAAATTTATGTACATAGGAATATTATCAAATATTCAAACATGGTTTTTCGTTTATCACGTATGAAAATGTATATTAAAAAAAGTTTGCGAAAAATCTCACGGAGAAAGTTTCATGTATTTAGCATTTTGTAATTATCATAAAAATTTTCTAGTGTTAAGTCGTTGATGATTCGGTCATATTTCGTAATTTATGATTATAGAATTTAAATATTGAATGCATCACATGAAATATTTATGTCAGATGCATTTTATCATCAGATTTATGGTTATTTGTTAGATAGCAATAATCAAACTGAGAGTTTCTATCATTAATGTCTATTTAATTTAATAAATTGGTATGAATTACATAAAAAAAACGACTTCAAATAACCCAAAATAATTACATATTTTATTATGAAAAAAACATTTCAATAGGAATTGAAAGGATTATATTATAATATCAAGTAGTTAGTTTGGAGATATTTATATACATACATAAATATGCTAAAACTAATATTATTCACTATTTGTAAATACAATTATATCAGGTATTTATTTCAATTAGAATATGAAGCAGATCAAAACTACATTATATTATATTGTAGAAAATTTTCTATATTTGATTTACAAATTAGACAACATGGAAACTTGGAGATTAATAAAACATACACATCACACTATATAATTAAAATGTAATATGTGACAAAATTCATTATAAGTGGCATTCGTCGTTCTGATAGCGAACTGATCACATTATTGTTCGCAATTCCAAGAAAATTTTCAATACTTATGTATATTATATCATCTGATAGATTTTTTGTGATTATACCTAGTTAGTTTTTAAATATTGTTCGTTTCGACATATTTTTGTTTTATCTTCGATAATAAATCAATATACTAAATACTTAATTGGTGAATTTTAATTGTGAACTGATCCGTTACGTAAAAATTATTCGAATTGAGTGGATAAATTGTCTCATTTTCAAAATTCAAACTAAAAAATATTAAAATGGATTTATTGATAAAACGAATTCTGTTCGAGTCAGTAAGTTTTCATATATTCAGCTAAAAATAATAATTTAAATATTTATGGACTAGTTACTTCTATTATAAAAATGTATTAATTATATCATTTCATTTTCAGGCTGTTAGTATAGAATTGAAGGAAAACCTTGCTGCTGGTGCAGCATCCTGGCCATATCCTTCTGTTTACCACCCTTATGACACATCATTAGCTGGATATCCATTCAATGGGTAAGTTTTTTTTTAATATTTCTATATTTAAATAAACGCTGATAATCCAAGAATCAGATCGGAAATTGTTGAAAGCAAAACGGTTATTTTTGAAAAAAAATCATTACAAAATTCAGTGTAACATTGTACTCGTATATATAGCACGTGATATAATTATTAATTAATTATTTGCTAGGTTAGAATTTTCAACTATTTTCAATACAACACTAATAAAACGTGCAACTAAGTGAATCGTTAATATTTACAGTTTAAATTGGACGGGATATCTGTTTATTTACTTAAACACAGGTGAAATTGATATTATATAGTAGTAGAACATATTTGAGTATTAACCAATATTTAATCTGATTAATACCACAAAGAGGCTCGAGTAAACCGCTAATAATATTTAAACGTGCATAAATGTCTATTCTTGCTCAGATAAGATAAATGTTGCAATACGATGCACTTCTGTACTATTTGCAACATTCTATGAAAATTTTTCATGACATTGATATGAATACACATTTAGAATAAATAGATTCGTGTCATTTATTTAATATTCCAGATGTTGATATTCAGATTATTCAGTATCCTTAATATTAAACCAATATTTAAAGTAATATATATCTGATAATCAATATTATAGTATTTGTTTTTTTTTTGTATTAGATCGAAGATCGAAGTGTCTTAGTTTGAAATGAGTTTTATTGCTGACTATGTTTAGAGCAAAGTAGTTATTTATGCATATAGATCAGACAGGTTTTATGATAATTATGCGTAATAAAAATGTAGATATTGTTGATAAAATAAATTTGACTAAACCACTCTATATTTAACTCTAATGTAAATTCAGATTAACATTATTAGAATTTCTATAAGTCATAAAAAAAAGTCGAAAACAATATACAAAAAAAAAAAAACACCATCGCGCTTGATATGCTAGCTGTTTATTGAATCTAATTAATTATCGCATCGAAACAGCGTATTATAATCCCGAATTACCATTCGTTTTATTGAACAACAATACGATCTTCAATTTTTTTCATAAAATTATGCTAATACCGAAACCGACCGATGAATATTCACGAAAAACACTATCGACAAACAACAGTTACCACACGAAAACCGCGAAACACGATCCCGAAACCGCGCGTCCCCAAATCGAGACCGGCCGACTTCCGCACCGCGGCTTCCGATTTACGCGGTTTTTTGGCGAAAAACCGCATTTTTTCCTCACAAGTCCTCGCCAGGAGGAGTGCCTCTTTCGCCAGATGATCCTTATCGCCGTTTTCGGAGGCCGTAGGCGACGAGAGCAGGTGCGCTCACCTGTCCGAGCGGTTAATTGCGTACCGAACACGCGTGTAACACTTTCGTGTCTTTTATTTTTATATTCGGGTCTATCTTGTTGATTCGGTATCGATTTCTGTAAGGTTTTGCGTATAATTGGCCTGCGAAGGTGTGCCGTTTTATTGTTTTGTATATTAAAATAGTATCGGTCTTTGTCCGTTTCGGATTCTATGTGTGGTTTCGGTGGGAGATTGTTATCGTTTTGGTTAGTTTGAAAACGGTGTTTCTCAATATTTACTGGTTACGGAACGTTTATGATGTTATACGGAACATTTAATTCATTTGCTCGTATGAAATAAATTTTGGAAACGTGTTGAAATTGGAATCCGAAAATCTAAGTAGTAAATAATATAGTCGCTTTCAAATTTTTTAATTATATGCAATTCAAAAAAAATCTATTTTAGCATGGGTGACTTCATCGCTGTATGCAGCTTATATGTTGTCTACATCTAGATATAACCTTTCTGAAACCCACAGAAAATAATTTTACTAACAAAAAATATATTTTGAAGACCTAAATAATATTTTTTCCCCCAATACTTACTATATATTTATACAATATTAGGGATGTCAGATTTACCATAATTTTAATTAACCGGTAATCCGTTATTTTTTTAATAATTACCGGTTTACCGGTAAATTAAAATTTAACTAAAAATACTTTAAATATAAATGACATCCCTACTACTTATACATATATTGTTTAATTTCAGTCACCGATAAGAATTGGCACATTCGATAACTTCAAACCATTGACTCTAATTAAAAAAAAAAATTGAATAAATTCCAACGGTTTTTCTAATGGCCTATATTCAAATGTCTTCAAATAAATAATCGATCGCTTCGATGCATTCGAAAAATCCGAATCAATAAAAATTTTACGCAGGATGTATACGCAGGATTCTCGAGTGCGGGCCGATGCAATTACGGCGATTTGAATGCATAATGCGTCTACTTGAAAAGATTGAACGAGAAATTATGCAATTTATTCAAAGTCGAACGTGTCCGTTATATTGAGAGAGCCGGTAGACCACTCGAGCATGAGCTCTGGGACTGGCTCTATGGAATGGATAAAGTTTCTAGTGCGACTCTAATATTTTCAATGGGGTATTAGAATTTTAGAGTGGGGAAAATTATGCTCAAGAATTCCGAGGATGCTTAGAAAGTTGGCTGTTTTTAGGAAAAGTAGATTAAAGAATGTATACTAGGACTTCTGAGACTTAGGAATTCGTTTTTTCTTATTTTAAATAATGAATTAAATTGAGTAAATGACACATAATAATTCGATCGATCACTAAAGTTAAGCAATACCTATTTAGTTAATATCAATCAAATTAAGTTTTTAGATGGTAACGAAAAAATAATTTAAATTTTCGAAATTTTATCAAAAAGCTATGTTATACAGTAATATATGAAAATATTTGCAATTGAGATTTCGTTTAAAGGTCACACGTACAAATATGATTCCAATTATCAAAATCAATCGACCATTCGCACAATTTTCGCATAAAGCAAAAACGATACGGATGACAAACCGTGAAACACCGCATTAACCGTGTCTCGCACGACGCGACAACCGACAGCAATTAACACGACCGACAACGACACTATTTTCATTATAAAACCCACACAAAGACGCCAAATATTTACACACACACACACACACCACACAACAACAACCACACACCCGAACTGCACACGAATTCACACCGTGTAATGGTAAGAGAGTAAGAGCGGCCAGTCGTTTATGAATATGCTAATGGTCGGGGCCGGTCCGCCGACATCGAGGGTCATCCGGCTGTCGAAAAATCGGCATACACCTCAAAACAATGAGGCGTTTTTTTTCTTTGTTGTTGTTTTCGGCTCCTTTTAACATTAGCGGAGTAATTACAATGTGTATTAATGTGTTTCGGCGGAGGCAGTTCGCGCGAACGGACGCTGACCCGGCGCGAGTCGATTTCTAGCGTGTTTTTTGGTGTGATTCGGTTTTTTTTGGCAAATAATTTTAGATGTTCGAATGAGGAATACGAATGAAATCGATACTGATTTTGAAAAATATATTGATTCATTCGTTTGTATGTAAATACTGGGTATTTGCAATTTTAATTGGATTTTTTGTTGTTGATCGCGTCGTGAAAATTTTTACAGGTGAAATTTGTTCAAAATGTACGATGTTGATATTAAACTGTTTTGAAACTATTCTAACTCATATAAAACGTTTAAATTATTACATTAAAATGTCGAAAAAAAATGATAACAACTAAAATTGTAACACTGTATAAATACAATTAGTAGACGACTGTTATACGTAAGAGCGTCTAGATATCATCATCATCATCGACATAAAAATACAACGATTACGAACACGACCAGGGAAGATCAACAATTTAAAAAAAATCGATGATTTTGGTCACCCTGATCGAAAAACCGCTTTCGGATAGTTCTAGCAATAAACGGTATGTTTTTATTGTTGACCCGCCTGTTATCGTTACTAACGACACACTCGGACGCCCGTTTGAAGAGCTGACATCAAAACGACAGTGCCGACACCACGCACGTACGAGAAAATATATATATTAAACGAAAATAAAACGAAAAGTAGAAATACGAAACAAATAAGACGCGAGCGAGCGGGATGGATCGGTTTTTTTTCCAGTTCGATCGATCGACGCGCTCTTTTATGGGTCTTCGGAATCGTTTCGAATTAATTGTACTTCGAAAATGCGCCTGCGTTTTAATTTGGATGGCATATTCAATTGCGCTTGTTTAAATGATAATAGCAACTAGAGTAAATATGGCGTGATAAACAGAATTCATACATTGTCAGGTAATTTATTGTGTTTGAAAAATTAGATAAGAAATGGACACGTTTTAGAATTTGTACGGGTTTAAACATGTGAAGATATTAAATATTTTACATTTTTCACTGTTCGATTTTTTGTATAATTGAAAGTGCCTGTACTTTTTCGATACACACTCGTATATCACGCGCTCGTAAAGACATCAACGCGTTTTTCGTTAATTAAAAAAATGAGCAAGAGGAAACAAACGCACGAATAAAATGAAATTCAAGAACGTGAAAGAAGTCGAATGAAAAAAATATTAACGAAAATTACGCTAGTCTCGTAATGATAATTATAATAATTAATTATCCGGATAAAATGGCGCGGGCGAGCCGCGCTTGTTAACGAGACTTTATTGTTATTGCGTGCAAAAATAATTAACGCCGAACAGTGAATGAGGGAAAGGTGTTCTTGCGCTTGTGCCGAAGAGTTGTCAATAGTTGTCGAAAGTTTGACATTTGGTAAAATGGCATTATATTTATATAATAATATAAGAACAAGAACAAACGGTTAGAAATCTGACTACAATGTATATTAGACGCATTGAACTGTACAATCGCAACTCGGACGACATTCACTCCTAAAATGCAAATCGATACGTCCCGTTAACCGCTTAACGGTTAATTATCTAATTCGATCATTAGCGAGCTTAACACGCCTTAACGAATGTCGATCTTTCGAAATTTGTATCGCTAGTGTTCGATTATAACGATGCGGTGGATATTTACGCGCTTTATCGCCACTCGATTTGATTCCCCGCAAAGATAGGCGTATTTGAAAACTTTTTTTTATATATACATAGGTATATATTGTTTACAATAATATATTATGTGGACATGGGACATTTTGCGGTGAATGCAAACCATTGAAACGGTGCGTGTGGGCTTTAACAGTGTAGGTCATCTGTGTCAAACTAGTTAGCGAGAACGAATTTCACATGGAAGACTATCGAATTGATGATATTCGAATTGAACAGTTTTCAATAAATAATTACAGATAAAATTTGATTCTGGGAGAATTTTTGCATCATGTATAATTTCAACAAGGAAACAATTCGTAGCACGAAACACATAATGATAATTTGAGATGCCATGGAAATACGTGACTAGATAATTCAATTATATAATAACACTATTTTTCCATTCGTTCTACTGTTTGCACAATTTTATGTCATCGTTATCATACACAGTAATTTTCTATCCACAACAGGATAAATACTTTTATTTCTTCAATTATAATCAAATTTCATTTATTGTTTTGAACGTATCTTTTTTTAATTTCAATTATCAATTGTTCATATTGATATGCTTTCTTTCCAATCTTTTATAGTTATTTCTAATGTACATCTTCCAAATTTCATCCATTTCTTAAATTATTACTGGCACATAACACGTTCAACTACACACATCGATCAAAAGCTTCTTCAAATATATAGAAATTTTAATTCCAAAACCCAATTCATTCTTTCATTTTAGTTTCATTCATATCTTTATTTTTTCTATCTCAATTCATTCACATTTGAACAAACGAATCGACCAACTATCAAAACTTTTCGACAAAAAAGCACTTTAACCATATTCAAAATAAAATAAACTTATACACATACACGTCGAGACATAAACGGCTGGATGTCAGCCAGGTCCTACTGTTGGATGGCTTAATATCTAATAGTGAGGCACACACGTCGTTTAACTCTTTCGGTGCAATTAAAAATGCATAAATCATATGCAGCCGTCGCGGTCCGCTCGTTACGGACGCGCTAATGAATCTTGCGACGGAGAACGCCCATATTATTATATTATTAATATGTTTTAGGTGTATTTTTGTTTGTGTTTCGGGATAGGGCGTGAAAAAACGGGATAAAAAGTGACCCTTCCGTATAGGGAGTGGGTCGCATTAGCGTTCCGAAGCGCTTTTCACGGATCGTTATAAAGTATTGATTTGGATCTGCATGAGAACATAAGATTCTTTGTGTGGGTTTTAGAATGAAAAATATGAGTTTGATTCTGTGGTGTCGATTTTTTTTTGTAATTGGTCGAATGAACATGGTACGCTAAATTAGTTTTGTTAAAAATGCCTAATTAACACTTTGTAAAAACAACTAAATATAATATATGTTATCGCTATTTCGAAGTATTAAAAAATGGAATTTATTTAGCAATGACATCGTTAATCTTTTTTTTTAGTATATTAATCAGATGAGCGCTGTTTTCTGTAACATATTGTATATGAATGGACTTTTGGGGTTCGATGGGGAGTAGACAAACACCATTAGCAACAATAAGCGTAAAATATATCGTCAGTCACGCGCTCGCATCTCGAAGTACTCGGTCGATATTACTATGAAAATATTATAATAAAAATATAAAATATATAGCACATAAAAAAAGGTTCAAGAAGAAACATTCAAAACAGATGCGCGTTAAAAATGTGATTGATGGAAAAGGGCTCCCGCTTTCATACATTCGATCCGATTTTATTATAAGTCGAATATAATAAATACAATGTATAAGAATCAGTTTAGCTAGTAATTAACACATTATAAATATATTGTTTAAAACTAAACCAGATCGATGTACATATTTGAAAATTAAAAGAAATACGAAAATCATATTATTTTCCGAGTAGAAGTTTTTACATAGCGGCGACGAATTAAAATTTTATTCAGACATCAGAGTCTAGCCAGACTATCTTTATGAATGTATATATCTAAATGATATTCTTTATAAAAGGAAGAGTGTAATTTGTTAAAGATTACCTTTCATGGCGTATCCCGTTCCTGGAATCGTACATTTTGCATTCTCGATGTGAATTTTTGCCGAACGTGTATTACGAATTACGCGCGGGTATGTCGCCAATGCACAATCCAACAATTTTTTTTTATATCATTTTGAATTATTTTGTCCTTGACTGACACTACAACGTGCCATTCATAAGCTACATTTTATCAAACAATAAAAACACACTAAGAAAACGTTTAAAAACCATCGTTAATATTTCACAAAACCTCCGTACTCCCCGGTACTTTTACCTTTATAACATTCCAAAACACTTGCTCATATACAGTTTTTACACTACGAATTCAATGTTTTACGTTTAAAATTTATCGTTTTACACTTCAAATTCAACTATAGGAAAATATTATTAAGATCGTTGTCAAGGTAATCAATGAAATTAATTATTATGAATTCTTATTGATTTGTTGAATTCGAAGCGCAAAACGTCCAATTCGAAGTGTAAAACGTTGAATTTGAAGTGTAAAAACTGTAGTACACATCTCAATAACGAAATCATATAATGTTTTTACATTTTAAATTCATCGTTTTACACTTCAAATTCAACTACAGGAGAGTATTATTAAGACCGTTGTCTCGGTAACCAACGAAACTAATTACTACGAATTCTCGTCGATTCGTCGAATTCGAAGCGTAAAACGCCCAATTCGAAGTGTAAACGATTGAATTTAAAGTGTAAAAACCGTAATACACACCTCAATAACGAAATCGTATCATGTTTTTGACTGATTCGCCGAATTAAACATGAAATTTTATCATGACCCTCACGACTGATGACTTGGACACATCGTTCGCGTGACACGATGTTCGACAACGCTCGCCATGAATTCAGAATGCACCGCGAATACCACATTGTCATCCTGCGCATATTGTTATACAATTTGTTTCGAAGATCGAATCCGATCTATTCGATCTGTACGAAATTTATAAATGTCCCCGCGAGGCGTACGTGTCCGCGTTCTACGTGTGCAAGTGTTATTGTTGTGTTTTATTGTTATTTAGGTACGGCCACCGGACGTTCGTACCATGTTTGATAAATCGTTCCCGGTAATAATTACTCACATATCTGTTTGTTTGTCGTGCTCGTGACCAGAAACCGATGATGGGGCACGCGCTTGTGAGTACTGCCGAATTTTTATTGCTTTCGTCGAAAATTTAATAGGGTGCGATTTAGCTGGTAATCGTTCAGAAGAAAATGTGCTTTGGAACAATAGAAATAGATCATTGAAAATGTGTTTTTTAAATAAAAATTATCGTATTGAACAATTTTTTAACACGAATGTTTTGTGATAATATATTATAGTCCTTTGAATGTTGATATACTTCAATTTTTCAGTTAAATATACCTATGTATGTATAATTTAATATGAACTGTGTTGTGAAAAATTGGGAAATTAGTACTGTAAATGGATGTAATATTAGTGCTTACTCAACGGTTGCAAAATTAAATTAATGCATATTCTTTTTCACGCACATATTATTATTTTTAACACGCATATTTCAAATAATATTTTATTTCTGTAGAAAAATATGATATGTTAGGTCAATGCATAAGTTTTGTCGTATTTTTTCTATGGTTAAATATATTTCTTGTTTCTACGGAATTATTGAATAACATTTGTATTCAAACTATTCTATTATATTATGCGGAGGATACTTCTTTTTCAGTATCTGTTAAGCTTTGGTCTAGTTAGTGAAAAATATACAGCTTGTGGAAAATTTTGAAATGTTTAATTATGAAGTACGTTTATCGCATTTTTCATTGTAAAAATTTTGTAAAAATAATAACGGGACCGCGGCAACCAAAAATACTTGTAAAGTAGAGATACAGTTAACATTAGAATTATTTAGTTGTGGTTTTTAAAATTCAGATCTGGGGATTTTTTGTTAACTGGATAAACATGATGATGACAATATGTTACTGATCATAATCAATTTTGATCCACGCCAATATAATAAAGAGAAGATAGGAGTCGACCGTTAAAAACGTGCAATATCTTCATTGCACCCGTTCGATCTAAAAATAGAATGTTTAAAATAATACGAAGAAACTTTTACATTGACCTAATATTATTTACAATCAACGCACATTTATTTTTTTTCTATTTCTCATTCGAATCCAGTCCAATATAAAACGATAGTCTTCCATCGTATTCGTCCATCATCTAATTGCACCGCTTTTCAATTTCACTTTCTAAATAAAGGTGATACAGCGTATTTGAATACAAAGGCGTTCTAATACCCGACTTATTACATCACTAATAGTTGTTGAATTTTGACCTGCGACCCGAGCTGAACTCTTGCTCGATATACGCAAATACAACGAACCGTATGGGCATTTTATACGGTTTTGTACGTTTTCTATAAGGCCATATGAGTTTTCCTATATGGACTTGACAAACGTTAGTGTCGTCGGATCGTTTGTACGATGAGCCAATGTGACAAATGCGCCTTGTGGCCGTATCGGGATTATACATCCGTTATACGTATGTGACATTAGTTTAGTGGTTGTTCGATTCGAATTAAATCAGTGTCGAGTATGGTGTGTGTAGGTTATTTTTAACATTAGGTACATTTTTATGTTTCAAAAATTGTCGACGATAATATCGGGAATTGAATGAAAAGATCGAATCAGTGTGAGTTTTTTTTTAGTATAAATGACATCCACAAATTTATATTGTTTGAACGTGCTGTTGTATAATTGATTCGTTAAAAAAGCATATCGCTTAGCAATTGTATCAAATAAAAGCCGCAAGCGAGTCACATTATAATAATCTCATTGAATCATATGTGAAATTTATATTATATTCGGAAAAAAACTGAAAATGTGAGATTTATATAAAATAATAGCGTCGTTCTCATAAGATCTTCTAAGATCTCTTTCTCGGGCACAAATCCGAAACAATACGCCTCTTATTAAATACGAAAAAAGATACGCCATTAATGTTTCAATTAAGTGAATTTTCTTTTGTTTTATCGCGCTTTTATTGTCGAAATTCTATTAATTGTGTTAATATCGTTCGAATGTGTGCGATAATTATTACGGACAGTGTGCTATCCGATAGATAAGATCGCTCGTGCTCCGTTCGAAGCGTATACGTTTCCATTTTATTTCCAAAAAATCTAAACGGAAAGTTCTCACGGCTATTGAAATTTATAATGTTTTTATTGAAATGTGTCTGTAGAATTTATGTTAATTAATTTCGCGTTGGGCGGGAAAAGTATCGTGGCCCGGCGGGCGCCCTACGCGCCGAAATTCACCCGAATTAAAACGTAATAACATAAATCAGCCGCTGATAATCCCGAAATGTGTTTAAAATTCATATTTGATATTGTCTCGTAACGGATTTTTCGAATAAAGCCCGCGATTCGATATAAAGATTAAATAGCGACGCAATTGTACGACGTGTGAAAAATCTTACGGTGTTTTGTTGATGTTCTTTAGTGCCATTATGCTGATCAAATAACGAATACCGATACCATCTCCTCATCTCATCCGAAAATATTATATTTAAAAAATAACTTAAGTATATTTAAATATTATACTCACAATCAAATTTTAAATTCAGACATTATTAATTATTCTAATTCTCGAAAGATCCTTTCGGTTTTTGTATATTGATGCGAAATGATAGACGTTCCTTTGATTCTCGTCCGAAAAACTCAACTATTTTTTTGCCCAGTTGATGAAAAGGCTCGCTGACACACCAAACGACACGAATGTACGAAAAAGCACATACACACCAAGGATCATGAAATATTGACGCGTTGCATGACCGCCTCTCCCATGTCAATCACGATCGTCAATTGTGTCAACATGAAACGCGTCTGTTCTCCTATAAAAGTGCACGCGCGTAAGTAGCGTGCTCACGAACACGCATACATATTTATCGAATTCATTTTTCTATATGAATTTCAATATTGTCTATAAATAAGTGTGTGTTTCGCGCATATACGGCACGGTGGAAGTCACGTCAAGGCGTATGAAAAAATTATTTATTTATTCGTTAGAGTGTATGTAAGTACATTTCGTACTAGCGTACTGAGACGGAAATAGGAAACGTATGGACGAGTTGTGAATTCAATTTAATTTACAGCAAATGCATTGTTTTTTTTTTTTAAGAAAATGATTATGTTGTAGGATGACCAATCGCATATATAATTTAAAAAAAACTACAAAGATAATGTTAGTCTATTTATTGAATTAGGAATTATTATATTATAGAATTTAGGGTGAAAATAATATCAACTGATCATGAAAAAATCTGGGCTGCAATAATAGATGATAATGTATGCAATATTGTTTTATTTAATCAAAATCACTAATAAATAAATAAATTTTATTAAAAAGGAATACGCATACTCCGAGAAAATTACTGGTGGTAAAAATTAAAAATTTTAATACAAATCTCACATTCGGACGAGCGAAGATTCGCGGAATGATTCTTTCTTACATGCCAAGCACTTCGCAATATCGTGTCGTTAGCACGTCCAGAACTACGATTCGGTATCCACGACGATTTTTATAATATACCGTGTTATTATATGGGTGTCATTCACCCGAACCGTGTGCGTTCACAATGCGAATCCGAACAGCACACCCACACACCTGTTACGATTACGATCGGGACTTCTGATTAATAA
This sequence comes from Hydropsyche tenuis, assembly GCA_009617725.1. NCBI lineage: Eukaryota > Metazoa > Arthropoda > Insecta > Trichoptera > Hydropsychidae > Hydropsyche > Hydropsyche tenuis. Next base: position 2,233,723 of record VTON01000042.1, on the reverse strand, counting down.
GCCTCGCCTTTTGTACGAGCTGACGCCTTTTTTATATATAAACACACCATTATTTTATGTTATATTATATTACACGCATAGTATGCTTAGTCGTAGCCAACCATTTGAGAAATCGGGTCGTTTTTTTTTATAGGAAAATCGAAGGGTTTGTATCAGATTTGTATTTTTTTTTCAGTGATTATCGATGTTTATGTTTGTTTTTTTTATGGGTTTGTTGAATTTTAAAAATTTTTGGTTGAGGACTACTGGTTCACATAATTCTATTCCGGCGTAAATTTTCTTGGGCCACGACATAATAAGTTTAATCGATGATCTCTGAAGTTTTTTATTCTCAGACAGTAGCGAATTTGCATTTATCGTGTGTGTGTGCGCTATTTTGAAAATGTTCGAAAAATTCAATGATACAGATCTCCTTAGATTTATTCGCACATTATCGAATTACTAGTCGGATTATTTTTTCGGGAGGTTTTTCTGTATGTTAATTTTGTTTTGTTATTTTTGACGCATCTGAGTCGAACGATTTATTTCATACTAAATTATCATGAATGAATGTATAGGGATTTTTTTTTCTCAAATTAAATTGACTTTAGTGGAGAAATTATATATATAACTTTGATCATTATCTGCACTTTTATATGGATCACATATACAATTCGAAAAAAATACACTTAAAAATATTACGTCGAAGATTTCGACTGGTTTTTATGGCGTATGACAAAAAATTCGGCGTTTCGTCCGAAATTTTAAATTCAATCGACCAATTATTGTTTTACAATGTGCTGGTAGTATAAAGCCGGTGTTTTACCAATTATTCGACGAGGTCAATTAATTAAATTGAATTATTCGCACGTTGTAAAACAATTCTACGTGTTACGCTGCTACCGGTAATTTTACTGGTTCGTAAATTACTTTTAATTAACAAATGGTAATTGAAAAAAATGAATTTAGATTCAGAAATGCGCGCAAGCTTATAATATAGTCTATTTACTAATCGATTTTAAACATTAAAAATCAGCTCGACAATATAATGAAACTTTATTTAATGATATGATTATTTTCGAAGAATTCTTTAAAACCAATTGGTTTTATACATATATAACATGAAAATTCAAGTAATTAAAAAGAAATAAAAATTCAGTGAAATTTTACAGGAAATAACGGTGAAATTTTATATTGGACTATTTTGCTTTTAGTAATTAGATTTTTTTTTTAATTTTGAACTAAGAAACTTTTACTATAACTGCAAAATCAATGGATTAAAATTTAAATATTTTACCACCATAAATGTTCTCATAATAAATGATTTATCTGTCGAATAAAATATATGAAAAATTTTCATCGACAACAGTATCAGAATCAAATCAAAATTAATCACAATTCGGCGTAAAATAGCCTCGGCTATTACCAACTAATAAAAAAAAACTGAATTACGATTAAAAATGGAAATACGATATATTATATGTTCGTATCCGATTTAAAATTCAAGCAACGACCGCTTCGTTTAACAACCATTTTTGGTGGTTTTTGCCGCGCGTGATTCGCATCCGATAAACGGAATCGTATGGTGGAAACAATGGTGTGATTCGGACATTCGTGCCACACCGGAAAACGACGTACAGGAAGTCGACAAAAGTCACGGCGAAAGCCAAAATATCGAAAAATATTAATAAGAGTGTGTGTGTGTCGTCGCTTATAATCGATTCCACGAAAGAATGGTTGTTGACTGAGTAATAATTGTATGAAAATGCGAGTTTTTCTCGAAAATTCATTATATTTCCGGTCTATTTGTTATACTGATTTGAATCGAAAATCATTTAATCAATATTACGGACTGAATCACGCATTAAGATATGATAATTCGATATGAAACAATGAGCTTGATATAGGGAAAATTCGTCTTGTTTGAACTCTGTCCAATATCCCGCTTCGTTTTGAATCGAAAAGGTCGCAGTATTGACTCCAAATTGAATGTTTAAACGAAACACAATGTTTTATGTTAATGTAATGTGTTCACGTGTCGAATTGAATAATTAGTGCGTGTATATTCGCACGATTTTTATTTTCATTCACATGTAACCGGCTGCGTGTGGTCCAGATATTTTGGCGGATTCGTTCGCAGTTTTGTTTTGTTCGTTTATTTTTTTTTTCGATTTCACCGTATTATGTTCATTATATTTCGTATTTATTTTTATTATGTTCGACGATCTGATAGTGGCAAATGTCAAGTTTTCGCCAACTAAGCGCGACCGACACTGTTGATAAATTCGAACTAAACTCGATAAATTAACCGAACTTTACGAATAAACTATTTGAATTTATTTACCTATACAATAAGCGTACGTAGCAATAATCCTTGAAGGGACATAATACGAAACTTTTTTACGGTTTCGTTGTAATATTATTCAATTAAGTTTGGGAAGTTGCGCTTTATGATTTCAGCATATATTCGACAATATTTCTCTAAACACAAGTACAAATTTCAAATTCGTGTATCTTTTTAATGTCTTCCTGTTATCGTGACGATTGCTCTTCGTGGGCGGTCGACCGATTTTTTTGTGTTTGATTCCCAAGAAGGTGTCGTCAACACGTTTTTTTATATGTACATTCAAAACAAAACAAAAAAAAATAATCTTGAACTTTCAAAATAAATTTTTATTTATTTGATAAATGGTTATTAGTTCATATTTTTCTAAACAATCGATTATTACTCGGATATTAAGTAGCTTTGAAAAGAAGTTTTGTTATTTCAACGCGTGTAAAGAAAAGCGATTAGATAATCATGAATGTATAAATCACCACAATGCAATATTCATGATGTTTTCGATTTATAATTAAAAATTGACGATTATGTGTAAATGCGTGTACACGTCACAAATAATCAAGTTCATTCGTCAATGACCTGGGTTCGTTGTTAACAATTTAATGTATTAATAAAGTCGCGATATGACAAGCAATTAGAGTGATAAAAATTAATTTATTATTTTATATAGATCAACTTGGCTACAATTAATTATTTTTATTCGCAAACTGTGTTTTGTGGTTCCGATAAGAATATTTGTTATTGAATCGTTAATTAGTTTATTTCTATTAGTCAATCGTTTCGAAGATTTCATTCTGAAACTTAATACATTCATTATATTTAGGAAAAAAACGATTGAAAGTATCTATGATAGTGACAAATCGAATATTTCTTTCGTACATTTTCGCGGGATCGAATATCTTTTAGAATAACACGTAACAAAATACGTGTCACGTACACGTAGAGATACAAGAAAAAATTGTCGGTTTTATATTTATATAAGATCATAGTATATTCTATATACTAAAAATGGAAAAAAAACGTACGAAGCGTGGGTGAGTGACTTTTAAAGTAAAAGCCTGTCTAAAAGGTTGTCTAAAATTTCTGAAGAGGAAAACGGAACGGAAAACATTATCTACGATTTGTAGATTTCGTGTACATTTTTTTTACATATAAAATTCGAATTTTGCAATATTATCGAACATTTCGAAACCAAGACGATCAAAAAACTTATTAAACACTTATTTCCATAAAAAATTCGCATACAAATATCGAGCATTGTTCTGAAAAACACTGAAAGCCTCATATCTGTTCCGTACCGATACGAGGGAGTATTCAATGGGAGCATTTGCGTATTATGTCGTATTTCAAGTAATGCGATCAGCATAACGTTCAGGTATATATAGTCAGCTGCAGTTTGCGGTGTCGACAACAATGTCCGTTATGCGGCCAGGGGTGGCCATTATCGGCACGCGGACGTCCGCAGACTTCGATTCCGCTCACTTACCATGACACCCCACATAGTCGCTTCAGCATCTATATTATCTGTTAATAACAATCGGATCGATCCATAATTGAACCCGCTGAAAAATGCAGCGCGCGCGTCGGCTGAAACGTCTGAAAATAAAAACGGAAAAATGAATAAATGAAACGGAAAAAGTCGCAGTTACCGGCTCGTTTATTATTTATGCATCGCGTACGAAGGTTCTACCCGCCGCCGCGGCTGAACAAAAAAGTTAACCCTCTGAAAAAAAGTGTAATGAAAAATCGCAGCGGTCTGAAAGCAGCGATTTACGGTCGAGCAGCTCTCAATTATTATACACCACAACGGGCGCGCTTTTGCCCATGCAGTCGGAAAATCTTGCTCCGGTCGAAACTGCGATTCGACGAATTTTATATTTCCATTGAAAAAAATTGACGAACACGTTGAAAAAAGCGGGAAACTTTCACAAAATCAAATGCGGATCCGTCGCGCGAGACGGCTCCGCTGAAATTCAGGTGTGTTGGGTTTTCGGGGTGAAAACGGACAATTTCAGAGTTTCCCCATACCACTTTCGACGTCTGTCCGCAACGGTGAATTTTAAAATTGTCGGCCCGTGAACGCCATTTGCTGCCGTCCTCACCCTCGCCCTGAAAGAGCGTGTCTTTTCCGCATTTCGACCGCCCACCACCCTCACCTGCACATCTATACTTTTTGTATTATGTTATCTGTATTATTTCACTCTGTGTGTATGTGTGTGACCCCTTGAATGCCCCTTTTGCCACCCACTTCAGCCGCCCACCGTTTATACCTGTCCGTGTGCTCTCTGTTAAAGTCTGACGAAAGCTCGATTAGTGTACAGGATGTTCTTTGAAATACGATCTTCCTATTGATTATTTCACTTTTAAAAAATAGTTGTTTTAAAAATGTTTTTTTTTTTATATATAAAAGATTATTCTGAAGTTGGTTATCAGATTGATTTTACATAAGTTTAGTTTAAAGATTCGATAGAAATTTTAGAGATATTTTCAGTATACTCAAAAAATAATAATCTATCACTAATATATTATTCTCTAACTACAATTCACATTATATAAACTACATTCAATGACGATAAAATATATAAACACAATCGAATCGATGATTTTTTACGTTACAGATTTCAGGCTCGCGACTTTCAGACCGCCCTGCGCTCTCGCACACACCCCCAAACATACATCTGACTGTCGTAGAATTTAATATTTTTAAACGTCCACCCCACGATATAACAGTCATCCACCCCGTCGACAGCAGCCTCCCATCGGTGGTGTCTGTTTCGGTGAAAATCCGCCCTCGGCTGACTTCATATCACAGCGGCTCCGCTCTCTCTCTTTCGCTCTTTGCGCATTTTATTTTTTTCGTATTTATTTTTCCCGAGCCGTTTATTTTTTTTATTTTATTTTTCAGCATTTTTTGCCCCCCTACCCCGTCGGGCTCTTTCGCTTGCGAAGCGTGAATTTCGTATCATTTATTTAGAGCGAAAATTACCCTGAAAGCGACTACGGTACATGTAAGCGCCCCGGATAAAACGTTGAACGTTGTAAACGCTCATACGTCACATTTGTATCGTACAGTTTCAGTTTGTTCATGAAATAAAAATCCTTTTAGATTTTTTTCAATATGAAAAATGTAATTTAATCATTATTTCTCAGTTTCGTTGAATTTAATTTAATTTTTGAGACGAAATACAATATGATCTTTGTATTGCATTAATTTGTTATATGCCAAATGAATTAATTCATTAAATTCTTAAAGCCTTCTAGTCTCCCTAAAGCTTTAGGTGATAGGTCATATTATTTGGAAGATTTTTAACCGAACTTACCTTAGTCCAAAGTATCATAGTTTTTGATTTTATTTTTATTTCGATTTTTAAGAAAAAAATCCAAAATCTTGCACTAATAATATCCAATTGAAAGGTAATATGGTAGAAAAATCTAATTTTTTTGTTTCTCTATAGTGAATTAATACATATGAATAAAAATTTCTATATATCAACACAAAACAATTTAAAATATAATATATGATTAGTTATAAATAATAAAAAGGTTGAAAAACTTGTTGAAGTAAAGCGAAACTAGAGTTTTTTGGTGTTTCTTATTTAAAAAAAAGATGTACAAAATGCTCAAATATTTTTGAAAATATCTCTGTTTAAAGCTCTTTCGATTGATGTATCAAACATTCAGATATCTAATCGATTTTCAAAATTATGGAACAATAGGGTTTAATCATGTGTGTATTAAGTTCAAATCTATATTTTGTGATCGTCCGATAATAATTTAGTCTGTTATATGATATGATCATAATCCAAATTATATAACCGTCAGATGTTCCACAAATAATCATAATAAACGATTTCATTGTGAATTATAATTAAATGAAATAGTTACGATATTTCTACAAATAATAGAAAATATTATTATATATCAATAAAAACGATTTAAAATAAGTGCAAATTTTATAACTACACATATACTAGATTTAAAACGAAAGGTATATATACATAGGGGTAGTTTGGCGTCCCCGCGGGCGCGCAAAGTGAGCCATTATTATTAACGCGCTACAAGCTCGACACGGATTTGCGCACTTTTTTAAACTGAACGCTCTTTTCGTTGACAACGGCCACCCACTAACCCTCTGAAACGGGATATATATACATACACATGTATATATGCGGGATACATACGTACAAGTATACGCGAAACGCTGAAACGCGTATAAGCGCCGCCCCTCGGGTGCCGAGGGCGGGTGGGTCACCCCTTGCTCGGGTGTAATATGTATGTGCGAACGTGTGTTACGAGATTTTTCGCATTCGAATTTGTGACGAGTGTGGGTCGACATGGTATGAAAATTTATGATTTTTGTCGTTGTGACGGTCGTTACGACTTTTTCGTTTAATTTTTATTGGCGCGGATTTCGGTGATTGGTAATTAATTGTGAGCGTTTGCGATGTGAATTATTGCTTATTGGGAAATGTGGATTGTGTAAGTGTGTTGGGAATGGGTAGACAATTGTTCTCCCCTATGAGCATTAGATGCGAGACTTATTTTGCACCGTTTTATGGGAGAACGATGGCGTAAAAACGCCCACCCTAACCGTATACGAAAAATGTATTACTTACGTGCTGTTGTATAGTGGAAACTCGATTTTCTGAACGGCGATGAGATCAAATATTGAAAATTAATAATATAATCATCATAAGCTACTTATATAACTATTAGATGTTATGATACCATTTAATTTCAAGACAAGTTATAATGAAAATAATTCTTATTTAGTTGAGTATTTAATTTTTTTCCAAAAGATCTTATCAACGTTTACATTGATCTATTAATAAAATTATATATTAATAAATTTCAATGATTAGAAAAAGTCACTAGAATACTTGATTTCAAATGTATTATATTGCAATTCGAAAAATCCATATACTTTCATCATATGTATTTTCCTCACTATATTATAAAGTGTAACATACATAGAATTTTCATTCTCTTCACATAGAATATTCAGATAATAGAGATTCTACTGTATTCAGACACATATATAAATGTAAGTATATTATTGAAGTAATATACGGATAAATAGACGTGTATAAAGCGAGCGGGAAATGCATGTGGAGGCAGTTTTTCCCGCTTGTTGCATAATTTTATTTCGCTCCGCGCACCATCCATTTAGGTTTCCCCTGCAGGTTAATTATTCAATCCAGCCACCGTTGGAGACTCTACTTTCTACTATCGCCTTGGGGGGTGACTAATGTGCCGAAAAAACTTCTCCATATATCTCTCTATCCGCCTGTCTGTCTGTACGTCTGTGTGTGTCGAGAATGTTATGCGGTTCGCGAAAAAAGACAGGACGAAACAAAAAGGTGTCGATGTATTCGGGTTTCGTGTATAAATTGAGTTGTCAGTGTCTGCGATGATCGATCCCATTGCGTGTCTGATGATTTATTTTGATTTCGTGGTAATTGGAGTGTATTTTATATGGAGCGTTCGTTTCGCAATTGATGTTAACACATCACATGATCGTGTGTGCTAACGATAATTTTATCTAACGAATAATACACACAGAACGCCCGGCGGACGATTATTGTTAATGAAAAAGAAAATTATGATGATGATGAATGAAACAAATGGAAAAAAGCGACACAAAAGGACGTGTCAATCGAGATGACACGACTACTTCAATTGTTCATCTAATTATCGCGTACGATTTTCCGAAGCGTTTGCGTGCTACCAGTTTTTGTTCGGCAACAATCGCTCTCGAAATCACCGCCATTGTTTCGTTTTATGATATTTTTGTATGTAAATATTCATTTTTATCGTTCGGCTTAAGGCTCTGTAGTTTCTAGATGTTCATAATGAGATGGTTTTTTCGTCTGGAGTTGCCGTCTTTCTCTTATCGCCGACTTAACTTTTGCTCGGTTGAACGTGCTGAATTGGCTCGATCCAAATTAAATTCGGTTTCTTATTCGCGCTGTTGAATGCAAATATCTGTTGCGATATGAAAAGTAATTTACAGGTGAAATATAATCTGTAAAATCATTTTTAATTATGTGAGTACCTCTATAACGACCCACGCAACGTATAATGTTTCAATTTCGTTTGTTCAGCAAAAAAATAAAAACTGATTCAAAATAATAATAATAAATTTGAAAAATATAAGTTCGCGAATCCATAGATCATGGATCGAAGACTCGTAACGGCAACCCCGAAGCGCCGTTAATTAACGACCCTCGGGATGGAAGCCCCTCGTCGCAGGTACCCGTTAACGACTTATAAAACACAGGTTGGAAACAGACGTTAACACTTCGGGGCCATAAAAGGGACGTGTCCCTAGATGTCTCTCCTGCCATGTCCCTCGCCGACAGACATCACACCATCACAGCCATCGAGAGCCCGAGAAATCAATCCCGATATATCAAAATTTCTGAAAATAAACCGGCCTGAAATAAAACGTCGAAACGACAACGCCACAATCGGCAGTTAATCGGCAAATAGCGAGAACGTGTTAACTACTTGGACTGCTTATAAAAGAGGAGAGACATAAACCGAACCTCCGAAGGTGGATCGGACGCGCGCCAAAGTTATGACCTCTTTAAAAGAAGGGACACTTCTTTCGACGCACCTCGTTGTCTTATGGGGAGCTGCGTAACCCCACGGCAACCGACATAATATATATAATCCGACGATAAAATCAAAGTGGCCATCGTGCCGGTAATGAGCGGCCCTCCGAAGAGGGTTGCGGAAATTGCTTCGCGATATAAAGCCTCTGATTTCTACGTTTTTCCCTTTTTTCTCGTTCTGACTTAAAAACGATATGCGTTCGACTCTGTAAGAACCGATCGGATTCGTTTATCTCGACGCATTTTTACGTCCCGGTTTAATTCGATTCGTTGATATACGAGATGTAGCGTTATACGTTTTTCTTATTATCGTTTTGTTTTTGTCGACAGATACGGAATGGATTTGAACGGAGCTCGGCGGAAGAATGCCACGCGGGAGACAACGAGCACGTTGAAAGCATGGTTGAACGAGCACAAGAAGAACCCGTATCCCACAAAGGGGGAGAAAATCATGTTGGCGATCATCACGAAGATGACCCTTACTCAGGTGTCGACGTGGTTCGCGAACGCCCGAAGGCGGCTCAAAAAGGAGAACAAGATGACCTGGGAGCCTAGAAATCGAGTGGAAGATGATGACAATAACAACGACGACGATGACCATAAAAGCATCGATGTCAAAGACGTCTTAGGTGAATATATTATTTATTTATTCTTTTATTTTTGATCAAAATTAAAAATTAAAGTTATGCGTGTATTATAATAGTATTGATGAATATAGAAAAAATATGGATCGAGGTGAGCGTAAGTGTATTTCATGTTCAATATATCTTTACTTCTATTGCTTGATAGAGTTGTCCCTCTGTTACTCGTTTGGCGTTTGGAAATACTGGGGGTCAACATTCGTTATATGAATTTACTGGGAGTAAACATTCGCGGAATCTTGTGAGACCCCAGTAAGATAAAAAAAACAAAAATATATTTAAAACCAGAAAAGTTAGAAATTTTTTTTTATCAAATGATTCGTTAAAACATTTTTCATCAATGCTGAATGATATTTGTGAATTTACATATTATAAAAAATTGAATAAACTGAAAATGATAAGGGAAGTATTTTCCTAAGATAGTAGGTATAAATTTTTTTTTCCATATTTTTTAATAAATCAATCTTCATGATTCAGTTTGCAAAAAGTATTTGTGCAGAATGCGTCTGTATCAATTTTATAATTCCTACGATTACGAAAGTGAACGACGCGCGTACACCGAACATGGTTTAAAATTGAAAAAAAAAACAGCAAATGAAACTTTCACCGTGTTTAGTACCAAAATTATATTCATAAACGTTATCGCTCAAAATTATTTAACAAAAATAATTTTTACGAATAATTTCCTAAAACTATTCGCGTCCATTAAACGCCACGCGAGTAAACGCAGCATCAAAGCATCATTCATAAGATAGTCTCACGTCCACACTCCCCACAGATTGAAACCATCAACATATCATCTAACCGCCGGAATGAAACCATCAACCACCAACACATCATCTAACCACCGACTTTGTTTACAGACTCCAAAGACTCAGTGACCGGCTCTAGCGAGGACGGCGACCGCGCCGCGGCGGGCGGGCGCCTCGAGGGCGGAGGAGCTGGGGGCTCATGGGCGGGCAGCGGCCCCGCGTCACCGGAGCCCCACCCCCCCGGCCGCCTACCTGCCCGCACGCCGCCCCCCGCCGCCCACCAAGCCCCGCATCTGGTCACTGGCCGACATGGCGAGCAAGGAGAGCGACCGGCGGTCACCCGTACCACCCCGCCTATCAGCCGCCGCCGCCGCCCACCCCTACCGCCCAGACCTGTACCGGCAGCTGTACGCCCCGCCGCCCCCGCCCCCCGACATGGCGCTCCTGGAGACGTACTCGAGGCTCGGGCAGCGCGGGGGGCCCCTGTCGATGCTGGGCGGGGCCCTGGGGCTGCCCCCCGCCGCCCCCGCTAGGGCTTCGCCCTCGTCGTCGTCCACTTCTTCGATTTCGGAGCAGCAGCAGCAGCAGCCGCCCACGCACAAGGCGGCCTGACTGCGCACCGTGGTGTTGCCGCGCGCGCACTGAGGACACCACCGGTTCGAAACTCGCGCCGTTCGGAAAGGGCGGCAAAGGTGGCCGATGCTCGAAAAGATGTGGGTTTTTTGCGAAAACTATGCGCGGTGTTCAATGTATTCCGCATCGAAACTATGTTCGATTCAGTCAGCTTGAAATTTTTCATTGGTATTTGTCACAAATGTTACACTTATTAGTATCGGGAAGCCAGATCTTTTATATGACTGCTGAGTGTGGTTCGTTTTTTTAACGAGTTAATTGTATGGGGAGTATGCAGTCGCAGTCATTTTGTGATCGGCGTCCGAAATGGAACACATGTAATGGCCATCGCACTAAATAATTCGATCGCACGATAACGATTTGAATTTTGCTGCTTCTGTGTGATGACTACTGATTTATTTTTAATGTATTTATTATGATAAACAGCACCGCGTATTTTTTGTCAACGTTAAATTAATGAAAAAGTGCAATATGAAATGTGTGAACCTATAAGGGACTGTGTCACTTGCCTTCTACAACGAGAATTTATGAATAAATTAAAAAAACCGAGCCAAGGTGAAAATGTAAATATTTTTTAGTTTATTGAACGGAAAATCTTTGCAAATAATTCAAAAATAATTTAATTTAAATAAAAAAAACACTCATTCGAGATGAAGATGGACAATAATAATACATTGTGATTTTTATAATTAATTTAATAAAATAAACTAAGCGTAAACAATTATCGCATCAGGGTACACATATTGACAAAATTGGATCGATTAATTATCACCCCAAGAAAAAAATAATACAATTAATAATAAATTTGAAAAAAGAGTAGTTGTTGTTTGTAAAGAAAAAACAAAAAAAGAAAAAAATTAATTGTACATGTGATATAAATTTTTATCATTATTTTTAATTTGTTTTCATATACTTTCACGGTTCCTTTGTAATATTATTGGTGCGATCATTACCGGATAAGTGATTTAGATGTTAGTTTGTTGCCGAACGTGCCAGGGACGTGATCCCGGATCGGCTCTGAAAAATTTCGAAGGAAGGCTCGACGATCGACCAATTTTCGTTTTCGCCCAATCGATTTTTTTTCATACTCCAAAGTGTATGTGTACGTTATTTTTTAAAATGTACGAAAATGACAATTGCGTGCGGCCCAGAAATCTATTTATTGTTTCGACGCCGCATAATTTGTCGACCGAGCCTTCTTTCCGAATTAACATCAACGAATATATTTTTTTGTAATTATGAAAAAAGTGTAAAATATTTTTTAATAGATGACTACCGTTTTAACTGTAAATAGTAGACTTTAATATTTAGATTACATAAAAAGATTTGGCTGAATGAATCTTATAATAGAACCAAAACACTGCATTACCGCGCGGCCGCCATCTTGTATAGTAGGAGCAGTAAATAAAATAAAATTAAAAAAATAGATATTTACATATATACGTATCGTATATTGTATTATTACTATTATAGATATAATAATTATTGTATGACGTAGTACAGTCTAATGATTAATGGCATATACATGTTTTAAAACAGTAGTGTTATTTGGTATAAAAAATATTATTGAACAAAAAATAATTGTAAAAATGAGAAAACAAAGAGAACTGAACACATGGATAAAAATTCGAAAAGTCATGCTTTTTTTCTTTCGATATATCAGTGTACATAGGAAATGCATGTACGTAATCGGCACAATGTGAACATGTGAATTAGTCATTACTTACATGAGAAAAATCCGAAAATGTGTACATATAAAAAATCATGATAATAATAATTTAATGAAAAAAAATGGCTCTCGTTGAGTACATAACGCATAAAGGTAAGCGTAAATAGTATTTTTCACTCAATACTTTCTCGATTTCATTATTCATTATTGAATCGCCATTTTATATTGTTGTCATGATTTTTTTGATCCACTCAAAATGAAATTGTTGTTATATGAATCATATTTTTTTCCAAATCAATTAATTTTTATTTTATTCAAATTTTGATAAAATACTTCGGTGTATATTTGTATTGACAAGAAATGAGTTTATGTTCACAACAGATTAAAATAATTAAATTTATAAATAAATACATATTATATTGAGAAAAATGTGAAATCGAAAGACTTTATTTTATGTTGTAAAAAATATATATCAATTTAATTTGTATTAAATTTTTTTAAGTTAATGAGTTTAGTTGAGCAAAGTTTTATCGAGACAGAATTAAATAGTCGCGAAAATAATCACTATTTTTTTTTGTCATCCTCCTATTATCGTGTGTTACTAGTTGAAATAAATTGATGATAATGACACTGAAGACTTTTATTGACCACATCCATACACATACCATAAATTATTTATGATAATGGCCAAACCGAGGTGAAATGACTGCTTCGACAAGTCCATAAATTTCGCTCCAACAAATGATACGATTCGTACAATTGAGGAAATCGTCGTGTTCCTATAACGTAACAAGCACACGTTAACTATCCATTGTCAATTGTTTCCGACGAAGACAAATATCGTACTACATGCACACTTAACAAAAAGCTTCCAACGACAATTCATTCGAGAAACACCTCAATTTATAAATCAATAATTAAAGTTTTTCCGATTTAAAAGTAAGCAATCGTACGTTTTTATCAAAGACAAACTTCCGTCATTTTTGCCCGAAGATTTTGCGATTTTCCCTCAATCTTTCGAAATCTCCGAATCTCGACGATCTCGACGGCAGCCAAAGGGTTTAATAAAAGAAGTCCTCTGATCGTGAGGGTCGTCAAACCGGCGACCACCCGACGACGACAATGGCCACGGTTCCACATTTATTGTTGTGTTCGTCGGGGCACGACCGCGCTCTCGTCACACACAATGCCGCCATTTGTATCCAATCACATTACATTTATTATGATAAAAATGGAAAAAAAAAGCTCACGTCGAAATATGTATAAGATATGACGTATGCGAACCGCGGACGTGTGCTATTCCCTTTCGAAGCCTTCGCGAAAACGCGGCGGCGTTTTCGACTTTGAATCCGATTTAATTAGGATGCAGTTAAAGTTAAAACCTGATTTATGGTTGAACGAACTTTAAATAGTAAATCAGCATAAGCTATTTTTGTATTAAAATATTTTATGTTAAGGATTGATCCTTTCGAATGTGGGAAATTATATATTGTTCCGCTAATCTGTCGTAACATCGCTGTCCATAAGTTAAGAATGAACAAGAATCTAAATAAAAATACGTACATATGACATTTTGCCGACAAACAATTTCGTGATATTACATACGTACGTGGAGCGATGACAGGGCCGTTCGAAGGGAGAGCTTTTGGATATTCAAATGTACATATTTAGTACTTGTCGAGTTGTCCGGCGGGTTGTGCGTACATTTTAAATGTTTGTTTGAACGTATGAGGTCAAAAGGTGGTCCCAAGGTGAAACTCGTTGACGACAACTGGCGTGTTGTGCACATTTTGAAACGATGTCCGTTGGCATTCTCTTTTAGCTTATATCGATTTTTGACTTTTTTTTATATTTTACTCATTAAAAAGCTAATGGATTAATCTACTATTTTACAATTTGTTCAGTATAAAATCATTAAAAATGACAAATACATACTAATTTTATTAGTGTAAAATTAAAGTGATTCGATGACATAAACTCAACTAAGTTTGTTTGCGATATTAGATTTCAAGTAAGACATATAATGACCCATCATTCAAACACAAAACTTAATTTTCTTTACGAACTTGTAAAATTACGCAGCTATATCAGACTCTAAGCACAAACATACCATTTTTCAATTCGATTCTTTTCACACTAACAAGAACCGACCTTAAATACTTTACGGGCACATTTCAGACCAAAGTCGTTGGAATTTTTCCGTTTTTGAAAGCCGAACGAATGCAGACTCGATCCGGGAGCATAGCCGAGGTCGGCGGGACATGTCCCTCAGGAGCGGGACACACTTGTCCCGAAGCAAACAGCGGGATGTTGTTGGAAACAATGCGACTTTGCACAAGTTCATAGGGGGCAAGTTCGTGCGTTACGCGAATACCCAACAAATCAAGGCGCGACCGGTCACGTCAAAACCAATAATCGACGACAAACGAACCGTCGATACTTTACATGTGTACCATATATTTGTCCTATCTTCCGACAAGTTTTCGGCAGTTTGTCATGTGATGATGAATAATCGGCGTCGTGTGTTTGAATATAAAATTTATCCATTATTTTTAGATATTTTGTTTGAGTTCGCAGGAGATGTCTTTGAAAGTGTTTTTTTTTATTGTGCTGTCATCATTTCGGGTTCATTATATTAAAAAGTAGAAAATTTTATAGTGTGCAACTATGGAAAAACTATCTGCGTATTTTGATTAAAAAAAATGATAATATTTTTGTTTGTTTATTTGATAGTCGAAATATGAGATGTTATTTGATTTCAAAATATTGTTTTTGAGAAAGAATAATAAGTGAAAGTGTTTTTTGAATTATCTATCATGTTTTATTTATACGTGTATAATCAACTAATATTTTGTCATGTTCAATCAGTTTATTATTTCTTAGAACAAATAATCAAAAAAAATCTTGGCACAAATAAAAATATTTTTCCAAGCAAAGATGAGTCGACGGAAAAGTTTGAAAAAAATCCATGAATTTCGAAGTTATAATCTCTCTAATACAGTGGTTTTCACATTTTACCGTGAATTAATTGTTTTTTATTAAACATATGCAATTTTATTTTGATGACTATTATTTTTTTATAATGCTAACGGGAACATGAGGAAAAGCGAAAGGAATTTAATTCCTATCAAGTTTTAATTTGATCACCCTCATAGTTAATTCTGTAATGAATCAATATAATTTTGTTACGTATTCGTAAATGAGCATAATGTAAAAATATCGTAAAATTTGCTATTCAAAAAAAAAAAACAATTTTTTTAATCAATCCAGATAATAAAGGTTCTACTGTATTATGAAAACAACCTCATGCATTAAAATATAATTAAATTCGATCAGATCAATTTTTCAAGATTCAATATCAAATTTCACACAAGCAAAACTGCACAACATCCACACGCCTCATCGGACCCCCCTCGCGCCCGCCACATCTCATCATCCCGATCACCTTCGCCTATTAATCCACTATTCATCCATCGGACGCATAAAACACTACACACACTCCCAACAAAGGTGGTCGCCGAGGGCACCGGCAATAAAAAGTGCAATAAATATAGTCGCGCCATTGTCGGCGCGTTTATTGTAGGTGGCGCCAAGTCCTTCCCGAATAATTGGCGGTGGGCCGTCGGGCACAATGGCCGGCCCACGGATCGACAAACATTTTTATGGCCCTTTTCACAAATAACCGCTAAAACCCGTGCTCATACATCGCGGGGTGTGTGTGTGCGTGTGTGTGGTGCGCGTGCGCGCCGCTAATTAACATCTTCGGGTGTGCGTGTCGGGCTTTCGAGTGCAGCTTCGGACGATTCGTATCGGGCTTTAAAAATGAGGTTCGATTCGGAAGATTGAGGGAATCGAGGTGACGGATGTTAGGGCGAGGTGTTGGTGCGAGATTTTTGGTGAACGGTGTGCGTTGATCGTGTTCGATAAGGGGAAATTCGGATTTTCGGAGCGGTCGGATGAGTTGGTTTCTATGAGTCGTTGTAGTTTAACGGGTTAGTTGGTTGAGATTTGGTGGAATATATACATAATATTATCGTTGTGTGAAAAAACGTTTGGATTTTCTATCGTAGAGTTTTTGTGCTTCAAATCGGACGTTTTACATTTCAAATTCGACTGAAGGAAAATATCATTAACCTCCTCAGTCCTGACTTTTTTCATAAAAAAAAAATATTTTTTTTATTTCGTATTTATAGCATCAAAGAAGCATGAAAATATTTTTTTTTAAATCTATCTAATTCGCATAATAACAACTAATTATTTTAAAATAACAAATACTGCTAAACTGACAAAAACGACCCTTCAGACCAAATTTACGTTCTAATGTACCATGTTCGAAGTCAAATTACGTTATGATATGAAATGAAATTTTGATTTCAATCGTTAAAAGCAGTCTTCCTTTTTAATATTGTATCATAATAATGCTATGTGAGTGAATTTTTAATAACAAAATATTGAAAATACGTGACTTACGCGACGTCGTTGAGATGTCAAATTTAACTAAAAGAAAATATCATTAAGACCGTTGTTATATAATAGTAATCAATGAAATTAATTACGATGAATTATTGATGATTTGTTGAATTTGAAGTGTAAAATAGGGCTTTGGAGTGGAGCAGGAGCACGGAGTAGGTGGAACAACGGGTTTTTCCCGGAGCAAGAACGGAGCTGGAGTTCGGAAATTTATAGTGCTCCGCTGCTCCGACTTCAGAAAAAAAAAAGCTATTTAAAATTTTAAACCTGGTGTGAAACGTCCAATTCGACGTGAAAAACGTTGAATTTGAAGTGTAAAAACTGTATCAGAGAGGCAGCTGTTGTTTCGTAAGCTGCATATTATGATAACGCATATTATATAATATCAGTTTTTTAGATACCGTTTGAAAGATTTTTATGTGATAAAGGGAAGGTAACTTTTAAGTAGCTGAATACAGAAACCATTCTAAATTTAATGGCCTCATGTAGTCAGGTTATCTATTCATTTATTAATTGCACTGTGCGTCTTTTAACTTTAGCAATCAGTGGCCAAATCGGTATGTTTGAAACGGTAGCCGAATTGTAGTAAAAATAATATTTGAACAAAATTTAGTTTGTTTGTGTGAAATTTCAGTTGAATGGTAATTTTTGAAAAAGGTATTGTGTCAATTTACTAAGAATCTATATTTTCTATGATTCATTTATCATATTTTCATGGCAAAAAGAAAGGAAGCCACTTTATATATTGTACTAATTATATAAATGATTATACTTTCATGCATCATGTACAGACGATAAATGAACGGTCGTTCTGAACTCGCGTAATGAGCAGCGTTTTGTCGTGGTGACATTAAATATGCATTAAGCGCCTATTTATTTATATTTTTATAATATAAGGCTTTTGGCGAATTGAATTTGTGTGAACGCATTACGACTTCAAAGCGAATCCATGTCGTAATCGACTTCTAAAAGACGAATTTCAAAATCGTGACTGAAAAACGAGTGACGTCAATCGCAACTAAATCTTTTTCGGACAAAACAAACATATTTATTATTAACAAATTAAATGACTCATATTTTGTATTCAAAACAATCGATATGAATTCTGAACAGTTTTCAGTAAGTATCTTATGTTGATTTATGTAAAATATGAAAATTAATTCTTCATTTATTTGCAATAGAAACCATATGATTTTTTTATTGAAAAAATGATTTGTCATTTAAAACAATTTCATATAAAAACAGAACGTTGAAGTCGAATTCGCCCTTCGTGTATTGACAAAGTCGTTTTAACCGAACCGGAAGAACAAAAGGCCTGCGGCGTCTAACAATTTCTGGCTTGTTCTTCTGGAACTTTTCAATGGTTGGTAAACTTGGTCTAACATCACCTCTTGACTTCGATTTTCTTTCTATTTGCCCAAATATTAATTGTTCGATCGAACTTCCACACAACATAAGCTTTTAGAGACCGGGTGTGAAGTAAGCTCTCTGAGACTACACATATTTCATATGAAACTTATAATAGTTGAATGGATTTATTTAACAAATAAAATTCGTTTTATCTCTGCTTGGTAATTCCTGATTCGAAGGACACTTACTTGTTGATGTTAGGTTGTATGATGACGTCTCCATTCCCGTCATCATTCATACGATCGTCGCGAAGGACATCATCTTTCACTCTCAAATGACGACGATGACTCGGCTGTACGTCCATGAGACGTTTGTTACGGGTTAGGTGTTAATACATGTCAATTCACAGATTCAAATACTTGCATTGTTATATTTATGAGTTCGAGTCGTCAGTGTTGAAAAATCATCGGACGTGCGATGATGACCTGTCGTATCTTATCCTATACTGATGATAGTAGGTACGTGTTTAAAAAAGAAAAATAAATCAGATCGCTGTTTCGAAAGTTAAATTATAATATTCGTCCGTTTAATTTGTGAAAAAATACTTTCGAACGTATTTGTTTCATCAAAAATTCATAAAGTTTGCTGGAAATAAGTTCAGAGGTCGATTGCTTCAGGTTCTCATCAGTTCCCGTTTTTGCATTATTGTTGTACGTACTTTGCAACGTACACCCGACAAATTTCATCAAAAGTTTCCAAGACCGAAAGACATAATACGGGTGACTTAGCCCCTTCGGCGACCCTCAGCAAAAGTTTCGTGTTTTTGCATGATAATGTAATAATCGCAGCCAAAATTCTTACGTGTTATATAAAGGAACTTTGTAAGAGTGCTTTCATTAAAAAATCATTTCATATATTATTATTTTTTCAAATAATTTTTATTTAGTTCGCTAATTGATTGAATTTATATTTTATAATACATTACTGTTGACTGACATAATTTTTTTTCAATTTATAAATAAAAAATATCTCAACGCGTTCATATTATTTATGTCTTATTTTCTGCAAATCTATCACAGTTGATTAACCCATCGTGTACGTGAACACATGTACACATTATATTGATAATAATAAAGGATAATTATGATGAAAAAATTCGATTGTGACGGCAATCAGCGCGATCGTTTACGATGACCGCGCGCATTGCGCTCCTTAAGACCCACGTCACCATTTATTGTCAACACCATCAGAATAGTGTCAATGATGATGCTTCTTACCTTGATGACGGCGCGGAATTTTAAAAATTCTCTTCATACATTCAAATCAAATTATTTTATACAGAGTCGCAGAGGGTTTCAAACCAAGTCGTTCCATTTGACAATACATCGAAACCGAGACTTTATCATATCAATACTACAAGATTGAGTCACACATCCGTCTATTGATCGATCCACATCTAGCTTAACTTCAGATTTATATAAAAAAAAAAATATGAATGCCTCATTCGATATGATCTTCAGCACGCACACCGTTTAACTTTTTTATCGAAGACCATCGATCAAGCCATCGTCATCCTAAAGCGCGCACAAGACCCGACTCAATAACGATTTCATATAAAATATGATTAATTACGGCCGGTCCGATTAATTCAGGTATTTCCCTTCCGATGGCCGCAACACAGTTGGACACTTGCAAAAAGCGAGACTTGGGACGGTTCGATAGTATAGCATGTTTGCGTTTGGGAACCACTTCAGTATATGGATGACAGTTTGTTTAGTCTTGTGATTGAAGTTTGCCGGTGTGACGAAAAAATGGTAGGTCATATATGTTAGTTCGAGTGGCCGTCGAGATTTGTTTATTTCGAGTTCGGGTGTACCTCATTTGTTTATTTGGTCAAGCGGCCGAAATAGAAGCTTAATGAACTTTAACTAATCACATTGACAAGAATTGAATTATTATACAATTCCGTTATTTTTCAATATCGAATTATTACGATTGAAGTACAATCACTCAATCCTCTTTTTACACGGGGGATACGTTCCAGAGACTAACGTGTAAAAAATATGCAGACCATATAAAAATTGAAGATAGGTTCTATCAGTATATTTGGATAGAACTTCCATCCAAATGTACTTTTAAAAAAATGTGTAATGTGAAAAAATTTCACCACATAAAATCATAAAAAAAACATCGAGAATTTTTATTTATTTTTATAATAACATACATACATATAATTATAACAGTATATTGGCCTGCGCCGAATCTTACCATTGTGGCATAATAATATTACACATTTTTTTATACAATGTTAAAATGAAAAAAATCGTGTAAAAAAAATAACCGGTTCTTCTTCCTTGAACCGTGTTATTTCGAAACCGTGTAAAAAGAGAATAGGGTTTTCTGCGAAAAAATTGAGATGGAAAATCAAATGGTTGTCTGTCCACGATAACTATTCATATCGAATAACGGCAGACGACCGTTCGATTCCGAACAAACGGACCGACGATTAAAACGAAATATTAATATAATAAATAAATGAATAAATAATGAGCGAGAAACGGATGCCGAAAATAAATAATAAACAAATAAAACAAAATGAAACAAATAAATCGCAGACCGCCAGATTCCATATATGGCAGATCCCGCGTGACGTACGCGGCCCACCTTCCTCACGTCCATATAGAGACATTATAATACAATATTTTCATTTTATACGGTATATTATACACAGCATGGTTAAAAAACTTCAGAATTTTCAGCAATGTTAAGAAAACAGACTAATTCTGAAGCTCAAACGGAGGTTCGATCGATCATTTCATCCATACGATCTAGATTTCAAAATTCAATGAGATTTTTTTTTCAAAATCATCGATATTGTATGTTCAATTAAATTTATTGACTACACTTTTTTATTTTTTTAAATGTAGCTTTTAGGAGTTTAATATTATACAAAAGTCATTACTAGACAAACAGTCTCAGATTGATAATCTTTGATATGTTTTACTTTTCTATATAAAATATTACAGATAAATATTTCTAGAACTTTGTAAACAGTCTGTGTATATTGTGAATATGATAGGATTCGGATGGTCAGTATGAAGAAGACGTCACACGCTGCGGGGTCCCTGAGGTCCTCAGATCCAGCATCAATCAAACATCTTCGGCCTTTTGGGACCCCGCATTTTCGATGATTTTTTCTAAATATTGTGACCGTTATGATGTGTTTTATCATAAGATATATAGAAATGACTCATGTCGTTTGACAATGCGAATATTTTAAATAGATATAAAGACATCCTTTATTATTTATAAATATTAATGTGTGTTGTCGAATGTAATGATAATTTCAGCATATTAGTTAAATATCATGATGAAAAAATAAAGAAATAATTTTTGTGTATGATGTCCGACGTGTTTATAAAACATGTTTTTTTTTAAATGTTGGTAATCGGTTATATTTTTGTCAATCGAAAAATATACCTTTTTAATATATTGTTTTTGTGACTATGAAAAACTTCAATATTTTATAGAATATTTAAAATTATGTAGAAGAATGGAAATTATAATCGAATACAAAATTCAGTAAAAATGTCACGTCTACAATAATATATTCTTGATATATAATATTTTCGTGACCTCAAAAGTGCTACTGTGAAAGCTGCATCGATTCAAGTACACTAAACTACTATTACATCCAATAATTTTTCTATTTAAATCTGAAAATTTTTATCAAAAAATTTATCCTAAAATCAATTATTGAACAACTAACAAAATTGAAAACTAACAGCAAAAAACTTAAAGAACTCTCGCACACACACGAAACACGAATTCATGCGCGTCGGACGGATGCGCAACAACGAGAATCGCATTCAAAAGTCAAATATGAAATGTACGCCCATAAATAATACGACGTTGAATGTTTTCGCTTTTGAGTGATGACCCACAACAAGACGAACAAGACGACGACGATGGCCAAGCCGAAATGTCGATCAGACCACTTTCTCGAAGTCACGAATACGTTTGAAAATCAAGAAAATTCGATAGTTTTTCGAATTTAATTTGGGCCCGAGGAGAATATTTTATTTCAGTTTCAATTTCAGCAATATTTCATTAGCGTTTTCGATCTCTAGATCATCTTGCCGTTACTGAACATACGTCTAGAACAAGTTTCTGAGAAAATGTTTCCTATATAACATTTTGTTTGTACTGTACGTCGTTTTTAGTATCAATTTCCTATTTTGCTTTTCAGACGATAAATAGATTCGTGATTAGAATCATCACCGGTGATTATGCTCAGCCGCGTTAATTGATTATCTATCCGCACTGCTGACAGGTATAATAGTCGATAACAAGTATTGCTTCGACGCATAAATAATTCACTGTAAAGTCGCACAATTGTGAGGTGAATTTATTATAGATGTAATTGCTTACATTTTCAATTGTGTGATACGATAATGCTTGTAATTATTATTGCAGCAAGTTTACGCTTACTTTGTATAAGAAACGTCAATGTACTGATCTGTATCCTTTTTTTGTGAAATATATTTTATAATTGAAAATCAATAAATAATTAGATTAAGCCTCTTGTGTATTTTCGTCTATGAAAGATTAGATGTACGGTGAAAAGGCGATGTATGCATTAATCACAGTACCTGGTCGTATTAATTGCGATTGGAATCTATTAAAATTCAAATTGAAAGAAGAGAAAAAAAAGTATCACCATATGGTGATGCTGCCATTTATAGTTTAAAATGGACGCATTAGTCCATTGCTAAACTGGCTTGTTTTGAGATAGGAGCTATGTTTCCGATTCGGAACAGAACAAATTTTCAACTCTGCAATAATTAATATCCGCAGATAATACTAAAGACTTTTTTTCGAACATCGATTAAAAATCTCGTTCTTCTTCGATCAGAATATAACTTTTTCGCATACTTGATCATTCTTTTAATATGATCGCACACGCATACACATAGTCCTCATCATGCAACATATTAGTATACGCGGACAATAATGAAGATCGAATCGACCCGTTCCGATTATGGAGCTAGTCCTGTTTTTGCACATCGTTTTGCGTTGTTTCCCGAGATCTGTTTCGGTATTCCGATTATGACATTATACGGGACGTCTCCTTTTGTGCATCGGTACGTCATCGGGACATGACGTTGCGATTATTGATGGCGCATTAAAAACGTTTACAGGCATTCAGACATCGGTTTTCATAAATAACACTAGGCGGCCGACATGTTTTTTCTCTCCCAGATATGCCCCAGGGATACGGACTTACGCAAATGCTCGAGCGGATTCGATTGGCGATGAAATGTCGAATGATGTATCTAAGGTCGATCGATATAATGTAGGATTAAGTGGGTGTGTGATTGTTGATTCGAATTTTTAAATGTATATTTTCATGTGATATGTTGGTCGTAGTTCAGAAATTAGATGATTTTGAGAGTAGTCACGGTTTCATTATTTAATTATTTGAGATTATTTTTTTTCTCTTTATGGAATACACCCAACCCTCTTTTCACACGGGGGATAAGTTCTAGAGATTACGGTGTAAAAAAAATTTAAGGTGATCATATAAAAATTGAAGATAGGTTCCATCAATATATTTGGATAGAACTTCTATCCAAATGTACTTTATAAAAAATGAGTAATGTGAAAAAATTTCGACATGTAAAATCATCAAAAAACATCGAAATTTTTTATTTATTTTTATAATAACATACATATATGTATGTATATAAACTATAACAGTATACTGACCTGCTCCGAATCTTACCATTGTGGCACAATAATATAATACATTTTTTATTTTTTATTTTTTTATACCGTGTCAAAGTGAAAAAACCGTGTAAAAAGAGAATTGGGTGTATATTAATAAGGTTTTGTATTATATAAGTTTTCAAACTTTTTTTGAAGTTGAAAATTACTGGTCCTTCTGTCATTTGAAAACAATGACAAAAACTCAAACGTACGCGAACAAAATTTGGATGAATAAGTAGATTGTCAATTTCATTTGATGACTTTTTTCGAGGTCATCTGAGTTATATGTTACCATTAATAAACTATCATTAGAAAAAATTACGAATTTCAAGTTGACTAAATAAATTTTCATTCAATTGCGATTCCCTTATATTTTCCTACGACCTTTCAAACGCCAATTTTTATCAAAAAACTTTTCCGAAACTTATTTTAGCTTCTGACTGAGAGACGCTGATATAAAGATAAAATACTTATACAATGATGATAACATGATGAAATTTAATTTAATTTCGAAAAAAAAAAATTCAATCCAATTGTAAAATAAAACTCATTAACACTACGAAAAACACAAAACAAATCTTATTCACCAAAATGACTCACGTTCGACAAACGACAATAATACCAAAAAAAAGGTAATGAGAAGTCGGAACCGAGTTCGAACGCTTCTTCCCATGATGGCTAATGACTGTTGCGGCGGCTCCTGGACGACATTTATCACATTGTAAACGCACAAAACGCTCGGATCTATTATGGCCAGCCTTTCGTTTATATCCACAATGATCTGTACACGTTCATTATAGCAACGGCGGTGTGTATGTGCGCGCTAACTGGGCATTTTTCGGTTGTAATTAGTCTTTGTGTTCGTTGCGCTGATGACGCTTTGAGGTGTGCACAATGGCACACGGATCCGAAGCCCGGTAGATCTTATGGCTTTTTTGTATATACAAGAGTCGCTTTTTGTGGTTTTTTCCCCTTTCGGCCGTGTCTATGGCGGTTCTCTGTGTGTAGCCAGAGGCTTTAACATAGTCGAATTTTCAATTGGGTCGCCGACGTTCAAGTGACGCGAATGAAAAGAACGAGTCGTTATAGAACATTGGTCTTTTGGGTTATGTTTGTTTGTTTGGTTTCGGAATAGTTTTTGAAATACACTCGGGTCTCGTATAATATGGTTTTATATAACGCGATTTTGATATAATGTGGTTAATGAATTGTGACCTATTTTTGTACATGTTTTATACAACACGGTTTAAAAACAAAAATGATTGAAAATTAATTAGGTAATGCTTTACTTTAGGTACATAATTTATTTACTGACAAATTTGCGTTTTAACATGAATAAAAAAGCTTCAAAAAATATATCATGAGCGCTTAAATCGAGATTATTAACGAATTTCAAGCGTAGTTCGTGTATTATAGGTGCGTTAATTATTTTTTTTAAATGAATTTTGCTTGTAGTTTGGAAGTTATATTTATCAATTTTTAAACATATATTAATGAGTTTCGGATTTACATATTGTCCAATAGCACCTTTTATCATCCAAACTGTCATCATGTTCAAATTTAAACGATCCAAGGGGAAATTAATTGTAAAAACTGTCAAATATAATTTCCTCACAACACACACACGTAAAACTACGAGCGAAATTCGTTAAAAAACCTAATTTGCGTAATTATAATGCAACACATTAAAAGATTTAATTTAAGCACCTATAATGGATTTTATCTAAATAATTAAATGTATATTTTCTGTAATATTTATTTAAAAAAGAATATTAAAAAACGATAATTTTTTAAAACTTCAAATCCTAATTTTGTATGAACTTCAAACCTTGTATAATACGGATTTGTTTTAAGCAACGTTTTTTTGTGTTATACGAGGCCCAAGTATTAATAGATATAATTTTATTCATATATATCACATCTTGTTCGGACGATTATGACGAATTTATTACCGAAATGTCACGACATTGAACTGATGATATAAAAAAAATCGAAGTGTCGAAAAATTTTATCTGTACTCTGTGAATTATGAGGCGTAAAGAACTTCCATTCGCCAATTCGAGTGGTCGCAAATTCTGCAAATAAAGCTGTCGTCGGCGAACGTGTTCAAAGGCCCCACACTTTTGATCATTTCTAATGAGCGAGGTAATAACTCTTCGAGTTGCCACTGTTTTGAAGACGATGAAGATGACTGGTAGCCGGAAACTATGGTGCTTTTCCTGCTATGGTTTTCCGTTTTGTGTACACGTGTATTGTGAAAAAAAGTGTGAAAAGTCTTTTGAATTTTGTATTTTTTTGTACTGAATATTTATTGAGTAAATTTTTTTTAATTTGTAGTTGATGAGTTCATTCGTTGGTGTCGGTTTTGCATGTGGGAAAAAAGTATTTGATAATGTTAAAATATAAACAATTACTATGTAATTACTATTTTCGCACAATAAGTTCAACGCGTGTCAAATCAAATGTCACGCTGAATTATTGTGCCCGAAATTGAAAAAGATCATAAATTCTGAATTACAATTATAAATTCTGACAATAATTACAGTGTAAGTATAATAACGGACGTGAAACAACTTGTACATAATTTTTCATATGATTAATTACATATTTATTCGACATTTAACAGTATGTTTTATATAATTTCAAATTCACATTATCCGAAAACAATAACATTTTTTTAAATCAAACAAAGTTACATTTATTACATACAATATTAATTAAATTTAAATTCAATCAAAATATAGAATCTTTGGAAAACCGCAACATAGGCGACTCGAGTGTGTCCTAGGTGTGTCCAATAACCGGCCCACATGAAGACCGAAAGTGTTGTCTGCGAGTACATCAATTACGGCTTCGTTTCGAGACCATTTATCATCGGAGAACCAGCGCTTCCCCAACTGCGCACAAGCACAGTCTGAAACCGAAAAAGAATCGCTGAAAAAGCCCGGTCCATTCATCAGGACTAATAAGCACCTCGGGACACGTGTACTCGCCGCGGCGTATATTTAATATATATATTATTTCGATAATAAGTGTGCGCTCTTGTTCCATGGCGTTCGAGACAAAAGTTGTGCCATACCATGGCGGTTCTAATTATGACAAAGTATGTATCGTGTCGCGCGAGCATGTCAAATGTTTGAATAATTCTGCCAGTTAATTGGGCTTTGGCTTTGGACGGCGTCTATCCGAGAAAAATTTAACTAATTGACGCACGATTGAGTCACTTTTAATTATTTATATAGTTTTTTTTTAAATAATGATCGGTTTCAAATTCGAATCCGATTTGAATATTTAAATATTTGATCGAATTTCGTATATTTTTTCAATGTATGTATGTGATGAAATCGTGTATTTTAATTTGAATATTTTAATAACGATTTTATCCTTTCATTTACATATTAGATTGGTTGCATAAACTATTTTCATCAAGATCAATATATTTGTATATAAAAAACAGAAATTCGTTAATTTCAGCGATAGTCAAATAATTAATTTATTAAACATCTGATTTTTTGATACGTTAAATACCGTAATATTATAAAATCAAACTGAAAAAAATCTGTCGTTTCACTGTTGACAAAATTTTCTCACCGAACATATGCCATGCGTATGCTATGACGATTTATAACGCATCGTCAATTTGTTCATTATATACGTGTCGTTCTTTTTTTCAAATTCCGCTCCGGCAACGAAATAAAAATTATTGTTCCGGAAGAAGAGTGGATGAAGAACGCAATTAAGTTCAAGACGTGTCTGAAAAAAAAACACCCGAGAAAAGAACCACAGTTTCCGTACGATTTATGCAAAAAGGTAACTAGATACACTCGTTAACAGTTTCCGAAAGTGAGGCGATAATCAACATGTGGGAACATCGCGGCGAGCGTTAAATTTTACGATTTCGAAAATATTCGTATGTTTTTTTAATTGGCTTTTCTATTTTTCGACAAACTCCGAATCCGGCTACGCCACTCGTTACATTATATTATACACGAACCCCTCTCGGGCGGATTTGTGGGTGGGTTTTGCGGGTGGAATTTGTGGGTGGAGGCGAAATCCCCGACAGGAAGGAAGTGGAAGTAAAAACCCCAAGTTGAAATTTAATTAAGATATCGCTGACTAAGCCTCAAAGTAAATTTGCAAACAACTTCTAGGCTTCGGGGTGTGGGGGCCTCGGAACCGAGCCGGGGAAACCGAGCTAAGTGAGACAAGCGTGAAGATTGCTTTTTTAAATAAACATTTGGCTAATGCGGCTAAACGATTCGAAATTATCGCTTCTGGCCGTGTTGCCAATTGGAAATGGATGCGGAGTTGAATTCGGAATTTTCGCGATGGACTGTGTGAAAAAAATGACCACACGTGTGTGTGATTCCGATCGATTGTATTCATAATGGTATTTAATCTTATATGAATTGTACCATTTAATTATTGAAAAACAATAGAGTTTTTTTTTTAGAAGACTTGAATCTAACAATAGTATTTAATAGTGAGTAATAATTAAAAACGAAAAAGATATTACTGTTGAATTTATCTAACCATCTATAATACGTTAATCAACTTTTATATTATTAATGAAATATTCTTTATGATTAAAGAAATCATCATGATTTCATACAACCTAAATAATATTGGAAAACCATGAGAATTTGGGATTTTTTTTTTCTTTTGATAACAAGATGGAATACCGAAATAATTATGTTTCAAATGCTTCCAAACCAATGAAATTTGATACCACCAATCTACTGATCGCAACACACCCTATTTAACTTCTGTAATCAGTGGAAACAAAACTAAATTGTCATATCCAAATATTTGATTAATCAGTATTTCAAAAAGTTTTCATAAAAATCAATGTAAGTATATAAATTTGATTCTTTGATAGTTACAGTCAACGCAATTTAATAAAAATTCGTTTTTGACACAAACGCAGTTTGATAAAAAATTAATATTTGCTATAAATATTATATTATATAGCAATTTGAGCGACAAGAATCTTTAGTATTTGATATTTCTCGAATTGCCGATGGCTCGCGGAAAAAAAACTTTATCGCCTATATAATGAGATATTATCAATGTTATAACCTGTCAAGAGTAATGAAATTTTATTGTGATAAAAAATCGCCCATAAAAATTAAATTTGAATATTTTTGCGAGTCGCCGCGTCATTTTACAGTCGAAAGAATCATGCTTAAGTTCATTATCACGTCGTATACACATAATTACTAGAATACGCCTGGAAACTATGTTGAAATTAGCAAAATTTATGTACATTTCAAAAATATATTAAAATCTGATAAATTATACAATTAATACAAATTTTATACTCGGTAAAGTAAGACATAAAATTCTATGAAGTAATTGAAGTTCATATATTCCTGACATATATTGAATTCATTTAATGTGAAAAATTATAAGAAGATTAATATATTTTCATAACTCACGAAATTGTATCGGAAAATTCATTTTTTTTAAATAATAATAATTTATTACCATTAAAAAAAATCGGATTATTCATCATTCAAGTCGACGATCCCTGATCATTAAGCCAGTCTTATTCTAGTGCAAAATTTCAAAGGAGGAAAGTGCTCTCACATACTCCTCAGATGCACGAATATAACACACATTTCATTTTAGAACATTCGATAACATAAATAAACGTGAATTTGCGAAACGATCAAAAGCGAGCCGTCACTTTGACACTTTATTTAGAACAGAACAAATTTTCGTCAATTTCAAAATCGAGCGATCGGATCTATAGATCGTCGCTCGGGCTTCTGTCTATCGATCCTCGGTCCGTTTTTTATTTATCATCGTCGTCAGAGCAACCGACTCGAGCTCTTGGTATATTTTTTTTCGCCTCCTCGAGAATTTCTTCTCGCTTTGTTACTTTTTTCTGAGTGAAAACGTTCATTTGTCAGTCGGTGTCAACGTTCAGAATATTGTAAGTGAGGGTGTGTACGTGCGGCTTTACAATGACGTGTGTTTATGTGTTGGTGGAACGGTGGTTTCCAAATTGCGTGGGCTTTTAAAATATACAAATACGTGTATCTGAGAAGGTATTATGTGTAATATAATGAAAAAAATCGGAATAATACGACACGGCGAACAATTAACGACGATCGTGACTGCCGTTTGAATTCACAATGGAATATTCGCATAGAATTCGAAAATAATATATGGTCTCGACTACTGCGTTTAGCCGATGAATGTTTTCAAATATTTCGAAACTGTTTTGAACTGTTATGATAAATTTCTATTTTGTTCAAGGAGAAATTATTAGTTTAAAATAATCTTTGTTTCGACATAAGTTTTTTTTTTATTTCAAAGAATTCGATAATTCACATCAACATCATATTTTCGAATATCTGTAGAAAATAAAGAAAATATATAAAGATAATAAAAAAAATATATAACGCCCTTCATAATTGATATTGTCTTATTGTTCAGTTGATTATCGCGTTGATGTATTATTAAAATAATATAAATATACGAAATTATACACGTGCACACGAATTTTAATACAATTCGGTTCGGCACGCGTAACTAACTGTCTGTGAAATTCGAAAAACCGCTGCGCGGTTCCAATTAACCATCCCGTCTCTTATCGCAACGAGTCGTCTCATTGTTGATTCTTCGGCGATTATTTCGAAAATATAATATAATGCGGCATAAAAATATGAAAATAAATATAATGTACGTTTGTCGTGCGGGGTCATCGTAGTCGTCTTGCAATTGTGTACAGATCTCGCATTGGCTCGTTATCTGGTCCGGCCATCGCGCACTTCCCATGATTTTTTTAAAATTTTCGTTGTTTATAATTTTTATTTTGGTCTTTCATAAATGACCCGATTTACGCAAGTACAGTATATATACAATGCATGGGTAATACTCGTAAAAAATGAATTTATTTTATATAAAGTTTCGCAACAAACATTTCATATTTAGATCATTTAAAGTTTTAATAATTTTTAAAATTCCAATCGAAACGATAATTAATATATCACTAAAGTTAATAGATGACTGTGTACCATTAATTTATAAAAAAAAAATAGATAAGGGTTGGAAAATAAAATGCTAGAAATTTCTATTGATATTGACAAAGCTTCATACTCTGAGTTCCACACGAGGGATAATATATTTTTGCGATTTCCACTTATATCCAAGTATGATACGTATGGTAAGTTTGCTGTATTTAATTTTTATCTGTGGTCATACGTAAGAATACTCGAAAGTCGCGTCTTACACAATGGACAATATGAAAGACATGCGAAAGTCAGCGAAAATAATAGAACCAACTATGTTAACGACGGTGGCATAAATGCTGATTTTATCGAAGCAATCCATGTTAAGTATCAACTGGAAAAATTAGAAAAGTAAAGACTCTCAATCTTGTATATTCATATGAAGTGCAAAAAAAATCGTGATATGATGTAATATAATGTTTTGAATAAAAAATCTGATTAAAATAAAGTATTTTTATTTGTTTGAATTAATTATCAAATCTGTCAAAATATATTATAAAAAATCTATTATGATTGATCGAGCGACTTTGCCCCACAATTTGAGTATCGTTACATATATCTTGGGAAAAAAGTGGGAGAAGCCGCTCAAAAGTTGCGGCTTGTTAGTGAGGAATTCTCCTAATTGTCTTTCACTACTAATTATTGCGACAAACGAAAAATACGAAATAAAAACGAGAAAAGAAAAACGATCGTCAGAGCGAAAAGAAAAGAGATAAAAGCAATACGTGTGTAAAAAAGAGCGATTTTTTCTTCTCGAAAGCGTCGAAAAATTTTTTTCAGTTCATTAACCGCCTATCGACATACCACGGCGCGTCAATAAGCCCGACCTCCACACGTTATTAAATTTTTAAGATTGCCGAGAAAGCCTCGCTACCCCTATTTCTCCCTTGTTGTGTAAAATATTTAACCCTGTGCCCTATAGTGATTCCCATTATATTATATAAATCAATAAAAATAATGCGTCACGCGTCAAATCTAGGACATTCGACGTATACAATTTTTCAGTTCATAATTTAATAAATTTCTTAAAATCGTTTTGGAAAACTATAAATATATATATAAAACTATTATGTTCTTATTTAGAATTAAACCTCAATTTTAAACTATTTAAAATACTCGCGAATTTTATTGAAATATGGTGTTAATGTGCATTATATTGATATGTTTTAACCCTTCTTGGGTCGACTTAATTTTACGATTTTTCGACTCCCTTCCCCTCGGTTCCGACAAACATAACCTTCTCCCATATTCTAATATCCCCATCGTTTTCAGGAAGGGGAAACCGTTGAGCCTTATTGTATTGGGCTCATTACCGCGTAATGAAATCGCGTAATTTTTAAATTCTAGGCCACCGAGATATAGTGTAATATGAAGTCGAAGGGAGTGCGTGCTTCTGCTTCGTAACGACCGGCTCTTTTTTATTATTCGGTGCTTTTTTTTCGCCTCTGGCGAAATTGCAAAGAGCGTTAATTCTATTGAGATTGTCTCTCGTTTACATGGAGTTTTATTAAAGTTTGCGTATTTTTATTTTTCATTTTTCAGCGAATGGCTCGTTTAATTTTATCGCGCTCGAATCTCGCGGGGGCTGCTCCTTGAGAGTGCTACGTGAAATTTTTATTAACTGAAATGTGATAAGTATAAGACGCTATGAAAATAAAGAGAATCACTTTTTTTTCGAAGCGGATCGAAAATTAAAAAAAATAATTATGATAACCCACTTATCGCACAATTCTGAAATAATCAACGAATTAAATCGAAAGAATGAATCGTAAAATCTCAACTAAGCATCTGTGAACGGATATTAGCGAGGGTTTCGAACTTTGAATATGCGATTCGTGATATTTGAAGTTTCATTTTCGTTCGAGCGCCATAACTAAAATGCAGTAAACGGCGTCGAATAATTAGCGAATTGGAATCGTCGGGGTTGGGGTGGTTGGTGAAAGCCCTCTCTTTGAGGGTGTAGCCATTAGTGCAAGACGTCGACACCTTTCGTTGCTGCCATATACTAACTTGCCTCTATATGAAAATCGCATATTCTCAAACGTTACGTGGATTTATATGGCGAGACATTAATTGTTTTTTTTTTGTTAAAGAGTAAGTTTGATTTTTGAAAGTTTCTTCATTTTTCATAGAAATAATGAAGGAACCTATTATTAATACACGATAAAAAGTTGTCTGTATTTATCAGATTCATTTAATTGTAAATAAAAGATGAATTGTTAGAAAAATTAGGTTGGTATAAGAAGTTATATACAAAAATATAGAAAATTTTAAACAAATTTTTAGAAACTATTTTTTATGACTTTATAAACGTTTATTAGTTCAAATTTGATTTCACAAAATTTATCTGCAATATATAACAAAAAAATACATAGAAAATCACCGAAACTATCTTTAGTTCATAAACAAGCAACAGCAAATCATCCACATAATTTCATGCAAAAACGGTAACATTTTAGAACCCCATATCGTATTACGTCTTCAAAATTTCCCCATACAATCTCGAGACGCTTTTGTAACACGAGGGTTATACGTGTTGAAACACTCGGAACAATTATTATGAATGGGAGCTGACGTTTCAACTATGAATAAATAAATGTGCGCGTTATACCGCTACCTCGAGCGAAAAATTACCATACTCGCGCACGTACATACGCACGTACATACACGTACATATGTGTTATTTGACCTTTTTTTTGTTTTATCTCCTCAGTTCTAGGATCGTCGCATATATG
Source organism: Hydropsyche tenuis (assembly GCA_009617725.1). Taxonomy (NCBI): domain Eukaryota; kingdom Metazoa; phylum Arthropoda; class Insecta; order Trichoptera; family Hydropsychidae; genus Hydropsyche; species Hydropsyche tenuis. The sequence goes on along the minus strand of VTON01000042.1, from coordinate 2,199,748 downwards.
TATGTTAGATAGACTGGAAGTCGCCGTACGTCATTAAAATATAAATATTGGACGGAAAAAAGTGTTCGATTAGTATGCAGCATAGCGCGAAACGGCTGATTTGAACACTTGTCGTAACTTGCGATAAAGATTTTCAAAGGAAAAAGCATATTGTATGTACATTCTTGTCCGTATAATGAATCAATATAAATTTAAGAATGATCATCATGATTTTCTTATAAAAAAACGAATGAAGTTTATACGTTTCGTTACGAAGATTCGGAGAGTTGAATGCGAAGGAAATTCAATCAAATTTTATTATATTATACTTTAAACATTTATTATATACGATCAAAATTAATATAAAATAAGATCTATTTTGCTGAATATGAAGAAAAAAATCGATAGAATATGTAAATTACTTCTTTATCCAATCATCAGATAATAGCGCAATATTTCACATCGCCGCAACGATCATACAAAAAAGCACACATTGCAGACACAATTTAAAAATAAATACCGTATTATATACACAAAACGGTGTGAAATGGCGGCGACGAAAACGCATGTCTGTATACGGTATTAAACTCGGCCCGTTTTCACAGCACGCTCACACACCCCCATACGCCCTTAATCTCGGCAAAGTCACTGTTAAACTTTAGCAGAGCACAAGAATAGGTATGCTCGCTCGGTCGCGAGTGTGTGTGTGTGTGTAATCAATTAGGTAGCATGATTTAGGGGAACAATATTATCAGACTTTATATTGTAGAGTGTGTTTTGTTAACAAAGTTTCCATTTTGGAAACATACCGAGTCTGCTTACAAGCGCTGGCGACATATGGAAGCAAACACAAAACACTTAAGATGCTAATTTGCGATTCTGTACGTTCACTGTACGGGGAAAAGCCTTCAGGGATATGCAAGTTGATCATGGCTTTTTTTTCGTATATTTCATGCACGATTTAATTTTAATTGTGTCGAAATCTGAAATTTCCTACATACGATAGTCTTAGAATTTTAAAATTGGGTTACATCTAAGAAATCCACGTGAAAACATCTCAATTTGAATATCTCAGAAATCCATGAATTTTTTTCGATATAAATAATGTACATAAGTATTTTATAATGTGAGTACATTAGATGGGAGCGGGTCTCGAGTTAACAACACCTGGCGGCGAAGGGCAAGTCGTCGTCTTGTACTCGACTGTATCGGCCTTACACGGGGTGGATGCAGGGGTGGTTAAATAATATTAAAATATACACACACACACGTCAAAGTAAAATATTATATTGCGTATGCGAAATTCGCATTTTCTCGTTCGAGCAGACAAACTCTTCGCAGGAGCCCTTTGATGAATATTTATTATGCGAGGATTTATACGCGTTCGCACGCGACGAATTTCTTCTTAGCGGAATTTTCTCAGAAGAAATTGCCGCCTTTGAACTCGTCTTTTGTTTAAATATTTTTGGTGAGTATGAGTTTTGTAGTATTTCGATTTTTCAGAGGTGAGATTTACACGATTAAAGTTTTAAAAAAAATTCGGTATTCGAACCGTTTAAATTTAAAAAAATATTTAAACATTTTTTTATTCGAAAAAATCTGAATTTTGCATGAAAAAACTTTAAAGTGCCTATGTGTAAAATAAACTTATAAATCACCTTTTTAGTTTGTGTTGTTAATAAACGTTCTCTTTATTAGTTGTGGCACGTATTACAAGTTTATATAGGATGAAGAATTCAGCGGTATATGCTCTGAAGTTAGTATAATATACAAATATTGAAAATTTGATGGTCACTTAAGTCCTACTTATTTAATAAACACTCAAAGTAGTTAAATTAAATTACCGATTACTTTAATCTAATCTATTTTAAAATTAACATCACAATTTGTAATCAATGTTATAGGTTGTTTTCGACAAAAAATCAATAAATTTTATTTATATTAAAATTTTCATATTTAATCCATATCCTGCCACGATTAATATAATAATAATATAAAAAAAATCTATTACTAGATTTATTTTTCAATAGGAACACATGTATGTTAAATACCAAAAAGAACGAAAAAAATCTGATAGAAAATGGGTTAATACAATAATTCGCACGAGTCCATATGTTTTCCGAAATGTATAAAATAAAAATATAATTTTTCTTTTTTGGTCGTAAATGCGACCCGTCGTAAGTCGAGAACTATCTACATATTGATCCTTTCGGTACTGTTAGAAATCGGATAATTTTTCGTACACGATAATGAAAAAGCAACTCTTAAGAATATGCATTTTATAAAGCACAAAGTATCCTCAATCCACCACATCCAACAATCCCCCACACTGTAACACACAAACACAAAACCAAGCTCACGCAACTCGGCCAATTACAAGTCGAACGGAACATACGCACATCGACATAACCACCGCAACAACAACCGAGATCACAAACAGAACCACCTTTCATCACGGCATCTAACATCGCGTGTTTGACAAACACACAAACGCGGGGTTAGTTTTTTCTCGGCACTTTCACGCCACTTTGCCCGATTCACGTGTCAGTCAAAAAGGGGTGCTTCTGTTCGACGGACGTGCGAACGAACGCGATTCTATGCATTCGCCGGGCACGCGAAGTAATCGCCGATATTGTTGTTGTTGTTGGATGTCGGTGTTGATTCTCGCGGCTTTCTCTGGGTCATGGGTTTCGAAACGCAAATGGAACTAGGTGGGAATCGTTGCGCTGATACGAATCTGACCGATTCCACGCATGTGTCTGTCGAGGTGATCGGTCGTGTAGGGGAGATTAGGTGTGATTGGTTGTGAGTTTGAATGATGATTTCGGAAATTTTATTTATGTTTTGAATGTTTTTTGTATATGATGAGTAGGGAGGACATTATTAATTAGTACATTTTTTTTTTGTGTTTCGAATTTTTTTTTTGGAAAATGTTTTTGAATGTCGGATTGTGTAAGTTTATAGTTTTTCCCGGTTTTTATACAAAATTTAATTTGCCGGTAAACCGGCCATTAGTAAAAAAAAATACCGGTTTACTGATAAATGAAAATTACGGTAAATTTGGCCTCCCTAATGGCGAGTAGGAAAATAATTTTCAAAATGAGTATCGAAACTTTTGTTTGATGATTTCAGGTTGATTATATTGGTCAATTTCAATGCTCGTTGATCCCGAAACTGATAACTATCGTTTACTTCAATTCATTGATAAATGATGTGCAGTATTTATTTGAAAAAAAATTTTTTTTTGTTATTTACGTATGAGATGTTTAATCGATACGCATTTTTTTTAAGATTCGCCAAAGATTTTAAATATCTTATGCAAAAAAAAAAACAAGAAAAATTCAATATGTGTAAAACATGAAATTATTGCTTTTTCGGAAACAAAATTCAATGAATAAGAAATTATTTATATCGAATTAAATTTGCAATATTGGTTGAAATATTATAAAAAAAAAGTTATAACCATTGACCGTAATACCTTTAAGAAATTGATGAATATTTATTACGACAGGTTAAGTGGATTAATTACATTTCATGTCAATAAATGAATAGAAAACCTTCATCAACGATATCAACGATTATTTGAAAAAGCATATACATAAGTACAATCGTGAAATCCACTACGTATCCCCTTCGAATGGTGTTCGCTGTAGACGTGTGAGCATTTTTCTTTCTCAGATCGTATAAATTTTTTCATCTATTCGAAACGTGTCACTAGACGTTTCAGAACATACGAAATTCTATGTCACCTTATTGAAACGCGTTTTTTGATTATGGAAATGGACGAAGAAAACACTGCATAAACGAATGTGACGGTGTCTAGACACGGATCTGTCCAAACGCATGAAAAGCTTTCAGAATCTCATTATGTTGACATGTGTTGCTATAAAATCACGGTGTGCCTGAAAAAACTGTATTCCTGAAACGTGCTGAATTTTCCGTTTTAAAGTTAGATCAAAATTCATGTGAAAATAAATCTAGATTATTCGTGCGCCCAACAATATTTACAACAATCAGTTTTTTGGCGCTCGAAATCTCTATCGAAATTTTGTACTAAACCCGGCTCGGATCCAAATCAGAATATTTTCCCCTAATACATACAGGAGCGATTCGCACAGTCTGCAAGCGGAATCTAAAACAAAACGAGAAGAACACTCGCCTCGGGGAATATTAATTGAGGGGAGACGCTAATGACATAAACACCTCCTTTGTTCCCACCCTTGGTCATAAATTACTTTTGTCCTTTGTGCTAGGAGCTAGGTTGTTAGGTGGTACACACCCGCCAGCCACTGCTGTTTATTCGTATTCTTTTCTCTAGCACACGGTACTACGGTTAGTATATTATATTTTGATATAGATAAGTGTATACAAGCTTTTACGCAATTTCAACATTAAAAAAATAAATAGTTTTTTCATGATTTAGGTGCATTCATGAAACATAAATGACGAAAATAAGATAATATAAAGATCATGACATAATTACAGGTGTTAACTAAATAGGGAATGTTGAACATGTGAAAATAAACATTTTAATTATACTTGAATGGTAAAATAATAAATATTGAAATTATAAAACAGTTGTATGAAAATATAATACAATCACCTATAACTCATTAAGAATGAGTTATTATATATTGGGATAGATGAAAAAAGCTTGAAACGAGAAAGAAAATTCCATTCAAGTTTCCCTTTTTATTAGCAAAAAAGTATAGAACGATCGATCGTCGATTAAAATGCCTTGGCCGTTTAGGATGGTTCATATTGCGTCTGAAACAAAACTAAAATAAAACATAAAAACAAAACTTTTATATAAACAAGAACCAAAGGACGAGAGAAAAATCGACCCAATTGACAAATGACACGGCGTAGCGCCAGGACACAAAAGGCTTCTAAGGGAAGACGGAAAACCGAAAATAAAAATAGAAAAATCGAAAGTCAAGAACACGGCCACCAGGAATCGTCCTGAGAAAAAAACACGTTTGTATGTATGCAGAAACAAAAATGAATAGGACTGAAAGTGGCGCGCGAATTTTACAAAGGAGACCTCAGAGCAAAAGACATCGATCGACATCACCATCGTATTTACATACAATTAAAGCCACTATGTTATGGACTTGGTTGGCGCCAACGCTCAACACATGGACACCCTAAGATGGAACTGTTTTCAAGACTAGCGGCGCCATGGAAATTTCCGCGAATGTTCTGTGCGAATTATCATATTTTAGTTTTCAGATTTGAAACATATTTATTTGAGTGAAACATATTATATAATAAAGCAATATTTTTATAATACTTAAGGGATATGTTTTGTTTGGGATTTTGAATAATTTTATAAAATACATTCTACCCATATAATTTTAAATCATAGCTGGAAAAATGAATTATTTATTCTTCATGGCGTCTAAGGTGTTCAGAGGCGCTTGGCGGCGATTAACTCGCGCCGCAGATTCCGCTCGAAAACAAAACAAAAAAGGAAATCCGACAACTAAAAAGACAATCGAGATCGAGCAGAACCGACGAGCAAACAGACCAGCGATAAATAAATAAATAAGAAAATCAAAGGAAAATCGAAGGAGAAAAAATCCTCCACACTAAATTGCTCCGTTGTAGGCGCGCGGACAATGGACGTCGTCAATACGCTGAGCCGATAAATAACGTCTCGCGGGGTGGGTATCTGCAGAATCTCTTTTCGCCATATGAAAAAAAAAACGAAATAAAACAAAATAAAAGACAGGTAAACAATAATAATGCGATACTTGTGCGATGGGGGTCGATCGGTGGCGCCAGTCGTTCAACACTTCTTTAAAATACGACGAAAAGCCGCGACGTGTTGTGCGAAGGGTTGTCTTTGTGTGGAAGGACGACGGTTTTTCGAGCGATTTGAGGTGGGTTTTTAAATTTCTGATTGTTATTTGTAGTCAGTGTTTGATTTTTAGCACTGTTTGTTTAATTTTATAATTGGAATAACTGGTGGAGAAAAAAAACTGAGAAAGTGACTGTGAAATGGTCGACGAATGAATGCGGAGAAATTTGAGATATTATTTTAGGCGAATCGATTTAATATTATATCAATTTTTATCAATAAGATAATACTTTTAATTTATTAACTGTAATATTAAAAAAAAATTGTATAACTACAAAAAAAAGGTAGAACCCAGAAGCTATACACAACACGTGTAACATTTTCTCACAATCGACCACGAAAAACCCTACAGATATTTTAACGGAATTATCGCATTTTTTTCGGCCAGAATTTTATCGAATTCGGGTTCCTGCAATCTATACATATATTCGGACTCCGCATACACAAATTGCTAAAAGCTTTTAGGCTGATCGCATTTATCTATCTCCGATCTCTCGAACAATATAAAAATACGATACAAACGAGTCGTACGCGAACCGTTTTAATTTCCTTCGAATTTTTCGAAAACACGAATTAGGCTATGGGGAGAATCCCCTTGCCCTATGAGTCGAATAACGAGGCCTTCTTATCTCGGTCCCAAAAAATAGCGTACAAGTAGTAGTGGTCAAAAATCAAAAAGTCGTCGTCGGTCGGCAATCAAAAAGGAAGCATCTTCACAAAGAATTTTAAGTATTGGAGATCCGTCCGGTCGGCAGTGGCGGGTTTCGGGTTCGATTTTATTTAAAAATGTATTTATTTAGTAAAAAAATATCATACAATATACAGGGAATAATTAGAAACAATTATTTAATTTCATACGCTTAATTCTATTCTATGTATAATTAATTTTTTATACTAAACCAGAACCAGATAGGCACCAAAGCTTTCAAAAATATAGATAATACATATACATAGTAGCTGAATTAATTTCCGAATGTTCTGTAATTTATAATTACCATACAGTCAATTGTATCACAACCAATTAGCGTCTATATGAATGACGAACCGCCACTGCGGTACGTTTAGTATAAAAGCTCGTTTTGAATAAATACAAACGAACGCGGCCTTAATGCGTTGTATAGAGAGATACAAATCGAGATGTTTATGTATATTTTAAACTTCGCTCCCGCGAACCAAAGAACAGATAACGAAACTCACGGCACCGGATAACTGCAGTTTTATACGCGCCCTTATCTCAAAACCGATACCGATATGTGGCAAAGTGTAGTCGTACTCCGATTTAAGCAGAAAATGAAATCATTCTGACATAAAACATAATCATTTCTTCGAAAAAATAGACGATTATAAAGATAAATTCTCAAAGAGTTGATAACTGAGAACAAACGATCTGTACAATAACGCCATCTATTGACTGTGCCACATATAGATGAACCTAAGTATTTTATGGAAAATGTTGGCTCGTCTATTATATAAAATTTAATGTTGTTACAGAAATCGGGAGTCGGGTGTCGTGTAAAAAATGTTTGTATCGTACACCGTGAGTCGGTCTGTCACGAAAAAATCGGACGCTTATCGGGCACGAGATCTAATGTAGATTCGATAAAAGCTCAGAAAAGGAGTAAAACGTAAACGGGGAAAAAAATTAAATGACTAAAATCTGAAATGGTCGTAAGTGATAAAAATGGGGTCGTCTATTATAATGTTGGTCGAAAATTCAAACTTGTATGTAAAAATAATTTCAAATTGAAAATGTTAAGTTGAAACGAAGTTACTAATTATTAGTTACTATTCAGTATTCAGTATTTTATCGGTTGCAAATATTTCGCATATATTTCAATACTAAATCGGACTTTGAATGGGAACTTAAAAAGTTGAAAGTCGCTGCGTAAAAGGTTCCGCCGCCACGCTGAAAAAAAATCGAAAAACACTGCGTGTCATTTTGTATTTATTTTTTTGTTTGATTCCTTATTTATTTGTTTGGTTTCGATCGTTACTATTTTTTTTCTTCAATTTTTTTCTTCACAGCATCCTGTGTTAAAAATTTATATCAGATCCCATTAAAGCGAGATTGATCAAGGGAACGCCGAGGGAACCGTGTGTGTTTACGACGACAAAAAAGCCTCCTACGGACTAGAAAAGGCCATACTACATCCCATTTTATTGATAATTACCACCGTTTTGAGAACTGTTTATATTGTCGATCGTTACAATAAAAGTACTTTATATTGCGTTTATAATGTTTACGCGTTTCGTTTGATGTTACGTTTCCGTCGACTTTTTTCCTACCAAGTATTCAAATGTTTGTGCTTTTTTTGTATGATTGTTTAATTCGTGTATGAGCTTAATGTGGGCGTGTGAATCGTATTTACTTAAAAGACCCGCTCGAGAACGGTACTATTTATTTTTAGGGAAAATCGATTCAAGTATTCAGTAAATATTATAAACATATTCCCGAATAACAGACGCATCGATTATGATATATAATATTTAAAAAAAACTTACATACATCCGAAATCGCCCGACAGAACAAAAAAAAGCTCGGACCCACACCAGATCCGATTCGACCCTTTTTAACACGGACACATTTAAAATATCGCAAATTATCCGCGCACAAGCGAAAAGGGTCAAAAGTGTCACGCGCCCCCCGCCCAAGGGACGCCGCCCACTCGGCCGCCCACCGCCCCCAAAAAGGAGAAAAAGGCGAGATGCTAATTTCCGAAAGGGGGTCCGCAATTAAGAGTCGCGGTCCTCATTACCGGAGTCAATCGGGTTAGACTCAATTAAGCAATCTGTGGGGATTTATCTTTTGCGGGCCGAGGACCGTGCCGCGCCCGCATGGGGTCCCCGAGGTCCATATGTCTCAATTTATTTATTTGGATGCGAGGTTTTTACAGTTGAGTCTAGATTGCTCGGGATTGCATATGGGGGTGGATGTTTGGGGAAATTTTTTTTTGGGAAATTGTTAGTTGTTTTGTTATATGAAAATTCGATGGAAAAATTATCGCATGTATGGAAGTTATTAGTGCCATCTATATGTTGTTTGTAAATATGTCTGATTCTCTTTTTATATGGTTAAAGGAAGAAGAACTGATTATTTTTTTATACAGTTTTTTCACTTTAACACGGTATAAAATAATGTATTATGGTACCTCAATGGTAACATTATAGTTATTAAATTTAAAAAAAATTGATTTTACAAATTTTGATGATACATTTTTTACATGATAGTCTTTGGAATGTATCCTCCGTGTAAAAATAGGATTGGGTGTATATAAATTCGTGAGAAATATGATTTATATATTTTTTTTCATGATTTGGAGTATATAAATGATGCTTTACTGTATTTTCACATTGTTGTATAGGTTCACCACGAACGAGACACACTAGCTTTCGATTACAAATTAATAGCCGCTATTTAAGTGAAATATATCGTTTTGAAAAATGACGTCTGTATTATACAGTTAGCCTATTGAACTTTATTTTTATTGATTACTCGGTTATTTTATTTACACTAAATAGAAAATAACGACAGATAAAAGAAAACTATATCAATATATAAAACTTATACCGTACTGAGAGAACGTACCACTATATATATTTTGCTATAATAAATAAATAAATAATTCATAAGTCGGCAACGAAGAGAGGGTTAAGAACGTCTCACCTACCGCAAAGTCGCGAACGGACAAACGTTTCGAAAAATTTACATAAGTCAGAGGGAATATACGCTAACTGGGGCGCTTGTAGCAAGCTCGCTGATAGCAAATACAACACACAAATGCTTATAAAACACTCGAGTATATGTATAAATTTATACGGGTGTGATAATAAAACGAACGAAAAAAAACTAAGAACGAACAACACGCCTCGGCGGCGCTACCTCGTCCACCGAGGTGTTAACGACGCATCAATACGTTCAAGATATTCCTATACCTAAACAACATATATCAATAATTTATAGAACCATGATATATCATATAAAAAAAACCATCAGATATGCTTCAAATTTTTTACAATTGTGATTCCCCGAAAGTGTCGATCGAGTCATTAGCGAACCGCGGATTTTATCTAGCGCCAAACCCTGGTGTGCCCCTCTGGTTCTAGTCGTTTGGTGTTTGCGGTGTCGTTGTCGTTGTCGTTGTCGTCGGAGGAGGAGGTGTTGCTTCGTGTGTTGGGTTGTCGTTGTCTTTGGTTCGGTACAAGCTCTTGTATATATGGTTCTGACATGTCCGTCGGCCGGAAACGACGAAACCTTAATTGCTTGAAATGCGCCACGACGCCAACCCTTTCCATTAGATTTTGTTTTTTGTCGCGGTCCTAAGTCGGGTGAAGAAATTTGAATAAGATTCGCTGGTGGAGGTGTGTTTTCGGTTTAAGTTTATGTTCAGTCTATCCATACCAGAATACACTGAAAAAAGGTGAAGAAAAATCAGATCGGAATTTTTCTTACAACAACCTCCGAATTAGTAAGATCGAAGTGCATCCGGGATGAAGTATTTGTACATCGGAAGGACTGGACTGTACAATAAAATTCAAACAAAAATATAAAAAGGAGTGTATATTCAAAATTAACTAAAATCGTTGAAAAATTTTGATCAAATTTCCAAAATCGACAAATTTACATAAATTATATAAAACACATTCAGTCCAATTCCTATTTTATTAAATCATTCAAATACAATACTACATTTACATCATCAAACCAATATCAAATCTTCACAGATTCAAGTGAAATTTTATGCACACGCACAAAAGATCGGCGTCAAATTTCCGATTCGCTTAGACAGAGATTGTGAGTTTTGATCCTATACTTCTCCCATATAAAAAAATACACATAAAAACACGAAGAGACACCCGGGAGAGTCGCACCCGCGCACCTGTCACCTTTAATTGATAACCCCCGATCTTATCGCCCACCTCCCGGTTCTTAATTATATGGCAACTCCCTTATAGGCTTGTTAGCAGTCACTTAGTCGCGTTAAGGATATGTTGGGATGCATGCGACACGTATAAGTTATTTGATTTTCCCTGCGATCTAAATATTTATCATATGTCGAGCGGTTGTCACCGAACTTTATATCCGCGTCCAGAGTTTGCTTAATTGATGCTGTTTGTGAGTATTTCCAGTGGAAATCCGGCGTGCGAAACGAAAACAATTAAAATGACCGAAGCTGGACGAAGGGACGTGTAAAATGTGTTATCAAAAAGCGCAAAAGTTCACGCCAGGGGCAGCTCGGAGCTGTGCAAATAAATTTATTTTAATTGGATTAAAAAGGCTCGGGCTGCCCACACGGACGCCGTCCCTGTGAAACAAAAACCTGGAGCTTTTGCATTAACTTTTGCACTGATATACTCGAACACGCTAATAAATACAATAAACGCATCTGCATGCTGACTTGTGTGTTTTGTTGCATGTATGTGAAACGATATACATTTTCCCAACCAATTATTGCTAAGATTGTATTAAACTTGCCAATGATTAGTCCTTCGGCTTAATTATCAATGCAAATTTTGATGAACAACTATTCAATTTAAATATTTTTTCCATAAAATGAAAACGAGTCGAGATAAATCCTTATTTATCGATGATTATGATATCATTTTGTAACAAAAAAATTTTTTTACACATAATATCGAAACAGTTGTTTATTAATCTCAAGTTCACAGCACGTAATTCGATTATGTTTTAATTGTCGCTTGATTTTTGTAATCAGTAAAATTCATAATTGTGAAAATGTATGAAAACGGGTTGAATATTCAAATCTTGGGCATTTGAGAAGGTCTGGATATTCGTGTAGGGTCGGCCGTTTGTCACCGGCTCGGTCAAATCGGAATTTCTTTTGTGCAAGAGGCCACCTTTTGAGCGGCGTTGACAAATCACACCGCCCTACACAAATTTCTATTTAACGAAATCAAAGTGTTGCTTCGTTCCCTAATCGGCTGTAAAAAAATCACGAACGAAATGGACATTTCGGATGACGAAAATTTGATTTTTTTTCAATTTACGAGTTTTTTAGTATTATATAAATAGAATTTTACAATAAAATGTTCCTTGAATGTTAGGAATATGAGTATTATTAAATTTTAAAAATATTGATATCTTTTTCGAAGAATTGCAATAAATTGGTCATTGTCATTATACGAAAATATGGATGAACATTAACTGATTCATTCAAATAGCAAAAATCATATTTTCTCAATAAAAAATTGAAAATCCGGATTTATTTCAACCAAAATTTGACCATCAGCATCTATTGCGTATTTGATATAACATTTGTTTTTAGAAATCTTCGACCTATTGATTAAATATTTTTTTTTATTGAAATGAATACCGTTTTTCTCAGCAGGAGAAATAAAATTACGACATACGTATAAATACAAAATTTTCAAAAGAAAACTTTGAATAAATTTTCAACGACAAACTATACAAACATCGTTTTCTACATAAAACAAAAATCCAATTGAATTTTTGACAAGCGTCATAGATTCAAATCTAGCAGACACGCTTCAGTGAAACAATATTTTAGTAAATTACGTACACGAATATACGATCGTGTACTCAGATACGGTTTCTCTTACGTATGATTCTATGAATAATTCAGTGACTTTTGGAGCACACTGTACGCGTATTTTTTATCCGAAAAATTGTGTAGATATTATATATAATGCCGGTGAATAAATACAATAAGAGAGCTATGAGAAAAATTCAATATAATGACACACACGAAAAGACGGACTTGTTCGCTCTCACGTCACATTAGTAATTTATAAAGTTCCGTATCGTCAACATCATCAAAAACGCTTGATAAATGTGGTTTGCCGTCTTATTTTCCAGTGATGTTTTATTTTCTACTATTAATTTTGTATAATATAATCGGGACATTCGGCTGATTTTGTAAAATATTTTATCAATATTTTTCGTGATCCATTTTTAGTAGTCAACTCATAATAAATTTGTAGTACTCGATGCAGGTTATATTTTTTCTATTACGATATGTTAAATGATATATCATAGAATCGATATATAAGTATAATCTTCCATTATTGATCTAGTTATGAGATTGTAGAATCGTTTTAATATCCAGCTTTCTATCACCTGAAAATCGTTTAAATTTTACTGTTCATAGAAAGATTTCGTTTCACGGTGGACAGTTATATAGACTGCACATAAAGATGATATAATAATGGCAAATAAAACTATTTTTATTTTCACGAAATTCGACGAATTTCCCCGATATTTTGGTAAATTTTATTGTCGTTCAAACTTGGAGACGTGAATGATGTGGCGTATAAATTCGTCGTCATCCGTGTGGGTGAAGATGTTCTCGATGCTTATCGCACGTGTCGATACAGGGTGTTCCTATCGCGTTTGCTTTACATATCATCTCTTTTTTTTCATTTGAATATTGTCCGGGATCGTCCCGATACACCCTCGCAGGAAAAGGGTCGGAAAATTAAGGGTGCGCGTAAAAATTAAAGATGCGTTGTCTCCGACAGATATTATTTCGCGTTAAAGGGGTCGAAATTTATTGTAGTTTGACCCGTTTTTAAATGGCGAATTTTCAATAAGCGATTCACATGCTAATTTATGTGGCGTGCTTTTGTGTGAAATAACTGATTTGAAATTTTGTGATTTGTGCATAATATAATATAATATATCGAGAATTATAATCATATAAATACATGCGTTTTTCTTTGAAATATTTTAAGTATTATTTTATTTTGTGACTGAAACGTGGATTCTATCATCGAGGATCAAAATCGTGAGATTAACAGTTTTGAGACACGAGCTTTCGAAAAGCTCGTCCAAAGAAAACACACACGTCTGCGGTCGTTAACGCCGTCGTTAAAACGAGGCAAACGACAAAACGGATATAATGCCGAATAAATAGAGACCTATGTGTCTGTCGTTAGTTCCAATATTTTTTCAGTGCCGAAGACACTCCAGATTTGTACTGAAACCGAACGTGCTCTAAAACAAGCGATCTTATATACCACTTTTTTAATTACCTCAATTAATCAACTACTTACATCGAAAGGCTTCGAAAAAATCCATAAAAACCATCAACCGAAAAAAAAACTTTTCAAACAGCCGAAACCTCGAAAATGATCAACCCCCGACCGAAAACGGGGAAAAAACATAGCTAAATCAAAACGGCAATTAAAAACTGTTCGGCGAAAACTTTCGTAATGGCCTCCGGCTCATTTTTAACACCCAGATATCCCACAGGACCCGACCAGGAGGACGAGGAGGAGGCGTGTAGTTGGCCCGGGTCATATTAAAAAGACTAAGAGCCGCCGGTACAATAAAAAGGAGGGCTCGCGGCGTCATCTGGATCCAACATAATTAAAACGAAAATATTCCCCTGCCACCCCCCCAGCCGCCCCCCGGTCGGGAATCTACGTCGGGAGTGCTCTGCTGTAGATGTTCCAGGATTTCAGACGGTTCGAGCAAGGATGAGGATTTCGAGTGTCGACACATCACTCGGTCGAGTGGATTCGTTTCGTGGCCGAGACATTCGCGTGTGGGTTAATTAAGTGATGGTATTTAAAAAAAATGTATTGTTAATCGAAAAAAAAAAGATAATAATAAGAAAGAGAAAGGGAAATAATCTTGATTTATTATTGAAGCCACTAGTGTTATTTGCTTATTAATAAATATTATTATCATATAGATTATCATCTGATTATTGTCTTTTAATTACAAAAAATTGGGACCATATGAAGAAAAAGTGTTCTTTATTCGTAAAAATTATCATCTCGATCTATGTATTAGATTAGATCAATGCATATGTTTCATCGTTTTTTTTTTTTTGATCAAATATTTTCCTCCAAGCTAATGAAAAACATCTATATTCAAACTATTTTATGTGGAGAATTCTTTCTTTTGAGTATCTGTTAAGTTTTGGCCTAGCTAGTGAACAACAAATAGCCCGTAGAAATTTTTGAAACGCCTTATGATAAAATGCATTTATAGAATTTTTATTGTACGAATTTTATAAAAATAATAACGCGATTGCGACAACCGAAAATACATCTAATGTGAATAACAAAAATGCAGATAACGTTAGAATCACTCAGATGTGGTTTTTAAAATTCAGATCTGGGGATTTTTCATCAACTGATAAACATGATGATGACATGTTATTGGCCATAATTAATGCTGAAATATTAGAGAGATCATCTCGAAGATATGAGTCAATGTGGTAAAAAAAATGTTGTATCTGCATCGCATCGGTTTGGTTTCAAATTATGACGTTTGATTAGAAAATTATTTAACGATATATATCTAAATCAATCGAATCCAAAAAAAAAACAAATTTCCAATCAATAAATACAAGGTTTCAGTTTCAGCACTCAAATGTATACCTATACAAAACATCTGGTTACATCTTCACAATTTGGTTATCAAAATCTATGGTTCTTCAATAATGACGAGTTGTGGCTAAACGTTGGCGCGGTTTTGTGTGTGCTCTTCACACAAACGAGGGGCGTCCCCGAAAGAGTACAAACATGTCGATTGTTTACCTTCGTGTGATTTATAGGCTTGTGCGGATTTGCCGCCGATGGACAGATGCTCTGACTTTGTATCGCGCTTTATATACGCTTTATCCGCGTTCTGGCTTTATATATGGGTGTCCTTTCGGCTGGAGGACGATAACGGTATCGAATTTCCCGATGGAAGCGCTCGGGGAGGTTGTATCGTCACAGAGAGAGATTTTTTGCTGGGATTAGAATCGATTTTGTTCGAAAATCGGCGATAAAACAAAAAATGAAAGGACTGTTGGTAGTGTGGTTATGTAGATTGTGCTGTTTTTCAACGTTCGTTGGAGTTGAATTAGATCGGGTATTCGATGGCTGTATATATTATAATAATTTTTGATGTTCAAACTTCTGATGGTGTCTGAACGATCCTAATTTTATCAAATATTCAATTCAATGATTAATAAAAAAAACTGAATTTTGATCAGTTCGGTGTGTCAAATCGAGCTTGTGATGTGTTGATATCCTCAATTTTTGACCAAAAGTACCTGCACTGAGGTGTACGTATAGGTATATTGCGAACTCGTACTCGTATGTATATAAATTTGTGTGTATGTACACAAGCGCGGTTCCTAAATAAACATTGACACACATTATTATAAATAATAATGGATGGGTGAATGGTTTTCGGCGATGTCGCGCACAAAAGTATAACACTCTGTACACAACTTCGATTTTTCATAATACACAAAAAAATATATCAATTTTGTGCGATGGATCTTATAAAGTTTGCGAATATTTCAATATACGGAAATATGTATATTCGATTACAATGCTAACGATGTTGATGAAATAGGAAAAATCTCCGATAATTATTTGAATTATTTCAGATCGAAAAATTTGAATTTATTTTGATATATCTAATTATATTATAGCATAGTTTTTCAGTTGATTATAGTAATAATTCATGTACTTCATTTCATATTTCAATATGTGAATAACGAAATCTAATTTGATTGAAATAAGAGGTAATGATATCGATTTTCAAATTCTATATATACTAAGTAAGTGCACTCGAAATATCGATCAAAGGAAATGCTATAATAGATCTCAGTATCAAGATCATAGACAAATTCAATTTTGTCACATATCAAACGAAGTGTTGACAACTATAATATCCACATTAGCACTCTTGCTTCTTTGATCCGTTTTGCCGCACATCCGCCGGAATCGGTTTTCAAAAATTTCGTATTTTCGATAGCATAAAAAAACACTTTTTGCTACATACGATATACGTATAATACTTCATCCGTTTTCGTCCTTCGCTTAGTTTGCAAGTGGAGCTTACAAGAATGAGGACGCTTTCAGGAAACGGTGTCGCGTTTTTCAAACAACGAGACACGTTCGAGTACCGAGGCTGAAGGATTAGCTTTTCCACTGTTAGGTAATTTGATATGTGAGTGCTATTTGTGTATTTAGAGATGTGTGATGTTTTATTTTTATGATTCATTGATACTTATGTGTGAAATCGTTGAGAAAATTCTCGAAAAAAAACTGTAAGCATCGTTTGAAAATATGCAACCAAATATGTTTCGTATCACAAATTTGTGGATGACAGTAATTTTCCCGGTTAGCAACACAATATAAAAACGCATAATATTTCATTCTAGGATGAGAGTTGCAAATATATCCATAAATCACACTTTTGTCGAGCGACTTTATACCGGTGTGTGTTCATATTAAACATACGGGCGAAACGCAAACCGACTTTTGTGTACCCTCCATTAAACGCTAAATTTGATGCCGGGCTCTAAGTAAAGGGTCCCTGTGCAAATATAAACAAAGTGTTACAAAAAAAGTTAAATAAAATAATATATGTGTGTGATAAACCGCGGGTCCGTAACAAGACACAGCTTAGCGCTTTTGTCCGAATGTGATTTCGAATTCTGTTTCGATCGATGAATTTCTTTTTTTTTTCAATTGTTATTTTGATCGGTGTTATGACGGTTTTGAGGATTTATATGTGAAGTATTATCGTTGGTAATATTGAGGGAAAATCTATCTTCGTATCGTAACTATCATATACGAGTATAGTGATAAGATACTTTTGGTTTTTGAAGCATTTGAATTTTGTGATTGTCACTTAAAATAAATCTATATGCATTTTTTATATCTTTTTATGTTGGTTTATTATTATTATTATTATTTTTATATAATATAAGTTTTTAATTCCTCGTAATTATTAAAAAAAATGCATCAGCGTTGATAATTTTAGTAAAATTGAATTTTAACCAAAATCATATGTAATGAAACTATAGCAGTAAGAACGTCGCTATGAAAATTAATTGGAAACAAATGTACGTAATGAATTATTAAAATAAAAGCCAATATATTTTTAAATTATCATTTTGTCATGATTCAATTATCAACCGCATTTTTTCCATTCGAATATCTCAAATGCATTTTCTAATGAACATAAAAGACATTATTAGTTCACAACAATTTCAAAAAATCGACGCGATAAAATCGCGACTTCGAATAAACATTTCTCGCGATTCTTTCACGCCCTCTCACTTATTTCTACACACTTAATTGCACATTTTAACCATTAAAACACGTAACATTATACGTATCCATTTAATGCACATGTACCGTCGTTTTATCGATTGCATGTGCATCGGACACGGCGGGTGTGTGTGTGTATGTGTGTGCAACGCACATTAAAAATTCGTTGCGCATTGCGGATTAAGGAAACAAAACCGGGGAATATTTGCGTTTGGCGCATTAAATAATATATTGTGTGTGTTTGCACTTTCACACTGGTCCCACAACTGCAAGGAATCGGAAACCTTCGGTCGGTGGGCTGTGGATTTTTATTTTTGATGGTCAGAAGGTGGGTTGAATTCGAGTGATTTTTTTCTATTTGTATTTGTATGAGTTTGATTGATAATCAGGTGGGACAATATAGAGTTTTTACACTTCAAATTCAATGTTTTATAGTTCAATTTAGAAGCCTTACACGTCTAATTCAACAAATTGACATAAATTCATACAGGTTTTACACTTCAAATTAGATGTTTTAAACTTCAAATTGGATGATTTACACTTCAAATTGTACTATAGGAAATTATTATTAATTGTAAAACCGTTGTTATAGTAACCAATGAAATTCATTCTTATAGTTTTCACATTACAAATTGGACGTTTTACAATTTAAATTGAACTATAGGAAAGTATTATTAAGACCGTTGCCATAGTAACCAATGTAACAATGTAACATAGTAACATTACAAATTTTTTTACACTTGAAATTGGATGTTTTTGAATTTGAAGTATAAAACATCCGATTTGAAGTGTAAAAACTTTAGTAATGAATTTCATTGATTACCATAACAACAATATTAATAATACTTTTTTATAGCCCAATTTAAGTATAAAACGTCCAATTTGAAGTATAAATCATCCAATTTGAAGTGTAAAACACTGAATTTGAAGTTTAAGTGTAAACACTGTATTTAGTGAGTAAATTCTGTATAATACTCATTTTAATTAAAGCGAATTAATAAATAGTAAAAAAGGATAGAGTTTTTTTGAAATATAGGTATACTAAAAAGTTTGCCAAATTTCGAAATAAAATATTTGAATATCGACAACATTTTCAATGGTAGTCTATCGACAAAAGGTTGGATTAGCCTGGTGTGAACGAAACACCCCACAGTTTAAGCGTTCATAAAGCGAAGCGCATTATAGCGTGCGTTTAATATCATACACAAACCCCTCTTTTATGATTTTTGAGTTGGAGTTCGATAAATTTTCAAATTACATCAGTACAAACGATCATCGAGATCGACCGATCGGAATTTTCAAACTTGTTTTTTTTTCCATTTGTTAATTTCGAATCGTCCATCTTCATATGCGATGATTGTTTTCAAATTCGAGCTCGTCTGTTGTTATAACGAACTGATTCTCCAACTTTGATCGAAAGTGTTTTGGTTTTTTTCGAAATATGAATAAAACACGGTCGAATTGAAAAAAAATGAAAATCTTTTGATCTTTTTTCAATTAAAATGAATCATCTCAATGTTTGAACTAATTTTTTGTCGGTTTTCGGTGAATCAAGTTTGGGAATCATCGAGATAATGCGTCTCGATGACCTCAGAGTGTCACATAACGTCATCGACGAAAATCTCTTCGATGTCAACGGCTCATTAGTGAACAGATTTTAAAGTGCGTCGACAACTGACAACGGACAAACAAACGCATATGCCATGAGACGATTATTTATTTTAAACAATGGAAACGAGAACTCAGATTCGATCCATTAATATAAACTTTATATTTATATCAATATAAATATTAACTTGAGATTTAAGAATTTATCGATTACTAAGTTAACATAATATTTGCATTTGCTATTTTTAATCATATTACTTCACATGATTATAGTTTTGATTGGATTGGGTTGTTTTTTTTATTTACATAAGAATTTTGATTATTTTAAAAAAGGTCAATCCTTTAAGAAATGTTATATTGGTCACATTTGATAATACGAATGAAATTGTGTGAAGCGAATTTGATAACAATTGCTCAAGATATAATAAATATAACAAATTTCAATACATTACGAGCAATTCTCATCTATTTTTTCTGTCTTGAGCACTTTTTTCTGAAAAGATCACAAAAGCTTTCATCTGAAGCTAGATGGTGAATAATATTAGGTTATTCCGAAAGTTGTGTCGTATTTTGAATGATTGATGAAATTTTCAACGAAAACTTTATTTATTAAGTATTCATTTAAAACATTATTTCTACCGTTATTTAACACTTTTGTCCACCTTTATGTCAAGTTTTTATTCCATTTTTTGTACAATTGTGTCAGTTATGTATAAAAATATTCGGAAAGTCGGAAGTTCGGAAAATTTCGGAATAGGGAGGATGTTGAATTGTCTCATACCCTAACACCATAATTTTATTTTTCATGATCTTATCTATTTTATTTCTAACACGTCTGAGTCTATAAAACATTGCCTAGTAAATCGCAAATATTATTAATCGCGACAGTTTTTTTTTACAAGTAATAGTAAAGCATAGAAAAGCGAATAAATTCCTCACTTAGAATAAACGTCGCTATTTGCAGAATGTTAATGCGATAAAATACGTTTTTGAAAATGTCTGTGATCAATATAACAGAAAACATGTAATGAGAAGTAGAAAAACACGACACAACTTCGTATCGAAAAGGACCATCATAAATACGACAATACTCACGAAATTCGCTAATATAAAAATTATAAAAATTAAACAACATAAAAAAACCGAACATCGACAACGGACAAATCACGAAACCCAAACAGCCAAAAGCACCGAATTTTTCCAAATTTCACACTCGACAGACGCCACAGACTGAACACATCCCTCCCGAAATATACTCCTAGTTCGGCCCCGGGGGCAAATATACTAAATGCGACACTGTTTATTGAGGATCGGTTAAGCGTCGCCCCCGGCCCGTTGTAGCGGGCTCCACCTTTGCCGTCGCGAGACTCGCTTGAATAATTCATCCTGGCTCGTGTCACACAAGCCGAGAAGTGTGTGTCGTGTACCGCCAAAAAAGATACGTACGTGTGCAGTGTGTGCTGAAAAATGATGGAATTCCACGTGGAATTGTGTGACCCAGTATCAATCCCTCCCAAATCCACTTTTTTTTTTAAAGTTGAGATTTCAATGCAGATATATAGTATCCATTGAAATGAACAATTCTTTCATATAAAAATCTACCAAATCCTTCGGAATTTGGTAGATTTTTAACATTTTAAGACCAATATCTCCCAAATCCTCACGCACGCGCAATCAGCCAGATCAACCGGTCGAATCCACCAATAGGAACGCAGCATTCAAAGCTGCGACCGTTTAGTAGTTTGTTGGCCGTCGTCAGAGTGAAGTCAGAGTGAAGTCAGAGTCACGTTGTTTTTGTTTCTGGCGATTTAAAATGGACGAAGACAGGATCCAACAGGAGGAACCAGTTAAGAATTTAACCAGGAAAAAGAAAAGGCAGCCTAATCGCTGGAAAATCTTGATCTTTAGAATCAATATCTCCTATCTCCATATTTATTTCCCTTTTTTTGTGTAGTGTAATGAAATTTACATGAAAATATACATGCCAATTTGCTCCAAACAATCCAAAGAATAATTTAAAAAATAAAAGTCATAGTTAAAAACGATGGTGAATAAATAAGAAGTCTTTCGTTGTTTGCCAAAAATTTACCAAAACGGATTTGGGAGGAATTGATACTAGGCTCCACAATTGTCGGGAAGGCGCGCGCCGTTTCGGGTCCGATTGTGGCGCGAGTGTTAGTTGATGAACGAGGTCGACGTAATGAAGGGCACTTATAGTCGAGGAGTTCTCGTGATATGGATTTTTCGAATAGTTCCAGGTTGGCTTATCGTAGGGTCACTCTTTAGGTGCCATTTTACATATTTTCTCTGGCGTTTGTTGTTAAGTGGGTGTTAAGCGCGTGCACATTTTTGTGATACATAAAAATTTGAATTTTCAACCCTAAGAAAAGTGTGGGTTTTTTAATTTAAATTTTATTTGATTTTTTTTTTGTGTGTATTATCTTTCTGAACGATATGGGTATTGTTAAAGCGCAAATATTATAATAAACAAGAGGGATATTATAGCCGGATATAAAATTATACAAACAGTGTTTTACGGTCAGTCGTAAACCTATCGGTCATAAACGGACAGTATTAGTCAAACGTTTCGACCATTGAAAAATTATACGATTCGATCTGCAAATGGCAATCGATTCCTCTACGTATAATAAATATATCCAATACAGCGCAAAATAAATAAATTCAAATATACATTTTACGCATTGATTACGATAATACTTTAGATTTCAGATCAGTCATATCATTAGAGTTTATGCGAACATTTTATTCAGCGCTAGACTTTAAGATGAGCATGAGGATAGAAAATACATTGCACGTTTTCGTACGCTCATCATGGATTTTTAATGTACAAAACATATACTTGGGCCTCGTATAACAGTTATATGGTTCCAAAAAAACGTCGTGTAATACAAATCCGTGTTATACGAGATTTGAAGCTCATACAAAATTAGGGTTTTCGTTCCAAAAAAATATTGATGCTTGTTAATACTCCCTTTTTAATAAACCATACTGAAAATATATATTTACGTATTTAGTTAAAATGCTTCATTGGTGCTTAAATTAAATTTCTTAATGTGTTTTAGGTGTAATTTATGCATTATAAGTCTACAAATTAGGTTTTTAAAGAATTTCGCACGCAGATTTTACATGTGTGTGTTGTGAGGAGATTATGTTTGACAGTTTTTACAAATCATTTTCCTTTAGATTATCTAAATTTGCATGCAGTTCGGATGGCAAAACGTACTATTGGACAACAAAAGGTACTATTATAAACCCGAAACTCGTTAAGATACAAATGTAACTTCCAAACCACACGCGAAATTTGTCAAAAAAAATTTACGCACTTATAATATATACTTACAATACATTTTTATTCACGTTAAAATAAAAATTTGTCAATAAATAGTTTATGTACCTTAGTAAAACATTACCTAGTTAATTTTTTATTGTTTTTCTAAAACATTTCGTACAAAAATAAACCACAATTAATTAATCATGTTATACGAGGCCCGAGCGTATCTTATAAAAAAAAATCAACATAATAGAAAAATATCAAAATTTCAACCTTATCAAATTAAGAACGTTCAATATTGTCTCTTCCACATCTCAAACAAAAAACTTCCCATCATAAAACGGGCACCGTTAAATTAATTAAAAACAAAAACGCACACAAAACACTCGTCCTCTGAAAACGATAATGAACGACAAAACAAACAGATGACTCCATCCCGCCGCAATAAAAATCCCGCCAATATTCCGCCCACCGTCACGATTCGCGGTGGGCGGTGGGCGGCGATCATCACTGCCTCGTCCGGCCCTGTTTGCCCAACAAGGGTGGCCCCCGGGAATGAAATGATAACCGCCCTTTAACACGGGGTACGAGTGCTGCGCAAATAGCGCGATCTAATTGAAATCTCGGCCCGTGGAACAAGCGGACAAATGTACTGGGTATATGGCTTTTGTGTGTGTGTGCTAGGGCTTGCATTACCGGTTAACCGGTTTAATGGTTCACCGGTAAATATCTAAAAATATACCATCGGAGATTACCGGTAAATTGGGAAACTTATCGGTAATTATCGAAAATGATTTTAACGCGAATTATGGACAGATATAGGCATATTATAATGAAAGATTATTGAAAATTTGAAAGGAAGCTTTTATGAGTGTGAAGGGCGCCACTATGGTTTTGCAAATCTGGAGGGTGGTAATCATTTATTTTAGTTTCAGCACTGAAAATATAAAATAATATAGATTTATATGACATTATTCATCTATAACGTGTTTGAAATTATTTAGGTCTCAATATTGTTTTTAGTAAAGATAGCTACCTATATACAGTTACAGTTATACTTTAATCATCTAATCTACATACATCTATTTTTTTATTTACCGGTAAGTAACCGTTAATGGAAAAAAATATTTACCGTTTACCAGTAATTGAATTTGACGGTAAATTGCAAGCCCTAGTGGCTGTAGAATAGATTGCATGGTGTTTGGCTGTGGATGCTTTTATTCAACGAGAACGTCAGTATTGAGTGTCGGATATTAAATCTGATTTGTTGGTGATGTGATATATTGAATTAGTTAAATGGAAGCGATTTGAATTGCGAATTGGTCGGAAGTATTATTGTGACGTTTGGCGAAATGATAGTGAGATTGTAATTATTTGAAATGGAAGCGTTTTCAACGAGTTTTAAACAGGAAATTGTTGAAAATTGAATTGTTTTGAATTGTTGTACCGGATGATGATTTTATTGATACGAAGTCAATATTTAACCGTTCGTTCCATGATTTTTAATTTTTCGTCGAAAATAATATATATGGGAAAAATTACTCTAAATAATAAGGATAAAAAACTAATTAAAATATATATCGAAAATTAAATTTATTAATACAAAATATTTAGCTGTTGCGAATTTGCGACATCATGTAATTGAGACAAAAAATTCATATTACAGCACATTTTAATAACAATAATATCAATTTACTAATCATGCAACATATTTTTTGAATTATTTTAGTACAACAAGCAGTATGTTGTATATTTACAACATAATAAAAATTATAAATTTCTTCAAGCATTTAGAAGTAATATCACATTTTTGAATATATAGCAAATTTTCAATACATAAAGCGAAGAGTTAATAAGTTTATTCTCGTTAATATGAAATTTATTTTATAAAACGACCATGAAAAAAAAAACAATCGACAATAAGTATTTATCAATAAACTCACATGACAATTCCACCCTTCCAGCGCGTATTTCTATTTAAACAACAAGACGTCTGACATGAACGCTAAATATCACCCCGAGCGAATAAAATTAATAAAACAATGAACCGTTATCGACACGCCCGAATTTTTCCGCATGAGCACCCAATATTTTTCTCCACCTCGACGAAAAACATATGCAAAACTCAACGGGGCACCTCGTAAATAAACAATAAATAAATAAATAAATCCAGGGGGGGCACAGCTCGAGAAACGAGAACCGCCCCGGCCCATTGTCCCGTTTTTTCATTCCCTCAACAATAATATAATAATATAATGAAAGGAGCTGCGGTTGTCGTTGCGGATAATTCACGCATCGACAGCTCCCGGATCAAGATTGAAAAATGATTATTGTTTTTTATAGAGAAAGAGTTGAAACAATGGGGCCTCGGCGACGGGGCGAGAGAACAATGGCCGCCGAATGGACGCTAATTTATTCGTAAATTATTTAGGAGCCATTTGTGCCTGCTAAATGAAGCGTTATCCTTTTCATTTGGCAGACCTGTTTCGTAATTACGCGCATAAAAATAAAAAGGGCGCGTTTTTCGCGTTTTTTATATTCATTTGCTGTTTTATTTTCCCGTGTCGAAAACGGCGGGGTGGTGCGATCGGGAAATAATTAAGGTTGTTCGAAAAAATTTTCGGACGGGTTCAATCGGTCGCGATTCGGGAATGTATGGGCGCTTTTGTTCGCCGAAATTATGGCGATGTTAAATGTGTCATGATTAATACTGGATGAAAAAAAGTGGGGTATTGTATTTGTATTTTTGGTGTTGTTTATAAGTGCAGTCGTATTTTGGATTTCAGCGATGCCCTAGTCTTTTTGTAATATCTCATTGAAATATTGAATCGTAAATTTGCATTAGAAATGTAAGTTGATTGTTAAATTAATGTGATCTTCGAGTTTGTAGTGTATCGAATATCAATGATTTGGTATAGTTCATGTCTTTGTCATAAGTTTCATCGTATTTTTTTTATGGTTAAATATTTTTCTCATTTCTCCGAATTGATGAATAAAATCTGTATTCAAACTATTCTATTATGTGATGGATACTTTTTTTTTAGTAATTTTTAAGTTTTGACACTAGCCAGTGAACAATAAAAAAAACGAAAATATGTCTCATAAGAAAGTGCGTTTATGTTACTTTTCACTGAACAAATTTTGTGAAAATAAAAATACTTGTGATGTGTATAGTAGGGATGCAATTAACGTTAGAATTATTCAATTTAAATATTCAGATCTGGGAATTTTTCATTAACTGATAAATATGATGATAACATGTAACTGGCTATAATTAATGCTGATCTACCTCAAAATATCAAAGAGATCGTGTTGAAAATAGAAGTCAACCGATAAAAAGTGCGGTATTATAAAAAAAAATACGATAAAACTTTTGAATCGACCTAATATATAAAAAGTGTTAAAATCAGATTTCATTTTCATCAATAATCTTTTATAACCAATATAAAAAGGAATAAATACTTATTTTACCAAAAAAAGATACCTAAAAAAAGATTCGATCAAAAAAAGCATACTACAACATCAACCATAATATCGCGATTTGTTAATAAATCGATATTTCACCACAACACTAATATACGACACACACATTTTTCGGATAGGCCACAGTGGGTCGTTTATAACGAATTGGACACAGGCGAAAAAGGCGGCGGCGCGCACTTATCCGCAGACACAATGTGTATGGATATAATTTCCGAAGTTAACCCTGTGCGTGCCGTCGGTCACGTGCCCGGCTAATCCCACCCCCCGCCCGTTTGTGTAAACAATAATTTTCTGTTCGAACGCACCGGAACGGGGACGCCGATGTGACTCGGGTGCTGTGACCATGGTTTCTCTGTGTTAATTTGGGACGATTTTGTGTTGGAGGGAATTTTGATTTTTGTTTGTTGGATGAAGAGTTTTGTAGATTGAGTTTTAGTAATATTTATTAATGATAATGATTATTTTATATATATGTTACAGTTAAAGCGCTCTTCGTCGTGAATACATATGTTGTCTAGAGAATGTATAGATGCGCTTAAAGTTTTAGAGAAAGATTTTGTATACACTATCCCTAGACAAAACATATATTAAAAAGATAAAGCATCATATAATGAACAAAAAAAATTTGAGTTATTAGACATATGAGTTGTTTTGTTATTGACACATAAAATACCAATACACCTTCGATATTTTGTTATGTAGCTGTCATATGGGCAAAAAATATGCAAAATTTCATATTATCGATTTTTGTTATTTAGAAATTTAGGCACAGAGTTTTGAGAAATGATAAATTTAAAAAAAAACACACCCAATTCTCTGTACACGGGGGATACTTTCCAGAGACTACCGTGTAAAAAGATGTATGGTCATCAAATAAAAATTGTAGATAGGTTCCATTAGTATATTTGGATGGAACTTCCATCTAAATATACTTTATAAAAAATGTGTCTTGTGAAAGACCTTTGACGCGTAGAATCATCAAAAAACATTGAATTTTATTATTTTATAACTACAATTATATACTGACCTGCTCTGAATCTTACTATTGTGGCATAGTAATAAATATTTTTTTAATTTTATACCGTGTTAATGTGAAAAATTTGAACCGCGTTGTTTCGCAATCGTTTAAAAAAACCGTGTAAAAAGAGTTTTGTGTGTATTTTAATTCTGTCTAAATTGTCTATAAGTAGTTTTTTTAAATAAAATAGCTTTTTACTTGGACACAATATATATTTTTAGTGCTATTTGAATAATACATTGTTTAATATTGACTATGCAACTACCTGATATGCTATAAAATATAAAAATCAATCTGATCACCTCCCATCAATTTTCAAATATAGTTTTTTTTTTTATTGTTTTAAGCCCTACTTATTACGTAAAAGGCTTTTTTAAATATAATATAACAGTGAATACAGTAGTGAGTAAACTCTAAATATAGTAGTACATAATATAAAAAAATATATAGCACAAACAATCAAAATTAATATTACATCAGACTCCGAACAGTTGGTCGCCCCAGCGCACGCGGAGAACAACTCGGCCAAGTATAACGCTCGCGATATAATACATTAGATATATTATTATTATAACGCGTGCAGATTATTACAAAAGCAATAATAAAACCGAACTGCAAAGGACAATGACAAATAATATGGCGAGCACTGACGTTGTACAGTCAGTGTGTGTACACAAACATGCGACACCCCATTCAATATACATCGCTTTGAATTGCAAACGCATTACGCACGCTTCCTTATATATTTCGTATATTTTATTGTACACGACATATAAACAAACACTAAGCATTATCGCGAGCGTGCTTTTGATGTTATGGGCGGATCGGTCCGATTGTCAAACGGATTAAAAAAAATTGGCGGCGTTAAACGCAATCAATAATGTACGATACTTAGAAATGTCGGATGCATCGAAGTTGAGAAATTTCTGAAAAATAATCTGTGGTGTGAACCTGTGTGTGTAAGTCGATGTTGATAAACATTTGGGATTCGTATAACACGGTTATATGGTTCCGCAAAAATATCGTGTAATACAAATCCGTATTATGTAATACGAGGTACATATATACGAGTACAAAATTAGGATTTTCGTTCAAAAAAAAATATCGAATTTATTTTTTTTTTGAATAAACAATACAGAAAATATAAATTTACGTATTTAGATAAAATGCATTGTAGGTGCTTAAATAATATTTGTGTTTCATGCGTAATTTATGGATTATAAGTTCGCAAATTAGGTTTTTTTTAACGAATTTCACGCATAGTTTCAGGAGAGATTTGATTTGATAGTTTTTACAAATCATTTCCCTTTAGATCATCTAAATTTGCACATGTTAACAGTTCAGACAGAAAAAGGTACTATTGGACAATATGTAAACCCGAAACTCGTTTAATTGATGTACCTAAGTAAAGCCTTACCTAAATCATTTTTAATTGTTTTTTTTCTAAAACCATGTTATATAAAACGTGTTGTATAAAAATAGGTCAAAATTCATTAACCGTGTTATATAAAACCGTGTTATACGTGACCCGAGTGTATAATATAATAGCTCGGAATCGACAAAGGAAAAGTGAATGCTTTAATTGCGCGAAAGACAATCGAATTTCTTCGCTTTTTTAATTTTCGTTTAATTCATTGTATTCGGTTCGTTTATTGAAAAGGCAGCGGAGGGGAGGCCGAAAGAGGGACCGTGGTTGAAAAAGGGCCAAAGAGCGACAACAAAACAGTGGAAAACACTTATTTATGGCGGGCGTTCGTGTTCGTGAAGCCTTTCTTTTGTTGTAATCTTAAAACGGGGAGTGTCCGGGTTGCTTGCTTTTTTCTCTTCCGATTCCGGCGACATGCTGCGCTTTTGTAGGCCACAGAAACAGAAACGTCGACGAAATCATAATTCCGATATTTATGATTCAGAGCCGTCTATGATTCAGTTTTTTTGTTCTGAAGAACATTTTCGGTGGCCACAAATTGAACGATATTAAATTTTCTTCATTGTCATGATTTGATCCGCTTATACATCAATTTGTAATAAAATTGAAATTCATTATGGTTATTATGAATACGATCATGGATTCCGTAATTATTTCAATTTTATACCAGTCATAATTATGGCGGAAGAAAAAAAAACCAAAATCCCATTCACTGGCATCACTTTTGTGTGGATAAAAAATATTTTATCGTATATAAATTAAACAAAAGCAATCGTTTATATAATTTATCGATATATTTGCACGTGAAAAATACGAGTTTTTCAACGACGACACAATGGGACGCGACGCGATAAATATTAATTGGCGCAAAGTTTGCGTTCAATAAATACGAAGGCCGCTTCGATAGTTTTAGTAAAAAATATATCATAAATTTATTAAATTTATTCATAATCATATATATAATTCACATTAATAAATAATAATCAATCATATCTCTGTTCTTAAAATTTGTAACGAATAAGATTCGATCATAATCCCATCAGCAATCATAAACGCCGAATTTGTTAATAAAATCAGATTTTTTTTTCACAAATTAAAATACGAATCCATATCAAACACAATACCAATATTTTTTCAATACTTTTAGAAAGATCCGCACATAAATAAATGAAACGTGTGCGTGCAGCTTTAAATTCTACGTATGCCACGAATATACGTATTACGCTCGTATGTAGCTTACGCATTGCATCGTTTCACCGGCGGATTCGAATAATAGCCGACCGTTTTAAATCAATGGCTTTTGTATCGGTGGACCATAAACAAGTCATTGATACCAATTAAAATCAAAAACACGGCTATGACGCGGTGGGCCGCCCTCCACCGGTGGGCGGCCCGCCCTACACGCAAAAACCCCGATACGCAATATTTGTTTGCGGGATTTTTGTTCGGATGTGGATTTTCGGTGGTGTTCGGTTTCATGAATATGATTTCGTTTTTGATATTGGAGTTGTTTTGTTTGGGGTTGATACATGCGAGTTTTCGATGTATAATACATATGCAATTTGTTCATTTAATTAATTTTAATTGGAATACAGTTTTTATATTTCGAATTGGTTTTTTTAAATTTCAAATTTTTTGTTTTATATTCACATTGGATGTTTTACACTTCAAATTCAAATATGGGAAAGTATAATATTATACTATATAATATTAAGACCGTTGTCGTTGTAATCAATGGAATAAATTACTTTTCTTTTTTAAGTTTTGATTTAAGCCCTGCTTGTTACGTACAAGACTCTAAAAAAATCAAAATTAATCTGATCGAAATTAATTGCTATGTATTATTGTAGATTTGTTGAATTTGAAGTGTAAAAACTGTAATAAAAGTCTATGAATCCAAATTACTTTTTGTTATTGTAGATATTACGATTAATCTGATCAAGAAGATTAAAAAATTTAAATAATTTTTTTACGTGCTATCAAGAGATATTTTATAAATCAAATACCATTTTTGAATGAAGAATGTTAAATATTTTTTTAATTAAAAATTATAAATCAATAACTTAATATTTCACGTCACGATTTTTTTATTTTTCGCCTAAAAAAATATGTATGGTTAAAATTACTCTAAATAATAATAATAAAATACTTATATTGAAAATTAAATTTATAAATACAAAATATTTTCCTGTTTCAAATTTGCAACATCATGTTATCAAGACAAAAAATTCATATTACAGCACATTTTAGTAATAATAATATTAATTTTCTAACCTTGCAACGTGAATATTGTATATATAAAATTTTTTTTTTCTATTTCAAACACACCTTAAAGCCTTTTAGAGATTGATTGCTTAGAGAGATTGTCTAAAATTGATAATTTTGAATTTTTTTTGGAGTACAGTACATTCCACGGTCCGTTTTCGAATTATTTTAGTATAAACAGTATGTCATGAATCCACAACAAAATGAAAATTATAAATTTCTACAAGCATATGGCACATTTTTGAGTATGTAAGCAAATCAGCAACGCAACAAAGCGAAGGGTTAAATGCATATTGTGAAATATCAATTACCTATAATATGAAAATTTTCGAAATCGAACAGCCTCTGAACGAGTAAACAAAAACTGAATCGTTCAATTCGGCGCTTCGTTCATATTTCCCCATCGATGCGAATAGTTGAAGGATCGCAATTGCATGGATATTGAAAGTTTACACATTCACATTGTGCAGACGAAATGCATATAAAATGCAATAAGATTGATGGTTTCGAGCGCTCGTCAAACAGTCGGATTGAGTTAATCAACGCCAGGCTCGTAGAAATCATCAGTCAAAGGACAATTGTCCGCCAGTTGCATAAATAAATAGTTTTACCCGTTGCAGTACAAAAATACCGGCCGGTGGATTTTCAGCGTTTATTTAGAATGTACCAAAAATATTTTAGAATAGTTTGAATTTCGGGAAAACAGACGTAAAAAGTTTATAAATTTATTAATTTTTATTTCATGAGCTTTCATTGACAATATTAAATTTCATTTAATCGATTGAAATATATAAAACAATCTACCTTTTTTATATTTATTTATTTATTTTCGGTGAAAATGTTGGAGGCTCATGACTGAGTCATTATTGGGATCAGTTCAAATAGACGATTTCAATTATTTCAAAGGGATGAGAGCAGTAGTGACATGACAGGAGATATACACTCACTAAAACAGTCAATGCAATAATTCCCAAATGTAAAACCGTATTCAGAAATGAATCAAAATCTGAAAAAATATTTTAAATAATTCAAATGATCATAAATAAAATATTTTTCAAAAACAATTATAATAATAAAGACATTAACATTATATCCAAAATCAAATTGAATCACCGAATTTTCCGCACTTATTCGTAAACGTCTCATTACACTTTTCCTATCGGAACACTTCCTAAAAAAATATTACCTCCATATAGAATCCAACATAATGATACACGTACGAGTTTTCTGGCTCATAACGTAATAAATAAGTCTTGGGTCTCTCGTCACGCCCAATAAAAGCGCGAGTGCGTATAATTCGCGATCAAGCACCCCCGTCTTGATGAAAATGAAAAAGAAAAAATATATATATCCTAGTCCGACGTGCGTGTGTATGATTCTGTTAGGCTTAGGGGATGGAATCCATCTAGGGGATGAAATGTAAAAATCGGCTCGTTCGTCGCTCCGTTGGCGCGGAAAATCGACGTAAATTATTCGCGGTATTAATGTATTGTTATTGTTCGTAATGCGATTTATTGCATAGGTGTTTTCGAATTTATGATCAAGAGTGTCATACGTAATATTATATCATATTCTGAAGATAATATAATAAAATATTTTCTGTAAAAATATAATATAATTTAAGTTTTTTTGAACTAAAATGATATGTTATGCAATTGAGCTGGAATAATTCGGTTATTAATGATTTTTGAACATAATAAAATATCTTGAAAACTTCTTCCTAGTCATAAGATAAGAAAAATACATTTAAGCTTTCGATCATATCGGAAAGTATAATGATGATGGATCAATTATTACGCGGAATGATATAATTTCGGTGCGCGCGTGCACCGTCAAAACCGCGCTAATGCACGATGATTAAAGTGAGATAAATTCATTCACATTATTAATATAACAATTGAATTTCCCAGAATTCATCGAAACGGTGTATAATTTATTACGAGTGTTTATTTGATTATATACGAAATTAATACGGCATCGCGATAACGATAACATGACGGTCGTCCGCCACGGAAGGGATACGAATGTTTGCGTCATATCGGCCAATAAGTATGACCGAAAAATTACAATTGATGACAGACAAACATAATAATGATGCTATCAGATATTTAATAAAGCGACGAGTGTCAGCAATTCAGAAATCCGAATACGATAACGACGCATACGGGACGTTCAACCCGGGATTTTTTCCGCCGAAATTGCGTATGCCCATTTTGTGATATGTGATATTGTATAATATGTTGGTGCGTTTCGAAAGTGATCAATTTAATTTTCTGACTGTATTTCAACTGCGTGTGCCAAACGGAAATTAACTGTGATAATCTAATTATTAACCCGTGCCATTTGCGGCGATATAGGCATAAAATCCATTTTCAGAGCGTGTCAATAGAAAACGATCGATTGATGAATAATTTGACTCAATTTAGTTTATGGCGTATTGTAAATTCGATTAGAAACTGTAATTTGTGCATGATATAAAAACTAATGACACTAATTCGAATCGTAAACGGATACGGTGTTGTTTACTGAAGATAATAATATGATGCAATTTCGATAATCTTGTCGAATCGTAAATTCAAATAATAAAAATAATTGCAATGCTGGATACGTGGTTTTTTTAGCGCTTGTACTAGTGCAAGCGAATATACGTCGAATGATAGAGGGTGAGTCGAAAGGGCGTGGAAAGTGATCGTTCCGCATGCAAATCTTCGTATATTCTTCGCAACCCCTGGAGAGGCGAGGGTTGCAAATCTATTGATCAGAGGTAACTAAGTTGAAGTCCAATTATGATTTTATTACGAAGAGTTTCAACAGATTTTGATTTTTGATGTTTCGTATTAAAAAAATAATATATCCCTTTGAATGAGTGTCCAAAAATAATTTTAAAGGGAAAATTATTATACAAATTAATCAAAATACTATCGAAAAATCTGAAAATAAGAATAATATTTTTATGTTATGTTATAATTCAAATTCTTTCTATCTAAACATTACAATAGAAAACATTTACTTTATCGATTTTTATTTCAACAAAATTTTATCCCGATAAATTTGTTCATAATCAAATAAAATTATGACATTCTCCAATATTGAAATATCAAAAAAAAAAAACGAATGAACACCCCTGCAGGGGGTGGTTTTTGCCATAAGAGAGAACGGGGCCCCGTTCACCGAGACTAAAAAAGCCCTCACCCACCCACGACCGCGTTCCGGTTATATACCGCTTTCCCGACTCCCCGACCCCATCCGTTTTTCCCGTTTTTCCCGAATTTCCCATTGGATACAAGAGCGGCGTCGACCGCAATTGGTGGGCCGTAAAATAGAGGACTTTTTAATCGCGGGGGCCCGGGGGGCCGTAAAAGCGGGGCCCCGCTTTAATGAACTGCGCTCCTGTCTCTTCGGATCTCCTCTGAAGCCTCTTTTTATATGTGTGTATGTGTTTTTTTGTGCAGAAATGTGTGGGATTTGGGTGCTCGTTTTTTCGTTTGATTGTTTATTATGAGATGAGTCGGATTAATCGGTGTTTTGTTTATGTGAGTTTCGTAATGAGGAGTTTTTTCGTTTTATTTTTTAATAGTGTTCGTATATAATACGTTGATTTTATATTGATTAAAGTGTTTTTTGGATATAAAAATTATTTCCTTTTAAATCTATATTATTATAAAAATATAAGTATGAATGTTTGATCGTTCGTGGTTGGTGTTTTATTCTATTTGATCGTGCTTCATGTGGGTTAGTTATCCACGTATGTATGTACATATATGATTTGTAAATTGTATTTTTTTTTCTATTAGATGAAGTTTAATTATGGTTTTTTTTCATAAGTGTTATGTAATATTTTGTAATTGTATTATTTTATATTTGTAAATTAATTTAGGGGTCAATAAATATAAAATCTGAAAACTGTTGGTAGAAAAATTGTAGGCAGGAGTTAGTTTAAATGGAAACTGAAACTTCGATCATCATAGACAAAGTTAGGAGGAAAAAAAAATCCATAATTGTATAATAAATAATCTTAAAGACTGGTGAAGTTTAAGATTCCTTTTTGAAATACCTAGTTAAATAAATAAATTGTTAAATCTATATTTTTATATGGGAAAATCGGAAAACATTTGGGTCATCTTTAAAAAATAAATTAGATTCTTTGAAGAGTTGAAAGAGTTTCTATGAAGAATTTCAATTCAAAATGAAAATTTCCATTTAATCTATTTAATGAAACACGAATACAATAAAAAATTCAATCAAATCACACAATAACCCTAGATAAAATCGAAACACACGCTTTTTACTTACCATATTTTTTTCATTCTTCATCAGCGGCTACCTCACTTTAGCATCCACACATAGAGAGATACCGGTTGACAGATAATCCGAGTAACATATTAATTTCCACATCTCAATAATGGGCGACACACGTATACAAAACCCCGCACACACCTAAAACGATTACAATAAAATTATATATTATACACATTCGTGGCACAAAGCGCGAGGCGAACGAACGAGCATCGTATGGGCACCCGGTATCATTTGTTAGTGATCCTTTTGAAATGAAATTCATAAATCTCGGACGCGGATCTCCATTATGCCGTTTTAGAGGTTTTTTTTTATTATATATATTATTTATTTGTATTATTGTTATTCGTCTCTTTTATGTAGCTTAATTTTATTTTGTGACTCTGTTGGCCGCGTGTGATGTGAACACAGATTTCAGGATGTTGTCTACACACGATGGATGCACAGCTCGCTTCACGGGGGGTCTGTCCATTCATGAAAATTGCTTTCAGGGGACCTCAAATGGTTTCCTATATTGAAAATGAGTTAATTTCAATAATTATCAAATTAAATTAAGGAAAAAATATGATCAATATGTAATATTTTTTCGAAATTTCTTTAAAAAAATATAAAACATTTCAAAGGTATAGTTTTGGGGAAAATTTGAACGTAAATTATATTAAATAAATGTGCATTTAATAAAATGAGTGTGCATAAAAAAATCCATGTTGCATGTGAAAAAGTATTTTGGTCATTGAAAAAAATATCTGTGCTTTAAAACGAATAAAAAGTGCATTGGAATGAATATAAATAAAGGACCGAACATGAGCGGAATGAAATACCAACAGCACGATCTTTATTCACAACTTTTGTAATGGAATAAAATTGGACCAAATTGTTAAAATGTAATTAAAATTAACTCAAAATTCATTTATTAATGATGGTTCCAATTATAATATTATATTTGACCCATGTCTCTTTATTTTTGCAAAACTACTTAATATGTGCTTGAATTGAGTTGAGCTTCTCTGTAGTCTTTGACAAAAGCCTCGCGAACTTTTTCATGACTCCATTGTTGCATTAAATTGATATGAATATTAAGCGTACACGGATATTTAGCAAACGTATATCCTGTAAATTATATTTATCTTTTCGCCTCACCCGGTTATGTTAAGCGTACACAAAAGGATGACAGGTCGAAATATTATTATATGAGAAAAAAAAGGTGATCGTCCAATAAATACCCTGAAATTTTATTTTGTTCGCGATGTTATTACAAAATGTTTTAAGTTTACCAACCGTAATAAATGGCGATATTTATAAACGCTTTTTTACATCGTAAAAACATCTATTGTGCACACTTTTTTTACAGGCTTTAGATTGCGATTGTTATATTTTCGCAGAGTGAAAACGGCGAAAATTCACATAGCCTTTTTTAACAGTTGAAATTTTTCTAAGGAAAATTACGATCAAAAATTCAGAACCGATCCATTGATTCGATTTAAAAATATTTTTATAATAACAGCTAAGCAGATATCATAAATGTTATTATATTATGCAATTGGATTTTGATATAATTTGTTAGTCGATTTTGATTTGTTTTGATCCGATTATGATATTTCAAATAAATAAAAAAATTTATTTGGAAAAAAAAATTAAAAAAATATATTAATTTATTCAAAACGATTTTGATAAATAAGCCCATAACATCCGACTTTTACCGCCTAAACACCCTTGTGAGGTTAGTATCGGAACCTGGCAACCCCGAAATTCGAGTTCGGCTGCATGCAATGAATGGCTCAGCGGGAAGCCGCGAATAATGGGACACCGATATACACACGTACAGGGTGTCCCGAAAGCGACTTCCCTTTTGAAAATTTTCGGGAGGGGGAAGCGCGCCGGGAAAAAATGGTTTTTCGTTAAATATGTCGCGCTAATACGACGCACAATGACCGAATAAATTATCGGCACAATGGCAGGGGAAAATGGCGGTTCTTCGCGGGGTTCGAAAAAGTGTTGCGTTTTAATTTGTCGATGGTAGTGTTCGCTCACGGGAGAATTTGAATGGTTTTTTTGAAGATGGAGTATAGGTTTAGATTTTCTGGGTCCTTTCTTTTCCTTTTTCATTTCTATTGATTTTGAAAAAAACTTTTTTCTCTTTTGATTTTATTTATCTTTTTTCAGATAAAAAAATTATACTTAGGGCCGTCATTCAGTGAACTTATTCTCGAATAAGCCTTTTTTTTTTTTATTTATCTATCTTTTAAAGTCACGTATAATCCACGGACAACTTTCGTTATTGTCCGTGATCCATCCGTTATTTTTTTTCCGTGACCGGCCGCGAATAACCAAAAAAAACTAAAAGGCTCTTTACCATTGAAAGATCGGCCCTAATTCCATTCCGTTCATTCTTTCTAACCGATTTATTTCTCAAAGTAATTCTAAAAATACAGTTAGCTTTGTGAAACGTGCCAGTATCATCCGATAATCAGAGTTAAGTGACAAGGCGTGGTTTATAGATGAATGTGATCGCATACAGTCGACTTCAACTACTCGACAAGAGATAGTTTTCAGTATTCTCACTCTGAGAATTACCCTTTTCTCATCAATGCACTGAACACCCTACAGATCACATATAATAATAATGATCCTTAAAATGTTATTTAAAGATTTTTCTTTGACCTTTTCACTTTTCACATCCGTATTTCGTCACTTTAAACCCGGAACAGTAAACAAACATTGACCAAAAGATAAAATTTTTTAATACACAAATATTTTTCAATATTCAACAATTTTCTTTCCAATATATCAATATTTAAAGAAAATTATTAATTTTACCATTCGAAAAGTATGCGTAACAACATCGATCATATTCTAATAATAAAATATTGTATCAACAACGGGTTCATCAAAGTCGATCTTATTAACGAGCGACCATAATCGGTAGGTCCCGAAACGAGAGCGTGGCACGAAGAACACGAGACGACGATCGTTAAGCGGCTCGTTAACTCGTTTAGGAAATTAACTATGATACGCGGCAGTTTGAACCCACTGTTGAGGTTAAGCCGAGACCCGCTTTCTGTGCTGTGCACTGCTCATTGGTACCTATAATTGCTGGGACCATGCTTTCTCGGTCGAAAATGTAGGAATAAAGTGTATAAATCGTTAGTTTATGGTGTGAAAAATTCGTAATTGATATGAGTTATTTTGATAACGATTGCAGATTGATTCGATGAAAATATTTGATTGTTCCATAAAATATAGAAATTGTGCTCACCGTACATTTAATGAGCGAGGTAGTTACTTTCGTTGTCGGAAGATGCAGCTTGTTGGCTAGTTAGCGTTTCTTTGAATGCGAAATGTTGTTTTGTACTTGATTCAATGTGCGGTTAATTGTCAGTTTTTATTGTAAAAAATTACCGAACTGTGCAATTCAAAATCAATATATTGATTTTTTAGATGCATTATAATTTGAGTTATTACTTAATGAGTCCAGTGGTTTGATTAGGATTCAAATTTAATACAGAAACAATTTATATAATAAATATAATTATTTATACTCCACCATTTCACTGAACCATTATAAACCAAATGACCTAACTTTTTCCTAGATGCAACCAATTTTCATATTGCAAAAAGTCTAATTATCTAAAAATTTCTATACTCGAAACTTCGTAACATTATAATAAATCGAACACAATATTAATTCGACTCGCATGGAGCGTGAAAACCGTTTCGGAATTAAGCGTTCGATCCGATTCGAATTGACGCAATTCAAAAATATCAAACCTGAAGCGATAAACTAACCACCATAATATAATACATTATATAAGTGAACTGTTCGAAATCAGACCGCAAAGTTTGAAGATACTTTCGTGTCGGACCGTGACCGGATAATGTTGAAATTCGTCGTGGACTACTCCCTTGGACACGGAGTCGTCGTTTAACGGTTAAACTGAGTCCTTTAACTTTTACATTGTCCGTTATGAACAGTAAAATGTTTGGATCCGCGGAATGCGTTTATAAGTCGGATAAAATCGATCTAGGTTTCGTTTTGCGCCCGTTATCGTTCGGTGGTGTGTTTATGGGCCGTTCTGAATTTTATCATCGCATTATTTAAATATTATT
The DNA here is from genome assembly GCA_009617725.1 of Hydropsyche tenuis. NCBI lineage: Eukaryota > Metazoa > Arthropoda > Insecta > Trichoptera > Hydropsychidae > Hydropsyche > Hydropsyche tenuis. Next base: position 2,160,363 of record VTON01000042.1, on the reverse strand, counting down.
CGTAGTAAATTCTGCTTTTAATATACTGTACAATTTGTCTGAAAATTTGAGTGATGTTCTCATGCCTGACGCGTTTCGTCTCCAATTTTATCTTAGCGAAAGATTGGAGGAGATTTTTTTTGGCGCATAAGGTTCACTTTTTTACGGTATAGTTTCATTAATTATTGTGTTCGAGTGTCAGACATTACAAAAAAATGTCGGTTTTGACAGTGTTCGAGCTTGTTAAAAAGCCAAATTAATGACTTTTCGTTAAAGATGGGTAAACTTCATTGTGCGCGCGCTCCCCTGAAACGAACGAACGAACGCTTTTTCATTTCGGTAGCGATATTTTAAATCGTTTCTGAACATTTCACATTCAAAACCCACGTAGATCTGTCACGATATTAATAAAAAATAATAATATTTAAAATATTTCCGTATAACACAACAGACATTCAATAGTTGGTTCGACAACTACGTACGTATGTGTTAAAATATATTACGAGTCCCATTTGCAGTATAAATATATTTTTTAATTAAAAAAAGATAGATATACAGCTTGATGCATTTTCATGTCGCTATGGGTGTATTCGATCCCCATAAAAACTCGACTTGTCGGAAACTTGAACGCGGCGACTCCGAAGATTAATTACAAGTTTTGTTTCACCCAGTGGGTATTAACACCCAAACCATCAACTCCCCTTTTCATCCCTCAACACTTTATACACCATCCATTCATTTCCCGTCCCTTTTTAATCTAAATTTTTGCCAAATATAATCTATTAATATGAAAATTGATAGAATAAATAGTCTTTATAATATTCTAAAGTGAATTACATTAACGTTTCTTCAGTCAAGTCCAGCGCAGTATCAGAACATTTGCGAACGAAAGCCTCCTTCGTCTGGTCGGTGAATAAAGTACGTAGCAGTAGAAAGCCCAAATGATATGTTTTATCCGGTTCGACTTGCAAATATTTGAAAATCCCATCGAATCGGCTTTATAGATGAGATGAATGCACAGAGTGGTTCAAAATTTTTTCAATATTGAATATTTTAATTAACTGATTAAAAAATCATGATAAAATAAATTTTTATAAATAAGTCTATCTCAATGAAAATGATTTTCATAAATTTTTTTATCAAAAATCGATTATCAATTTCTACTTTTAATATATGAAAAATAATGAATATTTTACTACAAACATTCGCGAAACCCATAAAAAAACTTCGTCATAGAAAAAATAATGAAATAAACTTAGTTTCGCGTTTTACGAGCCGCACCGTAGCACCCAGTCCCGCTGATAACTTTACTTTTGAAAAGAGGAACGAGAAAGAGAGATAGCGACTCGTTTATTTGGGTGTGGATAGCAGGCAGCCAGTATGGAAAATAAATGTAATTTTGTCTGGAAGCAATAATGTAAGGTTTTTACTTACTCCCCCCGCATAGGTAGTACATACTACATACACCACCACGGCCTCGTACTACGTACACTTTGGGAAAGAATAAGCTCATATCTTAGTCTCGGAGTGTAATGCCGGGGGTGGTGAGGGCCGCCGAAACGAGGGAAAGTGGGTGGCGCTCTGGGGGAGGGATACACATTCATCTCAGAGGTAAGGGGTCGTCAATTTGATTCGATATGGATTTTTTTGATTGTTCGGGATTTGTGGTGGAAATCGGATGTGAATAGATCGTTTGTTAGAAGTTGGTTAATCATTTAACTTAAATGAGATGTGATAATGTTATTTATAATTCTATTAAATTATATTGTGAAATTATTTTTTTATCGAGTATTTATTTTGATAACATAAGTTTGCTGGGAATATGCATTGTTTGAAGTGTTGTTTTTTTAGAAAATAATTTTTTGGAATTTTTGGAAAAATCTGTTTTTATAATTATACGCTTTTTTTGAAAATGTTATTTTTTTTGGGAAAGTATTTTTGGATTTACGATTTGGTTTATTGGTCATTCCATTATTTTTTCTGAAATTTAATTTATCGGGAAACCGGCAATTAGATTATTTTTTCCGGATTATTAGTAAATGAAATTTCCGGTAAATCTGACATTCCTATACAGAAATTTCAATATTTATAATCACAATTTCACCCAATTTTTCGTTCTTATTAATTTCCTTTTTTCTAACTATCCAAACACATTATAATCCAATCACAGCATAACCAAACCATCTTCAAAAATTCCTATATCAATCAACAAAAATAAACACACACACATCCCAAAAAAAAACAAACATTTTCAACATTCATACGCTTCACTGACATTTGAAATTCTATTCCAGAATATTTTCCGGACCAAAAATATTTTCTGAAAACCCGCCTATTTCCACCACTCAAATTCCATTCGCAATATTTGGCCTTTGAATTTTCAGAACACGAAATTCACGGTCCGATTGGCGACGCCTGGCGTCCGCACTCATTCGGCGGCACCGCGCGAAGTTTGTTTTGTGACGGAAAAGTGGCACCAAATTGTTTTCCGGCAGATGAGGAATTTTTATACCACCCATTTTCAGTGCCGCCCACTCGTCCGCCCTCCCGCCCACCGCGGATTTGAATATTTCAATATAGGGGCGAACGGAAACCGTCTCGTGATGACTGAGGAGTGATTTTAAAATGTACCGTATATTGCTTCGGCGCACACACTCCATTATTGTCGGATTTTTTTGGGTAGCATCTTTGAGAATAGATTGATTTTTTTATTAGGAATATATCGTTTTAATTAATTTTGTATATATATGTATATCGTTGATTTATTATTACGTAAGATGTTTTGATTTATAAAAAGTTTTTTTTGTTTAATAATTTGATTTCAAATTTATTTTGTATCAACTCATATCATGTAATGATCCCCAATTGGCACGCTCTAGAACGCGAATTTTTTTGCCCTCAAATGGTTGTATTTGGTGAAATAATAACATATTTAATTAAATAAACCTCTCAAGAATAATTATATAAAAAAAAATAATTCATGTTGGTATTGAAGGTTTCGAGTATTAAGCGAAAGAAACTATAATTTTTAATTAAATAAATTCAATATGGACTAGAAGATCGATTTTGAATGAGATTGATTGTGAATTAAATTTTAAATTTTTTTAGTTAAAACATTAAAATTATCAAAGTTTTCGCGTATATGAAATGCAGTTTTCACACTTCAAATTCAACAGTAATTCATAGTGATTAATTCCATTGATTACCATGACATCGGTCTTAATAATACTTTTTTGTAGTTAAATTAGAAGTTTAAAATATTCAATTTGAAGTATAAAAACCATATTTTTAGGACTATTTACAAAATCAATTGAACAAAGAAATAAATGAAGAAAAAGTTTATCTGTATCAGCTGAAGTTCAATTACAATAAACCGTACTCGAAAAAATTTAAAATTTATATAATAATGTTTCAAAAATAATATCACATTTACTAAAAAATAAATCAACACAAACAATAATCAGCAGAGAACGTCCGTTCAATATATTGAACGATTTTTTTTCATAAACCAAATTTCACGATAATAATTCTATGAATACGAAAATTTTACAAAAAAAACCCCAAAATTTCTCCTACAGGAATTTCGCATAGAGCACATCATTCACGCATACATTTTTATTTTTTCAACACTTGGATGGATCTCGTTTTTTTCCACGGCGTGGGCGATGGGGGTGGTCGTCGATTATGCCGTAGAATCAATTTGCCAGGAACGAGACATCTCCGTGGCTGCGAAGACTCTTAACCGATCGCCGCTTATTGGATGTGTCTTTATGTCTGTCTCAGTTCGTGTGTAGACACACCCATCCCATCCACCATCTTCGTCTACTTTATATACATCCACGTGATAAAGTGTGGCTGCTACAAGAAGAGGAAAGGAGGGACTGTTCGGTGACTCTTTTTTCAGGGCGCGCAATTACGCGTTCTATTTTCGGCGATTGATTTTCCTTTTTGAAGTTTTCGGATCGATCGTTCGTGTGGTGTTTCGAGAGATGATGCGTGTGTGAAGTGTTTGAAATAGTTTACTCTGTTGGAGGTTTTCCGTGTTTTTCGATTCATGGGTTGTATTTTTTTCGGATCGGATTAAAAAAGTACGCGGAGTTCGAGGGCCGTCGGTCTCACAAGAAGTCATTAATATCACTTTACCAAAGAACGGAACGAGCAAGGGATGTGTACACGATTTACACACACATGTTTATGAACTGATACTACGATAATATATTTTATAATATGTTGGATATGAATTTTAAATGGATTGAAAAAAATATCAAATAAAACGCAGTTTTAACATACATCATTTTTCTCGAGATAGAATTGTGGAAATGTTACATACAAATTATTTTATTAAAAGAAAAATTATTGACTATTAAATCAATTTAGAAGTTCAGATTACTCACTAGTACATTCGAAAAATCTTTCAACGTCCAACTAGGGTGTGCCACTAAATTTTGATGAATGTCCAGCCAGAGAGGGAGACCTCTTAAATCTACTAAGAGATATTAATTGATGTACAAGTATGCTACAGAAGGCTCTTAGAAGGGATCGTTTTCCCTGTATGTGTATAAGATACAAATATTTATATAAATATAACATTCAAAAACTGTACAAGCATTTTAGATTACATTATATAATAATATAATATACATATATTCTACGATACTGACGATACATAAAATCAACGATATTTTCCGTTCTGAAAGCTATTCAAATCATTCAAAAATATTTCCAACATATAATAAATATAGCAAATATATGGATCGGTCAACACGATGGAGTACACACGTTCCGTGGCTTTCATTGATCCGATAACAACGGTGACTTTTAACCCCCTTCGCCCCACGAGGCTTAATGCCGAAGAAGGAAGCCGTCGGGGGTTCGGGTTTGTGTTGAAGATAGACAAAAGCCTTCCTCGTTCTGGACATCATTAATAATGATTTATTTTCGGACACCTATTATGTGTGAAAGCGGTCAGCTTATTGCGCGTCCGCAACCCCTCGCTCTTTCGGATACCGATTTGTGTGTGTTGGTGTTAATTCATCGGCATTTTTGATGTTTGGTTTGTTTTAGATTCTAATGATTATATAGATTTTATCTAGTTATTGTAAAATTGTATTAAAAGATGCGTTCAATATTTTTCAAAATTAATACGTGATTAAAACCAGGTGCGATAGTGTTTCGATCGAGTAAATTAATTTTCGATCTACTTTGAATTTAGTTTGTCGTACAAACCTCACTCAAACCTCTTTTTGTGCGAATTCAGAGTTGTGCGGTTTTTTTAAATAAATATTTATTTTTATGTTTTTTGGGACTATATGAACGTATATGTATGTATATGTATGTACAAAGTAATAACGTAATTAAGAGCGCGTTGTTTACATAAAAAACTTTTTTTGTGCGATTTTAGGTATATGTTGTGTAGCAGTTTCAAAGTTATACGGTTTTTAAAATCCATGGAACGCATCTTCACTTTTTCTATGTAAGTAAATAATATCTTTTTTGTGCGATTTTTTTTTTGCGGAACGGAACGCATCTACCGCACAAAAAGAGATTCGGGTGTATTTTGTTTTCAATGTAATTTGAATTGTTAACTAAAGAATGGATATGATCAAAATGTTGAGTTTGTATTTGATCAATTTTGAAAAAAAAAAAAATTAAACTATGTATATTTTTAACCATATAGATTTAATTGATGCATTTTTATAATCAAACAAAAAATAATTTATAAACAGATACGTATATTTTAGGAAATTCCACGAACACAATCACCACCGAACACCACAATCCGGCCCTTAGTTTTCGTCCAAGATCCTCAACAGTCGCAAATCCTTCTTGCAGATTTGAATTGATTGGCAAGAGACGAGGGTGGACCCGTTCCCGGCTCCAGAGGTCCAGGACGCCGCCATTAATATCAATACCCGGGATATTTCGCATCCCGGCCCTTCCGGGACCGTCCCGCGGGATGTAACTTCCCTCAGGATCTCCTCGGGGTTGACCGGATCGGATTTTCGGCCCTATGTGTGGTATTGCGTTGTCACGTTTAGGCTCTACGCTTTGGAATCCGGCTCGATTATTGTCCGCTTTGTTCTACGATTTTTCTGTATTTTTTGTACAAAACGAGTGTCTATTAAAATTTATTTTCGTCTTTGGTTTGGTTTGTATTTTGAAAATATAAAATTATTTGATATCATTTTTGTAAGCGGTATGTTTGAAGATTTTGTAATAGGTGATAATGTGTTGAATTATTTCGGATCAATGATAAAGGGATCGTCTTTTTGGAAACTGAGCATATCTTAAGTTGTTTAACCATGTCGATCTATTGATTGATATTCGTATTTGATACAGGAAATACAATAAATATGTATATAAGTAATTTAAAATTAACTAATCAATAATATTAAATATCTGATCTAATGTTCAAAATATTATATAATATAACAAACCAAAAAATTGATTATTTTTATATTTTAGAAACATAATTTGTATAGAAGAATATGTTATTTGACACAAATCTCGCCCAAAAAAACTTAACAAATGTATGGATTGTTTTTTATTCTTCAGAAAACCGAAAAATATAGTGGTGACGAAAGGAAACACATATTGGTTTCCCAATAAAAATATCAACGACGAATACCATTCGAAATGTGTTATATGCCCATATTTTAAAATCGTCGTGTAACATTCTAGTTTCTACAATACGACGCATGTTTTTAACAGTTCACTTGAGAGACGTTACAAAAAAAAATAGACGAATTTGTATACGGAACAAGCATTCCAGGGAGTTGAAAAAAAATCGAAAACTCATCTCGAGGGTGGCTAAGAAATTATTTATACTTGATTTTTTCACACGTCTGAAACATTAGGAAGACTTAAAACACCGTTTCATATCGCAAAGAATACCAACTGTTCCGATAAGCATCAATTTGAGTGATTTTTTTCGAGGTTGAAATTCAATGGAAACTTTGACTTTTTTCATTTATATAAAATCAATCATAAGTGTCAAATTGTTAAAACTTCCTCTGTAAAATTGTAATTACTCGTTATATGGTAAGAAGAGATTTTCGTTGGCACGTCAAACGCTACTTAGCCTTTTCTCACCACGTCTCGAGATTATATCCGTTTTACATAGTGAATTAATGCGAACGCCCGTGGAGATCAGTCGTGGTAAACTTTTGTAATCAAATTATTGATCGCTCGAGTTTTATCGTTGAATAATTAAACCATAACACACTATGGATATGGCGAGAATTTATTAATTAAAATTCGCGAATAATACACACATTGAATGAGATAGGCGGGCATCGAAAACACATTGAAATGAAACCCGAATGTATTTTTGTTTTAGGGGTGAAACTTGTACTATTTTTTTTATTATACCTGTGGGAATAAGATCGATGTCAGTCCCGATTCGGAACTTGTCTCATCAGGAAGCAATTAAATCTTTTTTTCGTTTGTTTTAGAACAGACTTGTTGAAAAACGTGAAAAATGTTTATCGCATGTGTTCGAATGTTTTGTAATTTTTTTTGTGAACTTCCTGGCTAATGCGGGATTTAGTATTTAACAAAAAAATTTATTTCGATAGAAATTTTTTGGAATATGTATATTAAATTATTTAACTGATTAAAAATCCCTGTGAAACAAAGTGGGACATTTCCGATGACGCCCATACAAGTATTACTTATCACGAGGAATTCGAACTGGTTGTTCGATATCTTACGTATAAATAATAATTTCTGTATACAATATGTGTTGTAATAATTATGTTTATTCTGATTGACTGATCTGATAACTTGTCGACGACTTCAAATTACCGTAAGAGTGAAATCTCCCATTAACAGCTTTAAAACCCTGTAGAGACCGATCGAAATTTCTTATTACCAAATCGATCTATTTAATATTCGTATATAATATAGCTGTGAACGTCAAATTTTCAAAACAATATAATGTGCGGTAGTGAAAGTGTTGAACATGGTCCGAGTGAAAGTTTGACACTTTATCTTCGACATTGAATAATCCCGGGTATTCTCAGGGACATTAGTTAAACACGAGGAGGTGTGGCCCAACAGTCTCCCAAAAAACAATGAACCTGTTTAATAGAGCTACCCATTATGCGACAGACCGCTGGAGACAATTACATTTATGGGCTCGACGAACTCGAATCATTCATATTTAAGTTTTGTAATTGTTAAAAATTATAAAACACGGTCGTTCCGATTGCTGGGAGTGTGTGTTACGCTGCAATTTTGTGCCTAATTAATTTCGAATATAGATTTTTCCGATCGGGGTTTTGTAATCAATCACGTCGTTTACGTTGATTTGGTTATGTACGATCGTTATAAAAGAACTCGACAATATCGATAATCGTAATTTATGCAAATAAATTGGTTTCGCAAAAAAATAGATTGTTTAGATTAATCAGTTTGTAGTGTACGCAAAACTCGTTTGGACTAAGTATGAAAAATTGTGCGTATTGAGATTGATTAAATTTTCAACATTATAAAATTTGATTATTTATATGAATTATTAATAAGAACACGCTTTACCATTTAAGATACACGATCTTTTTTATAATATCTCTATACAGTTTTTACACTTCATTTAACGTTTTAAACTTCGAATTCAACTATAGGAACATATTAAGACTTTTGTATAATAATAATAGTAGTCAATTAAATATTTCATTGGTTACTGTGGTTACTATAATATGTCTGGTGTTATTTATAACACTTGAAAATAGTTGAATCTGAAGTTTAAAAAGGTGAATTTTAAGTTTAAAACGTTGAATTTGGAGAGTAAAAACTTTATTAATTTTTTTTCATTGTACCAATGAAACATTCGATTATAACTCGGCTTTGTAACTTAAAATTTATACTAATTTGAAGACCGAAATTTGAAGTAGCGAATCTCCGAGTTTCCTTTGGGTAGCTAAAATCACACGTTCTCAAATGGGGCGGCACAGAAACGATCCCCGAATATGATGCGCTCTTGTACTACACGTAATACACGCATTCAACAAGCTAATTACACTCTCAAGCAGTTGTATACCCCTGACGACTGAAAACCTAAGACGCTCCATCTTTTGAAAATGTCGTTTTGTACTGATATGCGGGAAAATTTTGGAATTTTCGACTATGTGATTCGAGATTTTCGTAGTGGTAGGTTTGTTAGGGTGCATTTAATTTAAACGAATTAATTTTAATATTAAATGATACAAAATGATGTTTTATTTTTGATTTTCAGATATTTGAAAATTTTTAATGAATTTTAGCAAATTCCTGTTAGAAATTGAGTTGAAACTATATTGTATAATTTATGATATCTAATTTTGATGAAAATTTAGTTTGAAAAATGAAATAAACGCAATTCATTAAATTTTCTCTGCGCTATCAAAACAAAAACATTCAAAAACTTTTGCACGACCAAATTTATAAATAAAACTTTTTATTGAAATAAAAAAAAAACGGAAACTGTAAAAGCACGAGATTATGGCCGAATTTTTTCATTTGTCCAACGAGGATTGTATTAAATTAATAGTTGAGCGAGTTCGTCATCGTTAAAAAAATGCAACTGAAAAATAAATCTGCAAAACAAACGCCGAATAAATAAAAACTACCGAATTTTACGGTCGTTTTTTTCAGCGTTCATCAACCGTGTATGAATTCGACGGCGTATGTAGAACTTTTTTCCACGAGTCTGAAAATTTAAAAATGCATCTGCGTCGATGACGAAAAAAACGCAAAACAAACGAAAATAAACGAAACAACTACACCGTAAATTTGTCAGCGTGCTAAAGTGAAAATAAAAAATGAACGAATTTATATATATATCGGGAAAAACAGAGATGTGCCGAAACGGTTAACGATCGCTTTTCATTTTCTCCACTATCAATCACATCGTATATTGAACGTGTGCATATATCGAAAATCCTTGTGAATTTCTAGGAAAAAAAAATCGTTATAAGGATGTCGTATATTTCGGCTTTTCAATCTTCATTACCTGAACAGATTACTTTCACAAAAATAATATAAAAGTATATTTTGAAGAAACTTATTAATGTTTTTTTAAAAACTACTAAATTCGATAATAAATTATTGTTTAATGCTTACAATGAAATTTTTTCAATTTGAATTTTAGAATATTCATAAAAAACAGGGATTATTATGATGTATGAATATTTTAAAATTAACTACACAATATTTTAAGCAGATTTTTTTCCACGGTTCAAGGAAAAAGAACCGATTATTATTTTTATACGGATTTTTAACTTTAACACGGTACAAAAAAAGTATTATTAGGCCACAATGCTAAGATTCGGTGTAGGCTAGTATACTGTTATATAAATATAACAATATAAATGTAATTATAGTTATTAAATAAAAAATTCAATGTTTTTTGATGATTTTACATGGCGAAATTTTTTCACATTTCATATTTTTTATAAAGTACATTTGGGTGGAAGTTTTATATAAATATATTGATCGAACCTATTTCTGATTTTTATATGGTCACAATACATTTTTTTACACAGTCTCTGGAACGTATCATCAGTGAAAAAATGTAAAAAAGAGGATTAGGTGTATTTTTTTTAAGTAGTTTTTGAAAATATATTTAGTTTTACTTTATACATAACGGAAAAGCTTTGCGGTTTTTCCAACAAATTATTTTCACTACGAGTAACCATAATAATTGCTTTCATCGTATTCAACGTATCAAAAATATTCAAATTTCAATAAACCTGTATTCATTCATAATCGATTTTATTTTCGAATTAGTTTAAAGTCCTGCATCTTACGCACAAGTCTAATCGACATTTAAACAACGCTCTTCGAAATTCACACAAATTTCCAACACGCTCTCATCAAAACGAACATAAAAATGTATTTAACAAACCTCCAAAACAAACACTTTCACACAAAACCGAAAACAAACCTGCCAAATCTTCGCACTACCAAAACATCGATTATTCCCCAACACCTCCACTTCCAATACGACCGCATCCTCACCCTTACCTAGGACCGTATTTATTTGCACATCCGCCCTCGAAGGTGAGAGAGAGGATAATATTTTTGTCGGCTCATGCATAAAATTCGTATTAAACCATCTGGTGTGAAATTGATGTTTGGATTGGGCCGAATTATAATGAATACGAAATTGTGTTCGCGCCGGCACACAACGGCGCGAAACACAAACACGCGTCCGATATTCGAATGTGTGTACCGCATTATACGGCCGTTATTAATCACTTTTCGGATTATGGCCAACACGCCGTCAAATAACCGCCCGGTACATTTACATTATTATTACTTTTGTTGGTAATTTATTTCGGGTGTGTGTTTGTGTGCGGACACCGTTTGAAGGCTCTTTGTGCGTTGTGGTTTTTGCGGGTTGTTCTCTGTTGATTTTTGTTGGTGTTGAATTGTTTTTTAGTGTATGTGATTTTGTTTTTGAAAGATTACAGGTAGTTCTCGACTTAAGGTGCGTTTTTGAACCTCGGTTGTGAGTTGAATCCATACAAAAAAAATTTATCAATTTTAGTTATATCAAAGTTTTCATTTTTAACTCGAATCTTGCCACGCTTAATATAATAATAATATACAAAATATTTTACCAGATTTATTTTTCAATGAGTAAGAAAAATAACGAAAAAATTCTGATTAATATTATACAATAATTAGAATGAATTGATATTTTTTTCCGAAATGCATTAACCGTTTGTAACAAAAGCTTGTGGTAGGTAATTTAAAAAATAAATAAATGAAAAAAATATTTTTTTCTGTCGAAAGTGTGAACCGTCGTAAGTCGAACCATCGTAAATCGAGAACTACCTGCATTATGTATAATATTTGAATTTGAATTTTTTTTAAGTATGGTTTATTGTCATTGAATTTTAGCTTGTACCGAAAAACCTTTTCTTTGTTTATTTCTTTTTTCAATCGATTTTGTAAATAATAACGTAAATAATACTGAAAATATAGTTTCTACACTTCAAATTCAACTGTGTTTAGGAAAGTATTATTAAGACCTTTGTCATAGTAATCAATGGAATTAATATGAATTATTATTGATTTCAACAAACCAATAATAATTCATAGTAACAATTGGAAGTATAAAACATCCAATTTGAAGTATAAAACGTTGAATTTGAAGACTAAAACGTTAAATTTGAAGTGTAAAAACTGTAAATTTTTTTATATATTTTTCTTAAAATTTCAATCTAGGAAATTTCAAAATAGTTTAGAACTGGTTTAATAAAACCAGCGTATTTTAACAAAATTTTCAGTATTCAAAAGATGTACGTCATTGCATTTCCGAAAAGATATCTCAAGATGCGCTTTTTATGACCGCCATCCGTCATATTCGTACACGTTCCCGAATCCTTCGCAAATGTAAAATGCAAATGAAACGCGATTTCGACCGTGTCTGATTTAAATTTAGCACTTTATGCTATGACATCATTGATGTTGAATTTCGGTAACGTATTTCTACTTTTCACTATATGAAAGCTTTTGCCAGAGGACACTCGCCGAACTTCGAAACGCTTCGATAAAATCGAATAGAATGTTAAATGTTTTCAATGCTAAATACAATACAATTAAATCAATACTAAATATAACTAAATTCAATACTAAATATTAATTTATGGAAAAATCAACCTTGAAAATATATTTATTTTTACGATTGATACTTTGAGAAGTTGTTCTTTATGTTTATTTAAATGTTAAATGTGTGTTTTTATAATATAATTGGCTGATGCAGTAATGCTAGTATTATTATATTTGGATTATGATTGATAAATTAAATATCTAAGAATATGTAATGGAGATTAAAATTTTAAATTCAAGAGATTAATAGTTTTAATTAGAATCTGAATACATATGATTTTTTTTTAAATAAAATATTTATTGCAGTGAACAGCGGACAACTGGTCGATAATGATTTATTTTTTAGTAATTGCTGATAAAAAATGGTACGTTGATTCGATGATATCAAAAATAAAAATAACTATGAACGCCTTTTTTTCACATTACTTTTTTTTTTAAATAATTTCTACCAAAAGGATTATTGATAAAAAAATTAAATTAAATAAATATTATTTCAAAATACAATACATGTATATAATAATATTTATACAAAATCGAAAGGCTCTCTCAACGATTCCTCCTCCTTTCTATTAAGCTCAACATATCGAACATCCATTCCTACGTGCACGACCGAATCGATTCGACACTCTTGCGACCATATGTAGAAAAAAAAGTTATGTAAAACACACGGCCTCCTTATACGCGTGTCAATTCGCAAAGTGTCCGATTCCTCTGGAAATAATAAAAGGCCCGCCGTTTCGCCCCGTTTTACGGCGGTCTTTCCCGAAACGGCTCGCCTTCCCGAAAGGGCGTTTTCCGGGAAAACGGGGCCCTTCCCGGGAAAAAGTCCGAATCCCCGGGGCTTTTTATTATCGTCGTATACGCGGGCGAAAAATGACGGTTTTTCCCGTGTCAAAAGGGATGTTCCGCCGAGTCGGCGCTCTCTACGAATATGTCTACGTGTGTGTATTTGATGGAAACGTGGATGTGTTCGATTTTAATAATGATTTCATATTATAAAATAGATCAAATGGAAATGTGTTGCGTAAATAAATGATGATTCAATCGAAGATTTTCCGTTGGCAATGTATCAAAAATTTATTGAATGTGTTGTGAAATGATGCGTCGAAGCTTCCACGGTTTACCTTCGATAATGTGGTAAATATCTAGGGGAAGAATGTGGATTGAAAATTGCGGGAGTTAGTAAACGGCCCCAAGTATTGTTGTGTTTTGAATAATATGAAATTTATATTCGACGCGCGGTCATCGCGTTCGCAAATTATTGAATAATGCAATAGAAAGAGCTTTCGCATATGTTATGTCGTCGGTAAAGCTTCGTTGTAGATTTTTCGTAAAACGATACAAAATATTCAGGGAAAACTTGTGTTTTATATAAAAAGGTTTTTGTACTCACGTATTTTTGATTTTTTCTTCTTTTCCGATATCCTGGCTTACAGCGCGTGTATATATTTTTTTCACATTTTCGCCGAATTTCAATGTACACATTTTTATTTATTAGGTATTAATAGAAAATTCTTAAAATAATGGATAATAAATGACTGCAATTGAATATTATAATCATATAGTACGACTGGACTGACCTGGCTACTCCAAAACATTTTTCTAAAGTAGGCAATAAATTTATCAAGATATTTATAAATTTATGCTTTCATTAGTATTTTATTTCATTAAATGAAAAATAAAAATTATGAAAGTTTTTTTTTAGGCTTTATTATACAAACAAATTTAAAACATCAATTCATTATTTAAAATAAATCAACAATTAATCATCCCCACACAAAAAAAACACAACTCCCATAACCACCCACAACCAATCACACACAAATTCCCCGCAGAAGCGTACAACCCATAAAAAAATCAATCGAACGCACACACCACCTCAAGCAAGCCTCCCTCCTCTGAAAAGCGTATCTTTTCCTTTACATGTGTGTACTACGAGCGAAAGGACTGTAGTTTGAGTATCGGTCTTGTACATACACACCCCCGAAACTCTTTCCAACTGCGCCGAAAAGAAACGGGGGCGGGCGGGACACGATAACGTCCCGACAAGAAATGGGCGGACTTTCAATGAAGTCCTGGTAACACTTTGTGTTTGGTTGTCCCCTTTTATGCGGAACAACGAGGCGGATGGCGCTTCCCGGTACGATGGCCGCCGGCAGACCGCAGCACCACCCATCCACTGTTGGGGTGGAAAAGTCCAGCGAGGTGGTCGGAAAAATCGGGTGAGGGCATTTTCGATTTTGGACCGATCGAGGTCGACGGTGTTGCCTTGCTGCGTTTGTGAATTTGGACTATGGACATGTTGGGTGCAGTTCGAACGTGTTGAGGAATGTTCGTGCTAGGAATTTCGGGATCGTGTTTGAGGGTTGAGGTTGAAGGATCGGAGGGATGTTGGATCGATTGAGGTCGATGAGCCTTGCTGCGTTTGTGGATTTGGACTATGGACATGTTGGGTGCAGTTCGGACGTATTGGGGAATGTTGGTGCTAGGAATTTCGGGATCGTGTTTGAGGGTTGAGGTTGAAGGATCGGAGGAATATTGGATCAATCGATTGCAGTTTGGACGTGTTGGAGAGTGTTGGTGCTGGGAATTTCGGGATCATGTTTGAGGGTTGAGGTTGAAGGATCGGAGGAATATTGGATCGATCGAGGTCGATGAGCCTTGCTGCGTTTGTGGATTTGGACTATGGACATGTTGGGTGCAGTTCGGACGTATTGGGGAATGTTGGTGCTAGGAATTTCGGGATCGTGTTTGAGGGTTGAGGTTGAAGGATCGGAGGAATATTGGATCAATCGATTGCAGTTTGGACGTGTTGGGGAATGTTGGTGAAATGTATTTTAACAGTGAAATGTATTTTAACATTTTTATTGAAACATTCAGTCTCATATATATTATAATATAATACTAATATTATAATACAATTTGTAACTAGAATCAAATCTAGTGTACTACAAGTAAACAATTCAAATTCAAATTATCGCAATTAATCGAAGCATCGCAATAATTTTTAAATATAAAGTGGTTAGTCAATCAGAAAAAAATTTTTTAAAGCGAAAGCAATTCGTTGCCATATTGGAAATTCAGTTGATTAACCTGAAAACAACCAAAAATATAATTACAAAGCAATATTTCACAATCAAGCATAAATAAATATAATGAAAAAATAATAATCGAATATACGAAAAAAACGCTTTCCATCGCGCAATCGGATCCGCATACACGCGAGAGAGCAACCGATCGACTTTCGCATTACACCGAATCCCGTATTGGTTTTGCGCAGAATCCAAAGGTTCCGAACCTTTCCTTCGCCGCGGCACCCCCCGGGCATTTCAATTTGTCTACACCGCTGCTGTATGAGTGTCCACACACCCGCAGACCTACGTCCCGCGTACAAAAGCACACATATTTTTACGTGTCGGTGTATAGCCTCCGAGTCATTGTGTCGAGCTTAGTTTCGCCTGTGTTGTACATCGGTTACACAAGTAGCCCCCGACGCCTTCCCCGGGGCGGCAGTGGGCGGCTTGGGCGGATAGTGGGCGGTTTCTTTGTTGGGCTCCCTAAGGACAGACGGTGGCCCCCGGGCAGCGAATAAAAACGGCGCTTAAGCCTTGTGTACATATGCCCCGGACGATAAGGGCGAGGAGACGGACATTGAGTGTATGTACTAGGTGTTGTGTGTAATTTTTTCATATGAGTTTTGCGCTTTTTTAAAAAAGGCTATTCGCAAAAATGCGAGAACGTTTGTTATATCACATGGTAATTGAGCGCTGTTGAAAATTTCTTAAATATAATATGCAACGGATAACGGATAA
Organism: Hydropsyche tenuis; assembly: GCA_009617725.1. Taxonomy (NCBI): domain Eukaryota; kingdom Metazoa; phylum Arthropoda; class Insecta; order Trichoptera; family Hydropsychidae; genus Hydropsyche; species Hydropsyche tenuis. The sequence continues at coordinate 2,143,975 of VTON01000042.1, read as the reverse complement.
CGGATATAATTGACGCATCCAATACGGGTGTCCCAAATAAATGTACACATACTTTATGTATGTATGACTTTGATATTAATTTAAGAACTCCATATTAAAGAAGAGGTGGTAGTGTTTGTAAAGTTATTACAATTTTTTAAATTAATAAGCGTTCTTTGTAGAGATGGGCCAACATGGGAATTTTGAACGAACAGGAAAAACCGGGACTTTGGGAAAATTGAAGTTTTTTTTGAGACACCCGATTTTAATAATATTTTAATAATTATAATCAAAGAGCTAATATTATATTTTACCTCATTTATTTGAAGTAGATAGCAGGGACTGCTTATTTTTATCCGAAGTTTCCTCGGACAATATATCCAAGTAGGCATTCTTCGGGGTGATTTCTTTGCCTTCGTCGAACCTGGTCCACTCGTGGCCTACCATGGTCATGCCCAGATGATCGGTCATCACGGTGAAAGCCATAGTCAACGTTATGCCCAACGTTTCGGAGATTTGCTTCATGGTGATTTTTTTGTTCTTGTTCACGAGGGTCATGGCCTCTTGTACTTTTTCCTTCTCGACGGGAGCGATACGAGGTTTCGACGATGCGCTATTAGAGTTGATATCTTTATAGCGCTTATGAAGTTTTAGGATGAAGCTTTCGTCGTAGCATTTATCCTTGTAAACGTGTTGCATCTCTTCGATGGTCTCGGCAGGCGTCAAGCCTTTCCTGTAGCAGAAGCGGATGACGTAGCGTTGTTCCATTAGGATGCAATCGGTCACTTCGTGAGACATGGTTCAGCTATTATTCTTCCTTTGCAGGTTCAGGATTTCTTTGAGTGTTCTTGACTTGTTGGTCTTGTAGATTTGTATGATGCGTACTTCCTCGTCGATGGATTGCTTTGACTGAGCGTATTCTGCTTCTGGACAGTTGCAATCCGATGCAACTGATTGATTTGGTGGGGGTTCCAAATTAATTATAAGCGAGGTCTGGAAAGTTTCCAAGTACCCTTAACGGGACAGGTGCAAAATTTTGACGACATTTCTAAAATATGCTACACATTTGCGCAATATGTGCTAGGTTACGCAACGTTATTGTAAAATTTTCTTTCAAAATTCATTTGTGAATTTTTGTATTTATTTGATATGTTGTATTATAAATAATTTGGATAAATTTAATGATTTTCTTCGTGCTCTTTTGCCGGTTTTAGTCTAATGAAGAAACTAATGATAGAAAATTTGCACACCGGCCTCATTTACCTTGACCCACTAATATGATTCTATAATACTAATACATAAACTAAATTTATCCAAATTATTTATAATACAACATATCAAAGCTTCGAAATAATAATTTTAATAACAAATTTCTAACGAATATTTTTTTTCAAATGTCTATTCATTTTGCAATATAAAATCAAGTTAATTATATTTTTAGTCTGTATTCAATTGTTAGAATCTATCCTAAAGTCATCTCGACAATACGTTATTGTTTATGTTCCATACAAAACGCATCCCCGAAAATTTATTTTATACGAGATTCAATGAAAGTAAAAATAATGGGCGGTCTGAGGGTCGCAAGTTATGTGAAAACATCAGATTTCCTTTTCTAGAAAAATACGAATAAAATCTTGTCCAGACATGAAAAATACAGTTAAATATCTAGATACATATATAGAAAAAAGTAACTACATAATAATATGTTATGTATGCAAACAACTGGAGTAATTTTATTAATTTTCAAGTTTTTATGAGAAATTTCCACAATTATATGTACTCAAATATTAATTATTTTTCAAATATGTATATTAAAAAAAAATGTATTAAAATATCCGAAAAGTTATTTTCATTCTCTAAGAATTTTTTTTTAGATTTTTTCGAATCTTTTAAAGTTACATGTTCATATTTGCATTTTGTCACGTAACCGACAATACGCACTTCGGAATATCACTAGTATGAAAATTTCCCACATAATTTGTATTACTAATAATAAAGTTCATTTGAACTTAATTTGGGCATTTATAATATTAATACAAGTAAATAAGAAAACACCACTCTTTGATTTACCGATTTCTCAGAAGTGCACCATTACTCAAAATCGCAATACTAAACATCAAAGCGCCCACTAAATCAACGAACCACCTTCATCCAAACGAATGAATATATTGACATATTTATTGATTAGGCCATTTTCGATTTTCCACAAATGAAAGTGGTAAATTTCGAATCTGCACACCTCGCATGTGAGGAAAAATTGTCGGAAAAGCGGCACCAGTCGGCCGTATGTTACCATTCATAAAATCCCATAAATTTGAAAAACAATAAATTCCCCATTGTGTGTTCGATGCGTATCTCTCGGGCGAGTGCTCTATCTGTTGCCGGCAATTTATTATTTATTTCACTTTCATTGTTATGCGAGCCACGAAGAAAAATGCACGACAAGGTATTGGTGCCCCACTAGGGAAACACCCTGCCTGTATACTACCATAAATATATTATTTCGTATATTTACGGGTTTTGGTAGGATGCCCGAACATGGTGCCGAAGATGAATTATGGGATAAGGATTCGACTGGAGGGAGTGTTTAAAGAAAATTTTATTCAAAACGAATTCGGTAACTTTGTCGAGATTTAGTGAGAGATTATTTAATTGTGCTAGTGTTTGTTCAATATGCTTCAAATACGTAATCAGTATTAATAAAATGTATAATATCCAAATGAATTTTGTGTCATCTTTGAACTACGCAATGAAATCTAAATTTATTAAATTGAAGTAGAATTTATATTTAGTGCAAATTGGTTATGTAATCGCACGCGTTTAGATAATATTTGCATCGAGTATCGGTATATAAATTTTGATTTTTTTTTCTTATGAATCTGAATATATTGGTTCTTTTTGATATGAGATGTTAAGCGATATTGGACATGGTCAGTGCTTAGATAGAAGGCCGTGTACCGGCGACACCATTTGACCGTTTCTAATATACAGAGTGGTCCAAAGGTCTAGGATAAATTTTAAAGGAGCGATAGGTCATATTATTTGGAAAATTTTAAACCAAAAATACCTTTGTCCAAAATATCATTATTTTTTTGATTTTTAATAAAAAGTTCAAAATCTCGTACTTGCATACTAATAGTTCCCAAGTGAAAGGTAATATGACAGATAAACCTTTTTTTCGTTTGTTTACTATATATTTAATCCTTAAATAGGAATACCAAAATCTATATCAGCAAAACACTATCAGAAATATAATACATGATTAGTTATCAAAAAATTACTGAAAAAAAAGAAAACTAGAGTTTTTTTAATATATATTATAATAAATGTAGCTTTAAAAAAAATGAAGTCTGACGTTTTCAACTATTTTTAAAAACATCTGAACATCATATTTAAAGCCTTTTCGATTGATGTAACAAACATGCAGATATCTAACCAATTCTAAAAACTAGAGTACTAAAAAAAAAGCTCTTAAAGTTAAGTTCTTAAAAAAAAAAAAAAATAATAATAATTATAACATATATGTAACTCAAAAACTATGATATAATACATTGGACTCAGGTATGTTTGGTTTAAAATGTTCCAAATAATATGAGTTATCGCTCCTCTAAAACTTATCTTGTACTTTTGGATCACCTGTATAATATTATTTAAAATCTTCGAGAGTCACTTTACGAGGTCTGTACAGAAAGTATCGCAAGTTTTGTGTTTTTTCAAAAATTATTTATTTATTCATGAATATCTATTTTGTCATAATTGCGCAAAACTTGCAAGTAATATTCCTTATTGACCGTTCTATCCTGTGGCAAGAACTCATGATGCACCACGCCCCTGCAATCGAAGAAAACTGTGAGCAAAACCTTCACATTCGACCGAACTTGGCGCGCTTTTTCCGTCTTGGCTCGTGGGGCAGCTTCCATTGGGATGATTGAGCTTTGGTTTCCACGTCATAATCATAAATCCATGATTCGTCACCAGTTATGACCCTCTGGAGTAAATTTGGGTCGTCGCTGACAGAGTCCAACACTTCCTGAGCAATGTTTTTGCGATGCTGTTGTTGGTTGAAATTGAGCAATTTTGGTACGAAAATCGAAGACGAGCTAAAACACGTGCAAGCAAAGCAGCTGTCAAAAATTAACTGAACATTCAAAATAGCCGAACTTACCGTCATAAGTTAGTGACATGAGTGCCAAATAACGCCATAAAAAAAATCGAAAATCGAATATACGTAACTCGCGGAAATTCAAAATTTGCGATACTTTTTGACCAGACTTCGTATATTATATATATGTATGTATTTATATATTTTTAAAACGTCCACATCTTTGATGACTTAAAAAATGCATTATTTTCAATATATAAATCGATTTAAACGACGTTACACCGATAAAAAAAAATTACTATTTATTTAAATCATACGAATATCCCTAGTACGATCTAAATCGACACAACACCATGAAAAGACTGTTCCCATCACAAAGGATACAACGTCTCAATGAAACGGTCCGTTCATATATCATGTGCTAGTTCATCGCGTCCCACATCCCCCGCCCCTTAAGTCGAATAAAAATATTATTATAAGCGTAAAATTGTTATGGGGCGGACAATGGGCAAGCAGTGCGGTAGACCTATCCTACCTGGGGGTACCAGGTAACAATCGGTAACCTGGAGATTAGCCCCATTACGCACTTCTTAGCCGCTAAGGTGATTATTTCTGGTGTATTTGTTGAGGGTTGGCAACCTTTTTTCGTTTTGATTGCGTTTTCGAATTGGGTTTAAGTGTTTTTTTTTTAATTTTTAAACGAATAGATAAAATTTGTTTATATTTTGAAAATTTTATTGATTCTACTAGATATCGATGTATTTTTGTTTGGATTTATGATGTAATTTAAGCTATTGAGTATTTGTGATAATTATCAGATATTCTTTTTTTGTCAGATAATAAATTTTATTCAAAGATTGTCTGAATAATGAATATAAAAATAGATTTTTTCATCGATTTTTCTGAAAAAATAACTATCAAAATTCGGTAAATATAAAAAAATATGATATGAACCATCGGTTGGCGTTTTCTGAACGGGGTGGTCTCTATTTTTTCGTGACCGGGTGTCAGTTCACACGGGCGAAGAATTTCATTCATCCGATTGTCGACATGTCTACGGGATTGACATTTTGATATTTTTCAGCACGACATACGTATAACACACGCACGCATACATGCTAAACTGGGAACGTCTTCATTTTTCTGGAATGGTATAATTGACACAAAGGTATTGTGCGACGCACTGAAAGAGAGAAAGAACTTTTTATTTTCCGGGTCCTTTCCGAATCCGATTTTACGCCACTCGAACGATTCACGTATGACATCTCTGTTCAGATGTTTTGAAACTTTTTCGAAATATTTTTTTATTTTATTTTGAATTAATTATTGAAATTATTCGAAAATTTATGAGAGTAAAGTGACTGATTTTTTTTATTATCATCATCATAGGCAGTGTCTGCAAAATTTTCTCTAAAACAATGCTTTTTTAGTATCATCTAAATTTTCGACATTTCTTTTCATTTTATACGATAAAAGATAGGAAGCTCTTAAAAAACTGAAAAATTAGACTATCCTTTGGTAAATGGTCTTATCTGTTGACTGTGCTATATATGTATATGTTGCTTAGCTTCAGAGAATAGTGAGTATTAGCATGTTCAACAAAGTGAAACTATAGATTTTTTAAATGTAAATAATAGGGGAGACTTGTCTAAATCCGTGAGACGTCGAATCCTGCGGTGATTCGAATAAAGTTAGATGTTAAGATAAATTACAAATAATTATTTCGCAGATATCTAAAAGTCAGTATTGGTGAAAATATTCATTATTAAAATAATTTTTATTAAGAAAAATAGTGTGTTTCATATTTTTTTGCTTTTCCAGAAATTGCGAAAAGTATTTAAATAAAATAAAATTGAATTTAAATAGATTTAAATAAAATAAATTTTATTAAAAGAAGGGATAACTGCGTGAAATGGCTTTTTGTCGTTGGCGTATCGCACGCACTAAAGACTATGGACAAAAACAGTATGAGGTAAATGAAAAAAATCAATTTTTCAAAAATTACATCGTATGTGAGTTTTTAAATCTGGGATGAATCGCGCTTGAGAACCATTCAAGGATAAAACTCAAAATTTCAGCTGTAACTATTACAACGGTACACCAAATGTATAATTTAAAATTCGTGAATATTATCAACCCGCGACATAACAAGCCCGAATTCACGTAATAAATTTCGTTCATTGATATGTGTTTGTTTTTTTTTCGTTTATTTTTCATTTTATTACACAACGGGATATTTTATTTATTTGATTTTTTCATATGAACCATTAATGGTTAAGCAGTTGGTATATTTACGACAAATTTCAAGTGTTGATATTCGCACTATGTAAAATGCATACAACATGAATGTAATAAAATTTCTCATTACATAAACTTTCATTTCTACATCACTATTATTTTTTTCTTCGGTTAGAAAATATTCGAACCGAAGAAAAAAATAATAGTGATGTAGAAATTATTCTTATCGATCGATTTACATTTTCATTTCAAAATAATTTTTCTCAGATTGAATAAAATTTATTGAAAAATATCGATTATAAAATATACATAATTCACATTTTTGAAAATTGATTTATGTCGTGAAAAATATCATAATTATATATATCGTGAATAATATCATATCATGATTTTATTTGATCTTTTATATTTATCGAACCTGAAATTGCGCTCGGAATTTGAAGTATCGCCCCTACAAATGACAAAAAGAGTTCAGCTAATGAACCCCAGCCCCGTGAATTATTTAGTTTTTCAGAGAGGTTATTCATTTTTTGCGTTATTTCAGGATTTTCGAGAACTAGATTTTTGAAAGCTAAAATATTGTTAAGGACTACATCTATATTCTCCGAAATGAATGATCTAATATTAATTAGATCTGGATCGTTCTCAAGTTCCTTAGCAAGATTATTTTGACCTCCATTGTTATCGAGTTTCGCACAAAACACAACCTAAAATAATAAATTTTAAAAATATTAATTACATCTTCGTTGAATCAGCAAAACCAATATTATATTAAGAATATTATATACAATTCTCAAACTTTAAATTCAACCATTTAAACTTAAAATTCAACTTTTTAAACTTAAATTTCAACATTTTAAATTTCAAATTCAACTTTTTTTCTAAATAACGTTGAATTCGATGTTTAAAATTTTGAATTTGAATAATAAAAACTGTAATAATAATTCATAATTCAAAATGTGAAAATTAAAAAAAATTACTTGAAGAAATAAAGCTACACAAATGAACAAGGTGTACTTCATCGTGATGGGTTTCCTTTGTACTCTGGTTAGATTTATTTTTTTCATGCTTATATACTTATTACCATTGTTTATCAGTATAATTTTAATTTGGTGGGGATTTTATGAAAAAACTATGAAAAATAAATGATTGTTGCTTTTTATTTTAATAATATACCGACTTTATAAAATAATATTGGCTGAAAATTGATTTTAATACCGGTCGGAAAACTACAGTAGCGGTCAAAAAAATGCAACACAATATGTATATATATATATTTTTTTTTTTTATTTATTTTTTTTTTAAATGAATTTTTATTAAATTTTTTTACTTGAAAAATTTCGTAGTATCTAAAACTTCTCTATGATACGAACAATTTTCAAAAAAAATCATCTCACTCCATACGAACGACTCAATTCAATTCAAACATAAAATTCCAATCATCCCGAGAATCCATCGAAATGACATAACATACATATTCACCAAGCATAAAAAAAAATATCCAGCGAACATATTCATCAACGACAACATCTTTATTTATTACAAAACATATCGCACTCGACAAAACCCGTAAAGGTCCACCATACGGACCGCGTACGCACAATACGCACACACACACCGAACAAAATGAAAAAAATAACACGTAAAGGTCCACATATATCGTTTTCGGCGGTGGGTCCGGGCATTATCGGATTCGAACGAAATGTTCCATTATTGTGTAAGCCTCGTAAGGACACGCACACTCGACAAACGTTTTGTTGTCGCGTACTACAACCGAAATGGCTTATTATGCGGCCTCCGGCCGAAAAAAGCGCACGATTTATAATAATAATAATATATTTATTCGAGCCAGTGTTGGTGGATAGTGAAAAAATCATATTATTATGATATTCCGATCCTGAATTATTGCGGGTGCCTCATTGTGCGCTCACGTCTTGGCTTACGTGCGTGAATTTATGACCCCGAATTTGTGAACGAGCGTGTATGCGTATGCGTTTATCGTTCGATAATGTTATTTTATGTATAATCTTTGATATATTGTGTTTAAATGTGTGTACAGACCCACCGGACGCCTCGGGTGAAAGCGAGCTTAAGGAAAATGCTACGTTTTTCCGATACGAATTGGTTCTATGTACTATTTATATATGTATATTATATTATATAATTGATGGTTTAGCCTTTTTGCACCATTTTCAACAACGAAAGTTAATCTACGTGCAGCTTATTCGGGAAATGAATAAATAAACTGAACTTTATTCAAAATAAGTATTTTTATTAATTTTGGTAGTTTTTCTCTTTTCGTTACAAAGCTCTCAAAATTCTTATTGTATCGAAACGATTTTATTATATAATAAGCTACATATGTTGACGATGAATACTATAAATATGAAATTCTTCACTTTTTTAAACAGTATTTAATATTATATATTGAATTGTCAACATAGTCCAAATCGTGACAAGATATTTTTTGATATTTTTTAAACAAAAAAATTCAGAGAGTGAGATGCTAAAATCATCATATCTAATAATCTAGCTACTAATCTTATTCAATAACTTGATTTCATATAATTGATTATATATATATTTTGACATAAGATTTAAATATATATATATATATATATATATATATATATGTATATATATATGTATATATGTATATACATATCTTACACAATCCAAAAACGCCTTAATAAATATTAAATGCAAACGGAAGCAATTGGACGGACAGTCGTATTGAATTCGACAGTTTCCTACACGTGAATAAGACGGCAGATGGTTAGGCACTTCTGACCGACTTTTGCGAGGGTGTCTTTTAGAAAAATTTGCGATAAATCATCATATATACACGGATTTTGATGTGTGTACACAATCGTGAGATTCGGTTTTTGTTAGCCCGGGCCATTGTCCAAGGCCCACCCGCGAGCCAACTGACAAAACACGCACATTTATCCCTATATCCCTAGATCCGATAGTGTATACATGTGTTCTGGTTATTAATACAGTGATACAAGTCTGAAAATTATAAAAATAATTCTCGCTGAATTACATAATTGTGAATGAATTGAATACGTAAAAAAAAAATTAAATGAATACATTTTATAATGATTTGTACATTTGTAGTATATGTTAATTTGGTAAAATACGTTACTATTATTCGGATTACTTTTGAAAAGTTTATGATTTTTGACTTAAGTCACTTTTAGTATAATGGTTGAGAATTTTCCTGAAGGAGAGGTGTATTCAGATCGTAATTGTGTCGTAAATGGCAAGCGAAAACTAGCAGGAGGTCGCTTTTTGGACCTAAATCACAACATATTATATAGTATTTATTATTTATATTATTGTATATTCAAACATATATATTACCTATGGAGCTATTCTCATTGATTTATGGCACATCACGTTTTGTCGTATCTGTGTTAACGTTTGTAAACATATGTCAGTTGTAATCGGAACAAACGGTTATTGAGGAAAAAAAAAATATTTTTGGATAAAATCAAATAAATTGTAAGTTAAGAATTCAATGGTAACTACTTGAAAATATGTATGATAATTTAAATATGTAAAATGATACAAAATTAATGAATCACCCCATCAATATCCAATATCATATCCATCATCATCATCATCATCATCATCATCATCATCATCGTCGTCGTCGTCGTCGTCATCATTAGAAACCTATTGGTTGTCCAACGCAGGTCAAAGTCTCGATTTGACCAAAGATTTTTTGATTTTTATTTTTATTTGATATTTCACACTTATAATAATATATTATATATTATGCCATTTGTAAATGAGTTAGCTGTTATTAGTCGATTATAAACGTATACTTATTATTAATTATATAACAATTATCTACGATTTAAGTTATTTTTTACTTTTCCCGCGCATTTCTCATTATCTAGATGGGAAATGCGCGGAGAAATGATCTGCATGTCATTTATAGAATTTGTTAGTCGTTATTAGCTGATATAAAATTATCTATAATTTTAGTCAAAAATTAAAACATAAAAACAAGGCTTTAATTAAATCATTGAGTTAAAAAAACAATGAAACATTTCGATACATTTAAAAGAAAGTCGGTTGCTTCGGTACTTCATAAAATAAGAGCTGAAATTACAGTAAAATGGTGTATGTAGTTAGAAATTTTGAGATCAAAATAAAACATAGTGATTATATCATCTCATGAAATTAAATAAAAACTTTTTCAACGCTTGCTTTTAATTCACTAATTGAACGATTTTTTTTTATTTCATGGTAAATCAACTGATTTTCTATATTTTAAAAAAGGATTCCTAATAATGATTTTAAAAACATACATTTTTAGAGGTGTTGCATTTTCATTGACCGCTTCTGTAATTTTCCGATCGGTATTGAAATCAATTTTCAGCCAATATTATTTTCTAAGGTCAGTATATCATTAAATAAAAAGCAATAATCATTCATTTTTCATAGTCATAAAATCCCCACCAAATTAAAATTTTACTGATAAACAATAGTAATACGTATATAAACATGAAAAAAATAAATCTAAGCATAGAGTATTATTAGCAAAAGAAACCATCACAATGAAGTATACCTTGTTCATCTGTACAGCTCTGCTTCTTCAAGTAATTTTTTTAATTATTACATTTTGAATTATTATTAGTTTTTCACTTTAAATTCAACCTTTCCAACATCAAATAAAAAATTTTTATCTTTAAATTTTAAATTTCAAATATCAAACTCAACTACAGGAAAGTGTTATTAAGCAAAATGTTGAAATTTAAGTTTAAAAGGTTGAATTCGAAGAGTAAAAATTTTATATTTATTTTTTTAATTTTTTTAATTTGTGTACACACAAATACAATCACACCACCATGACATAACAGGTTTTACCCCAAAGTCGCCATGGTGGCAAAATCATGAATCATCTCATCAACATGATAAGATGGCATTAGAGGTGTAACCTCCAAGTTGCCATTGCGGCCAAATCATTTTTTAAATCATTTTAAATCATTGGGATAGGAAGGAGGACCGATCCAAACGCGCGTACCGCACATACTGGTGCATTGATTTAACTCTTATTTTTTTGGGACAAATGGTTAAATTCCCATCTGATTGTGAGACGATCGAGTAGGTGCTAAAAACGGGGTCCTGTATAATAGTATATAGTTATATAGTATGCCTAGTATTGCTTTTGTTAATTGAGCGGAGATGTAATTAATATTTTTGAAATTTATTATTTCAGGTTGTGTTTTGTGCGAAACTCGATAACAATGGAGGTCAAAATAATCTTGCTAAGGAACTTGAGAACGATCCAAATGTAATTAATATTGGATCATTCATTGCAGATAAAATAGATGTAGCCATTAACAATATTTTAGCTTTCAAAAATCAGGTTCTTGGTGATTCTGAAACCCTTTTAAAAATAAAGCAAAAAATGAATGATCTATCTGTAGAAAAAAATAATTCACTGCGTTCATGGGGTTCGTTACTTATAAATTTGATTCCAATTGCGCTGCATTGGTTAAAAAAAATTTTTTGAGCTTCATTTCAAGACTAACTTAAAATTAATTATGATATTTTTTACGAAAAAACTCAAGTCTCATAATTATAATACATAAAAGTGTGAATTACAGTAGCAGTCCGTGAAATCGCAACACCTGGAAACCTTCATTTCCATCCATTGTATGTGAAATATGTTCCTTTTTTTTTCAAATTTATCCACGAAAAACGTTAAAACATTAAATAATCCAAAAATTTAATGTAAATTTTTCTACGAAAAACAATGAACTTTTCGAATTACGCGATATTAGTAGTAAAAACATACAACATTATAATATCATTTCAATTAAAAAGTAAATAATTCAATGGAAATTTGATTTTTTTATTGAAAAAAAATAACGAGATCCTTGAGCCTCATGTCGCTGCGCTATTTTCGTCATATTAGGATCAAGTTTAGTTAAATACAGTCTCAAATCTCCTCTTTGGCTTATCTGTAATCGATTTCGGGATTTTTTTAATATATGCGTTAATATATGTATGTTTCTTTAAAAAATGTTCATTTAACCGCGATGGCTTCATGTATGACACAACGCAACGCCCACTTGAACTCGTGCAGCGCCTCCCAAATGCTAAATATTTAAAAACGCCCCGCCAAACCATAAAACACCCACAAGGGGGCGCTGGCGCCCCGGTTAAGAACCACTGGTCTACATTAACAATAAAGGTTGCATCCGTCCACATTAAAAATAGGTTTAATTAACTCATATTATCGATAAGCATGATTCACGAGGCGACTAACATTCAAAGAACTCCCTTATCTATTATTTGCATAGCTGATGATTTCATCCAAACAAAAGCTTTTATATTAACTTCATAATACATCTACCATACAAGATTTTACAAGTAGTCATCTGACCCATGCTGATGTCACATTTCTAGAAGATTCCATTATTGTTTGCATAGCTGCACTATGCAGGATCGATCAAGTCTAAGAACTCTCGTTATCACTTAAGATCCGAGATCCTTTGTTCTGAAAAATGCATAAATAGCATAACGAATGCCCCACCACTTATTGTTAGTCTTATCGCCGCTTACCCGTGAACTTAAACGGAAGCTTCCTCGTGAATCGATCTTCGTATTAATTATTATTTCAATAAATCTTGATATATAAAATATTCGAGAGTGTCAATATCTCCACCTACCTGGAACCTTTACTCCGGCCAACCGGCTTTAACCGGAATGAGAAAATTAAGTTTTTTTTTCCAATGTTTTAATTTTTTATATTGAAAAAAAAATAGTAAATATGTATTATATATTATGTTGTGCAAACAATAGCTGCATATAAATTAAATTGAGATAGTTTTTGTTGATATTTTTTTTATAAAATAACCAGAAATTTATTAAAACATTCACAAAAAAATATACATATACATATATTGTAATATTATATATTATATTTAGGAATACACAAGCATTGATGTTTTTTTTATTTTATTAATACAGTAAATTGTAAAAAAATTGAAATGAAATACAATATAATAATCAAAAAAAAATTTATTGATTTAAAAATACAATTGGATTATGATTATAATAACCTATATGAAAAAATAAATCAAATACATATTACCATAAAATATACCTGCTTTATAGTTTGCTATCAGAAATAAACCTAGTTTGAAATACATAATATTATAGGTAGTAATATTGAATGTAAACATTCACGAATATCAAAAGATGGTCTGACAAAAAAAAATCTGAGAATATGCTCATAGCAGGTATAATATACCGAAAAGTCTACAAATTTTTGCAAGCAATGCGTTTTTGGATTTTACGACCTATTTTGTTATCTAGTAGGTACGAACTACGAAGTGAATGTGACGACTGCCGCCTTAACAAAGTTTCGTTTACATCTTATTTTATTAGATTTTGGTGCAAAGCACTCAATATCTCAAAGGGTTACGGTCCCTTTTCTTTACTCTGAAAATATTTGAAAAATAAATTCAAATATTCTTATTAAATAAATGAAAATGTAAGTTAAGCAAATTAAAATAACAATTAATATTTAAACGATACGTATAAGACCATGGAAAAGTCGATTACAAGTAATACCTAATATCAGCAAAACACCACTTTTGGTAAATAAAATGAAGTCCAGACAGACAGGATGAGTTGAAAAGAAATAAAAATATATGTATGTATATTTTTTCAAATTATTTATAACAGATGATATTTTTCTAATAACTTCAATTTTTTTCAACTCAATGAGAATACGAATATACGATGGAAAACTAGCAAAAGACGAAGAAAATAAAGTATGTATGAAGCTGTTAAGATTTCTGCAAATTGGAGGATCTTGAATTCATTGATGAAATAATGAAAACTAAAATTTTTTAAAAATATTTTTTATCATTTATAGAAAAGTGTGTTTTCTATTGCAGTTACCACATTTTTCAGGACGGTTTTGAGCTTTTTCACGTGACTGAAAACTATGATCATATTTTTTTTAAATAGCCACAATAATGTAGACTTAAAATAAGGGAAAAAAATAATTCGAAAACATTTTTGAATCTAAAAGGTAAACATTTTTTTAAGGAAACACTGTATTCGAACATTGGGAAGCTAAATGGGAATTTTGATTTCAACCCTATTGTAAAGCATCGAGTAATAATACAAACTAAAACAAATAATAAAAAGCTTGAAAAATAAGGCTTCAATTAAACAATTGAGTAAAAAAGACTAGGAAAATATATAAAAACATATTATGTAGATAAATATAAAAAAATTCAATTATTTCTATTTCTTTTATTTTAAACCAAAAGATTTTCTACATTTTAAAAAAGGTACTTATTGACTGTATGGCCATAACTTTTCAAATCAATATCTCTGCGGTTTGATAGAGTTTTATTCTCTCTTACAGTAGATATAATTTTTTTTCAAAATATTGAAAGATGTCCATAATTTATAAAAATTTCAATTTTTCAAGATGTCGCCATTTCGTTGACTGCTACTCTATGCATTTTTGTATTCAATATTTTTTCAATAAATTTTATTCAATCTGAGAACAATTATTTTGAAATGAAAATTTAAATTGATTGATAAGAACCACACACCTAACACTACTATTATTTTTTTCTTCGGATCAAAAATAACATTTATGATAAATTAAATATTTATAAAATAAATTTTTACATCAATAAAATAAATGAATAAAATATCACGTTGTGTATGAAAAGAAAAAAAAACACATTTCAGAAAATTAAATATGTATATATTACGTGAATTCGGGCTTATTAATATAATAGTTATATATCGCGGGTTGATAATGTTCACGAATTGCAATACAAGTGTAAAAGTTACAGCTAAAATTTTGAGTTTTATCGTTGAATGGTTCTCAAGCTCGATTCATCACAGATTTTAAAACACACATACGATTTCATTTTCGAAAATTGATTTTTTTCGCACACCACACACTGCTTTCATACATAGTGCGATACGCCAACGACAAAAGGCCATTTCACGCCGTCATCCCATTTTTTTTTGTCCTCACCCACAATGGCAACTACAATCTGAATGCAAACAACGGCGATGTAAACGGCTAACCTTTTGTTATTGCGTTCAACGTAAATATATTAATCTGGCTTGTGTGCGTTATTGTGCGTTTAACACACACGCGGCCCACATTCCGCTCGAGTGCTACGTTTTATACCAATTCAGTAATGTGCTGTATTTCGTATGTGTTTACTGTGTGTGTACGTTGATTCATCATGTGATTATTTTATGTGTGTTCAGAGATTTGTTTTATGTATGCTCTGGTCGCTTCTTAAGTATGAGAAAAAATTAATTGTCAATTGGATACATAGTAGTGTGTTGATCTATTTGTAAATAGTTAAAAACAACCTTTAGAAATTAAACATATTATGTAAAATAAATCGATCTAGGGTATTTAGATTTTTGAGAATTATCGTTTCCTAATGTAGAAATTTTTTTTAAACTTTCATTGGTGTCGGAAAGGTTTTATCTTACTAGATGTTAATAATGCACACGGTGACGACGTAGTTTATATAAAATCTATCACACTGTAAATAATTTTCTCTTATAATTAAATTCAAATATTTTTCTTTATAGAGATTAAAAAAATATGGTTAAATATCTAGTTCATCAAATACTGATTTTTTTTCTTAAACCAGTAAACACGAAATTGATACCATACCATTTCCTCTACTCATCCACTTTTTTACAATAAAGGCTATATAAAAAATTACAACAGCCAGGGCAATCCTTCTGAAAAATCAACCAATAATAACCAGCATGTTATTTGTCCGACTTCTGCAGTCGACGATTCGATGGCCACCATCATTCTGGACACAAAAAAATCACCGCTTAACCTGCAATCACCTTCGTTAACGAAGGCACTTTTTCATTCTGATGGATTTTCGCGGGAGTTACTAACTAAGGAGATTTTTTTGCAGTCAATATTATTTTTGAAAAATTTTGAATGAAATAAATAACGTTCTAATGTGTATTCTAATTATTTTTTGTGTCATTTTTTGAACTTCAGTTTCAATTTCAATTTTAGCTGTAACTATTACAGCGGTACATCACTTGTATTAAAATTTGAGAATATTATCAACCTGCGATATAATAAGCCCAAATTCACGTAATACATTTCATTCGCTGATACGTGTTTTTTTCCGTTTATTTTTCATTTTATTACACAACATGATATTTTATTTATTTGATTTTTTCATATGAACCATTAAGCAGTCGGTATATTTACGACTAATTTTAAGTGTTGATATTCGCTCAATGTGAAATGCATACATATACATATGTACATTATATGTAACATGAATATTATTTTCGAACCGAAAAAAACAATAATAGTGGCGTAGAAATTATTCTTATCAATCTATTTACATTTTCATTTCAAAATAATTTTTCTCAAATTGAATATAATTTATTGAAAAATATCGATTATAAAATACATAATTCACACTTTTTAAAATTGATTTTTATGGTGAAAAATATCATAATTTATTTTGATTTTAGTTGATCTTTTATATTTATCGAATCTGAAATTGCTACTGGAACTTGAAGTACCTTCTCAAATAAAGAAAAAATGAGTTTAAATATTGAAACCCAACCCCGTGAATTATTTAGTTCTACAGATAGGTTTTTTATTTTTTGCATTATTTCAGCATTTTTTAAAATATGATTTTTGTTAGCTAAAATATTGTTAATGACTACATCTATATTCTCCGAAATGAATGATCCAATATTAATTAGATCTGGATCGTTCTCAAGTTCCTTAGCAAGATTATTTTGACCTTCATTGTTATCGAGTTTCGCACAAAACACAACCTGAAATAATAAATTTCAAAAATATTAATTACATATTCGTTTATTCAGAAAAACCAATATTATATTAAGCATATTACATATATACAATTCTCACACTTTAAATTCAACCATTTAAACTTAAAATTCAACTTTTCAAACGTAAATTTCAACATTTTAAATTTCAAATTCAACTTTTTTTCTAATAACGTTGAATTCGATGTTTAAAATTTTGAATTTAAAGATTGAAATGTTGAATTTGAATAATAAAAACTGTAATAATAATTCATAATTCAAAATGTGAAAATTAAAAAAAATTACTTGAAGAAATAAAGCTGCACAAATGAACAAGGTGTACTTCATCGTGATGGGTTTCCTTTGTACTCTGGTTAGATTTATTTTTTTCATGCTTATATACATACTTATTACCATTGTTTATCAGTACAATTTGAATTTGGTGGGGATTTTATGACTATAAAAAAATAATTGATTGTAACTTTATATTTTCATAGTATACTGACTTTATAAAATAATATTGGGTGAAAATTGATTTTAATACCGATCAGAAAATAACACTAGCTGTTAATTAAAATGCAACACCTCGAAAAATTAACGTTATTTAATATTATCAAAAGTTTTCAATATTTAGAAAAAAAACTATTTTAAAAAACGATCAGAAAAACAGAAAAAATAAGGTTTTTAAAGACGATAATCTTTTGAAAAGGGTGCGATAGATTAGCTATTATCTTATCTATCGCACTCTTTCCGAAGATTATTGTCTTTAAATACCTTAATTTTTTACGTTTTTCTGAAAAGTGGTCAACTACAAATACATGGTCAACCTGACTGACGTCGTCACCTCAATTAAATTTAAATATTTTTCTTTATAGAGATGAAAAAATTATCATCCAAAAATAAAATTATATCAAACATCCAAACACTGATCTCTTTCCTAAACAAGTGCATACAAAATTGATACCACACCATTTTCTCCGCTCATCCATTAATTCACAATAATGGCTACACAACAAATTACAACAGCCTCACCAACCCTTCCGAAAAATCAACCAATAATAACCGGACACGTCATTTGTCCGGCTTCGGGGTGTCAACGGTTCGATGGCCGCCATCATTCTCGACACAAAAAATGACCGCTTAATTAACGAAGGGCCACCGAAATTAGGGAAAGAACCAGGGGCGGGATGCTAATTCCAAGGGAGGAGAGCGGTCGAGTGGGAGGGGGTCATTTTCAGGTTTTTTTTTAAAGGGAAAGGGGGTTGGGGGGTGGAAGGTGTGCGTGCATGTACACGTGTTCTTGCCCGCGGAAACATGGCGGCCGCGGTCACGCGATACTACGATTCGTGACCACGTGACCAACACCCCCATATCCTTTTCTGTATAAAAAATATCCATATAAAAATATTGCCCCCTCTACATCCGCCCCTGGCTTGATTGTGGTGCGCCGATTTATTAATGACTCAATCGGAACGCGGTGTATTGGGTAATTATGGCGCACGCGAATCTACGCATATTGTGTTACATTTTGACAGCCGTAAGGATATGGATTATGTTTATTTAAATAGCGCAGAAATCGGGTATTTTTACTTTTTTGTTAATAAATAATCAATAGTTAAGTTTTTCGAATGTATTGATCAACGGGTTCGGCTTAAATCCAAATAATTTTTTATTTCAGTTCATTCAATCCATGTTTATATAAAAATGTATAAATCGTTTTTTTATGTAATTTTTTATCTCAATTTACACCTGATCAAATATTTTTTTCGAACATACCAAAGGATTACTATTTTATAATTTAAAAGCCAGTATCATAAAAATATTTGAGTTCAACGATTTCTTTGAATTTTTCACGCAATCACATATATAAATCTGATCGAAAATATCCCAAAGACGATTCCGCACACGAAGAATTCAGAACGGAAAACATTTTCGAATTCTCTTACGAAAAAAAATTAAAAATAAAAAGACCCATTGTTTGATAGCGTTACGTAAACACTAATGCTTTTAGCTTTCGTTGATCGCGATCAACCCGCCGGTTTACAACCGTCAATGAAGATGGGCCGATAAGGACTGGCCGTGGGCGGGTTGGGCGGCCCGCCCTAGAAGTGTTCGTTATTAATAACCTCTTGTATACAGCGAGAATTATTATTTCGAATACACGAAGGGTTGGCGGGGGCGGGCGTTCGTTCCCGCGCTTTTCGGTGTGCGTGCGTTGGTCCAATCTAGATATTGTACGACCAGGGAAACGACACAACAAACTCACTTTTTCATTCTGACGGATTTTCGCTGGAGTTTCTCAAATTTCCACCAAGGAGATTTTGATTGCAGTCGATATTGTATTTGGGAAATTTTGAATAAAATAAATAAAGACTTAAAGCAAATTGTATTTTTTTGTGTCATTTTTTGAATTTCTAGTCGAAATAAAAAAAAAATTGAGATCATAAATATTGGTTTTTTTCTGAATTCGATAAAAATTCACTATGATTCTTTTATTGAAACAACATGAAAATACTACAAATACTATGCAATAAAAAGATAATTCTATATTGTTCTTCCAAGATGAAATTTATATATATATATTTTTTTATTTAAATAAATCGCGCTTGAGAACCATTCAGCGATAAAACTCAGAATTTCAGCTGTAACTATTACAGCGGTACACCACTTGTATTACAATTCGTGAATATTATCAACCCGCGATATAATAAGCCCGAATTCACGTAATATATTTCATTCGTTGATATGTGTTTGTTTTTTTTTCGTTTATTTTTCATTTTATTACACAACGTGATATTTTATTTATTTGATTTTTTCATATGAACCATTAAACAGTGGGTATATTTACGACTAATTTTAAGTGTTGATATTCGCACAATGTAAAATGCAGACATATGTAACATGAGTGTTATTTTCAATCGGAATAAAAAAAATAATAGTAATGATTCTTATTAATCTGTTAACATTTTCATTTTAAAATAATTTTTCTCGGATTGAATAAAATTTATTGAAAAAATGTCGATTATAAAAAATACACAATTCACACTTTTATATAATTATGAAATTTGTCTTTTGTAGTCAAAAAGATCATAATTCATTTATGATTTATTTCTTTATGTAGTTTTACTATATCTGAAATAAAATTAGGAAGCTTAAACATTGTGTCTAACATAGTTTCAGTCGTTTTAGATACGAAATTCAAAAAGCCACTCCGTGCATTCTTTAATTCTCCAAATAGGTTATTCATTTTTTGCTTTATTTCTATAAGGGTTTCAGGATTTTCGAGAACTAGATTTTTGTAATCTAAAATATTGTTAACGACTTCATCTATTTTCCTTGAAATGAATGATTTAACATTAATAATATCTGGATCGTTCTCAAGTTCCTTAGCAAGATTATTTGGACCTCCATTGTTATCGAGTTTTGCACAAAATACAACCTGAAATAATAAATATCAAAAATATTAATCACATTTTCGTTTATTTAGCAAAAACAATACTAACCATATTACATATATGCAATTTTTACACTTCAAATTCAGCCTTTTAAACTTCAAATTCAATTATAAGAAAGTTTTTTTAAGATCGTTGTTATGGTAATTCATGAAACATAATATTTCATAGATTACTATGGCAACATAATTTCCTGTAGTTAAATTTAATGTTTGAAATTTAGAATTTGAAGTTTAAAATGTTGACTTTGATGTTTAAAAGGTTGAACTTGAAGTGTAAAAACTGTAATAATAATTCATAATTCAATATATAAAAATTAAAAAAAAATACTTGAAGAAGTAGAACTGCAAAAATGAACAAGGTATACTTCATCGTGATCGGTTTCCTTTGTACTTAATGCTTACTAGATTTATTTTTTTCATACTTATTACCATTGTTTATCAGTTCAATTTAAGTTTGGTGGGGATTTTATGACTATGAAAAATGAATGATTGTTGCGTTTTATTTTATAATATACTGATCTTATAAAAATAATATTGACTGAAAATAGATTTTAATACCGATGAAAAAATTATAGTAGTGGTCAATGAAAATGCAATACCTCGAAAAATTGACGTTTTTTAAGTTATGAAGAGTTTTCAATATTTTGAAAAAAAAAACTATTTATGACTTGTATGAGAAGAAATAAGTAAAACTCTATCGTGCGCAAGTGCGAGATTTTGAATTTTTTCTTAGAAATCGAAAAAATATCAATAACTCGAGAACTATAATATTTTGGATTTAGGTATATTTACTTTAAAATATTCAAAATGATATGATCTATCTCCCTTTAAAAACTTTGCACTCCGTTGCAGAACACCCTGTATATAATATTATATTTATTTATTTTTTTATCAATATAATTTTATTTTGGTGGGGATTTTATGTTTTTTATTATAAATTTATGATTAGAACAAATTTTATGTGAAGTATAATACAAATAAAAGTTATTTGTAATTTTTATAAATAAGATAAATAATAAATGTTTTCTTTGAAATTTTAATTCAAGTAATTTTTTTTTAAATAATTTTCCTAAAATATAATATACCTAGGTTTAAAATTGGTTTATTAAAATTTGTCAATTCCATTTCATTTTTTTGTTGAGTTTCAAATTTTATTGGAATATTTACCGTTTATCAATTTTTCGGAAAACAGAAAAAGAAATTGTATTATATTATTATATATTCAATGGCGTGTTATTTGTTTTAAATTATTTGAGTTCAAGTTTTCAACATCAAAAGAAAATAATTACCTCGGCTATAATAAGTTGAAATATAAATTTTTTATGATTAAATATTTTACATAAATTGGATGACTAAAGCTGAATTCTGTATTTATTATTATATTATTGTAATAAATTAATAAAAGAAACGAAAAAAACAAGTTATTGTGCACAGATAAATTTTCCTGAACGGTAAGGAGAGATATCAACACATACAGGATTTCGACGCATCAAAAACGGTAACGATTCTCATCTTACAATTAATGAATTAAAACGATGTTCTTGTCAAACTCTAAAGACATAAAGGGTTCAAAAGAACCAACTTTCTTTCGCGCTTTTTTCCCGTCAATTTCCGTTGCCCTCACATCTCATCGTACGAAAAAACCTGGAAATCACCGAAACACAGATATACGACTCTAACACAATCAAACAATTTTTATGTGTATAATTTTGAATTCTTTCTTCTTTTTCTCTTCTTAAATTATCTTCCGTCTTGTCCACAAATGCCCAATTTCCTATAAAACTTTACACTAAATATGTATGCTGACTGATAACGATAATTTGTACGATTATCGTGTAAAATAGACTTTAATAAAGCAATTTTAAGATAAATATGTATTGTGTTTTTATTTACATGAATTTTTTATATACTTTTTTTAATGCGATTTTTGGTACATTGATTTGAAGTTATGCGGTTTTTAAAAATAATGGAATCTAACCCTTCAGTTTTCTATGTAGTTCAAGTCTTTTTAATGCGAATTTTTTATATGCGACTCGTCGTGGAATGTACATATCTATCGCATAAAAACAGACCCATGTGTATTTGAGTTTTTAATCCTGTCTAAACTATAGATGATCCTAAAATTATTTCTAACTGATATACTCGTATCTCCGAATGGCATGCAGAGTTATTTAGGGGAACAGATTCTTGGGTAAAATATGTTGTAAATAATAATTGCATGATCATTTAGTTAACTTTGAAAATCTTTGGTAACGGCAAGGGTCAATGTGTTTTATTCCGATGTCTGGGCCATGTAGGGTCAACGGGTTAGTCTTGTCTATCAAATTGGTAGTCATTGGTTGGTTCCTATTTTCTCTGTCCCTTATTAAAACGTGGTAGGCACACGTGATAAGGTATCGTCCAGGCTGTCAACATTGAAAAGATTTTGTCCTACAGTGGACGTTTTATAGTTGATAATGATAATGAAAGAATAAAAAAATATCAATTAAATTATGATGTTCCATTTAGAATTTTCAATATTGGCGAATATTAAAAACGTATCTCAGATATTTTTGTGAAATTGTCAATAAATAAAATCAGAAAAGTAATGCAAGATAATATATTTATTTTCAGTTATAAATAAAATTTTAAAACATATTCAATTGGTATTTGAAGTAGGTAATCAATATGCGTGCTTATTTGAGGTAGTAATCGAGGTAAACATAATGTATCCATCAATTTAATAACTAATAACAATTATTATTATGTTTTCCAGTAATACGTCCTAGAGTACCTCTACCTCAATACCCGCCGAATCCCCTGCCAGTTCCACCTCCGTCTCCGCCACCGAGTCCTCTGCCAGTTCCACCTCCGTCTCCGCCACCGAATCCTCTGCCAGTTCCACCTCCGTCTCCGCCACCGAATCCTCTGCCAGTTCCACCTCTCACTCCGCCACCAAGTCCACTTCCAGTTCCACCTCCGACTCCGCCACCGAGTCCTCTGCCAGTTCCACCTCCGACTCCGCCACCGAGTCCACTGCCAGTTCCACCTCCGACTCCGCCACCGAGTCCACTGCCAGTTCCACCTCCGACTCCGCCACCGAGTCCACTGTCAGTTCTACCTCCGACTCCGCCACCGAGTCCACTGCCAATTCCACCTCCGTCTCCGCCACCGAATCCTCTGCCAGTTCCACCTCCGTCTCCGCCACCGAATCCTCTGCCAGTTCCACCTCCGACTCCGCCACCGAGTCCTCTGCCAGTTCCACCTCCGTCTCCGCCACCGAGTCCACTGCCAATTCCACCTCCGTCTCCGCCACCATGTTTACCTACTGATCCTCTACCAGTTCCACATCCGTCTCCACCGCCATTTTTACCATGGTATCCTTTGCCAGTTCCACCTCCATCTCCGCCACCGAGTCCTCTGCCAGTTCCATCTCCGTCTCCACCGACTTTTTTACCTTGGTATCCTTTGCCATCTACCTTGCCATGGACTTGAGAAATGGCTACCTAAATTATTATATTAAATTTATTTAACATTTTTTAAATAAATAAATTCATTCGAATGTAAATAATATGAGTAAATTTCAAATCTTACGCTAATGAGCAAAGTCACACAAATAAAGACTATGAATCTCATCTTGGTATTATATTTCTGTTTGTTTTGACAAATACCTCGATGCTCGTTCTGTTAGTTTTCAGTGATTATATACTTCGTTTAATCGTTAAATTTTCAGCAAAGTGGGGGATTTGTTACGATCTATTTTAAAATACATAAATACTTTATCTATAAATAATAAAAATTCGATAAGGTTCTTTTTATATACGCCTATATAGGTATGTATATTTTTAAATGGAACAAATTTGTGACAATGCGAAACTAGTATAAGGCCAATGTGAAAATTTTCACATATTTTTTATCAAGTGATAATACTGTTTTTATTTTTATTATTTAAATCAACTTTATGATTACTTTTAGTGCTAGTAACCTTTTTCTATCTTTCTACAAGCATAAATACCCCTTTTATAAAAATCTTCAGACTTCGAACAGAAAAATGAATCAAGAGATGTTTTGAGTTTCGGTATTGACATAAAATTTTTTCCATGAAGGAAATTTTGAAATAACCTAAATAAGTTAAAATTAGAAGAGCAAAAGTTCAGAGAATGTGATAGGTTATCGACGATATCCAATTAATTCATGAAATTTGTTTTGGGTAACAATCGTTTCATGCCGCAACGCTGTCTTCCAAATTTGTCTATGTCATTTGATGAGGAATTCAAACATCGTACTTTGAAACCAATCCGATGCAGTACAGATACTATTTTTTTTTTTATTGGTTGACTTCTATCTTCAACATGATCTCTCTGATACTTTGGCGTGGATTGTGACCAGTAACATGTCATCATCAGTCTTCAAAGGCCGCCCAATCAATGGTTTATTAGTTGATAAAAATCCCTAGATCTAAACTTTGAAAACTACAACTGAGTAATTCTAATTTTAATTGCATCTCTGATATTGCATCGAAAATGCGTAGGTATTTTTGCATCAGTCTTATATTTTCAGATAAATATTTTCATTTAACGTTTATCATCGTTTATAGTCCAGGGGTAGGCAATTGTTTTAGTTGGCTTGTTGGATTGAAATTTTTTTGGTCCGTCGCGGGTCAAAGCCATATCTAGTAAAAAATAATAAATAATTTTCAATTTATTTGAAATCTGCTTGTAGTTCTCATATAAGTAATCTTTTTTTGAAATCTTTCGTATTGAAATTTTTGTAACATTTTTGCATAGCGGGAAAATGATCGATTTTTTTTCTTTAAGACTTTTGAAGAAAAGTAATAATTTCGTCATAAATGGTCTAATGAAATTGAATATTTCAAATACCATTATTTCTTAACTCATTCAAATAATTCAGAATATCGATGGAAAAAAAAAATCGTATTGTCAAGAAGTCTTTTACAGTTCAAGAAAATCATTTATTTTCTGTTTCATTTCCGAAAGTATTATATGATAACTTCTTTATTTAGATTTTTTATTAACTTTTTTTCATTAACTTTGTATGATTTTAAATTTTTATTTTGATAAAATATATTTTTTTATTATTATATTAAGTAAATATCGCTGCGGGCCAAATAAAATCAACTCTCGGGCCGCTTTTTGCCCATGCCTGGTTTATACTGTAACATTTGAGTTCTAATCCGATATTTTTTTCATAATTCTGATTAGAACGAATCAATATATGCCTAACTTAATATGCTTTATCATAACTGGTGTATAAAATTAGAAATAAAAACTCAGCATATCGCTCGTTAATCTTCGAAGAAAATATCAGAAGTAAAACTGCGTGAAATTAAATCGAACGTGATGATAAGACCATAACGAAATAGTTAATAGAAAAATTATCGATAGTAATGCACACCTATAATGCTATTATTCGACACGCACATATACAATTTTTACGTAACAAATTGATAAAATTTTCATCAACTTCCACACATATTCCGAGCCTCATTTCGCCCTGAGACTCCCGAACATTTTTTCCGCAAACACAAAAGCGTTTCTTAATTGAAAACCATCAGCGTGTCCCCGCGAATTTTTCCACCACAAACCGAAACACCAACTCGTTGTCCCCTCATACAAAATGAAAACGCGCTTTCATACACGCCCGTAAATACGTATAATACGACCGCTTGATGTAGTGGCGACCATTGTCATCTGCGCAAAGTACATTTTATACAGTCACTTTGTACTACAAAGTACAATTAGAGCGGCACAATGAAGCGGGCGGGCCGGTGGGCGGGTGGGCGGCCGCCCACCACCCCTCTCCCCCCGCCCCCCCCCCCCGCCCACCCAACAGGCCTTCTTTGTGTGTCCGGACCTCAATAAGTTGGCCGTTACACGCCGCACGGAAGTTTGGAAACCGCCTACACAAAAACTTGCCTTAACCCGAACGCGGGCTATAGTAACAAAACACACCACCCTGGCACTTATGGCTTTCCGTATACGCTATGAAGGTTTTTTTAGGGTTGTCGTGGTGCTCGGATTTTTTTAAATTCTGTTTTGTATCGTGAGGGATTTACACGATTAATTTCTATATTCTATCGATCTTATATTATATTTCGTAATAATATAAATTGAAACCTGGCCCGTACATTGGAAAAATATTGACATTGTCTTATCGACGAACAACCGGGCGAACAACCCTTCGACGACCGTCGCTTAATGTATTCAAAATTCACGAGTCCTTCGTCTATCATGAGTGGTCACATAGATATAATTAATTTATTGAAAAAAAAAGCAGTTTGAAATGATTTTGATGAGGCTTAAAAAGGGTTTTTTTAAAATGACCCATGCCATATTTTGTACTGTATGTACATACTTCTTATGTTCAAGTGTCCTCGTTTTCAGGATGTGAGGGATATCCTGACTGTTCAAGTGCCATAGGAAATACTAACGTATGAGACGTATTTACCAAATAAATAATATGAGACGTTGTTCAAGTGACGACTTCCACGAAAATATTTAAAGTATATAATAAACAATGCGATGTATGTTTGAACAAGTTACCATGTAATATAATACAATATCGAAAAATCTAGCCCTTTTTTGTTGTATTATATTAATTTTTTTCACAGATTCTTAAAGTATGTAAAGAATACATCAATTTCCGAATTTCATAATTAAAATTGAAAGGCTTTTAGTGATATATCTGATAATCTTATTATTTGCGTGTTTTTTCGATACGAGTGAATTTCGCAAGAAATTTAAAATATTTATGAAAAGAAAATTCACATTGAATCTGTAGACGGACTAAAGAAAACAACATAAAACAGAAGGACGAACGAACAACTGCATAAAACAAAAGGACATTGCGAAACGATATAAAAAAAAACCACGCCGGGAGAAACTTTCCAAAAAAATATACCGATATCAGACAAAATAAAAACACGCGTAAAGAACCAACGTATAAAATAAAATAAAAAAAGAGTAAGAAAAGGAAAACTATCCCGTGATAATCCTCGGGAGGCCTCGGGTTGCGGGATATCGCGGATCCGTGTTGACAGACTTATTATGACATGGCGGCACAACCCATGAATACAAAGTGGATGCTTTAGAAAAATGCTCGAGGGAGAAGAATCCCGCCCACCCCCTCCCGCCCCGTCGCCGAATTTCCCGGGAAATCTCTGGTCGTCCTCCCTTTGTCATTTCGCCGCCCACCGTGAACCGGCGGAGGGCGGAATACCTGATGCCGCCCACCCCCTGACGATGATGGATAAGCCGACTCGCCGGGTCAAAACGAGGGACGACCCGGGCGTTATAATATCCGAAATATCAGTGTCAAACTAGTCACCGTACCATTTATAATATTTTCATCATTTTGTGCGAACATTCCCTTCGGATCTTACACGGATATGAGAGTGTGTGTGTTTTTATACTCGATATAAGAATCGATGTGTATTTTTGTTCGAATAAATAATGGAAAGTAATCAAAAATATTAGCGAATCATCGGATGGATGTAGGAGAGTATACGTCTAGAGATGAAACGGCAAGAACGGAATAAAACCCTTAGATTAAATATCAAATGCGCACAATATGCGATACAAAATGTTTGCGCAAGGAATTGCAAATATGTATGTATAGATATGTGTTGTATAGTGACGGGGCATACGGGGGTGGGCGGACAGTATGGGCGGATAGTCTCGTTCCGCAAAACGATATAAAAATCCACCACGGCAAGTATATAATAACAGAATTTCTCTCCTACTGATTGCGACACGTAGTATCTTAACACCCTTTCATACGGCTTCTATATATTATTATGGCCGACAGCCCTATAAGTCACCCTGTGCTTTCAGAAATTGCCAACTATTAGGTTTCCAATTAATAATTTTTTGTCCTGAATTTCTTTAAAATTTCGAATGGTTCGAAATTTTTATGTGTTAGATCCTGTGGTCACTATCCGCTAAGCATATCACAATGACAACCAGCGAGGTAGACGAGTTAGGAGCTGAGCAGACTGCGCCCTTGCTGGCCACTTTGCGATCGCAATAATCACTAGTTTGACAATCGAAGCAAGACCGCTGCTCCTACATGGCTTAGACTTCAGAATAACACACATCATTGGCCTTTTGGTGATAAAGAATAATATTTTTTAGATAGGTAATTGAGATTTGAAACTATCAACAAATTCTTGAGAAAGAGTTATTTGTATTTTCAAAAAAAGTGCCCCATTTTACGTGGTTTAAATATCAATTTTTAGTTCAACAATGGATAAAATATCAAAATTAAATGTTAAACAACAAAAAGAAATGTCGTCTAACAAAATTAATTGAAAATCGGTATTGGTTTCGTATCGCTGATGTACAGTGCGGTCCAACCACTTCCATACAAGCGGGGCAACAGAGCGCGCGGCCTTACACATAATAGGAAAAACCTTGGCAGGCCACAGATCCTGCTGGAACGTGTGTACACAATATTGTCACAAAATGGAATCTCTTTGTCCGGCACCGTGTATATATGTGCGTTGTACGGCAAGGGGCGGTGTTTGGGGGGTGCGGTGCGAGAAGTCGGACACATTATTATTTTACTCGAAGACGGCCGGAGGGAAACTAAATCGCGTCCAACATCACTTTTCCATGGTCTGTGCACGCTTGTGTGTATGGGGAAAAAATAGCCTTTGTAACATCACTGCGATGTATTGTACGTCGGCTTTTCTCGGGACTTTTCCGCGTCTTTTGTAAAAGGATTTGCAAAAGTCACCGCGTTAAATTATTTCGAACGGGATTCTGTAAAAAAAAAATCGGTCGATTTCATCATTTTATACAGGTAATAAAATTTTCACTGCGGAATAAAGCTTTTTTGAATATAATCGAAAGCTTAGACAATTTTCATCATCGACAAATTGATCAACCACACCCATCCATTGATCATACCATTTACCACTTATCTTCGACCCATCAAAACTGAATAACTTTCCAATCAACCTACACAATTCACACACGAAAAAGCTCACATCGAACGACGCCGAATTTATAATTCAAACAAAACTCATTAATTCACAAACCGCACTTCGACCCCCATTTTTTCCATCGCACACATAATATAGTTTTCAAAAAAGAAAAATCACTTGTCATACCGAATAAGACACATTTTGCGGGGGCGACGTCACGGCCGGGCCCCCGAGAGGGCCAGGGGCGGGTTCCCGGGTATGGGACTTCGCCCGCTATGACACGAACTCCTCCCCCTCACCCCGCGGGTCCTTAGCACATAAATAAGTGAGCTCTCGGACTACACCCATGTCATTTATGGCCCCCGACACGGACGTACAAAATCGCAAAGGTCGCCGGGTAAACCGCCCCTAGTCGCCGGACTACAGTGCGCCACTGTGCCGACCCTTACTTTTGACCCGGTGTGTACACGATTTGAATTTTTTTTCATGGAAAATGTGGTTTTTCATTTATGGTGTTGTAATTATGAACGTTTTAGATGTGTAATAGTATTAGAAATTATTTTATTATAATTTAACTTTGTATCGAGGCTATTTTTAAATTATTTTGAATTTATCTATCGAAAATAAATTCGATTTTTATTTAATTTGATATAAAACTATGTAGTTTAAATATCTTAAATTAAAAAAAAATAATAACTCTCTTGATAATTTTATAACTCTTTTATAAATTACTTCCATACAGGAAATAATACTTACCTAGATACTGGCTTGTATTTGAGCTCGTGTTGTTTAATTTTTAATTTAATTTGATTATGTTTTTTTATTATTATTATTATTATTTTATCTTTATTTTAAATAAATTTTTTGGTTTGTTTTACTTTTTGTTTGATTTTATATTGCATTTGTCATTTGTATTGCATTGTACGCGAATAAATATATAAATAAATATAAATTACTAATATTACAATTTATAAACCATCTACGATATCTAATATAAAAATATTTAACATTATTTTGAAACAATGTTTCAAACTTATCATCGTCGAATGAAAATATTAATACCTTCTTGGAATCCGAACAATCGACGTCAAACTTTACATGTATAGAAAATTCGCACTCGCATGTCGAAAAGACTCTTATGACGATTCGATTCCGACACTCCGTGTCGTATCAATAATTCAAAAAGGTCCATCCCTGTGCATATTTAAAGTGCGGCCCTGTAACATTGTCGACGCGCAAATCCTTAGTCCGTGAACTCCCGAAATCGTACATATCGAACAGAACGGAGACAGGTGTCGCGGAAAAGTCGGGAAAATCTCACATTATGCGTATAAATAAGTATCAAATTTTTCAATATATATTTTATTTATCATTTCGAAATATTTTGAGATAATTTATTTATAAAAAAACATAACATATGTATATGTTATAGTCCGAGCGTACGACCCGGCCATCCGCATAAGTACATACAAATCTTCATTTTAATTGAGCTTTGGACGTTTGGTTTGCGTTCACACTTTAACATTTCATGATCGATGAAATCACGTGTAAAATTACTAATGATAATGAAAAACGCCAGAAACAACGTAGTCAATGTTTCAATAATGAAAAACTGTCAGGAACAACAGAAGTAAGTATTACTATCTCAACACGTAACAACTGTCAAAATGGTACACCAATACATCTACATATATGCTCACCTTCACGACGTCCAAAAACCAATATGTCATAAGCATTATACATGAGCCTTAAATTATTGTACATAAAGCTTAATGAAAATGAAGATTTGTATGTAATTATGCGGACGGCCGGGTTGTACTCTCGGACTATAACATATACAATAATAATAAAAAAATAATTAAACATCATTTTCTTTTTGTTTATATATATATTTTTTAATAAAACAAATACATTTTTAAAAAAATACATATACAAAGTATTCATATCGAATCAACACAATATCTGGAATCGTTTCAATTTGGAAATATTCAAATTGAAAAGCGCAAAACCGCAGATAAGCCTCATTATCATACATAACATACCGGGCTCGTTCACACGGTCCCCTTCAAACAGTGTCGCACAGCTAGTCAAACTTTCGCCCCTGATTGATTATTATATCAAAACTGACACCCCTTTTTGGCGAAAATGCAAAATGGTGATGCCTACATACACACTGCCGTGTCGATACATCGTGTTGTGTATCGTATTAATCCGAAAAAGGCGAAGCAGAAGCGGAGAATCGATAAATTCGACTCTCACGCGGGAGGGGCGGTTATTTTTTCCGTTTATATACAGGCGGGGGGTGGAAGTGTTGATGTGTTTATCTAATAACGACCGTAAATATGTGCCGAATAAAGATACAGTGCTTCATTGGGGTAGACGCGAGTATAGGGAGTATCAAAGAAAGTGGCTCCCAGTGTCTGTATATGTATAGTGAAATTATTGTTACGTTTTATTGGAAATCTTAATTTATGTTTCTTCGTGTGTTGGTTTTCGAATTGAAAAAATATTTTTGTGATTTTAATGAGTGCCTCTTTTTATGCTCGTCTGATTTTTTTCAGTGTTTTTGCAATGATAGCGGAAAATTATCGTTGCTGTTAAGTATAATAAATTAAGGTAATTTTTTTCATATATTATATTATGATTTTACAGCAATTATTTTACATATAAAAGAATTAGATTGTTCAATTATATAAAAGGTGCAATTTAACTGGGTATTGAAAAAATATGTATTGTGCCTGAAAACGAATTATTTGTGCATTAGAATAATATACGATGTGCGTTTTTGAAAATCATTTTACTTGGAATGTGAAATTAAAAAAAATGTTCTGTCATTATAATGTGAGCATAAAAATATGAAATGATTAATAGAAAATATAGATTTAAGCATTGAAATAATCGAGAGGTAGTAACAGCGCCAGAGTAGTCTTTCTCCATAGAATACAACTGCCAACTGTCAACGTTTTCTTTTGTAAAAAAATTAATTTAATTTAATTTTAATCACATTTTAACAATTTAGTCCATTTTGATGCTATAATATTACAAAAATTGTGAATAATGGTCATTTGGTAGGTATTTGGCTCTATTCACTTTTACTACGTTGTTGACCCTTTATTTATATTTTTTTTAATGCTCGTTTTATTCGTTTCAAGGTACAATTTTTTTTTCAATGATTTAAGTATTATAATTTTTCGAATGCGTACATTTCATTACTCGTGCAAATGCACACTAATTTTATTAAATACTCAGGATAAATGCACATTTATTTTATAAAATACACGTTTAAATTATCCCCTTATATAAATAAATAACAAACTAAAGAGGGAGAGAAAAGAAAAAGGACAATTGTTCTATAAAAAAAAATTGTAGGTCACACAGTACATATCGAACGAAAAAATTAAAATTCAAAAAGGAAAATCGACATGAAGAGGAGCAGTATGAATATGCAAAATAGCGCACCCTGTGTCGGCGAGATACAGGATGTCCCTAATGAGACGCGTGGCCTGCGCACGTGCCGCTCGTATTGCACACATGTAGCACACGGTTGTTGTTGTTGTGCTGTTGTTGTTGTTGTTGTTACCGTTGTTCACTTTCGATTTTGCGCCTCGGGCTTGTCGAGTTCATGTCTTGCGCAAATTAAATTATTCTGGAGAAAAAGGGAATGGAGTGGTCGTATTCTTTAGAAATTAATTTGGTTACTATATGAAGTGGACATAGTGTTTTTTATTTATTTTATTTTATTGCATGTTGTGATAATTTTGAAATATGAATCAACAGATCCTTATTATTTTGAATATTATATTTGTCAATTATTGAACAATAAAAATGATTCAGAAAAATATACTGTATTCTAATTTTTACCGAAACTTATCTGTGAAAAAAATGCTTAAATTAATTTTTTCATATTGATATATTTGACTGATCAATTGAAAATAATATACATGACAAAATCAACTAATATTTTGACAATCAATAATAATAATCAACATTTCAAACATATCAAATAAAAAAAAAAACTAAACAAAATCGCACACGATTCCTAAATCACATCGCGAACTCAGCGGCACAATCGCGTCCGAGACCACCGCTTTTTCACCATCATTGACAAAACAAAGACGCAGAAAAGGCCAACAAAAAGCAAAACAACGCACACTCACGAGAGCAAAAAAGTGGCCACAATCGCCGACGATTGTCGACAAAGAAGCGGCCACCGGACGACCAATGGCCGTCGCAATTACCGCGAAAGGATCATTTTTAATTCCGCCCTTTCGCTGCTCCTGTTATCTCGCTTTCGATATCCGACTTTTCATTTTGCCGTTCTGTTTTTGTATATTTTTTGTTTTGTTTGGAGGTTCGTGTTTGTGCGTTTGTTTCGGCCGATGGGATTCCTTTTCGCGCCCGCCAAGGCGCCCCTATAGCGCCATGGTTTCGTTTATTTTTAGATGTTTTGAGTTAATTTTGAAGTTTTTGTCCGCGTCGCTTATAAGAGGGAGACGATCCATTTAGGGCGATGTCACATCGCATCGAGGAAAAAATTGCATTTACATCGTATTGTCGATGAAAATGCATGAAAATTCCTTGAAAGATCAAGCGAGCATTTTATTTTTTGTACGAGGTTATAAAACATTTTTATTCTATGAATGAATCATTTATGCATGCGGTATTCTTCAAATCGGAATTTTTTATTCAAATTAATTTTTCATACTAAAATTTAAGTGGGTTTTAGAAAGATTGAACTTTCAATATTTTCTGAATTTGAATTCGAAAATGTCCAGTAGCGCGTTTAAGTACGCCTTCGACACTTGAAATGTACAATGAAAAAAAATGAAAGAAAAAGTCGAATGTTTCCTTTTGTATAATATTCTATGGCTGCTGAACGACGTTTGCGCTTTTGTTTTGTATGAACAATAGACAATGAAACTCCTGCAATCGGTTAGATTGGTTGCCAAGTGTATTCAGTCGTTACTATTTTATACAATATAAAGAGTAAACCATATCGAGATAATACATACACTACCCAGATTTAATTTTATAATGATAAATGTTTCAATATAAGAATGTTCAGCGATTATGAAACTTCCAATAATGCATATCATTTGTAGAAATAACCACAACAAAGCAGTCGTGATTGGATGTTAAATATATGTATAATATTTATGCAAAAAAATCAATTGTACCGATCATGTTAAAAAAATCGAACCGATTTGATTAAAAACGATTTAATCGGAAGGATCCCAGAAGATTCGCAACCCCTGCTCGGCGATATCTAAAAAGACTTGTAATGAGACTTTCTTCGTTCCTAACCAATTTAGATACAACCGAATCCGGCTTGGAAAGAAAACGAGACGACACTCTTGGAAATTCCGCATTATTACCACAAGATCGAGAGGGACAGAAGGCTTTCGGGGTCGGTACGAGAGCCGCCCTGTCGGCGGTTTCTTTTACTAAATCAGATTAAATGGAAAGACAATCACGATTTGCATTCAAAAATATTTTCAATGGCCGCTCGCGCACCGCTTCTTATTTTTTCATTACAAAAGCAGTTGCCTTTTACTTAAAACGTAGCCGAGGCCGGGCCACGTCGGTCGCTTTTCAGCCACGACGACCCATCTACATTTTTTCCGTGTATTTAATCAATTTGATCTGAAGCGTGACGTTCTCAAACTTTATATATGTTCGGTCGTACTTTGAGAAACACTCGATATGGAGCAAGTGCAGTTTGCACGCGATTGTGAAAAATAATTTGCCCGACATTAATAAAGTATGCACATAAAACGCGATTCGATACGCATCGCGTTTATGTGCGAAGTGTTTGTGTTGTTCGTGGCATGTTTATTGCATTCACTATTATTTCTAGTTATTCACACAAATATTGTTGCACGTACATTCAGTTCGTGTGTTCGAATCCGAGTGATGGACGTAAAATGTGTACAAAATTTCGAATAGTGCAGAAATTTTCAGTTGTGTAAATAAGATATTTTGCGATGTAGATCTATTGGAAAACTGGAAAAAATGTATTTGGGACACTGTGAGTTTAGCATGCTGAAACTTTTGTCATCTATCGTTTGTGCTGATTGCTTCAGTAAAGGAAAATCGTTTATCCACTACCATTGTATAAATATATGTGTATACATATATATGTGACTTAATATATTCAATTCGAGGACAATGAGGCAGTCGAATTAAATTGAATATATCTACCGAGTTACGCGTTCTTACACAGGTCATTCTCAAAACTTTAAGCGAAAAAATTGCATTCGAACAATCTATATTTGTTAATTATTATAATTATCACTAATTTACAATATCATCCAAAACTTGGATATATTTTTTAAAGTATTCAACTATTGAAATCAACCCTTTTCGATAGTTGATATATTAATTTATAACCAAATTATGAGTCGCTTAACTATAGTGCATTTAACAAGAGTAAATAATAATAAATAATAAAATTTTCAATTTTTTTTTATAAAAATTTAATCTTTAAACATAATATAAATGGTGATAATTTTTTAAATCCGTCGTGGGTCGGTTTTAGTCAACACTTCGCATCTGTTACCGGGCAATTATCGGGTTTTTCTACGTTCCCCATAGAATTGATGGGATCTCGACGTACGACGACCACATGCTTCCGATTCCTTGGAAGTAAAGTCGATGATGTTGTGGATGAAATGTTGACAAAATATAGAAGAAATGTCTACAAAATATAAACAAAATGTCGACAAGCACCAAAGTGTCAATATTTTCGTTCGAAGCTTATATAAATAAACATGGCGTTTATGTGGTTGTTAGGTACATTTCGGTAATTTATGTGTAAATATTATTAGAATGAAGTATATATTTGACTAATATGTTAACTGATGTTTTAATTTCTTAAATAGCACGTTTTCACATGATTAATATTTATAGGTTGTACCTAAATAACAAACAAAAATTTAAATTGAGTTTGCTGTACATAAAATGGCAACATTTAATATCGGGAGAATTTATTATATAAACACATACCGATATTATTTTTAAAATAATTATATAATATACTAAATTTATTATATGAGGTTAATATTTTTCAACCGCCAAAAAAATATTTATTTATTTTAATTCATGAACTATTCAATAGTGAAAATTTTGAAATGTTTCGATGCTTTTGTCAAATTCAAAATTTTTTTCAGATGGATAGATCCCAAATAATTTCTCGCACGTGTTTCTTTGCATCGAATTAACATTTAAAACAGCATATAAATAAATTTTCGCCGACGCAAAGATGTAACTTTAAACGCGTAAAATGCGGCCTCCGCTTAACCCATATAAGGACACGCAGAAGACTGTCCGGTGATTTTTTATTTTTCCGAAGACAGACATTTTGAATTCATTTTTTTACACAAAGCGCCGACCATTTATGATTTTCAAAATATTTTAATTTATATACACCCCAACGGAAATCAGTTAAAAATGCACAGTACCACGATAGTTACGATGTATATTTTCGAAAATATGTGAGCCACTTCATAATTTTTTGTATAAACAAATGCGTTACAAAGTATGATCATCTATTATTTTTATTATAACCAATTTAGTTAATATTATAATTGTTTCTATTACATGATTAAATGTAAATATGATTCGAAATTTGGATATTTTTTTCATTACGTTATTATAGAAACTGGATATATTTACTTAATTGTGTTGAATGGTCTCAAGTCAAAGAAACAAAATTGTGTCCATATCAATGACCATATCCCATTTTTTTTAACTTCGTCAGTCAATTAAAATATATTATAAAAAAATAGCTCACCGTTAAATCTTAAACGATATTTACTTAAAAAAAATATTTTAATTTATTTCGTTTTAAATTGTATAACAATTTTAGTTCGAATTGTATGTTATAAATTATGATCACTTATATATGTATAATAGTTCAAAATATGAGGTCGATTTTTAAAATTTAAGAATAAAATCAATCCGAAAACATTGCGAAATCATCCGAGCATCCCCAGACATAATAATTCGCACGCAAAACTCGGTTAATGAGCGAAAAGAAAGCGCGCGCATTTCAAAAGGCCATAACTTTGGCGCGGGCGCCCTCTTAAATCGCACATTAAGGCGCCTCTAAGCGCCCCAATAATTACTCCGCGGGAATTTTTAAGTGGAAATTCTCGAAAGGCATTACGAAAAGAACGCCTTGACTGATTTATTGTAATCGTAACGGCCGTTATTAGCGCACAATAACGACGGGGGCCCCCCCGAGTCCGTTAA
This sequence comes from Hydropsyche tenuis, assembly GCA_009617725.1. Taxonomy (NCBI): domain Eukaryota; kingdom Metazoa; phylum Arthropoda; class Insecta; order Trichoptera; family Hydropsychidae; genus Hydropsyche; species Hydropsyche tenuis. The sequence continues at coordinate 2,106,181 of VTON01000042.1, read as the reverse complement.
GAGTTTCCGCGCTGACCCTTCGAAGGGAAATTTTTCACGATTTTAATTAAAAAACATCGCGTTTTTCGGCCATAATAAAATATGAGATATATTTTGGTTAAATTTTTATGTTATGGGATTTGAATGGAATATGAAAATTGGTCGGATTCACTTTCGGCGAGTGATATGTTTGAATGGACTGTTAATTTTGAAAATCGTTTCGTTCTGTATTGATTTTGTTTCAATCAAATTTTTATTATTGAATATGGTCAGCAGTGAAAAAAAGCACAAAACAAGCCTCTAAACAAGGACGACAAACGAATGGAAACGATCTTATTAAACGAACAAAAAAATGATGCTTTTCCTTTGAACAGAAGCCGAAAGTCATTAAATAAATTTATCGACCCGCTCTTTTTATAATCAATTAAGCCGATCAAAGATTTCTGACTCCAGGCCGATCGAATGAAAAAAATGTATACTTGAAACGAAAAAAAATAAACAAACAAAGAGTAAAGTGAAGATGTCTTTCGCACAGACCGTTCCAACTCTGAGATATTAGCAATTCTATGCACTTGAAATAGACACAAAATCGTCACCACCGAGAAAATGAAAATCACGATAAAGTAAATATTTTCGCAACATTTTCATCGCAAAAAAATTTTTATCCAAATACCAGAAAATTTATTATATTGATACAAAATATGAAAATCCTTCACTTGAGCGAAAATTAGACATATGCCGATGACGATGACACATTTACAATATCCACATGTGGATCAAAGATTTTAAAATAGATTTTATGCATCCTGAAATAATATAATATTTAGTATTTCGTATTTTAGTATCTTCGAATTTCGGTACTCAGCGATAAAATGACTATCGAAGTATCTTGGATAATTTTATGAATTAAAGTGTTTTGTTTATTTGAGATCGCGAAGTGTATTTTCTGTAATATAATATTAACAAAATTAAGAAAAATATTTTTCTATAATATAAGAAAATGAAAAATTTTCTAGTTTTATTACTATAATATAAGTAACACAAATAATAAGTTTTATTTTTCCTCATTTTGAATTTTAAAATTTAAAATTGAATTTGAACTTACTTATTTTTCAGACGCAAATACATAATCAATTATATACCAAAACACATAAAAATTGCCATTTTTTTTCCAAAAATATTTCGATTTACATTTTAAAAAATCAGTTGCACAAAAACGTCATCGAAAATCGACCTTGACTTTGTCGGTTTGTTCGTTTACGACCATGACCCACGTCTTGGTCATAAATCGGAACGAGGGCTATCTGCTCTTGAGACAGCGGCTCGCAGTAACGTTTAATTATTTTCGGATCGAAAGTGCTATCGGAGTCGTTCGTTTCTTTCAGAATCAATATTTTTTTAAATAATACGTGTGCATGTCCGATTTTAAGTCGCGAATCGAAAGACGAATACATTCGATTACATATATGTTTCGGTTTGAAAATCGATCTTTGTGTAATACATAAATTTAAAATTTTATTGATGTTTATGATTACGTTAAATAACTGGTTTTTATATTGAATAAATTATTAAATATTATTTTTATTAATGTATCCTGTTAAATGATGACGAAAGATAAAATGGTGTGAATCGTGTTGTAATTGTGTAAAATAGAATTGATAATGATTATTTGATTAGTAAGAATAACTGTATGCATTTATTTGAATAAATGTTTGCAGACAAGTATAATTACTTTTACCTAACATAATTGAGGAAAATTTTGTGAATTAATTTATTTTAATTCGATCATGTTTTTTTCTAAACACATGCACATCGTTTTGCCTTTTAACTGTAAATTTCTAGTCATTTAAGAAATAATTTAAATTATTAGACAGCGTAATACAATTAAATATATATTACTTTATAATATTATTAAACAATGAATTCTCTGATGACATCTAGTGCTTGTTTGACGATATCATTTTCATCCTAAGATATTAATAAAAATCGATATTAGCATAGAGACATCTGTGCGTAATAAATTTCATACAGCTCTCACATCTTCAGAATCATATTGAAAATCATCTCTCCTAATTATGAATCGAATATATTACAAAAAACCAATTACATAAATGTTATTGAAACACAACATTAAAATCAATCGAGTCTCGAACATTATCTTTTGCAATTACTGACCGAAAAAAGTAACCAGCCGACTAATTACCCACAAACAATTCATCCTGTCAAGTCGCATAGCAATCGATCTGATAAATCCAACGCGATGTCTGCCAAGTTTGGCGACTCGAAAAGCGATGTCCAACTTTTTTGCATGACAGATCAACACTGTCTCTCCCCCCGAAAACACCGCCCCTCGCCATAGTGGACATCGAAAATGATAAGATTCGAGTAGACGTCATCGGCGACCCTTTGAGATGATCTCATGCGAAACGTGTAAATACTCATTTCGGATCGACGACGATCGGGTTTCTCTTTTGAGGTTTTATTGACTCGTCAACTGTCTCTTTTTTCGTCTTATTTATTTTTTCTTTTATTAATCGGGTTTTAAATATTCGATTTTTATGGCGTTCCTCTCTCCATCGTCTCTGGTTGGTCCCCGGTTATTTTATGTAGATGATGCACTGTTGTCTCTAAGAGCGGATTGGGTTTTTACGGCTTTGTCATATTTAATTATCTTGTTTTGTACTCGTGTACAGATAATATAATGTATGAATATGTATTCGTATCTAAGTGTAACAGATATCGGACTTTCGAAAATCTGAGTAATAAAAACATATTCGAATACGAATTATAAATACAAACTGTGACGCGATGCTCGCATAAAATCACAATAAATCTGATTAAACCGACTCACTAAGCATCAAAAAAAAATCTTATTTAAATATTTTTAAAATATCAAATTCAACCCAAAAAGAACATCTTGCATATAAAGAAACGATACATAATTAAACCTAAAAAATTCAAATTTTTCAAACACGATTATCTTTTTAAATACGCTCATACAAAGCGTGATACACATACACACGGTCAATAGACGTTTTCCCCTATCTATGCGCATATCTATATATTTTTTTCACATGGTGGGTGGATCGTAGAGATCATCGTAGATCTCTAGATAGAGATAGATCCGAATAAACTTGTAAATTGGGGCCCTCCCCGAATAAATATCAATTCGTCCGGTCGGCGATCAAAGGGACACCGCTCCATGGTGTAAGGGCTCGTTCGCGCACGTTCACGGAAAAAGCCTTTTAATTTATTCTGGCGCGTTTTTTGTTCAGTTTTTCGCCGTTTTATTTGTTTTTTGAGCGTAAAATTGTGTCTCCGATCCGTGTGTGTGAATATAAAAAATCGTGCCGACACCATTAGCGATCGTGATGTGTTTTTTTATTCGGGGCGGCTTTGTAGTGATATTCGAAAATGTTCTGGTTGGTTAGCCATAATTTTGTTATATATTTTTTTGGATTTATATGCATAAGGTAGTAATTTTGTTTCAAAAATAAAACGAAACCTGAATAATTATCAAAATTTAAATCAGTTTTTTGTACAATATATTTTTATTATTTTTTTGGCAATCCACTCAAAACAAAGACCTCTTATTAACAATTTGAACCACCATTAAAAAACCAACAATTTCATATATTATTTTTAAGAATATGAAAACAAAACGACCTTTTTTATTAAAAACAATATGAATCCCGTACATATATAAGGGCGTAAGTGCAAAAAAATCCAAAATCGCTTTCATCCCAGAAATACGTTAAATATACCGATATTGACAAATGTTTCAAAATTTGGTCAAAGTCCCCATAATTGGTATTTAATTGTGTATATCTTTAACGAACTTGAATAAGTTGTATATGCTACTATGGGAATTTCTTGACAAATACAGTTACATCTCAAAATATTAAAAATGGCACTTACACTTTTATTCATATATGTGTTACGCTTCGTTTGTGAAATAGCTTAAATCGTGTATGATGCACAAAATTTTTGCGTTTTATACGAAAAATATATTGTAGTAAGATGGCGCTTTGCTGATTTTTCAAAAATAAACGCCTTCATTATTCGATATTTGAAATTATTTTTAATTGTTTTTCTTTCTACTAAAGAAAATTTAATATTGACAAAGCTTTCAATCAAGGTTTTTTTACCCTTAACTTCGTAAGTTGTAGTCGAAGTTACAATTGCATCCGAAATCCAAATCCCTCTAATTTATTCATTCAAAAATTATAGTATAACAATCAGAAAAAAATCTCAATCTAACCTAACCATTGACACTCCCAAAACACTACAAAAATTTAGATATCGATAAGAAAAAAATCCAAATTTTAATAAAAAAAAAAACAACAAAACACCATCCCACCCATTATCCCCATTCGTCACAAAACTATCCCGCATCGTCCACGAACCGACCAAACTCTGAAACACATACCAACCACCCACATCGACAATCCATCGATCACCATAGATCTCATCATCATCCTCCTACCCACCTTCACCACCCTCGCCCCGCACCCCCCCAGCGCCTTCGCCATCCCGCCCACCACACCGTCGCCGACACGACAACAATCGCCGACAGCAAGGTGGTAATGCGTGCCGTCGCTAAGGGGTTAACGTTGTGGTCGCCGAGCGATAGGCGTGTCGCTCGGCCCCACACCCCGCCCACCATCAGTCCAGCATGGCCGACCCGCAACATGGCCGACGCACGCAAGCCTACAAAACCCCATGACGATGACCGCAACCCGAGACCGAGGCCGAAGATGGTGTCCGCGATGGGAATGTGCGGGGGCGAAGGGGACGCCGCGGACGTTGCAGGGTTGATGATGATGATGGTGGGTTGGGGTGGTTGGGAGTTAGGGGTTTTGGTGGTCGCGGTTTGGGCTGGAGGGATGAGTGGAGCTTGGATTGTGTTGTGGAGGAATTTGAAGAGTCGTTGGGTGGGTTGGGGCAATGTGAAGAAATTTTGATTTTGTTCTGAAAGTTTTTTTTTGTAAATTGGGGAATGCACCAGTTGCCGATTAACGTGTTTGTAGTTGATCGTTTCTCAGATGGTTGATGGTTGGATTGGGTCAATGTGAAGAAATGTTGATTTTGTTCTGAAAATTTTTTCATAAATTTGATAATGCACCAGTTAGCGATCATGGATTTGTAGTTGATCGTTTCTTAGAAAAATTTAAATAATACGGTTTTGAAATGTTTTAAACTTTCGGGAAGGATGCGATAGATAAGCAGTAATGTCTACTAATTCAACATCAAAACACGCTTACTTGAATTAGATTGTAGATCGAAACGGTGGATGATTGATTTCATCAATATTTTTTTCTAGCCTTGAAACTGTAATTTTCTATTTATATTTATTTTTTTGCTCTAATTAATTACAATAATTTCAAGATTTTAGTACGTTCATATCAACGTTAAATAATTTTGTTCTTTATTTTTATTTTTTTTTTACGAAAAATATTCATCAAACATGTACGAGAGTCCCATTCAAGGAAGCCATGTAAGTATGATACGTATATTTGTGATTTTCTGTTCAATTAATTGTTCAGTTTTATGGTCCTATGCCATCGCAAAATGAAAAATATTGTTTTATTACCAATTTTAATTTGGGTCAATGGTGGATTTGTTTTGCAAGGAATTCAAGGCATTGAAATTTTCAGATCTTCCTCTTATATGAAAAGTTATGAAATTTGTCTTCAAAATTACGTAAGTCAATATCATTTTCAGTTTCAGCAAATTTTTAATGCATGTATTAATTTCATCACTAGGATTATATTGAATAATAACTATAAAGTACTTAAAATATTTTTTATAAACATTAATTTTAGTAGTGAATTTCAGTCACGAGTTTGTTATTGATATAGAAAATAATTAAGTAAATCTTCACTTCTGTTTCTGTTTCAGATTCTATATTATTTCTACAGCTATTTTTTAAGAACTCAACATTTTCTCAGTCTTTATTAATATATCAACAGAATTATGATGATTATTACGACTGCACTTTGATCATGAATCAATAATTTTGATATTACCCGTAGATAAATAGTGTCTATTACATCGACCAATGATATTTACACATATGAAAATTGGTGACTAAGTACATGCTGATAAATAATAAGTTCATTTGTAATATCTTAATAATAAGGTACTTATATTTAAAATGAAAACTTTTTACGTATAATTGAAAATATAATATTTTATAAATCACAATTTTCATTTTATTGAAATTTCAGGATCGTAAAATGTATTATGTATTGAAGCTTACAATTTGAAAGCGACATCGACAAAAACTTCGACAAGGATGAAAAAGTGCTTGCGATCGAAAAACGCGTCGTTCCGGCCTCTGTTTAATAACACGACGGATAAATATAACGACGAACGATGATGTGAAAAACGACGGAGAGAAAATCTCGCCAAAAGGTTTCACCGGCGAGGGGAATATAAGAAAAGAAAAATACTTTGTCCCGTTTTGCGGAAAATCGCGACGGTTTTCGCGCCATCCACGAATTTCCCGCCTGCGGCGACGGATTGTTCCGATTTTCTCGAACAACAAATCCGAATTCCCCGAAGGAAAAATGAAGAGTTCGCATTCAACCCCCGCAATAGAAGTTTACAATTAATTAATAGACGGCGATGGTCTCTCTTTCTTTCGTTTTATTTTTTCGCCGATTCCACTTACCATTTCCTACGGCCTACGGAGAAGAAACGGACGAACTAATTTGCAAACACCCTTAAACTTATTAATGGATTTAATTGCTTCGAATCTTCTTTTGGTATTCTCTTCTCTTTTGCGAATCTCTTTACACATTTACAATATGTATTATATAACATCTACTATTTAATTAAAAATATTATAAAAAATAATTTGATATCAAACTCACAAAATTTTCACAACATCGTTACAATTTCATCGCCAATTTCATAGTTAATCCGGTTCTTAAATCATATCGGATGACTCAGCAATATGACCAGAATACAATACGATTCAAAAAACCGAAGTCCGAAATAAAATCGAAGTAAAACGAAAGATCAAAAACCGCATCCGTCCGATTGGAACGATCGATCGATCGATAAGAGCGGGCGCGCGCTTCGACACAGTCCCAATTAAAAAGCGCGGGGGCGCCTCAATTAAAAACCGCCGACAATTCGATCCGAAATGAAGAATTTCTTTTCGGAAAATTTCCGTGTCCACGCGATCTTATCGTGGAAACGATCTTGAGATCTGAGAGAGTTTCATATGCCGATTCTAAGACGAGCTTTGACGGTATACTATCAGAAAAGACTATGTTTGAATCGATCGCATATTTTATGTAGGGAAGACTTGTCCAAGTCCGTTACACGTCTAATTCCATGATGGTTTGAATAAAGTTGTTTTTTTTAATAATATAAGTATTTTTGAGAACTATATTTATTGAAAACTTGCCAGTAAATACACGAATACATGCTGATAAAATTTAGTAATAATCGTCCACGTGTGATGCTAGTATAAACATGTTTTGCGATGATTTTCGGTGTTTTCATATTTACGTGTCTCAGATTTGATTATTTTAGGAGACGTCACACAAAATTGGTAATGAGTTACATCTAAATGATGGTTCGATGAAAAAGAAGGCTGATGCTTTATGATTCATCATCATCATCATTACTATCGACCCGTTGTGTGTCTACTGCAGGACAAGGTCTCCCCATCAAATATTATAATTATAAGCTTTTTTTAAATATTTTATAATAGAATACAAGATAATGACAAATGAGTGCTAATTTTTGTAATAAATGTTTAGAATTTAAAATTTTAGATAAAAAATATCCAAATTAAAAATTACATTATACTTTATCATCATTATCAATATCAACCATAAAACGACTACTGCAGTATAAGATATTATACTTATCATCATCATCATCAACATGAACATCCAATGCAGGATGAAGTTTTGTCAGCTAACGTTGACAGTTTGGGCGGTACCTTATCACGTGTGCCCACCACGCATCGATAAGAGGCAGGGAACATAAGATCCAACTCCTCCCCATGCCAGCAGAGAAGGCTCTCGGACCATCGGAGCGCGAATCTATATGTCTAAATCCAGCCGCTGCTCAGTAAGCATATCGCAATGATAACCAGTGAGACAGACGAGGCAGAAACTGAGCAGATTGCGTCCTCTCTGCCCGCTTTTGATCGCGTGGTCTCCAGCTGACATCGGAGGCTAACCCGATGGCCCTAATTATACTTATATGGAAAAAAATATAAAATACAACCAAATCTACAAACATTTTTGAGCATTAGACCAACTATTCTAATTATCATTAATTTCGCACAAAAAACTTGCATAATTGCATTCAAATTTAAGCATCAAAGCGAAATAGTGACATTAAAAATAAACCGAATTAAAATTCTTACACAAATTCAACCAACATATTTCCATTCATCAAAAAAACCTTCGTCCGAAGATAAAATTGCACTTAAACATACAAACAAGACGGTTTTTAATTAAAGCCCTCAGCGAGATTCCCTCACGTCCTTAAAGGCGGCCACAACATTCGAACATCGGCAATGGAAACCCGCCCACACCGGCCGCCCTAGCCGCCTACGTCGACGGCGAAGGGTGCATTGCTGGCCTTTTGGCGGCTCGCCGACAAAGGGCGGGCAGGTGCGACAGATAAGCGGGCACCGAATTTACATCGGATCGACAGAAACGATCTTGTCGCGTTTGTATTGTGTGTATGTGCCGTCGAAAAGGATCTATGGTGTGTGTCCGTGGTCGTATGGTGTGGATCGGAAATTGTGAGTTGGAGGTTTGATGTTGAGTGTGGGGAAGGTTGTGATTAAATATAGTGTTAATAATTTATGAAAACAATGAATTTTCGAGTATGTGGGATTTTTTTTATATTTGGGATCGTCACTTTAAAATTGAAAAAGTCAGCACACAAGTTCAAAAATATTACGTAAATTCTGATCAGATTTCTATGAACTGAAAAAAACTTAAATTGAAATGATTACGACAGTATAAACTTATGTATTCAAGATATTATAATGTCATATCGATTTGTTAATATTTTTTAAAAATACGTTATACAAAATTGTTTGAAATTATAAATGCAAATAAATGCTTTTTTTTTAATTTTGAGTTTTTAATTATAAAACTTCAAATCATCAGAGTTCTTAATATATAATGTATTTTTTGTGTTATGTTTTTTTACCGTACATGGTTTATATTTTATGCAGAAAATGTCTTTTAATGAACACTCATTTTACAAATCTAATTTTCCATGAAACGAAAATAAACTCAAACATCGTTGAAGATCTAAAGAATTCGCCGAATGTGGTAGAATATGAAAAAAATTGACAAGACATCAATGACGGATTAATAAAGTCCCATTTTCTGTACCACCTTGTATTCGGTGGATAAAGCCTTTGAAGGTTTCGAGGATCAAAGAAAAGGTGGGCACCTGCGCGCGCCTATGTCGCCCCAGATTAACGCATGGATTGTTGTTTTCCCATCGACAAATTGGTAATTTATTCAAAAAAAAAAAAAAACGTAAGAATACAAAATAATATGTTTGATTAAAATTATATGCCGAAATCAGCGATAAAAGGATATCCATGCCAATTTCACGCTCATTATGATTCACCGAGAGATCAACAAACGAACCGCTTCTTCGGTTGACAATTCGAGAGCGTATCAGTGAGAGAAAAAAACTCGTATGAATAATTAAATGTATTTTTTTTTTCAGTATATTATACACTGACTATGATTCGATTCGAGACCGGAAAAGCGTTTAGATACAAAAGTCATTATCGTGAATCGGACGGCGAGTCAAACGCGCCGATTACCATACACCGAACATTGTATGTGGCTCAGACTACTAACCTTATAATTACAAATAATTAAAAAAATCTCACTCAAACACATACGATTAATTTAATAATAAATTTTTAATGTGTTTGAAACATTTCGTAATTATATCCATACATTTAGAATTATTCAATATTGTTTTGTATGATTTATCAAATGGAAATTTTTATTTGAATCAGTTGATTCCTTGATCATTTTTAATTTTTCAAACGTGATATATTTATGTGAAGTTGTTGAGTTTTCATTCTAGGTTTTCGTCTTTTGAGTGTGTCGACAATTTTTATTGGGTTGCGTACGAAGCAGCTACCTTTTACTTTTCGGCGACCGATTAAATTCTGATCGCGCTAATAGCACCTTACTGACATTCCAAAGGTTTATTTGGTGGGTGGCCTCTACCCCTCCTCTCTTTTCGGTTTCCCTATTCTAACCATCCATGTTAATTATTGACACTAATTTTATTTTAATTCTTTTTTTCGGTACGTATTCATTCATTGAGAATTTTATTCTCTTTAAAAATCGTTCGAATAAAATATTTTCGTCTCATCTAAAATAAACAAATGCGTTATCATATCACGATCAAAGTATTTTTATTTTATCGGAAAGTTTAAATATGAGTTTTTTTTAATCATTTTGTAATCTAAATCAAAAGATTAAAACTTAATATTCTTAGACATAAAACCACTATTTAACATAATTACTTTTTTTTAATGTTATTTCTGACCGGATTATTTTTATTTTTCGTTTTCAACTTGGTTTGTTTTTCATGTCATATTTCATTTATAATATTTTAATTGCGTATATTATATTTTCACGATAATTCTCTAATAATTTTTTTTCACTATTAATTTTTATACATTTTAAAACTATGAAATATATAATCCGTTCAATTGACAAAACGATCCTAATAACATTTTAAAAATCGAACCATTTTAAAACCACACACATCGCAAAGGCCACAATTCAAAAAATTCGCATACACGAATCGGCGCCATAAGCGATCCCATTTAATTCGCACCCACATCAGTCGACTCACACAAAAACCATAGAAAGTCACGAATCGAAGGAGCCCCAGGACAATTCGAGCCACAAGATCTTGTGTGAGGAACGGGTCATTTGTAACCGTCACGGGGCCATGGGAACCCATGAATGAACCCGGGGCCATTGTCTCGCGGGACTCTTTTCCCTCGCACACGCTCCTCTCGTATACTTTTGTACGCTTTCGAGCATTTTTGTGTATGTTCATTTTGATTTTTTGTGGGTCTCTGGATGGCGGTCGACACAAAACGTATAATTAATTATCGAGCGGCGGATCTGATGGCGGTGGGCGCCTCGTCCGTGTTTCCTGCAGGACAATCGTCCGGACAGGATCCTTCTTTGCCCTATAAAACCCGAACGATTCGGTCAAAGCAGGGTCGCATCGGTTTTGGGTTTTGAAAATGGTGGGTGATTTTTTTTTCGGCCGAAAGTTTTATGGTTTGTTTGATGTCGTTGAAGTCTGGTATATGATGTGAATAGTGTGTCAATTTTCTTGTATTTTTTTTAATTAGCTTTTGCTTTTGGGATAATTAATAAACTGCTTATGATTGTTATGTATTGATGACGTTGTTGTTTAAGGCTGTCGTAGATGATGTGAATAGTGTTTATCCGCGATAGTTTATTAATAAGCGATTGTTTATGATTGTTGTGCATTGATGTCGTTGTCGTTTAAGACTGTCGTAGTTGATGTGAATAGTGTGTTGAGTTTGTTGTTATATTTTCTTAATTAACTTTTGCTTTTGTAATAATAAATAAACGGCTGGGTATGATTATTATGTATTTAATGATAATTTTCTCACACGGTGTATATTATATCAAGTGCGAAAATGTTTAAAAATAAACAAAGTTGTAGAGCTGATATTTTAAGTTTGATTGTAATTGTTTTTATTTTTTTTATCAAATAGTTTTACAAAAATTCTCATAAAAATGGATATTTTTATAGAAAAATTGCATAAAATTTGCATTAATTTGAAACAACAACAATAGCAAAAATTACTTAAATCGGAAAAAAATTATCTTCTAAATAAAAAAATATAATAAAGTTTTCACCTAAACTGATTATCAAAATTAAGCGATACGCGATCATTCGATGAACACAAATCTAATTACAAGATCATTTCATCATCCAAAAACTATAAAACAACTCATCTAATCATTATAACATTCTAACACACAAAACAATCAGCATACACAAAAACCAAAACACACCCACAAAACACAATTCCAACAACAAACTCCCACAAAAATTTACAAAACTCAAAACGAACAGAACACCTCAAATACACCCCTGCTCCATCCAAGACACAATAAATAAATATACGTGTATTTGGGGGCCGTCGTGTAAAAACCGGAGGCGAGTCTCGAGACCTCTTTAACGGCGACACATCTCTAGACCAGTGTCGCGGATAACGCGGGACCACTCTCCAACCTACAACAATAATAACAGCCACCGATTGTTATCGACGAATAAATCGGGCCTGGCGACGGGCCTCGTTGCGAGAAATTGAAAGAAAAAAATGCCGTGAAAATAAGGCAATAAAAGCCGTGAAAAATGAACGGTCGAAACGCGTCGAGAGGTTGCGGGGTTATGAGTTTTGGGTTTCATTCATGGTTTTCGGTTTTGTTCATTGATGGAATCGATTTGTGGTGTATGGGATTTGGAAATTGTTGTTGTTTGGTGTTTTGTATTTTTTTGATTTTTTTAATCTAGTATATTACGTATTTAGTTGTGTAGTAAAAAATTTTGATTCAAAATTCGATGTTATCTGACGACATAATACTGAAATTGCTTTGTTGTATTATTTTGAATATATTTTTTTCCTTTTAGTTTTGGCGTGAGAAACGTTAAATCTCGGCGCTTTGTGTCACCATTATTGTTATAGGTGCGGATAAAAAGTGACCTAATGTTTCAGGGTTTACAAAATATTCAAATAATTAAAAAATTATACAAAACATTATTCTTTACAGTATGTATCAGCTCCGATTTAAATTGCACAAAGATAACAATTAGTAAAATTCAACGCGATTAAACTTCAAACATTAAGCCATTTAGCAAAAGATGTTTTCATTATTCAACACTTCGGAAGTAAATGAATAGTTTCAACCATTTCGATCCCATTATAAACTTCATATATACTCCATATGATGATAATGATGACGGAAATTCACCAAATTGTTTAAATATAACGAAAAAATTCGAAAACCCTGTTTCTAGAGGCGCCGAAGCGCGAACATCACCAATGAGACAGGTCCTTAGGTCTCGGATCCTGAGACACGTTTATAATTTATAACGACAATCCTGTGGCGCGTCGATCACACCGACGACAGATTTACGACGGAGGCCCTCAGCTTTGTGACTGAAATTATCGAAAATAAAAACAGGCTAGCCAACGGGCGAAAAAAAATCACGGAACGCCGGCTCCAGAAGTGTTTTTCGAACGTGACATCTGCCCGGGAATCGATCGATAGATCTTATCTGGATCCGAAATTGGTATATCATTGTTGAGAGTCCCCGCTAGAATATTATTATAACATAATACGTGTATAATATAATATAATAACGTGAAAAACCGACAGGAAGTTCGCACTAGAGCGATGTCAACCTTTCTCAGAGCTTGGGTGCTCGTCATATTTTTCGCGTATTTTTTTTTATTCGCACGAACGATTTTTCATTTCGGGAATATTATATTCGTATTATTATTCTATGGTTATGTTCGATTGAGGTGTGTTATTAAATTGGCAATTTTTTTGTTGAAGTTTTCTTTTTATTCTATTTAAATGTGAGTTTATTCTTGGTGCTAACAATTTTTACTAAAAATCATCATCATCACTCTCATCGGACAAATCAATTATTATTGATCATCAAAGTTAAGTAACAGTTGATGCTTACAGTTATAGTTTTCTGCTCCCAAAAAGTTTTTGAAGTTTTAATGGCATTTAAAAGGTGTTCTGCGATAAACATTATCATATATTGCACAAAAATAAAAATTATTATTTGAATAAGTATTAAAAATCTGATGATAGAATGCACGAAAAAAAACTCTCGTCCGTTCTACATATTATGAATTGCATACGGATTTGAATTTGAAAAAAATTATACAAAAGCATTGTATATCACCTGGCTTTACACCATATGCACAATAAAAACGACCTTATTTCGAGAACGTACATATAATAAATTTATTATATTAGAATATAATACATAGCGTATTGAATCGGCACAAAGCTTCAATCACAAATTGGATTTGCAGATGTCACCCGTACACACGATTATTACACACATTGTCATATTCGAAAACGTCAAAGGGACGTCAAAAAGGAAAGGATTACGAATTAGCCGACGATTTAAGGACACTGTATGCATTGTGCACTTCGCATCCTCGCATCCTTTGAGGATTACACGTGTACAAACAACGCGATTCTCATAATCTCGGAAAAGTATATTGTTTGTCTATTTTTTTTTTCGATATTTCGACTGTTCGTGAATATTTCGTTTAGTTTTTATTTATATTCGTCGTCTGCTGTAACTCGGGGCGCTGTTGTGTGGAGTATTCGTCGGGGAGAATATGAATGTAACAAACTTATGGTGTTGAAAACACAACTATTGTACGTTCGTTCCTTCCACGAATAAAAGAGTAATATAGCTCTGAGTGAGAGCTGTAAACAGAGGGCGCGCTTGATATGCAAATTAACTAAAACGATACATTTCTTGCGATGATGTTGTCAACCTTTGGTACTTCTATCTTCTTATTTTTATTTTATAAATATATTAGATTGATTTGTGAAATATAATATCAAAATTATATTCATTCCAGTCTATATAACATCTATTGTAAGATAAAGTCTTTCATCTGATAATCATCTGAAATTCGAGCATTTTATCTATAGATGAGTTTGAAAATTAAAAAATTAAGTGGTCTCAGAACAACAATACGTGCATAACAATGTCGATATATATCAATTAGGAATGTCATACCAGTAAGCCAGTTAACTGATTTACCGGTAAATAGCCCAAATAACAATTCGGTAATTTACCGGTAATTTTTTTTTTAAGTCGGTTTTTGTAAGTGTACGATATTTTTGGCTCTTTTTTTATTTTTTAATATTTTCCCCGTTTTCATTTAAATTTCAGTTTATCAGAAATTAGCAAAAACTTACCGGATTATCGTTAAATGAAAATTACAGTAAATCTGACCACCCTAATATAAACATGTTGACAAATAAAATTTGTTTTATAAAGTTGTATACATTACTGACTGTATATGTATTTTGAAAACTATCAAATTTTATTTTCAAACTCACTCATTTTTTTATCAAAAATTTTTTTCAGTAAATCCTTCAATTCGTTTACCTCCATCCTCGATACTTTAATTGAAATTGGTTTAGCGAAAAAAGTTTGGCGACACACTCGAAAACGGGAAGCGGCCGCAGTTTTATGCAGTGCACAGCGAGTTGCACTAAAACTAACCGAAAGTTACACAGCGAGACCGTAATATATGTACGTACTACTCGCATTTCACATACTTCATTTGCCGCAATATAACACACAAGTACGCACACATACACACGTAAGCGGAGGCTCACACGGAACCCCCTTGTATGATATAAAACCAGCGTTTGCCAAACAGAAAAATCGCGAGGAGAAAATTGAAGCGGGATCTTCCCGCACCCCGTCCGGGAGGTGGGTTGTGTATTTCTTCAAAAATGCGAGCGCTTCTTACATCAGGGGTGGAGTAGGGGGTTGTTAGGGGGAGAGGGTCGGTTTAGGGTGGTGGTTGTTTTATTTCACAACATCTCGTCGCTTGCTCTGTAGCGATACAATAATATCCGAGTTGACACCTCTGGCTTGGCGGACTCGGGGATGTAGTCGATTCGGCGTAGGAAATATTATGTTTATTAAGAAATAAATAATTTTTTTTTATCAATTTCTGTTTTATAATATGAATTTTTAATCAAAATTGTTGAAAGAAATGAGAGATAGTGTTTTTTGTTGTATTTGTTTAAAGCCCTGCTTGTTACGTACAAGGCTAATGAGAATCAGATTATTTGTGAAAAAAAGTAAAAATTTAAAATTTAAATTTTATAGGATTTATATTAAGTATTTTGTATTCTTCTGATCACTCATAATCACAAAATAAGTACACTTGGGTCTCGTATAACACAAAAATGATTCCACAAAAATGTCGTGTAATATAAATCCGTGTTATACGAGGTTTGAAGTCCATACAAAATTGGGGGTTTCGTTCCGAAAAAATATCAAAGTATAATATGAGTTCTTGTTTTAATAAATAATACAAATAAATATACATTTATGTATTTAGATGAAATGCATTATAGGTGCTTACATTAAGTACCTTAATGTGTTTCACGCGTATTTTATGCATCATAAGTCCGCAAATTAGATTTCTCAATGAATTTCGCGTATAGTTTTTATGTGTGTTGCGAGGTTGTTTTTAACGATTTTAACGAAACATTTTCCCTTAGATCATCTAAATTTGCACATTTTAACAGTTTGTATGGCAAAAGCTACTACTGTACAACATATAAATCCGAAACTCGGTTAAAATAAAAATTCGGTTAAAAATTGATAAATATAAATTCAAAACTACACGCGAAATTCTTTAAAAAAATAATAATTTACTCGCTTATAATAATACATGAATTTAAACAATCAATTTAAACACTCATAATACATTTTCATTGAAGTTAAAATGCAAATTTGTTAATAAATATTTTATGCATTATACCTAAGCAAAGCACTACCTAATTCATTTTCAATTATTTTTTTCTCCAAAACCTTATTACATAAAACGCATTGCACAAAAATAAATCACAATTAATCAACCATATTATATCAAAACCATGCTATATGAATCCGAGCACTTAATTAAAATCCACAAACACTTCGAAAGACAAAGAAATCTTCGGAAGCAGACGCTCCATTGAAGCAGAATGCTCCCATGTCCGACTTCCGAGCCGGGTATAGGGTGTGCGATGTCAGCGGGAGGTCCATGGGACGGGAGAGTCCTCAACATCCCCAAAAAGGGAAGAAGAAGGAAGCAGCACTGAAAACAAAATGAAAATTGTGTCAGCGGCGAAGCTTGTTCGCGATACACACACCCCCGCGGCCAACTGTTACCTGAAGGCGCCCCCTCAGGTTCCTCGTTGGAGTTTCTTCGCTTTTCATATTGTTGGATTGTGTTTGATGAAACCGCGATGTGGGATTCTGTGATCTTTTAAATGTCTTGATTGCGAAATTTGAATGTTTGAAATTTTTTTGTGTTCAAAAGTTCTTTCAGTTGCAGTAGAATCTTGATTGGTTGGAATAAATGGGGATTGAGATGGTCCGGTTAGCAAAAATTCGGATGATTGAGACAAGATAAAAAATTACATCTAATCCTCTTTTTATATGGGGGATACGATCCAGAGATTACTGTGTAAAAAATGTATGGTGACCATACAAAAATTGGTGATAGGTTCCGTCACTATATTTGGATAGAACTTCCATCCAAATGTACTTATAAAAAATGTGCAACGTGAAAAATTTTCGCTATGTAAAATCATCAAAAGACATCGAAGTTTTTTTTATTTAATAATTATAATTACATACATATAATTATATCAGTATACTGGCTTGCACCGAATCTTTCCATTGTGACATGATAATACATATTTTTATACTGTGTTAAAGTGAAAAATCCGTGTAAAAAAATAATCGATTCTTCTTCCTTGAACTGTGTTATTTTGGAACCGTGAAAAAAGAGGATTGGGTGTATATCAAATAAAAATTATGAATTTATTAGAAATTAAATTAAATTAATTATAGAAATTTTTGGTATGCATAATTATGCACACAATCTGTAAGTATTTTTAAAACATATTTACAGTTGATTTATTTTTACTATTTTTGGTTATTTGATACGGGAAAATTTTGTGAATATAACATAAAATCATCGTGGTTGTGTATTCATCGGTTCCCACGATAATAATTAATGAAGTCATAATTTTTAACGCCATCTTTGAGAAGATTTTTAAACTCCAAATTTTTTAAACATATTGTTTTATTCTGTATAAAATAATTGTATCAGTGACATCCCGACATCATAAATTGGACAATGACTAATGGCGATAAATTTAGTAATAAATATTTTCTCAATAAAAAGATATTTACAAAATTTTCTCAATAAAAACATATACAAAAAAATTAACAAAAGTATTTGTGTTTCGGAGTAAATTTATGACATAAAAATATAATTTTAAATATCTATCTATAATTATTAAAAACCATTTGAACTTCGAACTTTATTTCTAGAAAAAGAAACATTTTGAACTTTGCCTAACAGCGGCACATCGCAACTTCACTGATCCGAACAATAGAGGTTCCACTGTACCTAATTTTTAACAACAACGATCGAAACGATTGAACTCCCGATTGACAGTGGAAAACGCTTTCGACGGTACACATACTGGGACAGCGTTTAACAATTTAACTGCAATACGATTGTGTTAATTACTCGATCGGCCATGTGACGGTCGTCAATTAGCTCGGTGGAACAATGCCCTCGCGGGACAATGGGCATTTATGTGTGCCCAGTTCGGCCCATAGTGGTGTGTCAATCACACTAGAGTGTTTCGAGCGGTCTGCAGGACACTTCTAGACTGAATTGTTGTCATTTGTGATCCCGCGATTCCAATTTCGATCAGTTGTGCGCTTCGTTTTTGCGATGATATAGCGTGAAATTTGTATTGTGAAATTTGATATGTTGAAGTTCAAAGGTTTGATTTGATAAAGGATTTTTTGTATTATAGTACAAAGAATGATGGTTTTGGCTGAAATAATTAATGCGATTATAAACCTTTTAATACATAGTTTATGTGGTATTATTATCAGTGTTGTGAAATATCTATTTGTGATTTTATAACAATTTGAAAATTCAAAAATTCAAAATTCATAGAAATCACTCGATTCAAAATTTCAAATTGGCATAAAATCACAATTAGATATTTCACAATGCTGATACGACATAAACTAGGTTTCAAAAAGTTTATAATAGCATTAATTATTTTTTAATAACGAATTCTGCTTACGAATTAAAAACATTTTCTTAGAATTTTTTGAGCTCTACTGCTGCGGGCAGCACATAAAATATAATAGTACTAATTCTGTTAATCAAATTATCTCTAAAACAGTTACTTTTATAAATAAATATTACAATATATTTTTTGTAGAAAATTTTTTAAGTTACCAATTTGAGGCACAATATTTTTCGGTGAAACTACAGTTAATGAGATATTTAAGAAAAACCGTTTCCGGTAACTATTGACCTTACACAAAATTTTAAGCTAACCTCTGATAGATACCAACTTTTTACGTTTTGTAAAAGAATCAAAATATCACATTCCTGTGGTTTTCTTTCAGATTTTACAATTTTTCGTCTTTATTCCCTGGACTGTTAGTCGCCAATCGTTTCAAGATTTCTTCAAACATCTGAGTAGCTAAAACTGACCGACTGTGAGACTACTTTCACAAAGTCACTTAACTAGCACTTTAAAATAATTTTTTTTTTTGGTTTCGAAGCAATAAATCTCCAGAGAGTAAATTAAATGAACTTCAATTTGATTTCAATTCAACCTCTTCGTTTAAACGATTTACTTAAATCGTTCGTTTTAAGTATAAGTTTATTTACACTATTCTATATAAGTTTATCGACAGATACTATTCATTAAAATAGACAAGGACTTTCGCAACACTTTATATATGAAACGATGGATTCTTGCTCACTCTAAAACGGTAACATCCAACAGATATAGAACGTCGAAATCGAAAATAGAAGAGCAGCGAAACACGTATCGGTGGCTGTTGAACCGAATTGTTGGCGTCGCTGAAAACGTTCTTTTCAGCGAACAACAACCAACTAACACGTCGACCTTTCGAGAATGCAAAGCGGACATTTCGATACATGTTCACTATTTAGATTTACGATTTAGAATTTTCCGAATGCCATTAGACGATTTACAGATGGACGGTGTTTGTTTTTTCAGAATGTCGACATTCGACCGCCTACTTGTTTGTTTGTGTATACGGAAATTGTTGATGATTATCGTTGATTTTTCAAAGGTATGAATAAATGGTCGCCGGTTGTTTTGAAAAATGTAACGATTATTGTACCCAAATGAGTTTGCTTATTAAAATTCCATGAATGTCACGCGCTTTTTTTCAAATCTTATTAAAAACCACGTTCGAATTCTATTCAAATATATTTTAAATTCGAAAAATTAAATATAAATTATCACTGATTTAAATGTCAGTATCGATTTCCAATTTCCCTATTAATTAAATTACTAAAATTTTATTAGAATCTGATAATGTATCATTAGACGCCTCCATTGGCATATCTGTTAAAAAATTCGATCGAATCTAAATTTGATTTCGACGATAAAAAAAACAAAATTTATAATATCCAACAGATTTGTATTCAAATTAATACATCGAAAAAAGGATCGAGATTAAAAATGAAATCGTGCACAGCACGAATCGATCGTGAGAGAACGATGAATCGCGAATTAAAGGGTTCGAAGGCGTTAAAGCGGGCGTTAAATCTCCGAAAGGCGGCTAGGGCGGGGGTGGGCGGCTCTCGCAAACGACGGTTTTGCGGCTGAAAACCTCGACGAAGCGGTTTTCATAGATCTGTCACTCGGGGGCTGAAGGGCGGCTTGGGCGGAACGGGCGCGGTGGGCGGCAAAAGGGAAAATCGGAAAAGGCGGTCGATTAAGCCTGAGGGATGAGCGGGAAACGTGTACGTAAGAAAATCTTAGCAGGTTCGATTTTGGGAAAAAGTATTGTGAGAAAAATTGTATCGATTGTAAAGATTTATATATAAAAAAAAAATTGTTTTGATGTGTAAAAGTCCATTTTAATAACTAGAAAGTATTTTCATTAAAATTTTGTATATTTTTTTTATTTATTAGGTCAATGCATAAATTACATCGTATTTTTTTGATGGTCAAATATTTTTTTCCTTTCTATGAATCGATGAATAACATCTGTGTTCAAACTGTTCTATTATGTGGAGAATATTTCCTTTTCAGTAACCGTTTAGTTTTGATCTAGCTAATGAACAATAAACTGCATTCACGGAATTTTTCATTTTATAAATTTTGTAAAAATAATAATGCGACCGCATAAAAAAAACTTGTAATGTGTAAAACTTGTAATGTGTGATACAGATAATAGAGATATAGTTAACGTTAGAATCGCTCGGTTATCGTTTTCAAAATTCTGATTTGGGAATTTTTCATTAATTGATTAACACATGTCTCTGGCTCCAATTTAAAATATCAATAAGTTCATGTTAAAGATACGAGTCAACCAATAAAGAAAGTACGACATCTCCATCACAACGCTTTGGTTTCAAAATACGATGCTTGATAAAAAAAATTAAGATGAAACTTTTGCATTAATTTAATAGTTCAAAAAAATAATGTACCAATTTGATTATATAAAAGAAAACAGCGATCGTAACAATTCGGGGTGAAACGCTTTCATTTTCAAATCTCGCTGAAGAAAGTAAATTTATACTGCACGAATCCTCTCCCTTTTTTTTCTGTACGAAGAGAAATACCATGAAATCCATTAAAAAGTATTATTCATTTTCCTTAATTCCGTGCCACTTCGGTATAAATCCGGGCCGGTCCGCTTGGATATCTCGTCCACACTTCGCCGGGGATCCTTTATTAATAAAATTGCACAGAAATAAGCCCATCGTCCTACCCCAAAAGCCGGAACCCTAAAAGCCCTAGAATGAATCCTGTAAAAAAGAAGACCGGTCACCTCCCGGGAGGGGTGCTGCTGAAAAAGCACCCATCGGTAATAAGAAGCTCTCCTTACAAATTCAACGGATCGCTAAAAAAGAAAAAAATGCATAAAATATACAATATCCTTCTTTTATTGTTTATTATTACGAATTAGGATATTTGGGGTTGTGCTTTGTACGTTTTAAATTTATAATGTAATGAATAATAAATTTTGTTGAATCAAGTAAGATTAATGTGATTATAGTGTAATGTAGTATGCGAAATGTCGATCAATTAAGCAATTCCAAGCAAATTGTCCATAGAGATTTAAGCGAGAGAGTAGCATCCAACGTCCATACAACGTGAATAGCATGACTAAAGCCCGCGCCCCATTGCGCATGCACAATGGAAGCTGATTCCGAATCAGAATCCGCCACTCTTGCGCAAAATACAAGCTAAATGGCTATATTTCCTTAGTACAATAGGGTCTGTTTTTATGCGATTTTGAAGTTATGAGGTTTTCAAAAATAATGGGACCTATCCCTCATTTTTCCATAGGGGACAAAGCTTTTTCATAAAGCCAAGTTCATAAACCATGCCGATTATTATCGTTTAGTGATGACAGTTCTGATATACATATGTTCATAAATATGTATGCTGACTGATAACGATAATTTGTACGGTTATCGTGTAAAATAGACTTTAATAAAACAATTCTAACAATAAGATTAATATGTATAGATTTTATTTTTAAGAATTTTTAATAAACTTTTTTTATGCGATTTTGTTACATTCTATCACATTGATTTGAAGTTATGCGGTTTTTAAAAATAATGGAACCTAACCCTCAATTTTCTATGTAGTTCAAGTCTTTTTTTATGCGAATTTTTTATATGCGACTCTCCGTAGAACGTATCTATCGCATAAAAACATACCCAAATGTATATCATAATCACTTAACTAAAAATATAACAAAGAAAAATAAAACCATAATAAAATATACTTGACGTGAAATTTAAGGGATGAACTGCATCCACAGCATCTATGAACCCCACGCCACTGCTAAAGATATACATTAAAATTTAAACAAAAATAATAATTAATTAAAATTTTAAACTTTCAAACATTTGATCAAATACTATATTAAACGCATATTAATCAAAACTCCCTCCAAAAAAACAAAAACACCCAACCAAAATTAGAACCCGAAATCCGAACAGCACCGAAAAGAAACCTTATAAAAAAACGAATCGTGTATATTAAATGTAAGTGCGTAAGTTAAAATCGCATTATCGAGGGGAAGTCCCGGGGATCAGAGCGGAGAGATGAAATGCTCGGCGAAAATCTTTGTAACGGCATTATAAGGTTTAAGCGGGCGCGAATAAAACGAACGGCCCTACGAAGGGCGTAATGCGAGACCCGGCCTTTGCGAATTTTACGCGCACTAAAAGAAAAACCAGTAATGAAACGCGCCGCGGCGAGGCTTAATTTTTATAGAGTTTTCCGGAGGCTCTTTTTTTCGGCTCGTTTTCCGCCCAAGGGTGCCCGGTTTAGTGGGCGGTCGGGTTCGGCTTTTCCCCCCGGATTTTTCGGTAAATTGTTTCTGTTTTGTGTGTGATTCGAATTTATATGTATTGTTTCGGGGGTTTCTTATGATTGGGGGTTTTTTAATGCGTTGACCTTATTGTTGAATGGTCGTGAAGTTTGGATTGGATTATATTCGTGCGCTTGAATGGCGTTGGATGGTTTTGAAATTTGGGTTTGAATCTTATATTTTAAATGAATAAGAATTGAATTTGTAAAATCGTACAAAGTGAATGTTCATAATTTGATGAATATTATTAGTAGGGACCCAAATGATGGTTCGGTAAATTACCGATAATTTTTTAATTTTCATCGGTTTTTATTTGATTGTTTTTTTTTTGGAAAATATTTTTGAAGAAAGGTTTACGTTTTTTTTTTGTTTTTCGTTATTTTTTCGGTTTTCCCGGTTTTTATGCAAAATTTAATTTACCGGTAATTAGTAAAAAAATTACCAGATTACTGGTAAATGAAAATTATAGTAAATTCGACCTCCCTAATCATTAGAAATCATTCTATACATGTTGCTTAATATTTTTTCCACACCGTTAATTCATACAAAGCGTTATATGTGTAAATAAAAAATATGTATATTTCCAACAACTCATCAAGTATTAAAAATATATTTAACAATGAGATTTAAACAATAATTTCTCACTATCAATGAATTCATGCCCGTTCATTCACAAATCAAAATTTTAGACATTAACATATAAAATATACTTTCACTGTGAATATATAATACAATCACCACATATAAAAAATAAACAATTCAAATCACAATCAGATTCATATTAATGCAAAAGATCTGTTTTATTAATTAAAAACGATTGTCCGTATTAATAATTTTTTCACACTCCATTAAAACGAAGCGTCCCATCCGTTGTTTATAATTCGATATAAATCGCCCGAGAACGAAATTCGAGTAAAGTCCGCCTCCCCGCCCACCCCCCAAAACAAACCGAGCCTTATATACGACACGACCGAACCACCCGGTACCTCAAAACCTCCCCGAAATATTGTATATTTAAATGAATTAATTTGAAGCGACGCTCGATCTCGAGACGCCTCGGAAAATTTCTCGGAGGGACGGGTATAAATAGCGGGCGGGAAGTGTTGGAAGGGCGGGTGGTGGGTGGGCGGGTGGAAGTTGAAAACATGGCGGTCGCTCTTTTTACAGTCCCCAACGTGTTACAACAAAAATGTTCCTCGGAGTGCTGTCACGGGGTGTGTTCCGGTGCGGGGAAAGGCCGCCCACCCACCCGCCCACCCGCCGCTTCTCGCAGCGTTATTATATAAAGAAGCGACTGAATAAGAAGTGTATGGGAGAAGAAGACGCAGAAGACCGCCTTCTTTTGCTTAATGCTCGAGTATTAAGCGGTGGGTGGGCGGGGGGTATTCGCCCCGTTTAGGGGTAGGGGCGCCCGCCCAAGAACTTATTATCCCCTCTCACTCCCGCCCACGGCCGCAAACCCTATTATACTTTCCGCTCGTTGTTAATCTTGAAAACTTTAACTCGAATTCAGGGACGGGAGGGCGGCGCTTTTTTACGCTTCGGCAATTTTTGTATTATGAACGTGTGTTTGTGTGTTTGCGGGTAAGCTGGGCATTTATATGTGTGTGATAGGTTAGTTTTTTTTTTCTTCATAACAAATCAGATTAATTTTAAAATGAATAAATAGATGTTGATCATTAAAATATAATGAATGTGTAAGAAAACATATTTTTTTATTCGAAAAAAATTATCAATAATTTTTATTGATATGATTTTAATTTGATATATTATTTTTTTCCCATATAAACAATCATCGATTGAAACAGAACGAAAGCTAGAAATACTTGTAAAAAATTGAAAAACGATTGAACCTAATTAAAATATCGATACGTTGAAAAAATTCGGTGAAAGAGCCAACCCTGGAGACTTCTTCGTCCCGCAATAACACAATGGCGGCGAAGTGCCGCGACACGGAGGGCGTAATTTCGGATTCGCGTCTGGCAAAGTGGTGTCACTTACGGCCCTTTGTGTGGCTCGTCAACACACACACATTCGTGTATTTGCATTTTATATATGTACAAGGTATTTATAAGAAATGTTTTCGTGTGCGTGCGCGGATTTGGGTTTTTTCCGACGAACAATAGAATTTGAATATGTGTGAGTGTTACTTAAAATTAAAAAAAAATTCGATCGAAACACCGAATTAGAGTAGCAGTCGAAAAATCATCGTAATGACGCTTATACAAAGCGATAAAAATAAAACGAACGGCCTCGTTCGAGGGGGGAGTGTCGCGAATAAAGAAAAGTGTCAAGGGCGGTGGTAGTGGGCGGTTCGGCGCCCGAAACCATTGTAATTATTATTTTGAACGGTACAGATTACCGGCAGCCGAGTTGCCACCTCGAAATAAGCCTCGTTTCGGGCTAATGGCGAATTGAAAGCGGGGCCTTAAAGGCCTACCTAGGCCCGCCCACCCAGAAAGTCGCGAAAGCCGCCTCACATAAAATATACAACTTATAATGGCAATAAGAAAATCGGAGGGGCGCGAAACTTGGGCCGTCTCGCCTACCCCGAGATGACATTATTATGTAAAAAAGTTAACAAAGTAAAGCTTTGTATATGAAAATTTATGTAATAATATACTGTCGGAGGACCCCCGTCCCGATTTTCCCGCCCGCCGCTGCCCACTTCCGCCCCCGGCCACTACCCTTGTTTTAGCACATTTTATATTAAACATAAAGGAGATAAATATTTTACGCGCTACGACGGCGGGGGCGGCATGGGCAGGGAGCTGGAAGGGCGCGAACGCGAGCAACTTTCTTCGTTAACTTCGCCGACATTAAAATCCAGTACAATAGTAATAAAACAAAAGATTTATTATTTACCACCGGAGCGAAATTATGATGTATAACGGCCGTTCGCGGCGAGGTGGGCGGGAAAGGGGGCGGCGAGCGCGGGAAAGGCGGGAAAGTGGAACTCCCGAATCGGGGGAGGGTGGGTGGTGGTAAAAAAGCGCGTTTTTCATTATTATTGTTTGTTTGTTGTTAGCGTTATTAATGACTTATATATTTTATGTAATGTTTAATAAATCGCGTTTTATGCGGCCAAGTTTTAAAACAAAGTTCGCCGCTGTTATAACTATCGTCTTGAGTACTCTTTGATATACTGATTATAATGTAAACCGAAAGTGACTTTTTATATTATTTTTACTATAAAAAATCAACCGCATTATTAATTTACACGGCTCCCAAATGTACGACTGACCGAAGCATAAAAAATTCAGTATCCAAACCGCACATAAAAACCAATACGCTGAAAAAGATAAAAGATAATCCTCGCAATATTTACACGGCCATCCATAACAGTAGTGTCGACGCCGAAACAAAGTGTCTAGAAGAACACCGTTTTACGAGCGCAACTTACACATAATAATAATACACATTATTATAATATATTTTACGAGAGACTAAGCTCGAGACAAGGCCGCTAATGGGGCCCCATCAAAAGAAATTATAAATTAAACAAACCGACCGCGCTCCTCTAGTACGGGACAGGTCTAATTTATGGTCGACCTACTGGCTACCCATTCATGGGATATCCATGTTTCATGAATGTATGTGAAAATTCGTGATGTGGTATTCATATTGAATTTTTTTAATGCACTAATTTGAATGGTTGTGTAGAATCAGAAACTTGAATGATGTTTTGGGAATCAGATGATTTTTTTTTACTGTCGTAAATATGAATTATTGAAAAATTAATTTGATTATATTTTTTATTCAAATGTTTGTTAATAAGGAAGATACATATAAAAACTGAACATACGTTAATTATGAATCGATAAGACCCAAACGACCTTCATTTTACAAGGGTCTATTAAAAGTTTCGGAAATCTTGTAAGTATAAGTTGAAACGTTCGTTTTTTCCTCTCACATAAGTTGCAGTATCTATAGACTTATATTATTTATAAAAGGAATATTATTTATAAAGGAATATTTGATTAAAAATCAATTTAATGTGTATTTATCATAACGCTTGCTTTATTATACGCTTTTTATTTTGATTTTTTGATTTTTTTTTCTGACACGAAAAGAGTGTTAAACTCACCAGAAAGGTTTATGCATTGTTTCATCGGCATCGAAAATTTTCCACAACGTAAAGTTGAAAAGTTATCATATGCAGTCAAACAATGGTTGTTGGATCCATGTAATGAAGATTAATCGGAAGCATATCAAGGTACGTGCTGCTTAAGTATTTTTATTTTTTAAAATATCAAATTTATTTTATGGTTTTATTTTTATTCAACTGAATATTTGACAATGCTTTTTTTATCTATTTTTCGCATACTATACAATTTGGACGAATAATTTATACGGCGATTTTTTCGTTTTTATTTTCACATCACAATATTGTTATTAATTGATTTTTTTTAATCAAACTTGTTCGACTACATGCGAAGATGGACCAATCCACTAGTAATATATATTTTTGATGTTTTTTTTTATTCACTTTTTCGGTGCGTTCCTTTTTTCACATCGTTTTTGTTCTCTGTCGACACGACGTCGTTATAATTATGCCAAGATCGGATCATCCCTTTTTTGTCTCGTCGTTGTGTCCTTTTTATTTCTGTCAAGACATCGTCTCGATTTTTTTTTGTATTCTTCATCTCTTATAGATATTGTGTCCCCAACCTTTATGGATGGAATCAAAACGTGTGCATGTGAAAAAAATTTTACGCGCGTAACATTATATGCCTCCGGGTTCGAAAGGTTTTGTCATTGTACGAATCTTAAAAAAAAATGTCTAACAATGTCACAAAAAAAATTGATAAAATTTATTTTAATTAAAAAAATATATCGTGAAATATATTTGATTGAAAAGTTGATTAAAAATTAAATTGCGCGTAAAATTTTTCTGCATTTTTGATGTAATAAATGTGATCATGTTCATAATTTAAATATTATACAAAAAAAATGTATTCGAATGGTAATACCAAAAAGAAAATTATTCCAAAAATCTACAATTGACAAAGGAACAGAAGGAAAAAAACAGTGTCAACCATATCTAAAAAAGCGTTCTTATTATGTTTATTTACCAGTGCGCACATAATACGTGAACCTGTCTCCGCGTACACTCATAATACGAAATACAGTTTTTTATTCGATCTGCCGCGATTTAATCCTTCCTACGATATTCCAACAGGTGAAATCCTTCGAATTATATTTTCACTACAACGATCTTATTAAATGATACAAAGGGGCTCGAATTTTCGGACGCGCGGCGGTCGTATAATACGGAGCGGTGTCGTCTTTTTGTGCCCACATTAGTCTCGGGTTATTTCAGAAAAATCTGTCCTCAAGGTCCACACGGACACCTAATATGTTACCCAATCCCCAATGTACTTTTCATGTTCCCCGTTATCTTATATTGATAATCACCAGAACGAGATCTGTTATATGGGCGGAGGAGGGCGCGGACAAAAGTTCGACGGTGAAAAAGCGCCGTATTTTTATTTATGATTGTAAAGTGATACTGCTCGAAGCCACGGAGACTTGTTACCTCGTGTTAACTACAGAAATTAAAATTTATTACGAATTAAGGCGCGATAATGGCTCGGGTGTGTGAGGGTCTCGAAAAAATAAAGGATCCGTGGATAGATAGCGTTATCGGACTATTTCGCTTTTGTGTTCGTTGTAAATGCAACATTATCTAAAGGATAATGTGTTTCTAGATCGTCAATCGTGAACGGAAATGTGCTTCGAGGACGAATGTGCGAAACCGCGCAGGTATTGCGAAAGCGTATAATCGTGTATAATCGTCGTTTTAATTACGTGTAAATCGATGAAAAAATATCGGAATAATCTATGATTGCTCGGCTGACAGCGAAATATTTCAATCGTTAAAATAAACTTTCGAACGACGCGATTTTTCATGATTCACTCGTTCGATCATTTCCAGTCTTTTATCGCGTTTCTTACATTTTACACCGAATATGTTATATAGACGAGTATACATCGATGATTATACGTACACATAAGAAAATACATATGTATATTGATCAGATGCTGCCAACCATAAATTAGCAACGAACCAATAATCAATTCCATTACTCATTTACTTTCCTTATCTGAAAATGAATAGGAAAATTAAAATGAATAAACAAACGTTCAATTTCATTAATAACTGGATTGTTTTATCTCTTGACGTATTGTAAACAAGTCACGTTGATAATGTTCGTTCGATATTAAAATAAATTATTCAATATGATAGATTTTGAATGAATCTAGCGATTTTATTTTTAAGCACATCTCGAAAAACGACGGTTTTTTTCATTTTTTTTTTTACAATTTCAACGAAACATACATTAAAAAAAGGTATACAACTTCTGAACCGGTGTTGTGTTCGTGTGGGTGTCGGTCAGCGTGCTTTTGGCAGTTGGCCGCGCGTTATCGCGTCCAGCTTGTCAGTAGCTTTGTATTCTTTTGAGTCCAACCTTCGTTAACACTAATGGATATTAGTGAGCAGCGCACAAAACCTGTATACGAAATAAACGATAATAAAACTGACTGACATTAATTTAAATTATCAGCTAATGTATGTTTATACTTATTTATATAAATGCCCCGGCTTGTCCCCGATAGTTGTACACGGACCGTTTATGTGTGTATTTTATAATACGTTTTATCTAACTCGAACAACGCACAAACATAACGATCCGACGGTCTTCAATAAAACAATACGGCTCTAGTTTTATTTTTCGGCGAAATTTGATGGCTTCGCAATTGGAAAAAGCCTTATGGGAGCGCTGTCGGAGCGTGAAATTTACGTATATCGTGTCGGCACATCTTCCGATGCGAAATTTCGAGGGTTTTTTTGATGTTATCGCGCTTTAATTGACATGTGCGATTTTATCTTGAATATAAAAAAAGCGTATTCGATTCGAATAGAAGTCCATTTTTAAAATCGGCTAATTTGTTACGTCAAAGACGGTATAGAATTTTAATTTGATCGATTTTTCTTTGAGGTTTCCATACGATTTCATATATTGATTGATCAGATAAAATTTGTCATAGTTAAGTTATTCATTAGAATAAATTATAGAATCATAAAGAAAAAATATATAATTTTATTATTTAATATACACTCGGACCTTGTATAACACGGTTTTATACAATTTTGAAATAACATGGTTAATGAATTGTGACCTATTTTTGTACAACACGATTTTAGAAAAAAAAAAAGTTAAAAATGCTTTACATGGGTTCGTAAATTAATTATTGACATATTTGCGTTTACATTGAGATCCTTAACAAATTTTCTGTGTAATTCATGTATTATAAGTGCGAAAATTATTTTTATTATTTTTTTTAACGAATTTCATGCGTAGTTTGGAAGCTATATTTTTCAATTTTTAACGATATCTTAACGAGTTTCAGGTTTATATGTTGTCCATTAACACCTTATGCCATCCGAACTGTTAGCATGCGCAAATTTAGACGATCTACGTGAAAAAGGGTTTATTTAACCAACTTCGATATTTTTTTGGAACGAAAACAACATTATTGTGGAACTATATAACCATATTTTCAAAGCCCAAGTGTAATTTGATTACAGAAATCATTTTGTACGATCAAGAGAATTATTTTTATTTTAATAACAATAAAAATTAATGTTTTTTTTTATCTCAATATTTTCGCGCTAATTACTTAACCGGAGCCCCGTTAATGGCGCTCCTTATTAGAAAAGAAGCGAGGGGAACAACCGTCATGAATATGCAACATATTCAAAAACGCAAAAATAAATAAATAAATGTACGCTTAGACGCGTGGGAATCGAAAACGCGTTAAATTATAAATAATTATTGAATTATTTATGCGAAACACAATGAAATTTGCACGCACGCGATGCGGCTACCGTTCTACCGATATAATATTTCCACGTCTTCAATTTCACGCGCGTGAACAGAACGGATTTCGGATCGGGGCCGGAATGGATACGATTTGAATAAATTTTCGGTCGGCTTTGCTATCGTCGAATTAATTATTTATTGGCTTTATCGAGACGAGTCGCCCGTTATGTCGAAAGGTTGATCCATTATTGCTAAACGCCATAATCGACCGAGATGAAAATTATTCAAATGGCTGAGCTTTCCGGTACGATAAATTTGTATTTGAATCGTCGTTGTGTGAAGGTTGTGTAGTGTTTGCTTTTTGATAATGAATTTGGGAATGTTTGTGTTTTTGAATTGGGATGATTCGCATGATGTTGAGTATTGGAATTGTTGAATGGTCTTGATGCGTTGTTATATTCGTTTACTGACCGTGTTTAGTGTTTCTTAAATGAATTATAGAAACTAGTGTAGTATATGTACGGTGACCATATGTCCCGTTTTCGCCGGGACAGTCCCGTTTTCGTCGCGTCTTGCGTTCGTCCCGTCGTTTTCGTAAAATAGTTTGATTTGTCCCGTTTTGGCGGTTCACATATTTTGATGGACATAAGAGACAAAATTTTTTTTATATTTATCAAAATTATAAGTTTTCCATGGAACTTTTTTTCTCAAATATTTAATTGAAGTCTTATTTTTATGTTATGATTTGTATTATTGCTAGATTTTTTCGTTTATTTAAAAAATCGCTCTAAAATTCAACCAAAATAACTAATATTTTAAAAAATTTCATTTGAAGATAGCTTATATTGTTTTAAAACCGAAAAACGCATTATTTTTTTCACTACTAATATCGTGTAATTAAAAAAATTCACTGTTTTTCACTGAAAACTTTTCCAAAAATAAAAACTATAGATAAAGACATGATGCAAAAAGTGCGAAATTCGAACGCTGTTTTTTTTATGAAAACTAAAAGTAAAATAAATATTCAACGAATTTTTGAATTAAGTATTATTTCGTCAATAGAAAATAATTAAAGAATTCGATTAACTGAAACGAAAAAGATGGATTTTTCTATAGTTCTATTCTTATTAGAAAAAAATCGTAAAAATAATTTCTGTAATTTCTGATTGTAGTTATTTCTCTAAATATATTTAAAATTATATTATCCACTGTTTAAAAGTTATTTTAAGTAATAAATTCGTAAATAAATGTATGATATTGGAAAAAATATGGGTGGGAAAATAAATTTCATCGGTAGTGTATTTCCTTAACGATATTAATTGAAGGAAATTTTTTGAACGTGCAACACATTTTTTTTAATATAAGGGGGGGGCATATTTTTGGGGTGCATCCCGTTTTTATGGGACCCTAATTATATGGGACGTTATCGTTATATAATATATGTTTGAAAGCAATTTGTTTGTGAAAAATATGTCTAAAGTCTACTTTTAGTTGAAGTGTTTTTTAAACCTTTTCCAATACTATTGATTTTGAGAAATTCTCATTATTATTATTATTCAATCTATTCGTCTATTCTACCTTTAAATTATATTCTTAATTGGCATTTTATTTCTACAGATTTTACCAATATTTTTTTTTTTTCAAAATCTTTATTTTTTTCGCACCATTTGATCATATTTCTTGTTTTTCTCTTCTATTATAAAACTCTTTTAATACCCCTGAGCCGATATATCGTTTTTTTTTTAGAATCGCCAAAAATACCTTGATCCTATATATCGGATTTTTTATTCATTTATTTCATTATTTTAAATATATTTTGAGCAAAAAAAATATAAATATCCTCTATATTTTTTAGGGTATTTTTGGCCAATTATCGAAAATTCGCAGGGGATTAAAAGTATCTATGAAAAATCCTTGAAATTTTTCTTAGTTACAGATTTGAAAACTACATTTACTCTTCCAAAAGTACCATTTCTATTTTTGATTTATTATTCAATAACTTCTTTCTTACATATTTTTACCCCCGTTTTCCAATGAAAAATATCGCTTTTTTAATTATACAACCCATTTCCGAAACGTCATATCGAATAAAACGCACTTAACATATTTCACCCCAGCAATTTTTCGGCGCATTCATCAATTAGCACGAATGTTCGAAATTTGTAAAGGGGTGTTTAAAGGCGAAATTATTCTCGGCAAACGATCCGTTTATTATTAATTGGCCATATCAGTGCCCGACCGCTCCGGCAATAAAACTGCGACCGCACTTTCGACCCGGGCCTGTACACAATAATCGTAATGCCGAAGAACACACGGCGCGATAGTACAATAATACACAAATATAAAATAATACATTTTAAAATGGCGACATTAGAGTTTCGGTGGAAATTAAATAAGCGAAAAGCGCGATTTGCGGCCGCACCGAAACGTTACACGAGCGGATGGGGCGTTCGAAAAGTTTTTCGTATTTCTCAAAATTGTGTATGAAAATTTTGTGGTTTTCTAAAATGTGAATAACAAAATACATATACCCAAGTCAAGATTTATACGGGGGATACGTTCTAGAGACTTATGGTATAAAAAAATATATAATTTTTTTTATGCCGTAAGTCTCTAGAACGTCTCTAGTCTTATGGTAACCATATACAAATAAAGATAGCTTCCATCAGTATATTTGGATGAAAATTCAATCCAAATGTACTTTATAAAAATGTGTAATGTGGCATTATTTTTTCTATAATTGTATACTGGCCTAGTCCGAATCTTACCATTGTGGCATAATACTTAAATTTTTATTTTTATTTTTACATCGTGTTTAAGTAAAAAAAAACCATAAATAATCGGTTATTTTTCATAAATCGTGCTATTCCAAAACCATGTAAAAAAAGAATTGAGAGTGTATTATTTTCGATAATTTAAATATTTCTTTTTTTAAATCCGTATTTAGATTTATTTTATCATCCTTTATAAATTCGATAGACGTTTAAAAATTCAATTTTTTTAATGCATATTTTGATATATTATGCATTAAAATTTTACAAAGAATTTTGAATGGACCCTAGAGTCTATTCAAAATTATTAGGTAAATAATTATTTTCCCTAAAACAATGAACAATTTTTTCGTCATCAATTGATTTATGTTTTTCATTGTTTTCATATAATATCTATTTATATCAATTAAGAATTTAAGTATTTTTTATTAAATACATTAATTATGCAAATATTTTATTTTCTATCATGGTATTTTCCTGGGTGAAAAAAAACAATAATTTCCAAGCAACTAATAATTTAATTAGTAGATTGACCAGGTCTGTAAAATAAATAAAAAATAGCACACGCTTTGTTTCGATTTTCTTTCCAATTCTTGTTAACATTTTGCTTCATCACATATAAAATCAATTAAAAAACTGATAACAAACCCAAAACCTTCCGAACAACCGGCTCGCATACGCAGAGAAAACGCGCGCACACCTCATAATAAACCCACCCGTTTTAAATTAAACAACACGAATAAACCCGGCGACCCTAAAGGACCTCGACGACCCTTAAAACGCACACACACACCGAAATTTAAAGGTCCCCGCAACGCACACACCCCCACCGACACAAGGATCCTCGTCGCCGAAAATCTATTATATACGCGTATAATATGTAAAGGGTCCCAGGATCTCGAGACACTCGAGTTTAATATGTAGCGTCAATTTGTTATCGTAGGACAATATGAGCGTAGTGCGAAGTGGGCGGCCGCAAATCCCCTCAGTCCCGCCCACCACCCCGTGAGGTGGGCGGCTTGGGCGGGTCGGTTAAGTCGGTTGTATGTTGGGCTTAAGCGGACACACGTAACACGGTATTGTCGAACCGCATACACACTCACGTAATAAAGTAACGGCTTATAACTTTGTAGTACACGGGGGTGGGCGGAATTTTCGGGGTGTTGGGCGAGTGTATGTAAGCGCCGCTCTATTCTGGGTGGGCGGGGGGGTGGGCTGGTGACTTTGTATGTTGTGTCGATGGTTTACGGTGTGTGCGTTTTCCGTTGACGGGTCGAGTTTTCAATGTTTTCCGAGAGAAGTTGCGAAATCTTGAGTCGGTGTAAGGTGTGATGAAATCGATCGTGTCTCCGATGAAATCGCGTACATGAGCTATCGATCATGATTGCTCATACGCGCGTAAAATATGAGTGGTAAATTAACGTTCGCTTAACTGTATAATAAATTATAGGGACAGTTTGAATGTGCGTTTTATAAAATAAGTGTGTAGTCAATAGAATTGGTGTGCGTTAAAATAAATAATGTGTGCGTTTGGAAAAATGTTTTGATCGTTGAAAAAATATTTGTATCTTAAAAGGAATTAGATGTGTATTAGAATGAATATAAATAAACGATCATAATAAAATCAAAATGGGACCAAATTGTTAAAATGTGATTAAAATTTAATGAAATTAAAATTTTAACAAAAGTAAACGTTGACAATTTTATTGTATTGTCTATGTAGGAAGACTTTACTCTTGTGACGTTACCACCTCTCGATCATTTCAATGCTCAAACTATTTTTTCTATTCTTCATTTCACATCGTGTTGTCATTGCTTGGTGGTATCTGGAACCAGGTCCAATTGCCACATGGGAAGGAACATAAGGAAACAACGGACGCCACAAGGGACAAAAAAAAATTCATTTCACATCTTTTAATGCTCACTTTATAATGCACAAAAAATATTTTTCATTGCGCACTACAAAAAAAATGATGCTCAACACAAAATTCTTTAATCCACCAAAAACAATACACACAATACATCATTCAAATACATTTTTTCAATGCACAACTAAATCGCACCCATCATCAATCAGACACGTTAAATAACCAAAACGTCACCGATCGATCAACCCAAAAAATCAATCGAACACCCCACAAATCAACACCATACCGAGGCATAATTAGCAAGACCACCGCACATGAACATACACACACCAGGCATACATACATAACACATAACACGGGCACTTTGGGCGGGTCGGTTGTACAGCGTTCGTGTTAAGTTGGCCCCGGTGCGTTAACTAACTGTAACATCCCCTTTTAATACCCGAGGCCGCTGTCTCGGCGGCGCCTACTTACTTACCCGGAGAATTATAAGTACCTGCTCGTGTGGGATGGGACTGTGGGGTTTGGTGTGGGACGGGACGGGACTCCGTGTCCCGGATTTGTCCCGCCTAGGACGTAAGTACGCGCGGACACGCGGCTCGCTTGAATTATTGCGTATATATGGTGGGATTTGGTGTTTTGTGTCGATTTTGTGATTTTGATTAAAATGTGGTTGTTGGGTGGTTATGTGATGGTGGAAGGTTGGAAATGGGTTGAGTTTTTAATGGAAAAGATCGTTTTGGTTCAAATGTGGGATTGAAAAATTGTTATGTGGAAAATTGTTGTCGTTGGTTGGTAGTATGATGGTGAAATAGTGGAAATGGGTTGAGTTTTTGGTGGAAGAAATCGTTTTGATTCTAAAGTGAGATCGGAAAAATGTGATGATGGAAAATTGTTGTCGGAAATTATTGAAGTTATGTCGATTTAATTGTATTGATTTGGAGAATAATTGGTTGATTTAAATTAGTTGTCGTGTGTTCTGGTGAGAACTTTTCGATGTTATGTAAATTTAAATTTTTTTGTGTAAAAGTTAGAGAAACATTTATTTGTGGATAAATATCATATCCATGTATTAAACGCAAAATAAGTCGCTTAACTTGTCTGTTTGATGAAAACTAGCATAAGTTTTATATTAAAAATATGTTTGGTCAAATTAGTTATGGACTTATAAATAATCTTTTTTTCGATCAGTCATTAAAAAAAAATTGAAGAATTTGTTCCAAGGCAGAATTTTTTTTTCGAAAAACACCCTATCATAAACAAAATATTATATTAAGATATTTTCAATCACCAACCTCTCCTTCCTCCATATTCCCTAATCAAACTCAAAATTAAAAACAATTCAAACCATCAACTTACGATCTGAACATCCCACGGAAAACAATCAACCGCAAACCTCCAACGAAAAAAATCCAACAAACCGAACCATCAAAAAATCACATCCCAAAAGCATCTTCCTCAAAAACCCATCCATCGGACAGTCCTCGACTTCCGCCCATCCCGTCCCGGAGGACCAGCGCGCTTTAAGCACACGTAAGCAGCACGTGGGCAGCACGTGTAGTGTAGCAGTAAAGCGCGACGTGTACGCGGCAAAGCCTCGACCAAAGCCATATATTAATTTGAAAATCAACCGCAAACCTCCAACAAAAAAAATCCAACAAACCGAACCATCAAAAAATCACATCCCAAAAGCATCTTCCTCAAAAACCCATCCATCGGACAGCTCTCAACATCCGGGTATCCCGTCCCGGAGGACCAGCGCGCTTTAAGCACACGTAAGCAGCACGTGGGCAGCACGTGTAGTGTAGCAGTAAAGCGCGACGTGTACGCGGCAAAGCCTCGACCAAAGCCATATATTAATTTGAAAATCAACCGCAAACCTCCAACAAAAAAAAATCCAACAAACCGAACCATCAAAAAATCACATCCCAAAAGCATCTTCCTCAAAAACCCATCCATCGGACAGCTCTCGACATCCGGGTATCCCGTCCCGGAGGACCAGCGCGCTTTAAGCACATCGTAAGCAGCACGTGGGCAGCACGTGTAGTGTAGCAGTAAAGCGCGACGTGTACGCGGCAATGCCTCGACCAAAGCCATATATTAATTTGAAAATCAACCGCAAACCTCCAACAAAAAAAAATCCAACAAACCGAACCATCAAAAAATCACATCCCAAAAGCATCTTCCTCAAAAACCCATCCATCGGACAGCTCTCGACATCCGGGTATCCCGTCCCGGAGGACCAGCGCGCTTTAAGCACACGTAAGCAGCACGTGGGCAGCACGTGTAGTGTAGCAGTAAAGCGCGACGTGTACGCGGCAATGCCTCGACCAAAGCCATATATTAATTTGAAAATCAACCGCAAACCTCCAACAAAAAAAAATCCAACAAACCGAACCATCAAAAAAAATCATCCCAAAAGCATCTTCCTCAAAAACCCATCCATCGGACAGCTCTCGACATCCGGGTATCCCGTCCCGGAGGACCAGCGCACTTTAAGCACACGTAAGCAGCACGTGGGCAGCACGTGTAGTGTAGCAGTAAAGCGCGACGTGTACGCGGCAAAGCCTCGACCAAAGCCTCGGCCAAAGCCCGCCAAAGCCGTATATTAATTTGAAAACCTCCGGCGGGACACCCGTGTTTCCGCCATTGTAATAACTACGAACCCGACACCCGGGGATATAATAATATAATGCCGCCGTGACTTATGCCCCTTCGCCTTCCCATTTGTTCGTATTATTATTGCGTTATTTAATGTGTGTTTTAAACGTGGAAGCACTTCGGTTTGTTCAATTAGTTGAGGTGGTCGGTTTGTGGATTGGAGGTTTTCGTGTTGGAAAAAATTGGCGATGGTTCAGATGTGTTGATGTTGGATTTGTATGGGCTTTTGTGAAAGTTCTGATGATAACGAAAAGATTATTGATGTTGTATTGCAATAAGTGTATATTACAATTTTGTGAAAAATAATGGTTTAGATACGTTGAACGCAATGGTTATATCAGTTTTTTAAATTCTTGAAAGTAACTTTTCGATGTTTTTTTTTGTTGTACACCCAATTCTCTTTTTATTTTACACAAAGGATATGTTCCGTGTAAAAAAAAGTATGGTAACCATATAAAAATTGAATATAAATTCCGTCAGTATATTTGGGTGGAAATTCCATCCAAATGTATAATTCTTTATAAAAAATGTGTAATGTAAAATCATTAAAAAATATCGAACTTTTTTATTTAATAACTATAATTTCATACATGTAATTATATCAGTATACTGGCCTGCACCGAATCTTACCATTGTGGCATAATAATACTTTTTTCAAATACCACGTTAATGCAAAAAAAAATATCGGTTCTTCTTCCTTGAATGGTGTTATTTTGAAATCGTATAAAAAGAGGATCGGATGTATATGATAATGATGATTGTATCAAAAAACCATATCTTTTTCCTTAAATATGTCAAGCATATTTTTCTGAATAAAATATTATATGAATGAGGAGCGTGCATATTCTTCGAGACTGTTTCTAATCGATCAAAAGAAACATAAAATTTGTCTTCAACAACTGTAGAAAAAAAATCAACACGGCAAAGGAACACCCAACATTTAATCCGAAAAGTAACCGATGGACAACGTCCCACTTACATTTTTAGTTCGTCCGATTATTGCCTATAATATAAAAGCATTATTTTACTAACACATCCGAAATTAAGTACATACTTTTCGTATGATTTGTCCGAGGCGTAACTAGACAAGCTGCGTTGACGCGGGTCATTATAATACGGCAGCATATTATATTATAAATCTTCCATTCTACAACCCATCATCTGTCACGTATTATTTAAAATATAAAAAAACATGTATTTTTTTATTACAAATAAAAAAAATTGAAATTATCAAACAACTTTCGGTAGAATATTATTTTATTCGTACAATTCTGAATTAATTTAATTTAAAACTCATTATAATTTTATATACATAAACTGCAGAGATGTTTCATATAAAAAAAACTTATTCGAGACGAGAATTCTCGAGAAAGAAATCGCGTGAATTCGCACTCGCGTGTACTCGAGACAAAGAAAACGCGCCTCGGTACATTTTAATTAATAGCCCCGACACCTGGGTACACGGTATGCTTCGCGTATCAAAATAAATAAACACAAATAGAACTGAAAACGAAGCGAAATACGTAAAAAAAAAAGCGAGCACACTTGCGTATACGAATAAAATAATAATGACTGTGACAAAAAACTAGTCCGGATTAACATTCGTACTCATGCGAGCCTAATTAATTACGATCGGCCACATTCTAGGAGCGCTGTTATGTTAAGCTTCGCACGCTCGTTTCGCAACGGATTAGATTAATACGAAAATGGATTGAAGAAATTGATGTCGAGTACTTTTTGTGTTCTCGATTGTACGCGCCGTTTTTTGAGAATGTTTTTCGTTTGTTTTTTTAGTGTTTTTTTTTATACTGTTTTCGGTAGAGTGTTGTATTTTTTGTATAATCTATGACTACAGATTTGCATTGATAGTTGAAGCTTATAGTATTATGTTCAATACTTTGATAAGTGAAAATATATAAATTTTAAGTTTCAAATTCAAAGTTTTAACTTAAAAATTGGACGTTTTATACTTCAGATTGGGCTTCAATTGAAAAATATTATTTAGACCGTTGTCATAGTAATCAATGAAATTCATTACTATGAATTATTGTTGATTTGTTGAATTTGCAGTGTAAAACCTCCAATTTGATGTGTAAAACGTTGAATTCGAAATGTAAAAACGGTATATTACAGTTTCACGTTCAGTTTCACAATTCAACGTTACACTTCAAATTTAACTTTTTAAACTTTAAATTCAACTATAGGAAAATAAAGCAATGGAAGTTGAATTTGAAGTGTAAAAACAATATTATTATGACCGTTCAATATCATCATGAAATATTTTATTGATTACTATGTTATAACTACGGTCTTAATAATACATAGTTGAGTTTGAAATTGAAAAAGTTTAAGATATCAATATTATATCAATTTAAATATGAGACCATTTAGAAAACAATATCATAATATTCACTTTATTCATTAAAATAATCAAATTAGTGAAAACATCGATTTACAAAATGGAAAACCACTTTTTTTTGAGTTAATG
Organism: Hydropsyche tenuis; assembly: GCA_009617725.1. Taxonomy (NCBI): domain Eukaryota; kingdom Metazoa; phylum Arthropoda; class Insecta; order Trichoptera; family Hydropsychidae; genus Hydropsyche; species Hydropsyche tenuis. Next base: position 2,065,311 of record VTON01000042.1, on the reverse strand, counting down.
AAAATTTTGATTCAAATCTTAAAAATTATTATATATTATTTGATCTAATCATTAAAAAATTCGTTTAAATTATTCTGTTACTGAAATGATCAAACATAATCTGCAGATTTTTTTGAATAGCGCACAAATCCATGCACAACTATACTTCTTTCGGAGTGTATAGAATTATTCCGAGTGTGTCTTGTTAACGCTAATATGACGTGAGCGCCAAGAGATGTTATTAATACTGTTGCTACCAGCAGCAAAACAAAGATACATTAATTTAACCGGCATTAAGCGTTATCCAATTAAAGGCATACCTAAACGTCACGTTTATGGCCCTGTAATTAGTTGCGCGTTTTAATTTATTCCCGCGCTCGCGCACGCGCACGACACTGCACGAAACGTTTGAGAATCGCCGATATGAAGTGGTTTTAATGCCGTTCAATTATAAAAATCCACCTGATGAGTTCCGAGGCTCGATTGAAATCGTGCGAAATTAGAAATATAAAGTGTGTCGATTCGGATTTATGGAGCTATTTCGCGAATTCGGTTTTTGTTATATCGACGATTAATTTCGATCATTGCCTCGTGAACATTTTCAATGGCGACAAAAACTGCGTTTAAACCCGTCTGCAAATAACGATTCTATCAATCAAACCAAATTGTACACCAACGCATCCAATAAAGATTCCGAGTGAAACTTTTTATTGATTTTAGCGTTATCAAACCACTAAATTTTCGACCATATCGATATTTCATTGTACAATTTAGTTCATATAAATTAACCATGTATTTTTTTTATGCATTTAATTCAAAACAAATATAACAAGTCTTCGACAAATTGTTTCAAAATTATTTTTTTCCATAAACTTCAACAGCCTTAACCCCAGAGCTCTTTAAGCGGAATAGGGACGTGTAACGGTGGCCTGTTCACCATTGATAACGAGAAGGGCTCGAAGGGCTGCAGATCGTCAGATTTAATTGTGTCATCATTAACCTACCACCATCCAGTTTTGCAGGGTTAGAGAATGTCGCACCTCGCCTCTGTCCCTCGGATTTAGTGTTTTGAATCGACCTTCATACTTGATGATGGACTCATCATAAAATCATAAAAGAGCTCGCTTTTATTTAGTCGTCGTATCATCTCGAAATTGACCCAATTATATTATTTTTGTACATGTATTATTTGTATAATTTAATAAATTCAAAGCACTTTTTATGTTTGTGTGACATATAAAAAATTCAAGTTATCCGATAAGAAACGTCCGTTTTTTCTAATTCAAATCCGTTATTCGATATTTTAACAAAACACAGTTTACAGGTAGCACACGTTACCTTTCAGAAGTATCTTCGGATTTATGGTTCGGCGTCGTTTTTTTGAATTTCAGCCATATTTACATCGCATATTCATGCTAGAGCGTAACTAGAAGCGGGTCCCGCTCACTTGGCTTGGTTATTTTTCTTTTCATGTTCAACATGCAACGTTCCATGTCTCGCGCTCGAACTATCGCTCTGTACATATATTTCTATTCGTTCGTCTATTTATTTATGTGTTTTTACTTTAATTCGTACGGAAAAGGCTTGCGATAAATCGGTCCGAGGTTCATGCTTCGGCACAATAAATTGTGCACTGAAAATTATATCGCGGCTAACGTTTACATACATTCCGACGAATAAGTTCTTAGTTTTCGAAAGTGCTAAAAAATTGTTAAATTTATTTAATAATTAATTGAATTTTGATATTAATATATCAGAGAATTAAATGAGATTGTAAGAATGTCTGAAAGAACATAAAATCCGTTCGAATTTACCGATTTATATGTTGCATCGACTCGAACAAGGAGGATCCGATATTATTGTATACGTTTGGGTTTTATGCATTCCCTCCTTTTCCTTATCTTTACTGCTGCATAGACGTAATTATGTGTATTTTTATACACGACCTAAAACACGGCATCATTAATCGAAGAGATAAAGCACAACAAAGGCGCCATCGAGCCAACTCAACCACACATACACTATGGGAAGTTTCGCCTCCTACGTACACGTCTGCTTCGATCATTTTTTTTCCATTTTGGTTTTTCGATCCGGTACAAAACCTTACATACTTCGAATCCGTTTTTATAACTCGGACGGTCGTTTTCGTATATAAATTTATGTCAGGGTTGATTTTTTTGTCGGCCGTGTCGGGAGACGGCGTTCGTTTTAACCCTTGTGTGCGCGATCGCTCGTTTTGTTTCTTGTTTAGTTTTATCGAGGATTCTATTTTTTTTCGCATTTTTCAATTTTTTGCTCTTTTCGAATGGTTTGTGTGAGTTTTCTAAAAGGTTTGTTCGCTTAGTTTTTATCGTTTGAATGTTGTTTTTGCAGAAATTTGAATGATAACTTGTTATAGACGGAAAATTTCGATTCCCACATTCGGTTGGATCCGTCGATACTTCTTTAACAGTTACTTACAGTACAAACATGATCTGACGAGAGATTTATTTTTTTCCCTCGTCTCGGGTTATCGTCGACGATCTCGGACTTCCGTCTAGGTGTCGTTATCTTGTCGGCCCTCGTGTTGATTGGACCGAAATGTTATATATTATTATAATACGTTCTTGTCTCATCCTCTATAAGAGGACGATCAACTTGAAAGCGAGATCGAAAAGAGAGATCGGAAGGACAACACGTACCGTACTATATTTATCGCTTTGTATGCTTTGCTTATCAGAACAAATCGAATTCGACGATTTTTTAAAACGGCTCCCATTGTAACAATCGTGAGTTATTACTGGAAATATAGAAAAAAAATTGATCATTACTTTTATTGAATTGATTCATCATCATTATTAGCGACCTGTTAGTTATTCAATACAGGATAAGGTTTTATCAGACAAATGCGATAGGCTCTAAGGACTTGAATTGATTATTTGCACAATTTTCCAAATACTGGAATAGTTTTGCTTACTCAATTTCTGATCAGTCGATTTACTGTCGATAAAATTCACAACTTTGATAATTCAAAAATATATGAAATTCACTATGATTGCAAGCTGAAGATGTGTATTTTTTTTTTAAACGATTGGATATTTATGATTTTCAATTTGCACAATTCATAAACATTTCTAAAAAAAAATCAATCAATAATATTAAAAAGTTTTCTACCCAAAATAATGTCAATAAGCTCTTCAAATCAAAATGAATTTGAAATTTAGATATGATTAACTCATCTAATTTTTTCATGTATTATATAATACTTAAAAGTCACGATTCACATTAATGATTCACTATAATGAAAAATATTTATCTATCACATATATTTTTTGATATCTTAGAAAATCATAGAATAGTTCACTAATTTAATAGTACACTAATTTTATTTACACGGTGGTCTCTGGAACGTATCCCCCGTGTAAAAAAAGGATCAGGGTATATTAATATTTATGATCACTGTTTAAAATAAATCAATAGGTTTAACCTATCATACAAATCTACAAATGATTATATACAAATTTCTCTGTTTTCCATACATTTATTAGTCTCAATCAATACAACTTCGATCCACAAGATACATATCTACTAACATTCCATCCATACATGCTACAGATGCGGCACACACTACAAAATTTTCATAATAATATAGAAAATTATCGGCACAAGGTTGGCTCTCAGATAAAGTATATAGCCTAGACCTCCAACATTTGATTAGGAGACCTTGTCCCGCAGAAAATATATCATATACAGTTTCTAATCCAGGAAATCTTAAACGTTATTCATTTTCATTAATACACAAGTCGATATTGATGATATTAAATTATATTAAAAGGGAACAATTTAAACGTGCATTCATAAAAAATAATTGTGCATTAAACCTGAGCATTAAATAAAACGAATGTGCATTCGAAAAAATAATGTGTGCATTTAACACGAGCATTAAAATATGTGCATTCGAAAAAATATATGTAACTTAAAACAAATAAACGTTCATTAAAATGAATGTAAATAAACGACGGCAACGTTGCAAATGTGACCAGGATAAAAAATACCAACCGCACGACCATTTTCACAGCTTTCATAAATCTATTCGTAACAAACCGAATTCAAACAAAATCAACATTGATTCAAAAATGGACGAAATTGTTAAAATATATAACGTTCTGTTGTTCCGTTCAATACAAATGTAAACGTTGACACTTGTTGACACTTGTTGTATTGCCTATAGAAAAAGGCGATGTTGCCACCTAATGTCATTTTAATGCCTAAACTATTCATTTAATATTTTTTTAATGCTCACTTTATGACCCAGACTCGTCGGGTATCTAAAATATTGGACCCGGACCCGACAAGTTTTGAAAACCCGGGTTTTCAGAAACCCTACTTATATTGTATTGCCTATATAAAAAGGCGATGTTGCCACCTAATGTCATTTTAATGCCCAAACTATTCATTTAATATTTTTTTAATGCTCACTTTATACTGCACAAATTTTTTTTCCATTGCACACCATGAATAAAATTACGCTCAATCCGAGATTCTTCAATGCACCAAAAAAAAATGCACAACGCATATTTTCTAATGCATATTTTAAGGCACAATTTATTTTCACAGTCAAATCGCACCCATATCAAAATTCAAATCGATTTCGATCACAACTCACCCACCCCAAAAATACCTCCACCCCCTCCGCCCTTGAAAGAAGCCACCCGTCTTACACCCGAACACGAAAACGCACAAAAAAACAATCCCATCCACCAAAAAACACACAACCCAACAAAAATCGAAATAGAACTTGCGTGGCACGGGTACGCGTGCAAGGTGCGTGCCGGTCCCCGCATTGGTCAGCTGTCAACGAGCGGCGGCCATCAGTCAGGCTGCTATCGCGGGCCGAGCCAACGACACGGTTCTGCACTTAGCCGTCCGAGACAGGAAGAAGGGCTAATTGGACAACCCGCCCTTGCCGCCCTTGCCGCCCTTTTGCCGCCCTTGGGCCCCCTCGGACGCCCGCGATGACCGCCGGTCTTACCCTCTTGCGAGACGGCGGGTGTGGATGGCGCGATTCTGGTTGATTCGATTTCGGTTTTGGTCGGTGGATATGGAAATGGGGGGTTGGGGTGGATGTGGGTTGGGGTTGATGATCTTGATCGGGTGGGTAGTTGTGACGGGCGGATTGATGGTTTTTTGGGCCGTCGCGGGATGAGTCGTATGTGGTGGGAAGGGATTTCAATTTTTTTTTTGTAATCTGTTTATAGTTTTAAAATGAGTGGACTATGATTTTGAAAATTTTTCGTTATTAAAATTTTCGTTTAGTGGAAAAATGATCGACTTTTTTCTCTGAGGTTTTTCAAAAATGTAATAATTTGGGCATAAATGCTCTAATAAAATTGAATACTTCGAATAACATTATTTATTTTCTTTGTAATTTAAAATTTAACTCATTCGAGTAATTCAGAATATTGATCAAAAAAACAAAACTCGTTTTGCCAAGAAGTCTGTTTCAGTTCAAAAAAATCATATATTATAATATATTTTCCGCTACATTTCCAAAAATATGACAATATCTTCTTTTAATTCTCATACTCCACTAACTTGTTTTTATTTAGATTATTTATTCACTTTTTTTTATTGACTTCATATTTTTATTAAATACTTTTTTATTATTAAGTAAATATCGCTGCGGGCCGGATTTGGCCCGCAGGCCGTCTTCTGCCCATGCCTGATCTTGATTGTGGTTTGATGGAAGTGCATGTGTTGAGGTCAAAGTGATTATGTGATGTTTAATAATTTGGTTTGTATGAAATTGATTAGCTGGTAGTAATTGTATTAGCTGGTGGTAATTGGATATCTGTTCTGCGCTTTTCAAACTGATTCGATTTCGGTTTTATTCTCTTCAAACCAAAAAAAGGTTTGATGAATGTTAAAATATCGGTTGCAAATAGATTTGGGGTTGAAAATTGGATTGTGGATGATCTTGATCGTGATTTGATAGAGATGCGTGTGTTGAGTTTGGAGCGGCTATTTAGTTTGTATGAAATTGATTAGTTGGTAGTTTAATTTTGTTATTGATTAGATTGGTATTATGATCTATTGCGTACGAGTTGATGATTTCAAATTAATTCGTTGAATGATTCAAGATAATTGGTAATAGGATTTTTTGTAAAGGTAGTCTGAATAATAATGGGTCGAAAATTTTCTCAGTAGATATAACAAAATGATTGGTACTTTGTAAATAATTTAATTTGATTTTCAACTGAAATGGTTCATTACATTATGAACATTAGATAACATATGTACAATCATCTTGAAATAAAGATACTTTATTAGCTTAAGATTATTAATTTGGTACGTGATTCTCACTCAAAGTTTATAATTTGAAAACAGAAAGAAGTTTTCTAAACGAAAGTTGAAAAAAACTTTTAAGAAATTTAGGAAAAAATGTTCCATATGGGGGCACGTAGTTAGTCGAACAGAAAGATTTAGTTGAATGTCTCGTTAAGTCCAGATAATTTGCAGTCTAGAATATAGACGCTTTATTGTTTTATTTACATGAAATATACATTTTATTTTTCTTTAAACAATAGTTATTCAAGCTTTTTATTATTTTTAACAAAATTGCGGATTTGAATATCGCTTTCAATATGTGGTTTATAAATAATTGCCATTGTAGTTTATTTATTAAACATAATTATAATATTATATAAGGAATAAAGTTTCATATATGTGATTAAAAATTATTAAATTTAATAAAAAAAATCACACAAAAAATATATTTGTTCAAATAATTTTTTAAAACTTGAATCTAGAAAAACATGGAAAAATTAAATTTATATGTATATGATTAATAAATTTACATTTATTTATATTAAAAGACACCGTTAATCATCAAGACACTGTCAAAAATTGTGCGTTTTCCCTTTTCGGTCCATGGGGTCATATTGTCAATTATATTTCAGTTGTAATTGCAATAATGATATCATTCATATGTCACCGAAGTATTGCTATGGATAAAAAGAAAACAAATTCAATTAATTAATTTAAAAATACACATGCTTTTATTGATTTAACATAATTTTAGCGTATTATTATTTATTATTTTCTTTTAATTTAAAGTTGTTCAAAAATTCAAAACTTAATTAATTTCTTAAAAATATAAAATAAATCAAAATACTCACTGTTCATGATTAAAGACCGAATATTGTCCAAAGTCGAACATAATATAGCCCAACAATGAAAACATGAATAAAAACAAAAATGTGTACAAAATAAACTTGAACACCTCGAGAGCCATTTCGAATTTGCAATATGAATCCAACAAGACTGAATATATGCACTACACACGATCGACTGATGGCACAGATCGAATGCTAACGCTGAAATGATTACCTTTGTCGTCACAGGTCACTTAAAGTTTATATTTACAATGTGTATTGCGAATATAAACTTCATATAAACTATTGCAATAAGTATGTATTGTAACACGTATTATTTTTCGAAATAATTTAATCGAATTTTCAAAATTCAATAGTCGTTAAAAAAAAACTATGCGTGCGAATGAAAATAATATTTGTTTTTAGGAATACACCCGATCGTCTATTTACACGGTTCAAAGAAGAAGAACCGATAATTTTTTTATATGGTTTTTTTCACTATAACACGGTATAAAAATGTATTATTATGCCACAATGGTAAGATTCGGTGCAGGCCAGTATACTGTTATAATCATATGTATTTAATTATAGTTATTAAACAAAAAATTTCGATATTTTTTGATGATTTTACATGGCGAAATTTTTTCATATTATACATTTTTTATAAAGTACATTTGCATGGAAGTTTTATCCAAATATAAGTACTGATGGACCCTATTTCCAATTTTATATGGTGACCGAAAAAATGATTTTTTTTACACAGTAGTCTCTGGAATGTATAACTCGTGCAAAAAGAAGATTGAGTGTAATCAATTAATTTAATTTATATTATAAATTTATGTGTGTACTTTGAATTATCTCATTCTCTGCAAAACTGCATTATTCGTCAACTCTCAGGTTATCGATTAATTACAACCAGTGGCGGCTCGTTCATAGACACTGCGGAGCTGCAGCACCCCCAGAAAAATTTCGAAAAAGTTGCATTTAAATTTATATCCGAAAACAGAATTTATTACGAGTTTTCATGATAAAAATCAAAATGATTAGATATTAAACATAGTAATGATATGAATTGAACCGTGGTTGACGGGCGGTTAAGGTATTGAGATGGTATTCGATGAATACGATCTCAATATACATACACTGCAATTTTAGCAGTTCAGTGCGCAACGAGGTGCGCATGCGCATACGTCAGTTTCGGCGCGCCAACTGTCACTTCATCGTTGCGCGAACAGCTTCTCATAGCACTGCTTTTGGGGCAGCCGCTTTCTTATTTCGCCTTCATTTCTGCTTGGATTTCCTAGTATTTCTTCAGCTACTATATTTTTATTACAGGTAAACAGTCAAATTATTTGTTTTACAATAAATAATTATACTTTCTTGTTGGAGTAGCGTAAAATTGGCCCGTCCACACACATACAAATTTTGTAAAATATTTTTAAATATTCGTAATTCAAATTTTAATGAATCTATTGGCACATGTACCATTATTTAGTCAAGAAGTATGTGACCGTATTTGTAAAGAAAAAAAATAAAGATTTGCTTTCACAATGCATTTAATAGCTGCTAAACTATTTTATCAATAATATAATATTTTCCAAATTACCGTAAAAAAATGCCAATTTCTGAAATAAGAGAATGATGTGATATTATGTATATTCAGATTTAGTTCCAAATAAATTAGAAACAGAATTACGAGTATTTTATTCCCGAAAAGATTTATACAATTTTAACGGATTATGTGTATTATTAAATTTAATAATTGAAGAAAATTAGTCGAACATATTTTCTAAAACAATCAAACTAATGAAAATATTAGTCGCAATTTCCATGACCATAGCAAAACCTGAAAGATGTTTTTTAACATTAAAAAGAATAAAAACATTTTAAAGGAAAAATATGAAACAAGAGCGGTTAACAGAGCTTTTTCGATGATTTCTATTGAATCAAACTTAATTTCGGAAATTAATAATTTTTATGAAAAAATAATTGAAATATTTTTTCAAGCCAAAAATTGAAGAATGCGCTTCATATTTAAATGAAAATTATAATCTGTAGGTAATACCTTTTAATATTTTTTTATACAATAATTCATATTATTTTATTTTTTTTGACACTACTTATTGTTAGTTGTATGCAGCACCCCCACAATTTTAAGTCACGAGCCGCCACTGATTACAACTCAAAATCGCTTTCATATAACATTGCCACTTAGTGAAAAAACATCTTCAGATCCATCAGTCATTTTTAATTCTACGCACATTCCCGACACCACTCATGTTATCGTTTCGCGATACACCCATCAATATTTTGCGTATAATACAATAAAATATATTCAGTTTACATAATCCGGGGCAGCTAATCCTAGGGGTCGCGGCCCGTTCCGGCTTCCCATACAACACACCCTTTTTCGTCCCTCTCTCTCCGGACACATCCGACACGATCGCGTCCCTCTCCAGCTAACTGCTATAAGATTCATGAGGGATAAGTTCTCCTTAGTTATACAAACCATTTTACATTGGCATTTCACACCGAAGTAATTATTGTTCTCGGCCAACCCCAGTTTAGTTTCGGGACTCCTTGTTGGCGTCCTTTGCGCGCGCGCCAGTCCGGGCCTGGTGGCGGGACAGGGACAGGGACAGGGACGCCTGTTAATAATGTCGGATTAAAGGGTCCCGAATGTTTACCGTATACAAATATAAATGCTGATTGAATTCGAGACGCGCTCTCGTTGCGATTCGTTCTGTTAGGCGCGCGTCCTTTGACGGAATCCGAATATCGGATGGTTTAATTGGATTTGATGGGTTTTTAAATGTCGGGTTTTTCCGAGATTTTAAATGAAAATCGGTATGAATGTGTTGTTGTGTTTGGTATGTATTTGCGTGTGTTGATTGTAATCTACGTCACAGAATTTATATAATATTGAACACGTTTTCAATTTGTTTAAGGTCACGTGATCAGTTCACGAACTCTTGAAATCTAAACAAATTTATCTCGATCGTAAATGCATTGTGGTTTGTTTATTAATGTTTTAACGATGTTTGAAAAGTATATTACATTAAAACCATTATTATACAAACCTTGATTATCTGGATTGATGAAAAAATAATTCATTTTTTTAAATAGCAGATTTTATATTTTTTTTTACATAAACATGTCCAAAAATTTACGAGTACATAACATAATTATACGGATTCATAACAGACTCAACTATGAGGGTGATCAAACTAAAACCTGAAAAGAATTTTAATTGAAAAAAAATTGGAGTTAAAAATATCTTCACAGATGGCATTAAAAATTATGATTTCATAAATGATTATCTTGAGAATTGATAATAGATACTATGGTGATTTTATGTTATGTTAACAATTTTTTTCAATATCAATAACAAAAAATAAATAGACTGTAAAAACGTCAAAAAAATACTTAAAGATTAGATACATAATTATACTCACCAAAATAATTTAATTTAATTTCTAATGAATTCATAATTTTTATTCAATATAATTTTATTTCCTTGTTTCGATTATCCAGATTTTCCGCTATCTGAACCATCTCAATCCCCTTATAGACCGGATAATCATAGTTCTACTATATGTTCATAATATATTATCAAAAACACCATTTTTTCTATTCAAAAGATACATTTGAATGATAATACAAAAATCATCAATTCGATCGATATTCATTGAAAATATCACCAATTTCTCAATAACCAAACCACCATACATCCACCAACAATTTTCGATGCTACTGGTTTAAGGTTGAACTGAATTTTTTTCAAACCGATTTTTTTTAACCGGAACTAATCTAACCCCTAAGTGCCTGTAGGTGTTAACACTATTTCTACCAAGCTTAGAAGTATACCTATTCCTACCAGCGCCGGTCAATTGACCGGTGTACTTAAAATCCTTATATTTCATGAATATACATAGATGCAGATAACAGTCGAATTATTGTTAGAAACGATATAGAAAAAGATTTTGAAATAATAATCGAAAAAAATATATTGTTTTATATGTTAATTTTAGTGTTTTGTTGACTGTTAAATTAGGTTAAAAACCTTATTTAACACCTAGAGCACCTAATGATTAGGTTAGATTCGGTTAGGTTAGGTTAGTTTGGGTTGGGTAAGAAAAACAAAATTCGATTCAACCTTAAACCCATTAATACCCAATTTTCCCTACGAAAATCAAAAAAATAACCTCACACACATCCCACACCACTTCATACCACCATCATCGAACCTTCAATTTCACATCACCTTCCTCAAAACCTCACCGAATATCACCAAAATTCCCCAAAATTAATCCGACTCTCCTAAAAAAAATCACAATCCCCATCCACCGACCGACGCACGGTTCCATCACGTCTATTCGGTCCTCGCCACCCCACACCACCCCCATCCCCTAAGGGTAGACCTTCGTCCCGGAACATCCCAGCCCACCCACAGGCCCACCCACAGCCGGCGATATTAATTAAGCCGAGACTCCAAATGGGACGGCCTTATTTGCTTTACGTGTTCAGCATTTCGATCTTGGAGCGTTTCATTGACACTTCGCTGCTGCGGGACTTTTGTGTGTGCCGACCACGGTTTGCGGGTGTGTGTATTTTCAGGGGTGGGAAAAGGGGTGTTTGCTGTTTTCGAATGGGAATTTTTTTGTGCATGATTATATTTTTTTATTGGGATGTGTTGTTTTTTTGTTTGGATGAGGTTGGGTAACTGTTGTGAAGTTGTTGGTGGTAATAAGGTGGGTAGTTTTGCTGTTTAGTTTGTTGATTTTTTGTAAAGGGAAAGTTCCGTTTTTCAATTTAAAATATAGTGAGATATCAAATTCGAAAATTATATTTAATATTTTAATTAATTTTTAACTAAAATTCGATATCCAAGATTTTTATTTTTTTTTTTATTTTATATATAAAAATATGTACAATACTATCAAATTATTATTTTATATTATAATGTATTTGCAAAAACTATTATTATTTTATTGTTAACTTAAGAATATTCTATAATCATTAATCGTTAACTTATCAATACACCATTGTATAATATACAATTCAACAGAACACTCGATCTTTGATCTCCATGCGCGTATTTATCTAAATATAATTATATAAACGAACAATTACCAACTTATTATATACAATAACTCATTAAATTTCCGATTCAATACCGCTACTAAATTTACACGGTACACGGTTCATTTGATCCTTGTTTTCTGTACACTGCACCGATTGTAAATTAACATAGACAAAGAGCGCGGATGTATTTGTGCTCCTAACGACAGTATTAGTATTCTTTATACACGAATGTATTGAATATAGTGTGTATGTAAGCGCCGACATGAGTAATGATTACATACACACTCGCCGGGTTTGTTTGACAGGATAATGGAGGCGAGCGTTTAAGTCTCGGATACCGTGAGATTGTCACGACTGACTAGGCGACGTGTACGTTCGCGGTATAAGATGGCCCGAAACTATACGGATCGTTTGTGGTAATATAATTGGTTGGTAATTATCGAGAATAATCTGCAATTACGTAAATTTGATGGGTATTTTAAATTCGATTGTAGCATTGAGTATGTGGGTGTTTATATGGTGATTAAAATGAGTATCATGAATGATGAAATTATCTTTAGTATTTTGTTGATAGTGTACATTTGAAAATTGTAAAAATTTATAAGTAAGTTTTAAAGTTTTATTTTGAAGTGATTATTTGGATATAGAATGATCTTTCGAATGATTATTTGAAGTGTTTTATGACGTTTTACATATAATGAAAACTTTTAAGTTTAAATGAAAAAATATATAAATTGTGAAACAATAAAAAAAATCATTCCCCAATCCACTATTTAAACTTAAATCATAGGTATATTCAATTATGAAACATAGAAATATTAAATGCCTAAATATTAGGGATGTCATTACCGGTAAATGACCCAAATTTTAGTTTAATTTCAGTGTTACGAATATTTTTAAAAAGTGTTAACGTTTTATTAGAAAATACTTTTTGGAATTTTTGGAAAAGTCGGTTTTTGTAAGTGTACGGTTTTTTTTTTAAATATTGTTGTTTTTTTGGGAAAGTAAGATTTATGTTTCACGGTTTTTTATTATTTGTTTCCAAAATTTAATATACCAGTGAACCGGTAACTAGATTTTTTTCACCGTATTACCGGTAAATGAAATTTCCAATAAATCTGACATCCTTATTGAATATCAACAGTTTGATCTTTATTTAATTCCATCGTTTTTTATTATTATTAAAACTTATGTGACAAATAGAACGATTAGAAAATTAATACGATCGCGACATAAATTTTCAGTTACTTATCATCATACAAAATAACAAATAAATATCCTTCAACAAACACCGCATATAATAATAACAACAACATCCAATTCTTCAAAAAATTTAATCAAAATAAAAAAAGAACGAGAACACATCAGATTTTCTTAAACGCACTGTATTCGGTGGCGTCGTCCTCGAAAACGTGATCAATTCCCGGCGTCGGCGATTTCTTTTAATTTGAGGCCGGATCGGGCGAAAAGGGGGCGGTGGGTGATCCAGAGGGGGGCGGGGCGGAGGGGATCTAGGATTATTGCGAAGTCATCGAATCGTTGATCATCGTCGTGGAAAAACGTATTTATACTGCGATTGGCTTTCCCATATTCGGTGCGATCTTCCGAGAACAATGCGCACAAGTGTGGTATAGATAAAAGATGGACGCCATTTTGAAAGATCGACAGTGTTGTGTTTGCCGATCGGAAAGTCTTTGTGTAAAAAAAACTTCGTGTATTTATGAATCCGTGACTAATGATGAATGAATTAAGAAACTCGTCCAGTAATGATGTGACGCGTTTTTTATAATGTTATTTGTGAAAACATGTCATCCTTCATTCTGATGCATAACATCAATTTTATATTAATCCAATCAATATGGAAAATATTTGAATAAATATTATTTTAATTAAAACGATCGAATTCGGCGATAGTGTTTGAAAACACACATTTGAACATACATAAATCGGCTTTTTGAAATATCAATAGAATATTTTTTCATCGTATTTCACAACAGCATTGAACACAACGTTTTCCGTACTTATCACTGCATCAGCAGCAATAATATTTGATCTTCAATACCCCTTAACCTTTTCATATAGATGTCAGAGTTCAATGAGAAAAAACATCGTATTTTCATTACAAAAATTAAAACAAATCGAAAAATCACATACCTAATCCACCCCATTGAAACGTCTATATATAAACACGCAGTATTTTTTCAATAGAGCTTAATTATCATATCGCCGGCACTTTTCGATAAGATTCAAATGGAAACGCATTAAGTGCGAAAGTGCGATTCTCTCTCCCCTAAGGCAATGAATAAATGTGTTGCATATCTGCAGATGCAAGTTAATACCTACTAAATCCTCTGCACATGCACAAACTTTATACGATTTCATACGGGTAGTATTCGACGTACGAAGTTCGTAAAACGAGAAACGTGTGTACCTCTTCTGTGCGGACGTCGAATGGGGCGCCGAGTGTAATTTAATTAAAACCTAATGAGTCATATAATATTATCAAATCAATTTATTTATCGAGTAAACACTCCTCACTTACAGAACGAAACACATGTGAAGTCCCTCTCTATCTCGACGCGGGTACGGCTCGTCGAATGGGAAGTGAATGAAATTAAGTGAAAATAAGGATTTTGAGCAAATTATTTGTTATTTTTTAGAAAATGGTTGATGTCAGTGGATAATCTCAATATTAAGTTTTTTGAAAAATATCATATCTTTATTACTTTTATTAAAAAAATCCAAGTTAGATAACATTATTTTTTATTGAATGGTATGTAGATTACATGTTTCATAGAAAAAAAATATTTTTAAATAAAATACAATCCGATTAATTATTCATATAATATATTATATAACAAATCACATAGAAAAATATGATTTCATAAAATATTAAAAAAAAACTTTTGATTGTACACAAATTTGATGCATATGATTAAATAAATAAAATCGATCACATTCGATTGGACGGACTGTACACCACATTGGTAATCGTAATACACACATATACACGAGGGGTTTGCAGTTGCACGCGCTCACTTTGCGTCCAGCGGTCCCCAATCTGCGGTCCGACACCGAAAAGGGGAAACCCACAAGGGGGCAGCTAGGTACTAGGGACTAGGGACGACACGAGCACATTTAACCGATAAGTGATTGTCGACAAAAGCCAATCGATAGAAACCGAAGCCGTCACAGGGGCGGACTGAGACTGTGTGCTTTTTCTAATTATCCAGATGCATGATGAAATGATTCAATGAAATTATTTTTCGATTAAAATTTAAAAAAAAAATAGGTTACCCAGTTGAATTTATCTTTTTGGAACAACGGAACTCAAATATGTATTATTATACATATTTGATTAATACTACTACTACTATTATCATCATCATCATCATCATCATTATTATTATTATTATTATTATTATTATTATTATTATTATTATTATTATTATTATTATTATTATTATTATTATTATTATTATTATTATTATTATTATTATTATTATTATTATTATTATTATTATTATTATTATTATTATTATTATTATTATTATTATTATTATTATTATTATTATTATTATTATTATTATTATTATTATTATTATTATTATTATTATTAACAAATATATAATTTTGAACATATGTATTTCTAAATTTTTCATAATTTGGGACCCATTTATCCTATAAAATTTTACAAAATCTATATTTTTTTAATACAATAAATTAAAATATATTATAGTTAAAAGACAAAAAATTCGTTTCATTGTCTAAAATCTTTAAACCGCTTATGTTACGTCTTGTGTTTCAAAGGGTTTTAATATTAATACTCCCTTAATACATCTTCACTTCAGCGATTACTAAAAATTGACTGACACAAACAAACATTTACCTCAAAATGTTCACTTCTGTCGCTTATTACTTCAAATCAACGAAACAAACATAGATTATTTTTAAAGATTTTTATTAGCTTACTCTTTGACGATTCTGGGGATGTTTACAGTTCTAAAAAAATAGCTTGAATTTTTTTTTCGTCATAATTATACTTAGGAGTTTTCTAAACTTATTATTCGTATAATTTAACCAATTTAAGAACAAAAAATATGCTATTCCTAATCGGGAACCATAGCCGGATACAGGCTAAATATTTTTTTTTTATTAATATTATTTTCGTATAGACTCAACTTAAAACCAACGTTCAGGAACACATATCCATTACAAGCCGATAACCACCTACAATTTCAACGAGATTACCATCCAATCGACAATCCAACCGACTTATCAATCAATTAGCAATCCGATTCATCGATTTCAACCAATCTACTCATCAACAGCGGTCAAGTCCAACACCATCCCTAGACCACGCCATACAGTGGCCAACTCCACTGACACCGACCGACTGATGAGATGATATCATCGTCGAATACGGTTCTAACGACACCCACGCACCCGATCGCCCGCTACACGCACACGTACAGGGACGACGAGAAGTCACCGACGATTCTTCCGTCTATTTATTTTATTCGTATGTGAAGTGGTCGAAGTCGTCTCCGATGGTAGTGTGACTGAAATGGTATTGCCATGCTTATTTGATTGACATTGATTACGTTTTCGCTTCGTGAGATCGTGCCGCGACGAATCTCGGTCGATTTATTTACTTTGATAATTGATGTCGATTCCGTTTTGACATTGTATTTTAGTTACGTAATAAATTATGGGAAATTTATTGTTCGGTGTCTTTTTATTTTTGGGATATCGTGAAAATTTTGTCTGATGTCGTTGATGATGTGAAATTTTGGTTGAAATATTCATTCGAATCGATGCGTTGATATTTTTAATTTTTTTCATTAATATTATGAAATTTAGGTCTCGTATAAGACGTATAGTATATCGTATAGTATAGTATATCGTATAGTCCCCAAAAAATATCGTGTAATACAAATCCGTGTTGTACGAAGTTTGAAGTTCATACAAAATTAGGGTTTGAAGTTCCGAAAAAAAGTATCGTAGTTTGTTAATACTCTTTTTTAATAAACAATAAAGAAAATATATATTTGCTTATTTAGATAAAATACATTATAGGAGCGTAAATAAAATTTCTTAATGTGTTTCACGCATAATTTATGTATTATAAGTCCGGAAATTTGGTGTTTTATTGAATTTTGCATAGTTTTAACGTCGTGTGTGTTCTGGAGAGGTTATTTTTGAAAGTTTTTAGTTTTTACAAATCATTTTCCTATAGATCATCTAAATTTGCACACGTTAACAGTTCAGAAAGCAAAAGATGCTACTAGACAACATATAAATTCGAAAAAAATAACTTCAAAATTACACACAAAATTCTTTTTTTTAAATAATAATTTACCCACTTATAATGCATTGTTATTCTAAAATCCTGTTAGACAAAAATAGGTCACAGCACACAAACCGTATTATATCAAAATCGTATTATAATACACAACCATATTTAACGAGTCCCGAGAATAATTAAAACATTATTAGACTTTCATGCGAAAACTTCACATCTTCAACAACATCGAACACCAAAAATAAATATACAACCGGAACAAATTTTTTGTGTCACTGTGTAGTCTACGTGATCGCTAAGTGGCGCAGCGATACACCCGTCGTCCGGGAAGAAGCTCGATAAGCACTTTGACTACTGGATGCGATATTGGCACTTGCGGGGGTAAACATCCCACGGTGACCCTTCGTGGGCTTCCCGCCCACCCAAGCCGCCCACCCTGGAGCTGCTGGAACCACCAGGCCACCCCTTTCCTCAATCTCTGCCTCCCTACACGGCCGAACCTTCCTGGGCTAGATTGTATTTTTACATTTCACCGAACCTATGTACGAATGTAACGAAACATCTAGCTGTTGTTTATTCTGTTTTCGATGCTGGGGTTCTCAATTTTTTGTGTTTTTAATTTTTTTCGGATCGGGTTTTGAAATGGTTTGTTTTTTGGTTTGAATATAGGTCAGAGTTTCGATCGATGGTGTAATTTGAAACGTGCGCATTTCTGCTAATTTGCATATATGATAATGCAGTCGAGAACATAATTTTCATTGTGAGAATAAAAGCTTTTGCATCTGAGTGGAATAATGAAGATATCGCTAGCCAAGGATAATTTGAGCGCGGCCTTTGAGTGAATTTCTTGGCTTGCTGTTTATTATGATTTCAGTCGTGATAAATAATTATTCAATTGTCGGATGTAAAAATATTCAAATTTTGTTGAAGAACATAATATTGCATCAACTTAGAAAAAAATCTTTAGAAAAGAGCATAATCATAATTATTTATATATGGAAGAAACATTTTTTTTACCAAAGATTATATTCTATCCTCGTACATTTGTCAGCAAAACTTCTTCATACGCAAAATATTGTAAAGCAATCAATTCTAGAATATTTTTTTATATTTTTGAAACAAAAGTTTATCTAATCATAATAAAAAAACAAGTGTACAATGTTTCGACTGTGAGTTTCGATTCAACGTTTCTCAAATAATGAACGACATGAAAACGGTACCTAGAATAAAAGTGTAATAGAAGTCTCTGGAAATAAATAGAAGTCGAATGAAGAAGTCCCTCCCCATCATTATCCAGAAAGAACGCCCCACCTATTGATTTTGCTATTAAGATAAAGCCGGACCTGATAACCAAAAGTAAAGCATGGATTCAATAGGTCTACTAGATATAATATATAGCAAAATAAAAAGAATAAACTTTAATCCATTAAAAAATATTTGGAGAAAGTTTGTTTCTAATTCCGAGAATATAATTTATTTTATTATAATTTGGCTGTCGTAATCTATGCGATTTATTTGATAAATATTTTCAAGCTGTATATTAAATTAAATTATTTTACATTTTATTGAGCGTATGATATCTTGTCTCGAGCGATAACTCCGTTCTACACGTTATATTAGTATACAGATTTCCAACATTGATACATTTTATATTAATACGAATCGATTCGTATCTCGGGAACATAAAATTACGAAATTTATGCGTTTAATAGACATAATATATAACCGCGTAATAAACGTTCGGTTACGTATAAGAATTCGGATTCTCGAAAAAATAATTAACCAAAAGAACAATCATATGGGCGTACCATGTAAGCGAACGGAAACGAGTACATTTAATTAAATAGAAAAAAATACATACTCTCATATAGACATCCGAATATATGTACGAATACAAATAGTACGAACTTTTATAATCGTTGCATATTTTAAATGCGGTCTAATCGTCAAATATTTACATAATTTTACCGGTCTTTTAACCGATTAATTCATCAGATAAGCGGACCGCGCTATCTAATTATTTTGATCGATTTACGGTTATTAAGACATATTATAATGATAATATGGTCGCTCCGATCATTATTAACAAACAATATTAATACCAACGACCGTATCGTATTAGTTTTTTTTTTCAGCGAATTTCATGCGGAGTCGCTCCTGAATTCGTAAGTGCGAAAAAAGAAACAAATTTATTTTGACAGGCAAAAAAGTGGCTAATTAATGATTATGATACTTTTCAACATATTTATCGGTTCAAAAATATTGTTGAAATCTTATGTTTTTGTTCTTGGGTCGATAAATATTTTTATTTTCGTACAATAAAGAATTTCTATTTTGAATTACGTCTGAATATTTTATTAGATCGTTCTGATTATTTGAACGATCTTTTTAAATAGTCCTGGCATTGTAAGTTTTTAAGTCGTTGCTTTTAATATTTCATTATAAGTTAAGTATTTTTTAAATACGCTTTTATCCTAAAATCAAAATCATATGAATTTTGAATCGATGGAGATTCAACACTAAAAAAAACTAAAAATTTTCTATTTGATCTCGTTTCTTATTGAAAAATAGATATTTTTTCAAAAAACAAAAAAAAACCAGATCGACCTCCGAACATAAAATTCGACCACTGCCCAAATTTCAATCAAAATTTCACCGCGGCCAATAAATAGACAAAACAAAACGAGACTCAAAAGACATCCGAATGTTTTCATTGTGCGGAAAAATATTTTTAATAAAAATACGCGCAGCGCAAAACGACACGATATTCGTTCGTCGAAAATAAACGCCCACCCCGTGTCCGCGACATCTCTCCATGACTATGTCCGAATGTTTGTCTTACATTAAAAAACCCGTGTTTATTGCCCGACGATTGTTATTCTTGCGATCGCAATTTGGCCCGCTTTTTTATGTCGCGAATGTAAGTCGAAATCGTGCCGGATTTTGCGAGAGGCTCTCTAGAAGTTTTGGGATGGTTGCTTAGAAATTGTTCGATTTGTTTGTTGTGGGAAAATGTTTTTGGATTATTGAATTTATGAACTGTTTTGTGTTTGAAAGTTGATTTGGATGATGGAGATTATTGATTTTTTTTATAAAAAAATATTTATTTGTAATAGAAAATTATACTTAAGTAAGTACTTACAATTAGTTGTAGAGTCCGTGTCTTACAATTAGTTTTTAAATGGGGCATTTAATTGAATAGTGGTTATTGATATTTTCGAAAAATATATCTGTGGATCATAGCTTATACATATTTTGCTATAAAAGTTCAAAGGTTAATAAATTTCAGGTTTACTATTATATTATAAATTTTAACGTACAACCATAGTGAAGTTGTAAAAATATGAAAATAGCTTGTAAATGTTTCCATTTTGAGCCTTTATCAAAACACTTTGATGAATATCAAAATATATCAATCAATTGATAGATATCTTTTTTTTTGTGACTATGATTTTTATGTAGACATTTGTTTATTTTTTATGCATATCATTTTCAGATTGTTTAAGCCGTTATTTACTTTGCATAATTTCAAAAAACTCTACTTTCACACAATATTTACTAAACCTAGCCATGCTTATTTCAAATGTTTAATTACCATTCGTATAAAAAACCCAAAATACAAAAAACTAAAAATCTTTTTACAAAATTTCGTGATTTAGCAAATGCTACAATTCACCTTCGATTCATATTCATACATCGCTCCCAAAAAAGCACCCGAACATTTTCTAACTCCACACAACCGAACCGCGCGAAAACATACACACTCACTCACACAAAAAACAAAAGCCCCGCAGACGCACCGTATCGATAATAAAACCATCGTTTTATAACTTCCCCTTTTTCGAAAAGGGAAAAAAAATGTGCACACATTAGCCGGCTCGTGCATCTGCCCGCCCGGCGCGTAATAAGATCCCCCTTCCTCCTGCGATTCCTCCCGTTTTCTGGGCCCCTTCCTGGGGTGGGCCTGGGGGCGAAATGGAGCCCATTATCGCGCCTCCGTCCCTGGTGCCCCCAGGGACTCCGCCCCCCGAGGGCCGCGGGACTCCGGTCCGGGCTAAACGGGCGCGATGCACTCTTCGGGTTTAACTTTGGTTTTTTTGTGTGCAATGTTTAGATAGTGTTGTTTTTTTTTTTCGAAGGGACTGTCTTTTGATCGTGTTTGGGGTTAAAATGCTTTTGTTTTAAGTTTGATTGGCGTTTTTTTGGTTAATTGTCTGTTTGATGAATGTTGTTTTGAAATTAAATTGTACTTGTAAAAATATGTATTTTCAACCTTTTTTTTATAAATGATAAGTTATTGATCAGTATGAGTTTAGTTTTATATTTGATGTTTGTGTTTTTATAATTCATGTTATTTGATGGATAAAATATTTGCGATTTAAGAAAACGGTATCAAAGTTTATTTTGATAGTGTTATGTGTTCCCTGAGGAGATTTTCAGTTGAAGTTTTTGGTTATTGTAAGAGGGAGCGGTAGCGACATGTTTGGAAGTTTGAAACTTTCTAACTGGACTAAGTAAGTACTTTGTATAAAATATCATTGAATTTTATTTTAATTGCCAATTGATATAATCTTTAAAAAATCTTCAATGTCCAAAAATTAATATAATTTAGAGGCTCGTTTTCTTAAATTCATTTCATATGCATATCAATTTATATCAATTTTAAAATACTAAAAATCCTTTGCAATCAATCACGAGGAAAATCGCAGAAAAACATAAAAATTCATTTCAAATTTTTTTTTATTCATCCATATAATTTAACAACTATACATAAAAACACAACCAAACATCTTTCATACCATCCATTTACAATCTCATCGACATCAACCACACACAACACACAAAAAACAACCCAAAATCCATCACCCACCCAAACCACCCTATCAAACCAACCCCTACCCCCCTCCTACTTTCAAAAAACCCCACCAACAACCTTAAAAACCCATCAAAAAACCGAAAACCTTCCAGCACGGAAGGGGTACGCGCTCCTCCGCAGCCTGCGCGCTAATAGCCCGCCGCGAGAGGGCACTGCGCATGCGCCGGGGGGCGTGGCCTAAAGGGGGCGGGCCGCGTGGGGTGGGGCCACACCCACCCCCGCGGTACCCCGCCGCGCCCCACGCCCCTCGCAAGCTGTGATCAATCGCAAGGCCACCGTGGCGACACCTGTTGGCGGCGAACGCTATTAAACGGGTTCGCCGTTTTGATTTTTTCCGGGAAAATCGGGGTTTCTCGGCGCTTTTTCTGCATGGTCGGGAGCGTGGTGAGAGGTGAGCTTTTGTGGATGGATGTGGTTTTTTGAATTGTCGGTTGGGGGGTTCGGCGGGAGGATTTGGAAAGGTTTGGTTTGTTTGATTGGAAAGTATGCGAAGTTGAGTTGGGTGGAATGTGTGTCAATTGGATGGAAATGGCGGCGGGGTGGCTGTGCGGGGATGAAAATCGGAAAAGTTGGGTTGGTGAGTGGGTGGAAAATTAAGCAGGAAATATAGAATAGATTAGATGTGGGGATGAAAATATTGAATGAGAATTTATCGATGTTAAAAAGAATAGATGAGATGATTTGATTTTGGTAATAAAAACTAAATTATTTGTTTTTTTACTATCAATTTATATAATTCTTAATGATACGTAATTCGAATATTTTTTCTTGATTATTCGAATTATTTGAGTATTCGAATATTTTTATATTTTTGCTTTTTTCTAAAAACCGAATACTGAAACCATATTTTTTTATAAATCTATCAGACTATCGTTGGTTTATTTAATATTCGTTTCATGTGCCGCTTAACATCAGAAAAATCGTCGATTCGATAATGCTGAATTGTTGAAATTAATACAATTATAATTGATGTTATTAAATTTGATTTATATCATTGTCTTCGATGATTTTTTTATGTTCTTATTGAAGTTATTCATAAGACATGAACTGGAAAGGATTAATGTGACATAATTAAATACATATGTAATAAAATGTCTAATTCGATCAAATCTAATCTCAACTTGAGGATAAAGTTAGGTAATACCTAACTAAAACAAATTAAAGATAAGATAAATTTATTAAATGTAATGGTTTTTATAGTATAATAAGTAGATACTTAAATTACGTTTATTGTATTGTTGATCAGTTGCTAATAGTTTACAGCGATTTGTAATTTAAAAATTATTATTGAATTCAGTACGAGCTAAATATAATATAATATAGCCATATTTATTTTAGAATTATTAAAATTAACTCAGTTACTATAAATAATAAATGTAGATAAATACTTATTATTAAATCTTCGAAGAAAACCGATCGAAATACTGTTTTCTTACATACCATGATTTCTTTTAATTCATTGTGAAGCGAGATAAAAAAATAAAATAAAATAAATCGTTCACATAACTTGGATCGTTTAGATTGGAAAACACTGGTTTTTATCGATAATGCTTCGAACGCTTGTCTACCGGTTCCCGTTGTCACTGTCAGTAATCCGTAACAGTTTCCATATCAGCTAGAAAAATTATTTCAAACGTATAAATCATTTCGAATAAAAAAAAAACATGGCCACGCATAATCCGCCGACTCATAAAATAATACTCAAAAAACTTTCCAACCCCGAAAAATCCGACCGATACATTTAATGGGTTATTATGCAAATGAGAATTAGCTTTGGTTGACTATTACTTTCGCCAACCAATCTGAATAAAAATCTTCGTAATACACTGGAAAAGCAGAGGAAAAGCAATCGACAAAAGAAAAGCGACGACTCTTGAGGGCGCGTGTTGTTATATTGCGCAAGAAATCTCAAATAATTATCTAGAGCGTTTACATCAGGTTAAATTTAATTTATATACCGGCCAGTTCGTGTGTGGTCCGCCCTATAAACGTTGTTGTATTCAAAAGTGTGTGTGTGTGTTTGTATTTTTTGGTCGTTCTGGAAAAAATGGACCAAATTACACCTAATGGCCGCAATAAAGTGCACTATAGTCGAATTGTTCGGGTGTATGCCGCGATAAAAACTGAATCGTTTGTATTATATAGGCTTTTTATAGTTTGTATGTTGTACTGTAACATTTTTTTTCGTATTTGCTTTTATTATTGTTTTGCCGACGAACAAGCGCACGTCATAAATGTTTGAGAGCGTTCGTTATATTATAAGCGAACAAACTCGTTTATAACTCGGAGCAAATATGAACGAATGTTGAGTTTGATGGATATCTTACGTGAATTTGTACAAAAATTATCGGATTTTTATCTGTGATAATAAAAGTAGTGATACAGTAAAACTGGCTTAATTTGAAAAATGTTACTAGAGTTTAGTTTCATAAAAAATTAGAGGCGTTTTGTATGTTTTATTTGATCGAAAAGTTTTTATGGGAATTCGAATATGTATTGAATTTATACATTTTCATTGAAACAGCGATAATCATTATAAATAATAAAATATAACGTCAACACATTAAAACGATATAAAAAGTATTTATTTATTTTGAAATAATCATATTTGGTTTTCATTTTTCGGAATTCGAATCAAAAAAGTTTAACTGTACACAAAAAATAGTTGATATAAACACGATCAATATAGAAATCTCGTAATAATTCCATTCGAATCGATAGTGAGAGTCAGCGGGACCGGACCTCGTTCCAAAATAGCCTAAAATGGACAACGAGACACGGAATATTTATAAAAAAAAACCGAATTTCAAGTGTAAACATGGCGTTATCGACGACTCGATGACTTTCACGAGAGCCGCTTTGTTCTCGTTTTATTTTCGCGTTTTGTTGATTTTATTGTTCGTTGTTTGTGCATGCGTGAGAGTGTGTACGAGCTTATAATATTTCGTTTTATTTTGTTTTATTATATATATTATTTTTTACTTTCAGCCTTTCTTTAGAGCCGACTAAGGCCGATAAGTTGTAAGCTATAAGTTTACCGACACTTTAAAGAGGTACAACTCGTCCCCGGTTTTCGGCTTGTGCGATAAGTGCAGAATACGTTCACGATCCTTTGGCATTTCTTACTATGAGTTCAAATGTTGTTTGAAAATAATGATAATATGAAACATCAAATGTATATTTTTAAAATCGTTAAATTTGAATCTAAAATTAATACTAAAAAAAATCATATCTGTGAACGGATAAATTAAAAGTTTATGAATTTTTGTTGATATTTAATAATGTATTATACACCGGTTTTAGATTTTTTTCATAGTTTACAGAATTTTGCCATGAAATAGAGAACACACTATGAGAAATGAGCGTTAAGAGTCTTCTTAAGTGGTCTCGATGAGCTCAAACATCCTCAGGTTTCTTTGAGGCCGCAACCTTAACCCATCATAATACATATATTATAAATAAATATGTTTAAATGAGCAGGGTGAACATTATAACGAGAAAAATATTTCACTGACAATAATTTCGATATTTGTATATTTTCAATATTCAATTAGTGGAAAAATATTTTGAAAATTTCAATGATTAATTAATAAATGATTATTATAGAAGAATGTTTTTTGTTTATTTTACTAGGAAAATAAACCATTTGTTTTACATCTATTGGAAAAAATTCCAAGCCTCGAGGATTTTGTATTGTTCAAAATGATAGCGAAAAATTAAACAAAATAGTTAATCTCTTTTTTAAAATATACATCTACAATTTATTGTAGTGGTAGAATTTTCTTTCGTCATATTGCTGATTTTTAATTATATCCATCATTTCATTTTCGTAAAAACTCAAAATATTAAAAATATATTAATGTTCAACCCTATATGGACACTTTTGATGTGATACCGACAACGAGACAGACTTCGATATTCATAAACACCGACTGAACAGAGCAAACACGCTTTTGTCATGTCGGAATACAAAAACGAAGCCCAAAAAGACTAAAATGAAATGCACACAAATAAAAAAATGAATAATTTGAATAGAAAAACAAAATCAAATCTCATTTCGATGTCGTTTAGTCATTAGTATTCCGAGATTTTATTTGGATAGCTTTTTAATGCTATTTCACATTCAAACGGACCGATTTGAAAGTGCTAAAGTCGTTATACAATTTTTCAACATGGGCACGGAAAATGAACGATTTAACGTTCGGATTCATACACGACATTTTCCTGAAGTATTTTGTGCGTTCCGTTATTCATTTCAGATATTTTTTCCTTCGAAATTTATTAAAATCACGATATTACAAAAAGGCTGTTCCCGTCAACGTCTACCGGCTGCGTATCGTTGTTAATATTTACGCATTCACGTGGCCCGCGACAATAAAAGAAAGCAATAAAATTTAAATATGCCGTTCAATACGAGCCGTGTTCCTATCGTTATTTTTATTAGAAGCAAAGGAGTGTATTTATACTGTTGTGAAAGTGGGGTTTTGGACTTTCCCTCCTCGTTTATATCAATTTGCTATAGTGAGTCCGTTTTCCTCTTTATTGCCCTCAGTCACTACATTTTCCTTTGTTTTTTTTCCGCCATGTTGTGTCCACTGTTTTCAACCCCCCCGCATAAAGAAATATATTATTTCTCGGCCTTATCCGGCATCTCGAAATTCGAAAGTTGTCGAAAAATATTAAATCGAGCCCCCTCACGGCTCCGCAATATAAAAATATTGTATTTCGGTACTTTCGCTTTTTCGTGTGCCTGCGAAGGTTAATTGTACGCATGAAAATCATTATTCCGAATATGTGTATGTGTGAGCACCGTAAAAACTAACGTCAACCAATTAGTTATTCATGAGGGAAATATGTCGATTTTAATAAACGCAATAATATTTTTTCACGTGGATTTTTCAATTTTACGATCGCGCAGCCGAAAAAAATGTATCGATTCTATTTTCAACTACGTTTATGGCTACTATTATATTTAATATTATTCGCAGTCGATGATATTTTCAATATCGAAATTTCAACGAAACAGATGTGATTTTCATACAACACAACACTGTTAAGCACTTAATTCGTAATCACATACATTGTAAAACCTTTCGAACGAACCCTTTCCACAGGCGCCGCAGTACAAGAGCGAAATTAACACGTCTCGGACGAAAGATTGAATCATTCGGAAACAAAAAAGCCTCGGTGCAAACAGAAAATAAACGAGAGGAGACAAAGAACGGTAACACAAAACGCGAAATAAAATTGAAGCGGCAACGGATAGCAAAAGCGAAGAAAGCATGTCTGTGGCCCGCTTGTGCTTCATTCTGTCTGACAGTGTAATTGCGGGTGTTTTCGACCCCAAGGTGTGGCTAGGAGTTGATTTATCCTTCAGTATGTGCTTCAGAGTCGAATCGGTAATATATTGGATGTTTCCTGAGTATTATAGTGTACGTTTTAGACCGAAATTATCCAAAGAATCAAGAAGCCATAGTATAAAAATTTAAATTGAGCCATCATTTAAGTATATAAGTTACAAAGCTTAATTTCGATTGGATTAATTTAGGCTATCAACTTTATATACAATCATAATAATCAATCAATTAGATAATTATTTCATTCAATAATTCTTAATATAAATTTATTTGCATATGATACAATGAAAAAAAAATTTAAATGGTCTTACAATTAATATAGATCAATGAAAAAAATGATTATTTTATTCAAATGTATTTTTATTTTTAAAATATCGATTGAATTTTATTATATCGACATATTCGACCCTGTCTATTTAGATCAGGGCAAGGTTCGATATAATAACGGGGTTCACACGGTGTGAATCGAAAACTGTTTAACCACACGTCTCAATTCCGATGGCGATCTCATTAGGACCTTGTTAACACGGACGAGCCAATTAGTTGGTGCAATTTTGGATTTTTTTTGTTATTTATAAAAACTTTGCCTTTTATTTTCGAAAATCGACCGAAATTAAAACCTCTGCCACTAGTTTGGTGAGAAGTCGAAAATTGCTCTCGCGACTTTCAGTTTTCAATCTTTCTATTATTTTGAGTCACGACGAAGAATTGCTGAATATAATATCGGTGTATTATATGTGTAGAAATATCGTAAAGTGCGGTAGAACATAAGTTATGAACAGTCCGATATTGCAAGTCCAGCACTACGTCACTTCCGATTTCAATATGCCGAAAGCTGGGACATAAGAGGTTGAAAAAATATGCTCGTATCCCTGAAGGGGAGTTTTTTCATATAAATTGACGACCGAATGTGAACGAATCGAAAATATATACCTTTTTTACTCGTGTTTGTAAATGATTGTTATTTTTTTTGCGCACGCCGAGTCATCAAAATTTTAGTTTTACGATTGTTGAAAATGTCTTCAGTTTTTCATTAGACTCAAAAGATTAAATTATACTTAAAAACGGTATATTGTTTGATGTATTTTTTGTACTAAAAAAATATAGGAACTATCAATATACCTATTCGTATTCTGAAGCGAAACAGTTTCAGTCACGTAGAGCTTAATCGAGTAAAAAAGCGACTATCGCAAATCGCATCGAAATTTCTAAAATGTAATATAATCTACGATGTGGTATTTCAGCTGAACTTTTTTCCTCGAGGTTTTTAAGGCTTAAAACACCCCGAGAATTGCTTTCGCGAATCGCACCACCGATCTATGTATGTTTGCCGAAATATTCCGTTTCACATTATTTATTATCGCGTGTTTACTATGGCATTTTGAATATATTGTATTATATTTTCGTACACATTGTCGCAATTAAGCCTTCCGATTTCCGGAGTTGCGTGGAAATTCAGAAAACTGCGAAAATTTCACGAAATTTTCGTTCTGTACTTTCGAACAATTCACGATTTATGTACGTATACATTTTTTTTCCATTCCACATTGCAAAACGACTCGTTCTCTCTGTGTAAACGATCGCATGTTTATAATATTCGTCATAAAACTGATTCGAGCATCGTTATAACTAGGCGTCATTTCAAAATAAATTTTTACGATATATAAAAACATATTTCGAATCGTTGACTTTCAATGGCCGGGTAATAAGATGTTTTTTATTATTTTTTATCACAAAGAAAATATAGTGTTTTATCGCTCAAAACGTCCATCACGAGCAATTAGTTTTAATAAAAATGAAAGATAACACAGGAATATTTTACATTAATAAAACCAGGTAATTCGCGTAATGGTGCGACATCAACTTTATATGGACGTAGTAATTATATCCATTTAAATATAAAACTCAAACGTTTCATATAATGAAATCAATATAATAAACTATAACAATCCAATAAACATCATACGCTTTTATTTGAATTGAATGAATTTCATCGAACACGAACATTCGATATGCTTAGTTTTTTGCTAACGAACTGCCAATTTTTTCACAACACACCAAAAAAACATCAGTGTGGGCATTTTTTTCGAATCGTAACGCGATTCTTGTTAAATTTTGTCAAGACTCGGTCTATAAATCGCACTTCAATGGCGCCGAAACTTTACAGCCGACGTCGTACGTGTTAACTATCGTCCGTGCTCGGATCAAAGTTGAACCGGAATTGTAAAACGGCAATAGTATTCGCAGTAAATCAATCCGATTTTATATGTTTGTGTTGTTTTTAACGTAAAATGCGCGGGACTCTTTTATCTCGTTTCGTGACTTTCGAATGTTTAAAAGTCGCGGCGGTCAAAAGGTGCGCGCTCGATTCCGACGAGGTTTTTACGAATTTTCGATTAAATATTCGAATATTTGTTTATCACGTAATATGTAATGAAAAGTCGATACGAAATTATTTGAGTACATTATGTAAATCGAGGGAAATTTTTTCGCGTATATAAGACTTACAAGCGCCATCTATACATCGCTTTGAATACTAGTTCAAATTTATGTACGATATTTTTTTAATTATAAATAAATTTGGGCCTCATATAACATGGTGATATAGTTCTACAAAAATTTCATATAATGTCATAAATATCAATCCGTGTCATACGAAATTTAAAGTTCATACAAAATTAGGAGTTTCGTTCCAAAAAAATATCAAACAATACAGAAAATACACATTTACGTATTTAGGTAAAATACATTATAGTTGCATAAATTGAATTTCTTAATGTGCTTCACGAGTAATTTATGCGTAATAAGTCCGAAAATTGGGTTTCTTAAGGAATTTTTTTATATATAATAGTTATTACGTGTGCGTGTTGGGGAGATTATGTTTGACAGTTTTTACAAATAATTTTCCTTTAGATCGCTTAAATTTGCACATGTTAACAGTTTGGATGGTAAAATGCACTACTGGACAATCTGTAAACCAGAAACTCGTTAAGATATGGTTAAAAATTGTCAAATAGAACTTCCAAACTACACGCAAAATTCGTTTTACAAAAATATATTTACTCACTTATAATGCATTAGATTCGTAAAAAGTCTCAATTTAAGAACTCATAATGCATTTTTATTCAGACTAAAATCCAAATTTGTTAATAAGTATTTTGTGTATCTAAGCAAAGCATTACCTAATTCATTTTTAATTGCTTTTTCTAAAACCATGTTATGTGAAACGTGCTGTACGAAAATTGGCCACAAATCATTAACCGTGTTATACGAGGCCCGAGTAAAACACGGCCGATAAAATTGGTATTGATCGTATATGATTTATACAAAAAAAAATCCGCTGACATTTTCGTCTCAGAACTCCCGGAAATTTTGCTCTAAATTGTTTCAGCTACATTATTCACGTGTTCTCTTCTTTTCAGCGTATTTATTTGAAAGGTACATTGTCGGGAGTTGTCAAATGTCGGTACGCGATTGCCATTAAACCCCTCACTCTCCCAGCTGTTCGTCAACGTCGTATTTTAACAAATTACGAAAAATTCACAATTTAAAAAACGTGTCGGATCGTGTTAGCTCTGCTGGATAACACGTGCAGGAGGATTTGATAAAAGTATTTTTTTTCCCAGCTCGAAATCGGAAAGTTGAGTGTTAATGTCAGTATTTAATATTAAGAAGGTTATCATAAAAAGTAATTGTGTAAACAACGAGGTCAAATTAATGATTATATTATATATGTTTTAAGTAATTGGCGTGATGCGATATCTATTTAATTAATAACTTTTCAATATTATGATAATATGAATATTGTAATTTAATATCGTGTCAAAAGTGTTAAAAAAAACATGATAATAACTGAAAGCAACGATGAAAGACGTTTGCATGATAAGACTCGCAACACTTTGCAATTTTGAATACACCTGACCAATGTATACGTCAACGCTTCAATTAAATTATTACCATTTAAATGAATATGTTATAACACTTTTATTTATTTATTTATTTTTTAAATCTTTAGAAATTAATATTATACAGAATCAATACAATAATTCCACAATTCGAAACAAATTCATATAATTCTCAGATTTTCAAACGATTCAAAACATTTCTTCTAAATTTTTAAAATTCCAAATCTAGGTAATTTCACTGCATATCGATATTTCCACAATAAATACCCCCGAAAACCGACTATCGCTTCCACGCACGTATAAAAAAAACACAATAATCGACCCGCGTTGTTATTTCGGCGATTAATTAAACGAACATCGGTCGCCTTTTTCCGAAACAATAAAGTCGGCAATATACGAATCACGAAAGCCAACAGCGAACAAACACCGTACGAATTTTTATGCCGTCCTACAAAACGAAACCTAATTGCGTTTTCGAAATACGCGCGTCGCGGGCCGTTCAATTATATCGAACACACGTATCGATGCGAAATTCCGATTTATTCGAAAAAAATCCGCATAAATGTGTGCGGAAAGGCCGCCGAGCAAAAAAGGCCGAAATATCAACCGAGTTATTGTAGTCGTAAATCAAAATAATGGTCCCGCTTGTAGAATTCGATATCAATTAGCGGTACAATTCGCGACCGTGGGAAACGCAATAATAATCGTGTGACCCACATATAAGCGCCATTGTTTTTTTGATAATTGTGGACCTCTGATCGTGCTGGACGTTTTCGTATTTATGTATTTGTTTGTGTATTTGCATTTGCGAGTTCGAGAGGCAAGTTTGGATAATTAGAGCGCAAATTGGCGTTCGTGTCTTATTCGCGCGACTCGTATTTAGCGCTCGGTTCACAACGTGTTAAACTACGTGTAATGCATGTATCGGAGGATGGAATGGTTCTGAAACTGTGGTTCGAGGATTGAGGGGTGGTTTTGATGAATATGCTAAGCAGTTGAAGAATCGAGATGTTTATAAAATTTTGTATTTTGTTCGATAAAAAATTTTTAAATTAAAATTTGTTGATTTGTATGATTTGATTTGATTTGATTTGATTTGTAGAACTAAAAAAAATAATTTTGAATAATGTACGTATATCTGGAATAAATGAAATATAATCAACTATGTACCATTCATTTTTTTAATGAATTTTTTTTAGATTATTTTAGAATAATTCATAAACAATAACAATAAAGAAAAATAAAAATATTCTTCTATAAAAATCGGTATATTCAATCATTTTTATATGAAAAAAATGTACATTTTATGTATTTTCAAAAAAACTTTCGATTAGAATACTGCGGAACTATTTTATTTTTATAATTGAATAAAAATCTGAATTGCTTAATTGAAAATAACGACGTAAACTTTTTCAATATTTGAACATACAAAAAACATTACGCTTTGATGTTATAATAAAAAACTTTATTTACGTTATTGACAATTATACGAAAATTTTGATTAATGACTCGAAATTTTATTGCTTTTACGTGCAAAGAAACAATAATGCTTGAATAGTTAATGAAAAAGTTTTTGTAGCAAAAATTCAAACTCTGAACATATTCGAAAACAAATTAAGCACGCGAAATATATTATATTTATATATAATATAATACAAATCAATGAAAGATTTCGGTTTTGATTTTCGTTTCCACACGTATTGAGAAATTCTCCGATTTCTCATTCCAAATATGGGATACGAGATATGAACGTTTTCGCGATATTGTTGAGAAACTTTTGCGTAAAAAAAGAATATTTGCATTCAGAACGTGTGTCCACCTTCCCACACCGAAAAAATATATAATATTATACTATATAATATAATAATGGCATTTAAAAGTTTCGTGTTCGAGCGGCACGCGAAAGACTTCACCTGCACTGCACAATCTGACACAAATATCGATATTTTGCTAAATGCACATCCGCAAATAACGAAATGTTGCCCACTTATATATTGAACTTTGAAATATTTTTGTGTTGTAAAGAATATGAAGATCCTTTTGATAATTTCAAAGTTAAAATACGGTCAAGTTTCTGAAACATAATTTTATTGGGAAAAAAAAGAATTCGTATGTTTTAAAATTTTTTGTAAGAATACTCAAAAAGTAGTTGAAAAAAAAATTAAAAATTAAAAATGAATTTGTAGTGGAAAATGTTTAGATTAATTTTAAATGATGATGAAATTGACTTAAAATATTTTTGTCTCATATTATATCTGTGACCGATGAGGTGTGCTGTACTGAGGTCTGGACCACGTAGGGCCATCGGACTAGCCTCGGATGTCAGCTGGAGACCACGCGATCAAAAGCGGGCAGAGAGGACGCAATCTGCTCAGTCTCTGCCTCGTCTGTCTCACTGGTTATCATTACGATATGATTACTGAGCAGCGACCGGATTCAGACATATAGATTCGCGTTCTGATGGTCCGAGAGCCTTCTCTGCTGGCATGGGGAGGAGTTGGCTCTTATGTTCCCTGCCCCTTATCGATGCGTGGTGGGCACACGTGATAAGGTACCGCCCAAACTGTCAACGTTAGTTGACAAGACTTCATCCTGCATTGGATGTATATGTTGATAATGATGATGATGATTAAATCTGAAATTAATTAAAAAACAAAAATTAATTAATTAATTTTTATAGATCTAATTGTAAGAGTCAATCGATATTTTGATTTCTTTGATATTTATTGTGTGAATCAAAGAGCGTATTTAAAAAATCGCTTCAGATTTTCCGAAAATTATAATTACCTCATAATGAATATGATAAATTTCTGTACGTAATTTTTATGGCGAAACTTTGCTTTTATATTATATTTTTGTTTGAAGAAATTAAGCAATGCTCATTGAGCAAAAAATTCATTACCTAAAATTATCATTGTTACTCTGTAAATTTATTACATGACAATGAAATCTTATCATTTTATACTAATTAAAAAAAAACAGCACTATACACACAATAAAATCTACATACATCGAAAATTAACGTGACGTGTTGTAAAAAAATTACAAAAAAACTAAAACAAAAACCAATTAATTTAATGTGAAAAATGCATATAATAAACGTACACGTATGTGGATTTAGGCCTCGTTGGCAAAACACAGCGTCCGGTCACGAACGCTCATGTCAACCAGCCTTTTATTCGGTTTTGTCATGTAAACCCATTTATTCGACGATACGAAACATCATTTTTCCCCATTTTTTCCTCTATAGAATACGTATATTGTACCGCCAACCGTTTTTCCGACATATTTTTTCTGCTTTATGGACGCGGATCGAATTTATCGGAACTGATACTTTTTTCGAAGCCGACAAAATTACGATCTTCACGAGCGATTTGTGTACACGTAATACGCGTTACATTATTATAGTATTATTTTGTCGTTTTATGAGACTTTCCAGGTAGTGGTTTTATTATGTCTGATTCGAGCTTTCAAAGTCAAATGACTTATTGAAATCAGCCAAATAGACGTTTGAGGTTTTATTCAAATCTCCCGTTTGCATTGAAGGTTCGATTGACTCGTTTGAAAGTCTAAGCTGTGATATAAAATTTCTCAGTGAAGACGATTCGGAATGAACGTGCGATTTTCGTATATAAACCATCGTCTATTTTGCGAGTCTATTTCAAAGTCACCCTAAAAAGCGCATTCTCCTGGCTGCATAATGCACATGACATATGAATCCGGAATGAGTTGTAACCGAGTGACTGCAATAAAGAGAGCCCGATTGTTTACAATGATAAGAGGATAAACATCGACACTCCCTCGTGCTGTGTTCGTATTATAGAATTTTCCCTCGGCAAGGACACCCTGGAAATGGGGAAGGATTCAATATTACGCAGAATAAGGGCGAAGGGATCACAGCTCTCCGATTATGGATTAATAAAAGCGAGTCACGTGCTGCGGATTGTATTTTTATTTAATTTATGTGTTGTGAATGTTTATTAGCCGGGGTGTTTGTTGCGCAGTTCGACGTGATGGGTGTAAGTAGGTGTTTTTTTTATTTCATGGACATTTTTACAATTTAAATTTGATCTAATGAATTTATATTTATTAAATAAAAGTGGATACGTATACAATATGTGTTAGTAATGAGTCCATCTCTATCGTTTTAGTGCATCGCGTGTCCTGGCTTTATTGCGTATTGACTTTTAGTGTTCATTTTTTCTCTTTGTAGGTTCTTCTGAAACGAAATTGTTGTTATCCCCTGATTGAAATGACGGGAAGAAAAAGTGCAACAATAACACGTGTATGTACATAGTTCGACGTGTGTTTGAGCTCGCCCAACGATGCGTCGCACAACAAAGTTGTTGGAAGCCCGAATTCATTTTATTACATAAAAAAAACTAAAAATTTTATATGACTAATTTGAAAATGTGGGAAAATCTTTCATTTTCTAAATAATTTTTTTAATCCATTATTCAATATGATATGATATAATTTCGATTTTTTTATTCATCGGCTCTTATTTTTAATGTATAATCTTTATGTTCATAACAAAATAACCATTGAAAAACTGAGTTAAACCTGACAAATATAAAAAAAATCTTTCATTTACTAAACCAAACTATAAAAATTTTCAATCGATTAAACATACACTATAATATGATATAATTTCGATGTATTATTCATCAATTTTTAATATACATATAATTCATAAGTCCATAACAATATTATTATCCATCGAAAATCCCACTTCAACCGCAAAAAACATCCAATATTAATCCTCGAATCTCTCAACTTTTTCGCCACCTCCACCGACAATTGAATGTGCGGTTTCTCGTCGCCGCGAACAATAATGGCCGCAAATGGGAGTCACCGGAGCGGATCGCCTCGACTCCTCCACACTTCCTTCCCACGCCATTTGTCGTCACATCGCCATGAACACGATGATGACGACCATGCCGAACTATGATTATACCCTGAGTGCCGGGTTTCAATGGCGATGGCGATGGCCGCAGCGAAGACGGACACGTGCCGGA
The DNA here is from genome assembly GCA_009617725.1 of Hydropsyche tenuis. NCBI lineage: Eukaryota > Metazoa > Arthropoda > Insecta > Trichoptera > Hydropsychidae > Hydropsyche > Hydropsyche tenuis. The sequence goes on along the minus strand of VTON01000042.1, from coordinate 2,028,653 downwards.
GGAGAAACGTGCTGCTTTGGTGAGGGTGTCGTGGCTTTTTAAAGTGTGTGAGGGTTTTTGAGGTAGTTTTTGGAAAATTTTTTTGGAGATGAGTTCGGTTTTGGAGGGAAATGAAGATGTCGAGAGGGTTAAGAAGGTGAATAATGATCGATGTTTTGATTAGAAAAACTTTGGCCTGTATTTAATTGATCAGTAAAAAAATACTATTTTGTTCAATAAAAACAAAGTATATGGTTGTTATTCGGTTCTGTGCACGTGGAAACCTGTTTGAACTTATTGGATTAAGTCTCAATGTAGTCACACGTAGTAGTAAGCTAACCTAACCTAACCTAACTGATCATTTAAAAAAATTTTACTGATCATTTTAGTTATTATTAACCAGCCAAATAATTAGTTGCCAAAAACTTTTACGGTGAGATTATATTATACAGGGGGTCGAATGGTTTTTGTAAAGCCTTAAAGAGATGATAGGTCATGTTGTTTGGAACATTTTAAACCATACATGCCTTATTCCAAAGTATCATAGTTTTTGAGTTATTATTATCTTTGATTTTTGAGAAAAAATCTAAAATCTCGTACTTGATCACTAATAATTTCCAAATGAAAAATAATATAGCAGACAAATCTTATATTTTGTTTATTTACTATATATTTAATCCTTAAATAGAAATACAAAAATCTATATTAGCTAAAAACTATTAGAAATACGTGATTAGTTATCAAAAAATTATTGAAGTAAAGGAGACTGGAGTTTTTTGATATTTCTGGTTTAAAAAAAAAAACGAAGTTTTAATGTTTTCAAATATTTTTAAAAACATATCTGTTTCAAGCCCTTTCAATTAATGTATCAAACATGCAGATATATAACTGATTCTCAAAACCAGGGTACAAAAACTAATCAAATTACTTATAGACTTTTACCTAAAATTATAAACTACCTACCTACTACCTACCTACCACCTTTGTTTTGTTATGATTCATTAATCAAGCCATGATTCAGGATGGTTTCTTTCAATTAAAATCTAAAAATATTTTAAAATCTCTAATTACTTAGTACTGTTTTTTTAAATAATTTTTCTTATTGAAAAAAAAATAGAATCTTGGTATAATGTAATTTTCGTTTATATGTTGGTTGTCAACTTTTAGATTCATAATTTACATTTTATCTATTTTTAAGCCTTTCCTATCCCTCAAATGAAAATTTAATTGAAAAATGACATTTTTGAGTAACGTTTTGGTCATTATGATATAAAAACAAATATTATCACATTATTTTTAATTCACATCGATCAACTTAGCACAGGAACATGCAAAAGATACCTACGCAATTTCCCCAATAATTAACTAATTAATTATTCCATCAATATAAAATTTTCGCTACAACTAGTCGAAAAATGTACAAACATAACCATAAACAAAATTCTATAAATTATACAAAATTTTCACACTGACATATAATTTAAAAAATAGATCATTCTCTCAATCGAATCGGCGCACGATAACGAGTCCTGGGGTTTGTTTGTCTATCGTCAGGACTCTCCCGACAGGATTTATCGATCCGAGCAGGGAGACAGAATGCAAACTCCCATCGAATCACCCTTCAGCACCCACCCACCACCCCCCACCTTTTTACCGCCCGCGTCTCGGAAAAGCTCCATCCCGCATCCATCTCCTGTCTGCGTTCCGAATACGTACACATTTTTTAACATATCCCGTATACGTATGGCGGATAATAGAGGATCGTGTGTGTGCTTTTTTTATGGTAAGTTGTTTTGCGGTGCGCACACACTGTGGCAAGCTAGCGCCATTAATTTTAAACCTGTTCCTTTCTGGAAGCAACCCCGGCGGCCATTGATAAATGGAAAACACGCTCACTATTTAATGCGTGCACGCTTTGGTGCGCACGGCCGTGAGGGGGTTAAAATTGTTGGGTGTATACATTTTTTTCGTATTGTGTGTATGTGAAAAAATGGCTCGATATTGTGTCGAACTTCCGCCGATTTTTTTCGGCATCCATTTTGCGCCTACAACTTTGGAAATATTTTTAGATTATAATTGAAAGAAGAGATCCCGAATTATGGCTTGATTGATGAATCGCAACATCACAAAGGTGGTAGGTAATCTATAATTTTATTAGTTTTTTATTAGTTTTTATTTATTAGTTTTGAGAATTGGTTAAATATCTGCATGTTTGATATATCAATCGAAGGGCTTTAAACAGATATGTTTTAAAAATATTTGAAAACTTTGAAGACTTCGTTTTTTTTTTAACCAGAAGTATCAAAAAATTCTAGTCTCCTTTTACTTCAGTATTTTTTTGATAACTAATCGTATATTTATAATAATTTTTATTGATATAGATTTTCGTATTCCTATTTAAGAATTAAATACATAGTAAAAAAACAAAATATACTTAAGACTTATCTGCTATATAATCTTTCATTTGAAAATTATTAGTGTTGAAATACGAAATTTTGGATTTTTTCTCAAAAATCAAAAATAATAATAACTCGAAAACCATGATACTTTGGAATAAGGTAGGTATGGTTTAAAATGTTCCAAATAACATGACCTATCACCTCTTTTATGCTTTATGGAGACTATTTTTGTGTTTCGATACTTTTAATAAATGAAAATTTTAACGCTTTCTAAGACGATAGAAAATTATTTTTTACTGAAAATTCATCTTTTATTTTAAATAATTTTCATCAAGGGGTATCAAATATGGCGAAAACCTTCATCAAACCGAGCGGTGAATCCGCAAAATCCCCCAACTCGCACACGTTGCACAAGTAGAAAACGGTCATAAATTAGCCGACAGTTAATGTTATTATTTGCGGCCGGTCAGTACATTACCGGTCGGTTAATTCATGGGTAACGGTCAAACGACCATATAATATACAATATTGTATTCAGTTGTTTCTCAAACGTTGTATTGCGTATTAAAATGTGCTAAAAATTGATAACTTTATTATATCTTCATATAGTTGCCTATTTCGGAATAAATATAAGAATTTATAGGGAAAAAATAAACATAAGAATTATTAAAAAATATATAAAATCGTAACTTTTTGATACTTATTGATGTGTAATATTTGTGAAACCACTAATATTACACATCAATTCATAAAAAATAAAAATGAAATATTTTTAAATACAAATTCGTATTTATTTCACTAATTACATTGTTAAAAAAAAATCATCAAAATAAAAAAAAACACAAAGGATTTTAAAAGTAATTAAATTTTCGTTTGACATATAATTTCAAAATTTTCGTTATTCATTGTGAAAATAATTTATTGAAAATATTGAGAACCCGATAGAAACAACATCCGGGCATTGTTTCCCAATTTCACCATTTACCGTTCCCAAACAGGGGAGGCAGTTAGCTTTCGGGTAGTTTGGGTCAGTCAGATCTGTCCAGAAGTTGTGGCCAAATTAGGATAACATCGACTTTGAGTGACGGGCCGAAATGGAAGATGGTCCGTTTCGAGACTAACCACTATGAAAGGCTGAGGCCAAATTGACATTGTTTGCGCTTTTAATGATTCAGCGTTTATTCCCGAAATTCGGATGGACGTCGGTTAGAGTGCGGGTGACGAGAGTTTACCTGAATTTCGAGTAGTTCCTGAATTTTTCGTTGCAGCCCTGCGTCGTGGAAATGGTCAAGTTTTCGATTTTTATAATATAATATAAAGGGAATTTCAATTGTTATTTAGCAGATCGATCTATTGCTAATAAATAGTGCACTTTGCGCGTGGTCGCAACCCTTTAACGGCCAACAATTGTCATCATAAAAAAAAACAACCCTCTCATCGACATCGCGACACTTCTTTTATGCACCCTAAAAATTCTATGGGGCTGATTGATCACAGACAAAAAAAATGTATGTATAAAAAGTGTCGTGTGTCCGATGTATTTATTGTCTTTTCGACGAATTAATTCCGGAACTTATCGGGCGTGAAATTTAACTTACAATTTCGAAAAACAGTAAGTCCTCGATTTAGGTGATTAATTCGTTTCGATGGTTTTCGTGTAAGTCGAAAAATTGCGAGGGTCGAATAAACCTAAAGTTTTAGAAATTTTCGATAATGTGTTTGTTTCAAAGGGTAGGTGAAAGTTGAATGGACCTACATACATTTAATAAAAAAAAAATTATTCAGGTATATACATAATCACTTCTGTGTACATACATACATACATACATTCAAGTAAAAACTACTTATTAATTTGAGAATCTTTTTTACGTATGTTCGACATGATTTGGTGTTATATTTTTTTAATAAATTCCAGGAAAATATCCTGAGCAAATAAATAAGCCCTCATTTTTTTAAATTCCGTAAGTACGAATTCATTTAAGTCGAAATCGCGTAGGTCGAGGGTTTTCAGAAATTTGGTTCATCACAATTAGATGACTTATCTACATATAATTGATACAGTGCGTTCGTAATGCGATTTCGTCATCGAGACAATATCCAGGGATCCATTTATCGCAGTTAGTATTTATATATATCGACGTGGCTGTTAATGTCGCCAACGATGGCCATAAGGTCACTCTTACGAAAAACAGATGTCGGACAGGGAGGGTTAACGAGGTTAAGATAATGCGGGGTTAAGTGAGATTAAGTGTGTACGTCTGCTCGAAATTACCGCCAAATATAAAGTCTATCTACATTGCACATACAATATTAAGTATATATAAGTATTTTCGCATTTTCAAGACATTTGGAACAATTGCCGAATTGACGAAAATTTTCGGGACATTATCTCAAATGGTCTTTCTTGTATTAATCAATTATGTCAATCGATATCTGAAACGAAATGCAAATTCTCGTGTCGTATTCGGTCGTGGTCAATTTAACGATGGCTTTCGAGATCATTAGTGTCATTTTCGTGCTCGGGGACGATACAATAAATTTAACTGATAAAACAATTTTATCTATACTTTAAATAATTTATAGTCCGACGAGTTTCCCTTTCCGGAATTTTTCGACTCGATAATGAAAAATTTTCGATCGACTATCGGAACGGAACTATTACGACATCTGTCCGTTGATAATGCGTTTCGAAAAATTCCAGATGATTTTTTTCACCACCGGTTAGTGTTTGATATACAAATTACCGTGCTCGCTATTTTAACGACCATCGTACCTTTTTCTAACATAAAAAATTAGCAGCACAATTAGTGTAGCACGTTGAACAATTACCAAATACTTCAGCACTTATCGATCAAATTCTAAAAGTGCAACTGTTCAACAGCACATTAAACGCAGCTTCGGATATGTATAGAACGGTTATACACTGAGCCTTCGAGGTCTGGTTTAGCATATTTTTGCGTCGTGTTTGACAAGTCGGCGTTCTCCTCATTCATATTCATCGGGCTTTTAATGAGCGGCTCCTCTGTTTGTTTGCCTTTCCCATGGCTATAGTGTCTCCATTATTATTCTCGCCCTTTGGCACCGTGGGCGGGGTCCCGCCCTTAGAAAATAGTCGCAATCACGCCGATTTGTGTTGCAATCGAAATGCATACTTTTATTGGGTATAAAAAAATCGTGGAAGTTTTCGACACTTGGATCGTGCGCTCCCGCCTTCGCAGTTCTCCACGCTCCCCCGTTGACATTTATATATCGGAACGGTGGCATAAATCCTTTAATAAATCCATATCTGGGCTATAAAATTATTTTATCAATAAATGGAAAGTGAATTGCCCAATAAATCACCGCGGGGTGGAGGAGAGCCGTGTGTCCCATTGTGCACCCGCCATACAGTGTAGGGGAGCCGAACATTTGGCTTACTACACTTAATCGGCGATCGTACATACGTTCAAAACCACTGACCTCACACTTGGTTTCATATGGTTAGTCGGAGGTTCATTTCATTAACTGAAAACATGTTTTTTTGAATGTATAATTCGAATATTTCCATTCGCATATTTTGTGATGATTGATGTTTTTTTTTCAGGCAAAAATCTTTTTTTTTCTCCTCACAATAATATAATACGTTTGACGTGTGTAAGTGTATGAAAGGCACTACACGAAATGTGGGAATTCTGACGAATCTCCATTGCTAAATCCTTAATCCGACCAAATTGGATTGCCGCTACTAGTAGACGACGGTCTCGGTTAAGCCACCTCTTCTACCCACTCTAGAGCATTTGTATGTACATTCGTATTATTCTGTACTTTGGCGATGATGCTATTGAATTTATTGCACTTTATAAAAACAGTGTGTATCTTCAACAATTTTTTTGAAAAAAAAAATGGCTCAAAATCTATTGATATTGATAATTCAAGGTATGATTTTCTAATAGTGTAAAACTAATGATAGATTTTTATCAAACGCATTGGTAATTTAAACAATCTGCTAAAATACGATAGCCATCATTTGATTCATCTGCAAAATAGCATGATTTCGTATCTGAATCCATTACATCAGTTAGTGTTTATTCTAGGGGGTAAATGGTAACGATTCAGATTATAGATACAGTTGTATTATTCTATCATAGTTCTCAATGTAATAAAAAAAATTACGACCTAATAAATTTTAGTGAAAATCTTAAATTAATAAATCTAATGCTATGACCTTCTCTGAAATTTAAAAACTCAACTGTTTATGAAAATTTCGCCTATGCGAAGCATTAATTTGACAAAACCGAGCTATCCATTTGTCGTACGAATTTACAACATATTCAAGAATCGTAACATTGTTGAATGTCGATTTATTGTCGTTTCATTGAATGCGTATGCAAATTTCATTGGCAAAGGTGGAAACGACACGCGAAACGGAAAAAATTCGTCGGATTTCGTGAGCAGCTGCTAATCCGATACGAAAATCCGCCTTGTATACATATAATTGTGCGACCAATTAACATAATTGGACGAAATTGGTTCGAGTATTGCCGAAAAAAATGAAAAAAACAATTAAAATTTATTTTAAAAAGTAAAATTGGAGTGGACACCGATAACGAAAAGGATGACTTCCTCGTTGAGCGTTCGACTCATTTATTTAAGTATGTACTGCATTAAAATTTATTGTGGTTTTTACATTCGTGTCTTTACGGAATTACTGCATTTTTTGCCGTTCGAGCGTAAAAATGTCTTATTTACGTATTGGTGTACAATAAACTTGAAGGGGTCCAAATTGACATAGTGTCTTATTTATTACCGCTTTAATTTTATTACGTTGTTATATGATGTCAAGTCGAAGCTCATTGTCTTGTTTTAGTGATTATTTCCATTTTGAAATTCAAATTTTAATGTTAAACTATAATTTTTAGATTCAACATATTAAATGACGATAATAAATAAACGAATAGTTTCATTTGCCCTTTTAAAATTGACGAATTAACATAAATAAGTCAGTGACAACACGTCTAGTATTTTAGATAAAAATTTAAATACACAATTGATATTAAAATCAACAATATTTCAATTAAAGATTATCAAGACTTAACTAATAATAGATCACTTTTTACATCCAACTAATCTCAACCCTTTTAAATGGCTATATCTAGAGGTACCAAACGAGCCGGGTTATTAACGGCTGACGCGCTTCAAATATTGAATTTGAAAGATTACTGTGTTGATGGATGTTATATGGTTAATTTGAATTTGGACAAAGTTGCCAGTTCCCCCACTTTCAGTGCAATATTATACAGCCACGTTTCTCAAACTTTTCAAATTAAATAGATTTTATATTAAGAAAAAAAAGAAATAGTAAAAATTTACTATCGTTTACTAAAGATGTGCTTTAATAAAATACACATTTATGGCTTAACTGTTTCAAATTTATAATTTTCTATTGATTACTGAAGTTTAGTGACCCGTATTGCAAACAATAAAAGTGTGATTCGTTTGAGGAAATTTTGAGTTAAAGTCGTCTTCTCCTTATTGCCATATATGAAAACCTCTTAAACTTCTTATGGTATTATTTAAGACCCTGTTTCGCAATGCACCTTATATAGACTACATATGATAATGGTATAGAATATACTAGATCATCCGAAAAAATTCGGATACACTGATTGAGAGTCACAATTGTAGAAAAAAGAGGGCCGGTCGCAAACGAGAGAAGACACAAAAAAGAGGGGCTCTCCTTTTACTTAGCGCACTCCCCGCTTCCTTTATTTCTTTCTGTCTTTCTTTCTTTCGTTTTTTCCCGCCAAATTGAAAACTTTTTAATTGAATTTAAATGAAAAGGGCGTCCGGTGGGCGGCGAGGCGCTATCAGGTCCTGATTCAATTTGGAAGGGTTGATTTTCGCCATAATTTAATTTAAATAACCGGGGCTGGGGAGCCGGGACGCGTCTGGACCGTTTCACATGACACTACTGGAACGAAAGCGTATTCGATTTATGAAGAAAATTTCACATACGGATCCGGATCTGAATTCGAAACGATCCTTTTACAATACTTCGGACAGCAACAGAGCATTCCCTCACCTTTTGTTTGTCTTCTTTCAACCATTTTGTGCAACTAGCAAGCGAGCAATACGCTGCTGAAGTCGGCTGTGTGCGGCTTTCGTTGGGAAAACGAACTGCAAGAGTTTGTTCGGAAACTCGAGATTGCTTCTGAGGCAAATAAGCAAGAAAACGGTTCGCACAGGTGCAACTTTGTTGCAAGACACGCTGAATATCCCCGGCGAAAACTCCCGCTTGTTTTCCGCAACATTTGATCCCAACTTTACACACTCCCTTCGATGCTGCTATAAAGTCTGTTGTCTATTTTAATAATAATAAAATATTTTGCGATACGTCTCCGTTGATTGTTCTTATATTTCGCAGATTCGGGAAAGCGAAATTACGTATTCCGGCTTTTAGTACGGCGCGTATAGGTACATGATAATAAACCGAAAAACCGCGATAAAGCTTTCAAACATAAATATTCGGGTGAACAAAATAGCGGTAATGTATGGTTGGTAATTTATGGATATTAAGTATGCGCTCGAATAACACGTCTCTCGTATACTATTCACATCGGATTAGCATGAATATATTTCCTAGCAGTGTTTGCTACATCCAAATTTTACCACACACTTCTAATAGAGGTGTTTTTAAAAAATATATATAAAAAAAAACATTCAAGGTGTATGAAAATGAGCTTTCAGTAAACGAAACACGACTGAAAGAACTGTATCGAACATTATTCAGTTTTGTATGAATATTTATATTGCAACCACGTATTTTTGAATTTTCATACATTTCTAGAACGTCATTTAGAATTTCCGTGAGTCGATGGAACACACCGAAAAAAATCAAAACGAATAAAAAATCGAGTGTAAATGCACACGAAGCATATCGCTTTAAGCACGTGTGAACGACTTCATTTTTTTTTTTCGCTCCTACGTTTCGTGGTTTTTTCGAAAAAGCCATCTATTATATGTTAATTTTATGACTTTATAATTATTGGCATTACAAAATGTTAACACGTCCGTCGAAATTTCGAACTTTTGCCCGATAATTTATGCCTTTGTTTCACGTACATAATACGTAACGACGATTCAGCCCGCGACGATAAAATCCCCGAAACACACAGCGAATTACCATAATATTACTCTGTAATATAATTTTGTTGTACTGTCCATTGTACATACGTTTCGTATTGTCCGTATCACAATGTCGATGCATTTGAATTGGGTGTATCATATTGTATGTACTATTGCCGCAATGATTCTGTTTCTCGGAAAAAAAGGTATTCGTGTGAGTTTTCTGGGTTCCGTTTTGTATGTGATATTGTTGTTTTTGTATGTAAACGTTGTGTCGTATGTTAATATTTCGATTCAAAACGTTCGATTGAATTAAAAAAAAATAGTTCTCATAACAATTGGATTAATTAAGAAATAAATGGTTTGAATTGAAAAAAGAATACGAACTTAATTAGATTGATCTAATACAGGCATCGATAACCTTTTTTTAGTCGTGGGTCAGAATCAGCCAAAATTTTCATTAAGTCATTTTGGGTCAGTAGATATTTTTATTTTACATACAAGCGTTTGAATTTTCAATAATTAATCTACTTCTGTTCTTAAAATAAATTTCATGTTTGAAAATATTTTTTCAAATTTACAAGTAGAACCGAATGCAAAAAAATATGACAAAGCCCAATTTCTTTTAAAGATGAAAACTTCAAAACACTTTGATATTATGAAAAGATGATTATCTTCCGTTTTTTCTAAATCTCTCCACAATTTCTTGAATTTATTCATCCACAAACTTCATTTGCGAAACTAAATTGGGTAACTTGAAATCATCAAATGGGTCACTTGGTAACCTGCAGGACATAGGTTGCCGATGACAAATAGAATGATCTTAATCACTTCTAATGAACAAGGTTAGAAAGTTACAATACTCTCAACATACAAATATGTGTCATTAAATAAAATAAAAGTGAATTAAATAATTCTATCATCTTTCCATTATATACTTATCCATTTTTATATTCGATGAAGTATGTCATATCGACATACACCGCAACGATGTTTAATGAGCGGGTTTAGCTGCGTGTAGGTGACATCTGGCGACCGAAATATAATCAAGTGAGTTTTCCCCAAAGGAAAATTCGCCGGAAAGCTTGACGTATATACAAATGTATACAACGCAATACTGGAAGAAACCGAAGTTGTAGATGGAGCGCCGAATCTCAAAAGCAAATCAGAAACGTGTACCCCGAGTTTAATAAGTCGGAATATTCTTGCCGATGTCTGAAATTATTGTTTATTTATGAGCCGAGTTGGACCCTTTGGAAACTTTTCGCGAAATCGACGTCGGAATTAGAGTCGGGTGATGGGGGTTAGATTGCGCCAGGAATTGTCCGTGTCGATTGTCGTATCTGCATAATTTAATTGATGGATTAAGTGTCATGTTTGAATATTGATTGTTTGTAATTTTTTTATGTATACATATTTCGAAAAATGAATACGTATATTTTCGGTTTCGTATCGACTGCTGCACACATGTATTGCATCCCGAACTTATTCAATGAATGAAATAGCTGCAAAAAATCAAACCTATTCCGTCTTTTTTGTATTTGTTAGCAGCTTTTGGGAATATAGGGAAAGTCCGCTTTCAGATGCACTGAAACGTGCACTTTCTGTAGTAATGGCGAAAGAGACTTCATTGTATATTGTTCGATGCAAACAACATATTTTTTCATGAAACAGTCTGTTCTTCCACAAATTTAATTTTCAGATCGTACAAATATAAATATACCTTACAATAATTTTCACTAACGCGAATTTCGAAATGTTTTTCAGTACATAAATTCACTATAATTCAGGTAGTATGTGCAATAAAATATCTCACAGGTTCAGGCCAAAATTTCACATATAAGTAAATTTCTCGAAACTTAACGTTCGGTCATAGTACGGAACGAACTACTGGAGGCGAGTGCGTAAATAATGTTAACCCTTTAACTGTCGCACGGTTCTTAGGCGGCGTACGACGCGATAATCTCGGCGCGGTAACGTTTTAAGCCCCGGCCATTAGTAAAGATCTAATGCGCAAGGTAACCAATGTAACCCCTTATTTACCACCGACCATTAATAATATCAAAGCGCCGAAGCCTTAGCGTATCCACCGACAAAATGCTGCTCCAATTTTCCAACTTGTTCCGTCGTAAACGGACGATTTTAACGTCTTACATTTTTAATACGTACTCGAATGTTTATTATCGATGAAAAATGTTATCTGTTTGCGTTTTATATTTGTATTCCAGTCGGTGCACATCGTGTACGTGTAGGATCCTTGTGTTGCAATATAACGTCGAGGATTATCGTCGATGGACAAACACATTTCATCATATTAGACGCACAGTTGTCATACGGAAAGCTCGCCTGATTTCATTCATGGGGCGACTCACCCGATAATTTCCAAACTGTGGGGCATTTTTGAAAAAATCAAACATTCCACACCATTTTCAAATCGAACCATCCGATCGACACCCTAATTCGATAACACCATCGGGCATCACCTATAACCATACAGAACCGTAGCGCCTCTCGCGCCCCACAGTTTGGGCGCCATTTGGCGACAGATGTTGCATCGTCCCCAGCTTATTTGATTGACGTGTTATTTTCGGGCTTTACGCCACTTTGCACAAGTTTCACTGGGATTAGCGCCCCGTATCTCGGACCGGGCCCCTACAGCCCCAGCCTGGAAAAGTGCCTGGTGTGTGTGTATGTGTGTACGTGTGAGTGCCTGTTATGTCAATTGTCAAACGTCAAATCTTGACGATTCGAACCGTTGTTGTTGATGTGCAATGTGCTGTTTTCGGACATGTGTGTATGTATGTGCAGGGGTGGTTTGGTGGTTTGAGATTGGAATTCGCATGGAAAATATGATTTGATATATTTTTTTTACTTTTGCGTTTTTGGTTCATAGTTTTGATTGTTTGATTTATATTATAAAATTATGACTTGAATGATCCTCGATGTATTAGACATTTGACAAACATAATCGCTACCGACAATGTTCCACTTTTATTTACAACAACTAATCCTCGGCCTATTCACAAAACAAATCCTCATTGTTGTCGAGATTTAAACACTCAATAAATTCGTTCACTGAATCCAATAAATATTCAAATTGAAATCCTAAACTCTCCATATACACGAGGGAACTCTCTTTCGAAAATTCAATCAATTTCTTAATATTGTATTTGTATTCAACACTATTATAATCCTATAATAATACACAAAAAGTTCAATCGTTCTTCATTCACCGTATCATATCACTTTGAAAACTCAATAACAATAATATCCAAAATTTTGAAACCAACCAAGCATCCTCATGCTGCAATACAACAAACTAATCCGAAGTGCATTCAGTCACATATGGCTGCAGCTTTTTCGCATTAAAACGGGATCAACGAGCTTTCGTCATTCCCGAAGGAGTCACAGAGGACTTTTTTGACACTTCATCAAGCCAGGAGCGGGGACACGTCCAGAATTTTCTACAACCATCATTTTTGCAATCCCGAACCCCGTTCGGGTTTTAACAGTCCTTTAACCGGGGGACGTTATAATAGCGTTATCGTGTCGGTACACGAGTCTGAAGGGGCTACAAAACGCATTATTGCCCTGCACTCGACTCGTCTTAATTAATTCGTACACACTCGTATACACGTGTTCGTACACGTGTACTGTTTTGCGACAGTGTGCGAGAGTGTAAAATGTGTTTGATTATTGATTTGGCGAAAATTCGGTCTGGTGACGGCTTACAGACGGTCATTACAACTCGATTTCATCTGCGACTAATTAAATCCGATATAAAACGAATCGATCCGTAGGAAAGCGTAAATCTTCGGATATTTCGTTACTTCGAATCCGACTGCAGTAAAAATCGCATAAAACACCGAATAGAACGGCAATAAAAAGCGTCACACTCTCGAGCACTCGAAAACTTTTTGAAAATAATCAAAATTTCGCTTTTTTTTCCCCTCATAGACCTCGTTTTCGCATTTTACGACCCTTCGAAGTAATTAATCTTAAAGATTTTAAAAACATAAAATCTCGCGTATATTCATTATCGAATATAAATATTATTTCAACACCTTCATACAATATGCATAATATACAATTTAATATAAATATATACGTTTAGGGTGTCGCGCGAATGCTCCTAATGTTCACGAAAATCGCATCAACCCTAATTTCGAGGGGCAAACAACGACCTGGGGGTGAAAACGGGTGGTCCAAAGGGGGTACATAGGAATATTGCTAAACTTGGCAGGGTTGAGGGGGTGTAGATTGACTTCGGCTTCGGGTTATACGAAATTAAGAGAGAGGGAAATATTCGGTCGTATTATACAGCTTGTATAGAATGTACTGTGTGCGTAGGCTATACTTATTGTATGGGGGAGACTCGTCGACTCGAGTAATTAATTCACTCTAAGTCACCTTTTAATTATGATTTAATAATCGCATTACGAGGCGTTTTCTCTCTTTCTCGCTTCATTGTATAGCATATTATACGGTTAACTTGTTGGGTTTTTCTGTTGTGATTTTCTTTTGTTTTTATGCGATTTCGATCCATCCTAAATAAAAGTATATGTCTTATTCTGTTAAAATATATTTTTATTTCAAAATTGAAAACATCTGCGTAATCTATTCAAAATATTAATATCGCGCCCGACGTTTTTCATTCAATTTCAATTTTGACATGCCGAAGAAGGAAAGGGGTGCCTACTTTCGAACAAAAAAGGAACAACTGACGTCGTCGCGAATTTTATTTATTTCACTCCCACTTCTAATATCAAATACGTGTATATCACAGATATATTTATGTTCTTATATATTATTTAATTTTAAACTGTCACTATTAAAGTGTAAATTTATCGCATTCAATAGAAGGAGTCCAAGCTGTGACCGTAGAGTCGCCCTTTCTTTTGCAATTCAATTTATACAAAAAAAAATTTCAGTCAATCCAGTTTAGGGGATAGTGATTGACAATATTGTATAGTTTCGAAATTAAATTACAAGAGAGTAATGTAATTTGTAAATAAGCTATTACGTCGATATTTTGTCGTTAATTATTCACTTCAGAATGACTCGATAATGAAGACGTTCGATTGGTATTTTGGATATATGTAGAATGGTGACTTAAAGCATTCTATTATAAGATGAACTTTCAAGACTACGCTGTATAAATTGGCTGTATATGCCATTAAATTCAATTACCACTTAATAATACGTAACATTAAAAAAGCGATCGTATCGCTTATTCTCGCCCTATTGTTATTATGTAGATATTGTTATTATACAGTCAGTCTTTTTTCAGTTAATATTATTTCAAAATTTCAAATTTATTTTTGTTTTTCGGCCGCAACATCACGCTATAATCATTCTTTATATACATTTATTTGAAATTTTGCTTATCGTTAATTTATTACTATTCCCTACTCATTGTTTTTGACGTTTTGCCGTTATTGGCCATCTGACGGACGTTTTCGTTGTCATATCATTGTTTATGCTTGTATATACGCGATGTTTAGATCGAAAACAAAACGGATGAAAAAATACGTATATGGAATAAAAAAGATACGCTTAACTACATTCGAATGTTTCAGAGATATTCAATTTTATTACGCGATAATTTTTTGAGTAAAGAAATATACTGTAAACTTTTCGATATATAAAAATGTTCTTTTTTGCATTATTTGCTTCTCGGAACAATCTGAAGTCGCTTATATTCCAATTCTAAATAACGATAAAAATCTTCGGACGACTTTGATTTAAAAAAAAACGCACTAGACAACCTCTGCCAAAGGTTCTATCAAAAAACCGATACATTCTGTAGCTGAACAACTAAGTAATTGACCGTAATGATTGTAATTTATGACCCAGTTTGAAGATAGCGCTATCCACGGGGGCCAGCAGCCACTTCAATATGTCGCTAATCCACTCATACGTGAACATCGTATAATATAAACACGAATTTAGAATCTAATCATCAAATAATGTTGCTAATTTAAGATAAATGTCGATACTTTATATTCTATCTCAAAAACGACCAATCTAAATTTGTTTTTGAAAGAAAATATCAAATGATCAGACATCAGCTCTGAACAGTTTGATTTAAATATTATATTAACCTATTTTCATTATATATGATGATGATGACTCGTTTCAATGTACTGAAAATCGATTTATCATCAAAACTCTTATCAACCGATTTATTAACTAACAATCACGACGTACACTTTCGTTCCTCGTTACTGTAGGCTCACACAAGAAATCTTGTGCGTCGATTTATAACCGGATCCCATTACATACGAGTCCCCTTATATATAGTCATAAAATTTAATATCGGCTCCGACCTTCCGGAATATGTGGTAATTGAATTTAAAACGTTCCAGATCACCGTAGATTACGACCATTATTATATACTACTCCACAATCGGCGCACCGAGTTTACGACGACAAATATATAATGAATAGCCGTTTAGTTTCGCATGAATAAATCGCGGTAAAAAATCGAAGGATTAATATTAACACGGGTTTTTTTGGTCGTGTGTACTTTTTTTTAGCAATTACAATCGGTTCCGTGTAATTATTTCTATGATAACAGCGCTCGGTCGGTCGTAAGTTAATTGAATAATCGACGTCGGCTAATTGAAGCCGACAATCCAAGGAGTGTAATTTACAATATTACACCTGAGTCATTAACATTTATTGGGCCCAATAAAAGGTGCACGATTTTTTGGTACATGTCGTTTATACGGAATTCGATCATTATCGACTTTGATTCGTGCCGAGTTTAAGTGGGCGTTTATTTCGATTTTTTTGTTCAATAAATATAATCATTGATGATTTTTAACTATCAAGAAAACATTCGGAATATCAAATTAAGCTATTGAAATAAAAACAGTTTTAATATGAGAATATAATATGTTTGATCTAATACAAAAATTCTCTCGAGTCTGGTCACCCTGACTGCTCATCTTTTATGCCTCCTGCGACTCGTTTGACATCCGAGATTGGCAAACATCGTAAGAAAAATAAACTCATCTTGATTTCTTTCTATATATAGAGGCGATGAGAAGATCAACTTCATAAATAATGAATACAACGCCGTCGAAGTGCTCGTTAGCAATGCGCCATTACAAATTGGGCCGAAAATACGCACATGCAAAATATTATCGATCGCGCCAAAAGAACGATCATAATTCGCATTTATATATACACAAACACCTGTCAGATCCAATTAGCATCAAAGAAAAAGGCTTCGGCCGAACTGATTTATCCCCCATCGGCAATTTTGCGGCCCTCGCCCTTCTTCTGGGCAATTTGTGCCCCCGAATCAGCGTCCTCTCGTTAACCCAAGGACCATTTAACCGGTTAGTTATTCGACAATGAATCGCCGACGAAGGATCCTCCGCGGGAGAGGTCCTTCGTCCTTCGAACCACGCCCTGTTTGTTTTTAAAGCACCTGCCCTTGGTCGCCAATTAGTTTCGGTACCATTTTGCGATTTTATTGGGGTGGTTTTTTGGATTTGTGCGCCTTTTTTCGTATTGTTTTTCGGGTGCGTGGTGCGATCTGATCGGACATATTCAATTACACGAGTTTGAAATAGTGCGATTTCGAATCCGAATTATTTTGTATCGATGTGTGTAATATGGTGGAGCTTTTGAACTGGAAACGTCAATGTCGAATTGTGCATATGTTCGAACGAATTTGTCACACATTTGAATGGCGATGTGCGATTACACACTAATTTTAAGCTCATCTAATCTTCAATACGTACAATTTCAAACTTTTGACGAAGGTAGTGTCGAAGTTGCGAAATCTATAACATCGCCTATTTGTCAATGACATACACACCTCATGTCATCCCTCGTGTGACTTGTGACGAAAAAAATAAGACATCTTCACAATGAAAGAACACATATTGATATAATGAAAAAAATATCGTATGCGTTTCATGTTGTTTTTTTTTATATTATGCTTTACAATTCATGAAAATTTGATAGTAAATTTTAATACATAAATTAAAAATTTTAAAGGAATGCTTTGTTGTCGATATTATTATTTTTTTATATAAGTAGTTCTCGACTTTCGACAGTTCGCACTTACAACAGAAAAAAATAATATATAATATTTTTTTTTATTAATTTCAATTCATTTCGAAAAAAAATATGGACTCGTTCGAATTATTATAAACCCTATATCTTCCATATTTTTTTTCGTTATTTTTGGGATATACATAGTGTTTTTACTTACTTTTAAAAACCGCCTTTTCCATTTTACGATTTACTTCAAAATTTTTACTTGTATCGCTTATTATTTCAAATTAACAAAACAAGCATAAATGATTTTTTTTCATAATTACACTTTAGAGTTTTCTAAGCTTAAATAAGTTAAAATTTGGAAAACTTTACCAAATACAATCAATTTTAGAGCAAAAAAGACGTTGTTCCCAATTGAGAACCGTGGCAGGATATGAATTAAAAATAAAAATTTTGATATAAATAAAATCGATTTTTTTGTATGGATTCAACTTACGACCGAGGTTCAGAAATGTATCTCTACCATTATTTTAAATCCAATATGAAAAAACATTTTTTTTTCCAAATAAAATATTAAATTGTTCAAAATTCATATACCTATATTCAAATTATACAGAAAAAACTCGACAAAAAAAAAATTGCGAAATTGCATCCATGTTTTCGTATGTAGACAAAACCTTACAAGTTTTGCACCCTTGTCGCGCACTTTGTGACACTGTCACAAGAGCACAATGCGTCACACAATGGTGACGAATCGATTTTTGTGTTTCGTCATCGACCGTGACGTAATTGTATGACGAGATCGGTGGTCTGGTGCTGAAATCTGAAACGACTCCATAAGGGTTTCGTAGGCCGAAATCAAAACCAATCGGAGCGTGCGTTTATTGATTGAAGGAGGTCGAGTGTTGAAAGTTTGTGATATTTTTTGTTGTTTCTTTATGATTGTTGTTTGCGATTAATTGTGTCTTCGTGATGAAATTATTGGTGTTAAATAAAATTTTATTCGTGTGAGTCGGTTAATGATTTCGAACGGATGAAGTCGTCATCGTTGTTTTGAAAATATAGATAAAAGTTTATGTTATTATTGCTCAACCGAATTTTGTATGAAATTTTCTACTAATTTTTTTACATTCTTTACATATTTATAATGCGGAAATGAACAAACAAAAGATAATACTTTGAATAAAAATACATAATCTACAACTATAAAAACCACGAAAAATTCTTATATTTCTTCAAATTTGACGTTTTCTTATAGAGTTATCATTATTAAAATTCCTTCGCGAGCACAAAATGTCACTTATTTTTCTAATTGGATAGAAACGGCAAGGAATTTTTTCACTATTCGAATGAGAAAAATTTAAAAGGTCGTACAAATTACGACACCTTGCGGTGACAATGTGTTGAAAACGGGTTTGGAATATTTGCGGAATTCGATTTAAAAAAAAAAAACTAAATAACTCTTAACTTACGACGAAAGTTCGATTAACCATATCATATTATTATAATATGGTTAATCGAATTATGATTGTAAAGATCAAATATGTAATGGCACCCAAACGAAAATACAATACAATTCCTCAATCAATTTATACAACATTTTGTACCGTTTAACTTTGTATGATTGAAATAACGAGCACCACCAATATCAGACAATAAAATAAACTCAAAAAAATATCTGATATATAACACGAACGTACAAAAAAATGTCATCTTCTGTATATAGTGGTGTGGTACAACAACCGGGCGCCGGTAGCACAATTTGTATCCACGTCACGATTCCGATGACCAATTTTTAATTTATTGTCGATCGTAAATAACACTGGTGCTTGCAAGAGTATCAACTGATCGAATTGCTCAATTGCACCACGATTATTTCAATTATTTCAGGTATTTCAACTTGTATGTGTTTTTGTATGCGATTGGTATTTTACCGTTAATTCGATGCTATGTGATCATCATTTGATTGATCCTTTTTATGATTTCCATAGCGATGAATTTGAAATTACTTTGAATTCATTTACAATTTTTTTATTAACTAATTTAATTGGAGTATATTTATTTATTTATTTCGTTTTATTGTTAGTATCAAACTCGCGTATTTCTTCCATTCATTCGAATTCAGTAGAAGTTAAAATATCGATTCAATATTTTTTCCACACGAAAATTCACAAACGACAAATATTTCGAAAGCGGCAACTATTCAAACGAATCGGAATGATTTATAGGACGGCTACGTAACGAGACGGGCGGGAATTCGTCGAATTTAACGAGAAAATCGCACGGCTCCTTACGAATATACTAATTTTTGTTCGATTTTTTCATGTTTCCAGATTTTTTTCTGTATATACAGCGAGTAGACAATACCATAAAATTTAGAGTTTATAAAATTCAGGAAAATTTATCGCAATTTTTCATATATTCATCTAAAAATTGTATGCTTATTAAAAAAAATCTTATCATTTTTTTATACAATTTTTAATACCTATACTTAAATGATAGTTTATTATATCATATATTAATATTTAATATATTTTTTTAAAACTGATTTAAAAAATATTGAAATTTGAGATTTTTGAAGTCTTTCTGTATAGTAGAATGTTCATTCGTATAATATTTCCCCTTAGTGCTAATAAAGCGGCTCTGGGATTACGAGCAAAAAAGCGAAATTCGCTACTGAGTATACGCGGCACGCACGCACTCTTCATAATATAATACACAAAAATTTATATGTCATATCACATCACCGCTTATTGTAAATTGTGTAAATGGCAGCGGTTTTCGGACCGTGCAAAAGCGAAAAAAAATCGGAATATCAAAGAATTCTCGATCAATTTTGTTCAGAATTCAAACCATCATATTCGATATGGATTCAATACGATATTCATAACATTTGAGAAGGCCTGATCGCCGACGAGAAAAGGAGAAAGAGATTTGTCGCGTCGCTTACACGCCGTTCTTACTACACAATACACGAGAGCGTCGGTCGGGGACACCTTCGACGACAACCAACCACCCACCCACCCACTTCCTCCGACCCCAGACCCATCCACCACCTGCCCCCCAAAAGAGCTCGTTCCGGAAAGGATCCGAGGAGGAGGATGGCGACAATGGAGAAGTCGCTGACTGCGTATCCATTCATCCTTCACGCCGATTTCCCCTCAGCATTATGATTAACTTCGAATTTCCTATATACGGAGTCTCTCACTAATGGATTACCGGGGAAGAAATGCGGCTTTTTTAGGTTGACTATGCTGTTTCTGAAAATGTGAGACTTGTTAATATCGGATTTGATGTAGCACCTGAACGATTCCAAATTGTCCTGAAAGAGTGGTGCGCATGGTGAGCCTATTTAGCTGCCATACTCATTCTCATGCCCTTCCTATACATTATGGCTCCGTTTCGACTTCGGGGGCCATAAAACGTAGCTGCGAAGGAAATTGAGAAGGGCACATAAGGAAGGCGGGGTTCAGCCCTGTCGGGGGAGGTGGGGGAGGTGTGGTAGCCTGCGAACGGAAAAAGTCCGGAAAATCTCGACCCGAATGTGAATTTTTCCAATTTTGTTTTCCCTCGTGCCTGCATTCGGGCAAGGGCCGGGAGGACGAATCTTTCCCGTCCTCCTCCTTCCGAAGTTTCACTTCTTTTTATTTTCAATCAAGATTTATCTGGCGTCTAAAACGTGTTTTTAAAGAAGTAAATTTGTGAAGGAAAAACGACACAATGGCGGTTTTTATATGGTTTTGTTACAGTCGAAGCGGAGCTGTAAAGTTGCACTCAACTCACTCCGAAGATTTGACTTCTTCGCAATATAATATTAATTTTTTTTCACATTTTATATTGAAAAATTGAATTTTATAATTTTTTTTTTAAATACTGATAATCATATTTGAAAAAATAAATATGATAATTAAAATTTTGAATCTCAATCAACACTATAAAATAATTTCAATCTCAATCAATATTACGCTATTCATTCAATTTTATGCAGAATCTGAAAACTTTTGTTTTAATTTCTCAAAAAATCAAATCTGACAATATCACTTTTGAATCAATATCACAGAAAGAGTACCATTTTGAAATATAACATCGAAACATTCGCCTTTTAAAGTCTTTTGTGTTTCCCGCTTCATTGATATTAAGCATAGTCGTTCGTGTGCGCGCGCGAGCGCATTTGTGTGAAACGACATTTTTCAATTCGTGTACGACGGCCAGAAATTGTCAACCTTTCCAAGAAAAGATCGATCCTATTATTCACCCGCTTAGATTAATTCAATTCACGTATATTTTAATTCCTGTGCGGCAATCTTCGCCCGATTCGCCCACCATTGTAGTGCACCGACTTTCAACGATCGATTTAATCGATTCACAAAACGAAATCGAACCACGGTGGTCTTCTGCTGACAATCGAAGAATTTCCGAATGGTATTTAATTTGTTGGCAGGTTTACGGAAATGGTAACGATAATGGTAATCCGGTTGATGGACGTGCACCTGTTCGCCTTTCGTGTCGTGACAGTTTCGCCACCTTATTTTTATTATGTATTATATTTAAATTCGGGTATTTATAATATATTTCGATTCTTGTCTAGTTTTTGTGTGTCCGACTCGAATTTCGATGTTGTATTAATTTGTATGAGCTGAAGATCGTTACGATACGTCAATTTCAATCATACGTTTAGGATTTGGATGATGAGTTTTTTCATGTGAATATATTTTAACACATCACTACTACCAAAATTAATGAATTTATAATTTGTTTGTCGGTGAAAAGAAGAACAACTATTTTTTATTGATCAGTAAATAAATAGTAGGACTGAAAATATTATCGAATATTTTTCAATAATAGATTATTTTGAACGTTTTTTAATTAATTTTTTTTTTTTGAAAAATTGAATCTCCTTTAAAAATAATATATCATCGTTAATAATTAACATGTTGAACCTTACGTAATACTTATTAAATCCAAAATTTTCATATTTCTAGCTCACATGCGTTCACTGAGCTCCCCAGCAAAACCAAGCAATCGAAATCGAATGGACGCCTTTGCCTTGGAAATTCCACGAATATTTTTCCGAAAACTGAAAAATTCCAAAGAAAATACCTTACCTACGCGTTCTGCCATAATACTATATTACGCGGCGGTATTTATAAAAGCGTAATTTCGACCCACCGCGTTCCACAAAACGAAAAAAAAAATACTAAAACGTATAGAAACATTGTGTACGTACACACGTGAATTTGTGTCTTTTCATTTCTAACACAAAGCTCTCGGTTTCCTTCTTCCTCAATGCCTACAGTAGAGTTCTGATTTTTCGATCATTTGAAATTTTTCGAAATTATATTTCATATAAAAATTTGATTTTTTTACCATATTCGTTTTTCAATCTTTTTGCTCTTTGTTCAAGCTTTTTTTTTCAAAGTGCAATAAATTTCACATAATTCTTTCAAGTAAAATTTTCAATTATGCATTATCGATTTGAATTATTGAAAAAAAAATCGATTGATAACAAATCGATTAATTGAGATTCGACCGTAGTTATTTCATTCGTATTTATATTTATTCGCGTCGAGAAATTTCATATTCCGACTCGCGCGACAGATACCATCAGGAATTTCTAATGAAATTATTTAATATGCTCCATATATAAACCAATTTCACACACATACACACGCCAAGTCCGGAATGAAACAAAATGGAACTAGAAAAAAAGGAACTAACCAGTCGGTCGGCCGTATCGGACAATGATGGACATGACAGTCGGGCGTTACATTACCGCGATAGAACCATTAATTATTCATTAAAAATGTTTGTTAGATCGTATTAGATATAGCCGACACGTCGACGTGGAACTCCTGTTCTAATCGCTCGTCGATTGTGTGTGTGGAATAATATGAGGTTTTCGTTTTACGAATGCTTTTTTCCGTTCGTTTGTGTCTTTGAATGGTCGAGCTGATTCGGCTAATAGGCTAGTTGTAGCGGAAAATTCATAAGATGTTCGATTTATGTTAATTGGTATTAAATTATGTACTATTTTTAATCCTCAATATTCACTGAAAGATAGCCACTTTTTTGAAAAGCTTAAACGTACAACTTTTTGTATTATTCAGGGTTGAATACATATGAATAGGTATTACAAAAATGTTTAGTAAAATAAGTGATTGTTCGAATGCCATTTGTCGGTATGTTCGATACAGTTTCAATTTATTAGCATTAGAAAATGGGTGGGTAAAGAAATGCAGCAACATTCTACGTGAAACTATTTATGGGAAGGAATGAGGAACATTCATTGTTATAAAATTTATAAAACTCAAGTGTGAAGTAGAATAAATTATCGATTATTAAAAGTGCATATGTAAAACGATGAAAAAAAGCGATATTATCTAAAAGGTTGTCCATAATTGAAAGCCATTAAATCAAGTCGATTTTTTCCGTATCAAAACATCTATAATTTATTTTAAAAACGATGATCAATTACTTAATAGCCTCGATCGATCGATCGATCGACGTCAATAATATTTTACACAATGCAAAAAAAAAATAGAAACACCGTTCGTGTTTACAAGCGTTTATAATTTAGCGATTTGCATACAACTGAAATGATTAATTCGTGATATTTCATTAATCAACACCGTTGACGCGAACGTCCACCTTATGCAATACATTCGAATGCAAATTTTTAATCTAGAACGTAATAAATTTTCATATCGCCGTAAGTGAATGAGCGCTTTTTGTCCGATTCGTGTACTTTTAATATAATTCAATATTTATAAGCTCACGATGTGTCGACTCAGTTACAGTCGTAATGAAGATTAACACCTCGACTCCATGTCAATTATATTCGAATTTATCGGAATACGATATATGTAATGTTCATGGTTTCGAATTCGGACGGCGATCAATGTGTGGCTCGCGATTTTTATACCATTTTTTAAAATAAACCGATTTGATTTCGAAACGCATTTACTTCAAAAATTATTTTAACTTATATACAGATAGCAATAATGATTTTTATCATATCCATATTTCATTTTCAGAAAATGTATCATATATTTTTTTATATATGTATACTTGGGACTTGGAGAAAAATTTATTTTCACAGAGACCCGAGCAACTCCGGGTACAATCCGCCAATCTATCTATCTATCTATACTATTATAATTATGAAAGTTTGTCTGTCTGTCTATTTAATTCCATTTTCGAAAAATTAAACTTTGTCCTTTATAGAAAAAAAACTACGACTTCTCTGAGCCCAAATTCGGTCAGATATCTTAAAAAATATTCCTACAGATCCGCGTAGTTTCCAAGCTCGAAAAATGCTGAATAAAATTCCCAAAAAATTTATTACTTGTTTTACATAAACTCCAAACCTCACATAACACGAATTTAAATCACGGCCTGTATTTAATTGATCAGTAAAAAAATACTATTTTGATCAGTAAAAACAAAGTAGGTATAATATATGGTTGTTATTCGGTTCTGTGCACGTGGAAACCTGTTTGAACTTGTTGAATCAAGTCTCAATGTAGTCACACGTAGTAGTAAGCTAACCTAACCTAACTGATCATTTAACAATTTTTACTGATCATTTTAGTTATTATTAACCACCCAAATAATTAGTTGCCTTAAATCACACGACATTTTCGAACCACACAACCGTGTTATACCCTCGTATAAAAGCACACACGATTCTATGAACCATCTCGATCGCCAGAACACGATTCGATCTCTCAAGCCAGCATCTCGTAAAATCGCGACCCACATTTGGACAACAATCCGAGGCCTTTGGGGCAGGTGTGTGTGTCTCCGACACCTCGGGCGGCTAATGGGCCGCTATCAGATGGCCGTTTGTCTTTCGGCCACGGCTATGTGTGTATGTGGACCATCGAAAGCCGCAACACCTGCCTTCGTGAGTGCCTTCAATCATGCCTTGCGAGGCACGTGCCTCAGAAGGAGGGATAAAAAGTGATCTTCGATGGTGTCGCGAGGATGGTGTGATTTGTTGGGATGGGGATGATTGATTCGTGCAGTTTATGGTTGTTTGTTTTTCGTGGTTGGTCGTTGAGTGTTGACGGATGTGTGTTTTGTGAAATTGATCAAAGTAATATGTAAAATTTGAATCGATGGGTATGTAGTGGAACCTCTATTGTTTGGGTTGATCAAAAAATAAAAATAGAAAATAAAATAGTGGATTTTGCGATTTTTTTACATAACATGCGTTCAAAAATTTACGAATATGTGACAAAATTATACGGAATTATAACAGACGCAACTATAGGATGATCAAATTAAATCTGGAAGGAATTTTATTTTGAAAATTTTGGAGTTTAAAGTTTTCTCACAGGTGACGTTTAAAATTATGACTTCATTAATTATTATCTTGGGAACCGATACATACACTACCATAGAAATATTCTAATATATTTACAATTTTTGCTTGTATGAAATAACAAAAAATAGTAAAAATAAATACGTCTAAAAAATACTTAAAGATTGGTACACAATTATACACACCAAAAACGTCTATAAATAATTTAATTTAATCTCTAATGAATCCATAATTTTTATTTAATCTATTTTTTTTCTTTTTTCGAATATACAGATTTTTCGCTATCCAGACTATCTCAACCTCCGGTTAGTCCGGATAATCGAGGTTCTACTGTATTTCTAGGTTGTACTTAGAAATATGGTTGGTTTTGTTATCATTGTGAGAATTTGCTTTCGCATTACCATACAGGGAAATCTGATTTTTTTAATATGTAAAGATAAAAATGATTACTTCTATTGTATGATATTTAAAAATTTTATTAATTACGGAAGTTGTTATTCGAACTACTTGATACTTATAAAAATCAATGATCGAAACCTTTGAATAGTTTATATATTCTCTATGCACTCAAAATGATTGAAATTTCTATGAAAATGTACGAAAGTTGAATTTTCTAAGAAAAATACATCCCTCCAAGTTTGAAAACTACTCATTTCTATAGTAACTAGATAGAATTTTCGTGTGAATTTCCTCATAACATCATCGAGCATTAGAACCAGGACATTGGTTGGACCACCGGGCGAGATGTTTTACGGCGGCGCGTTAGCGTATACGATCATTGGCTGGTTCAACAAATAAGATCACCATAATTACATCCATAACACTAATTTATATTCCGCAGAGTGGTTTACGAGCCAGTCCATAAACGGGACCCCGAATCGAGGGTGTATTGCAACGGGCCGCGGTCCGAATTCCGAAAACGCAAAAAATCGACGGTCTCGTGTCGAGGTTTTTAAAAAGCCGATTTCGACAGTTGGAGCGAATTCGTGTCTTTTAAACTCGATTTATATTAGAAAGAACGCGTCCGATATTCGATATGAATTCGGAATTAGTATGATGATAATGTCGAGGTATTTCATTACGCTTATGGTAAATTCGTAATGCGACATTATACTTGATAGTCCCTGGTTGTGGCGGCACTTCTTATACGCAAACTCTCCTCGGGGCTCTGTGTTTTACAACCAATTTGTTTTACAATCCAAAATCTCGGAGCAATAAGAGTTGTGTGGTCGTCTTGTGTATACGGTTGTGTCGTCGACGTTGCGTGACCACAAAATCGGCGCCACAAAATCGACAAAAGAATTTGTTGAAGATATGCGACCGTTTACAAGAAATTAAAACCACTGTCTAGTAATTGATTGAAAAGAATCATGTTGCTTTTGAGGAAATTGACGATTTGGCGATGAAAGCTTTTTTATATTGAAAAAAGGCTGCGGCCGTTACACAATTTTAATTTTTCCGTTGTTAGTTAATTGATAAACTGAAATCCTGTATGCTTTTATAGACATATGAAATGTGGGAAAAAATATGAGCTTTTTTATTGTCTATGAATGTGGGCGCCAAACGTGGTCGCAATAAAATTTATTGATGCCCGCTAATTGAATGCGATGGACCGCATCCGATGCGGCCTTTTACACAAACACGTCAAAATAAAATTAAAACAATTTTATACACGTACAAATATTTCTAAAGAACCTTCAAAAGCCGGCTACGAGTATCAGTATTGCGGCAATTTGACTAATATATAATATTTCACATTATAATGTGATATTCATAATATAAGTTGATATAGCCTTGTCAAATTAGTTATTAGTTAAGCAACACGTGGTACGGTCAGTAAATTATTAAATTAAATTAATTATGTTTTTAAAGAACTGATTTTTTTAATTGAAAGCAGAATTTTTTTTTAATTTCCAATGATGAAAATACTAAAATCAATATATAAAATTTTTGAATATTTTATTATTTTACGAACAGAATTTTCGAATTCGATTTGGCGTACCACGAAACTTGAATCGGTCGTGTTCTCGTATGTGCAACTAGGCCATTTGAAACTATGACGAAAATTCAAAGTTTTAAAGCCGATTTCGTTGAACAAGAACGGTGTTCGTACGATTTGAATAAATTCCATAGCCGTACAATATAATGCGACCTGATATCGTATGGGTGAGGGGTTGCTGTTTAAGGGGGTGAAACAGAAGGAGTTTCGCTCGAACACTGACTACCTGGTTTAACCAATTAATTTCTATACAAAGTTTGTAAGCACGCACCGCCGATGGCCGCTAAACCTTTGGTCCACGAAAATATTTTTACATTACAAAAAAATAGCGCGACAGTATCGAATATAAGCAATGCCGATACTTGGATCATTTCTTTTAATTTATCAACATAGATTCGGACCACCTCGAATTTTCCGAAGCGTTCAATCACGCTACCGGAAAAAAATCGAAATTGAATACCTCAGCCGCGCATAATCACCACCGCATCGATTACAGTGATATTTCCAAACACCGATAATACGACAAAACGCATAAACATAATACGACCACGTAATAATAAATGGGTTCGACATTCCCGCAGATATGTTCCGACATTTGGCCGCGAGCCGTACACAAACGAACATCGGCCGAACATAATTGAAGATCAAACGGGCCCTTTTCGTTGCAACAGGAAAATGATGCCGTATTATAATAAGATGTGGATATACGGGATGCGTAATAAAATGTATTATAATAATGTACTTCTGTCTAATATCCCGCCCTATGTCGCTCGCCTAGGGCGGAGTGCGTCTTGGAAGGGAAAAATGTACTATAGTGATTCGTAATTATTGTTGAATTTTATTATTGCGCTGTTTCGGTTAAACGGTTGTTACTGATCGTTAAAATGAGAGAAATTATGGTTGTGAGTTTGATGTTGTTGATTTTATGCATGGTTTAAATTGATTTCGTATTATAATTTAAACAAACAAAAATAGAGTAGATAAGTTTCAATAAAGCAACTCATTTTAGATTATGTCAAATTTTTTTTTACCTTATTATTTAATCATGAAGATTTTAATATGGAATATTCAAAATAATGCCAGTATATTTGTGCGAATTGATTATATGATTACGTTACATAATACTGCGAAATCGCAATCATATTTGAATACAGTAATAAATATTAAAAGGGGACAAATAAAACCTTCAAAAAGCATTAAAATATTTAAAATATTAACTTAATAATATAAAATTAGCATTTGAATCGACATAAAAAAGTATAGCGTAATATTTTCGTATTTATATAATACACATCTCGCAAATTGTATACAATTAAGTATGGCGTACGACTCGGTACATAAATTCGGCTAATGCGTGCGCCAATCGAGGAAAAAATTACACACTATTTACGAAAAATTGAATTAATTACGACATTTAAAACTGTTAGTACCATGTGTTTATTTATTATTGCTTGCCTTTGATATGTATAATTTAATTCAATGATCCCTTTTCAAGTTCGGTGATATTTTTTATAAAATTTAATGGCAGAACTAATTTTTTCTTTGATAAATTACTGTTTTTATGACGTGGTAAAATTAAATTAATTTCTTACTCAGAATGCTCTCGTTCCTTTTATCTGACTATCTAATATTTTTAATAAAAAAACCTAATGCGTATATTAATTTGATTAATAAACCAATAATTTAGTTGAATTATATGGGCCGTGATAATTTAATAATTCAATTAAACTAAAAATTATGTATTTATAAGTGCCCTCATTTATTATTATGTTTCATAAATTTAACTCATTATGCAAAAAAAAAAATCATATGTAAAATGATTTAAGTCTTCTTGAACGCTCGGGTACTCATCGATCACTGGAGTTAAGTAACGTGTAGCGCGGTCAGTAGATCAACGTAATCATGTACAGGCTTGAAACTATGTATGTTCATTGAAAATAATTTTTCGTGCATCATCTTATTTCAATCTTGCAAATTTATTTTGAAACCTGAAATTCTTAATACCCGAGTAAATAATAATAAAAAAAATCGATTAATATCGTCTTCCGTTTTCCGAGTTTTACCACAACTGAAAGCCACGGGTTCTCGCATACTTTACATATTCGATATTCTCGACTTTGTTTCGCCATTATGCAGGTAATGCGGATTGTTTGTAATAAAGAACGTCGTTCTCGACATTCCCCGAACTGGAGATATTTTATTGAAACTATTCGTAAACGGAAACCTTTACACGTCACTTTTAATGCGCGACCGAAACGGAAAAGAAACTTGGCTTTTGAACCTTCCCAACAATTTATATTCTATCTTTTACATTAAAATTGAAATTTTTGATACCTAATTGATTGTTCAGATAAAATTAGCTAAAAACGCAATTTCCATATTTGAATTTAAATAATTTTTTTAGATTGTATTTGTTTTTTGGCGCATTTTGATGTTTATAAGTGACTTACAGTTTTTTCTCAATAATTATCATTATTGCAAGTACTCTTATATGTATTTTTCCATATCAGATAATCTATGTATTGATTTAACGTAATTTTTCCGATAAGAAAAAAATATCGTATTTAGCCCACCAAGAAGGGCTGTAGGTACACTTGGATCTGTTTTTATGGGGATCTTTTTTATGCGGTTTTGAAGTTATGGGTTTTCAAAAATAATGGAACCTATCCCTCATTTTTCTATAGAGGACAAAGCTTTTTTTATGCGAATGCATATAAAAAAAATCTAAAACGAACACTAGTGCAAGTTACAACCGTTAAAATGTGAGTGTATAGGGCGATAGGCGAACGGAATTGTTTTTAAATCATTGCTTTGGCAAATCAAATTAGTGAAGAAAGTTTGATACCTTTTCTCAAAATGATATCGATGAATTGCTTGAATGACGATGATATTAAGAAGGACAAAATTTGCAACGCTGATTATAGAAATAAAAAACTACGGAAATTTCTACATCTTTAATTGACAAAAGAAATATATATCTAACCACCATCGAACTTCATTAAAAGAAAAAAAATCTCCACTCTCTCCATATACTTTTGCACTCAATCAAACCGCGCTCATCATCGACGTTTCGTCAATCGAAAAACACACCCAAAATCACATCCTATATTTACGATTCACACGAAATTAAGCACATACGAAACCGCTTTCGCACGATTCGTCAAACCGTTGTATACGACAAACATCCACCGATCAATCATCGCGTGTGTAAACAACGAGCCGCTTTTGTGTTCGACGCAAAACCCCATACTTTGCCCATGGCCCCAGTGAAAAATATCGCGATACATGTGTACACAGTGCAATATTATCATATTGTATGGAGAAATAATGCTAAAAGTCTCCTGAGGGACATTAGGCCAGTGCTGCGTCATAATCTCGATAGACTAGCTGCTTGATTTATGTACACTACATTGCCATGCTCACCCTATATTTTCGTACTTTTAATATTGGATATAAAATGTGATATTTTTTAATAAAAAAAATTGAAGATGCATATATTGTGTATTGATCTCGAAAGTTTAGAATAAAATATAGGTGTTACAAAGTCTCTTTAAAGCCTTAAAGAGGCGATAGGTGATATTATTTGACATTTGTTATCTTAGTCCAAATTATCATAGTTTTCGAGTTATTATTATTATTTCGATTTTTAAGAAAAAAATCGAAATCTCACACTTGCGCACTAATAGTACCCAAATGAAAAGAAATTTTATAGACAAATATTATTGTTTTGTTTGTTTATAGGGCATTTAATCTATAAATATGAATAAAAACTAAAAATAAAAAATGAAAAAATTGAAAATCGATAAGATATCTGAATTTTCGATACATCAATCGAAAGATCTTTAAACAGAAATGTTTTTAAAAATACTTGAACATTTTGAACATCGTTTATTTTTAAACAGGAAATACCAAAAAACTCTAGTTTCCCTTTAGTTCAGCAAGTTTTTTATAACTAATGATGGATTTTTATTGATATGGAAGCTTTTATTTTGAATTAAGTACACCATAAACGAACAGAAAAATAAGATTTGTCTACCATATTACCATTTATTTGGGTATTATTAGTACGCGTAAGTGCGTGATTTTCAACGTTTTCTTAAAAATTGAAATAATAATATCTCGAAAACTATGACACTTTGGACTAACAATAAGGTATGTTTGGTTTAAAATGTTTAAAATAACATGACCTATCACTCTTTTAAGGCTTTAAGAATACCTTTGTTACACCTTTATAATTGTAATATTCTTATTTATTTAATGAATTCAATAAAATATAATAAAATTTAGTAAATTAATTTAGCTTTTAATGACAAAAGATTCAATTGTAAGATGAATAATGAAACGCTTAAAACAAATGCGTGAAATTCACATGAAAAACAAATCTAAGTATAATTAATAATGAGACGATGAAAAGGAGAAGAAATTGCATTAAGGTACGAATTGAAATAGGAATGTGGGGTAGTTGTGGCCTCAGGGTCTCGGTGTTAAACGAGTTCATATCCTGCCTACAATGCGTTCATTGTGTTACAATGCGCGATGTATTGAGTCGAACCTACACCGTTTCAATCCTACAGAAACTTAAAAAATCGAAAAAATGCGATAAAATTTCCAATAAAATTCAAAACCATCAACACCTAACATACATATCGTTTTATTTCCCAAATCAAACGTACTACATATACAAAAAGCGTGATTTTTTTTTAACTGATTCGAAAGCCCAAAGAGAATTTTTCAATCGGATCCTCGCAAGAGAAAAAGAGAAATTTCGGATATAGCGACGGTGCAAAATTGGTGTAGGCCCCGCTTATGTCGTAGGCCCCGCGGCCCGAGTGCAAATGAGCGCCCATTCAGGCCGCAACAATGGCCTGTGCCATTGTCGAAGGCTGCGATCCACAATTATAGTTGGTCGTGCTTCGAGTGGGGACCGATTCGGTTTCGCACACCTCATTATTATCAAGAATGTGCGACGAGACAATTTTCCGCTTTTCCTGTCTATCAAACTTTCCATTTGCACTCCCTAATTGCACTTTTCCGATTGCTTTTTGGGCGGTTGAAATTTTATTTTTTGGATATAAATTTAATACTAAATACGGCGACATTGAAAATTAACCCTTTATCTTTTTTTTGTAGTATCACAAGGTGCTAAATGTATCGAATCCGGGACCACCGTCGTCTTTTATTCGCATTAGCATAATTGCTATCGTTAGCACTTGTCAATTATTAAATTACGCCGACCACTTTGAACTCGTAAAAAAACTTTGACATCCATAAAAAAGGATCAGAACTTAAACGTAGGAGTTATAGTTTAATATAGTGTTTTGTCGGCGAGTTTTGGTAATGAACATTCAGGGAGAACGCGGAGCGAAAACACCATTCATCATAGTAATTGTAGGGTGTAATTTCGCTGTTAATAACAATAACAACACATAATTTATTACAATTATATGAAACATTCACAAGTGTTGATAATTACGAAACGGTTCCTGAATACTTAATGGGGACCACAATTTCTTTATTCGAACAGCTAGCATACATTACGCTCAGCATTATTTTCTATGCAATATGCATTTCGGCTTCAATTATATGATTGAGCGATGAATTATGATTATGCGAATGGCTTTTTTTATGTATCGTAATTCAAGTGGGCATGCAGGTGATTATGAATGTTATATAGCTCGGAGAATGTTTTCACTGTTTTAGTTTTTAATATGTTATTTATGGATGCGGTCGCTCTTATTATGTTGTATACGGTTGATGTGTGGTTTTTTCAGCATATATTTGAAAACGTTCGAAAGATGTTTTCGAAACCAGTTTATAAATAGATTCACTACGCATTTTATTATATGATTCCACTGCCTCGATTCACATCAAATTGACAAATATTTTCAAACACATAAAACTCCTAATCAATTATTTTATACTCAATTGACATCCTTACTTCTCCACACGCTAAAAACGATCCTCTATTTCCATAATAGATTAATTTCCATCAGTAATTTCTGCAACCAGGGGGAGAATATGGGATTTCATGCCCCTTACTGAATTTCAAAAATAATCAGAGATTATACTTAAATTATAACTCGATCATGATATGTATATCTAAATTAATACTTTGAATGCCTTAATTTTACACACATCATACTTCAAATGAATAAAAAAAAATAGTATATTTTTATTGATTTGAATTTCTTCTATATATAAAGTTATTTTTCACCCCCCACTAGAGGCGTAGATAGGGGGGGTAAGGGGGTACAGAGACCCCTGGGCGCCAAATTAAGAAGGGTGAAAAAATGCCATTAAAAATACATATAATTTTAAAAATATATTTTTAGTTTAAATCATTCCATAATATAATAATGGAAAACGAAAAAAAATTTCGCCTGCGGCGCTAATTTTTTCAATTACTTATAATCATACGTGATCGATTTTTTGTTTTAAATCAACACTTTTTTGATTTTTTTTTATATTTTAAAATTGAGATGGAGGGGAAGCGCCAATTATATAATTTTTCTCCGGGTTCACAATACTCTATCTACGCCACTATCCTCCATCCTAAAAAAATCCTGTCTACAGCCTCAATTTCTATCAAAAATCATTCATAATCAACCCATCCCAACACAAGAACAAGGACCAAATCCAAAGCGAAAATCCGGACCGGAGCGTCTCCCGTTAACAGGTTAACGGCCAAATCTGGCCTACGCGATCCGAAGGGGTTACGGCGCCGATTAAAACGCCACCTATTATTTTAATTGGGCGCTGCCAGGTATAAATTAGGGAGCAGATGTGTGAAACGGCAACCGGCCCAACTATTTTTCTGGCCTAATTATATATATGCGCCGTACCGCCAGCGCGAAAGCGACACCCGGGCATTTGCATGTTTGCATCGTTTGTTATCGCATTGCTCTGAGTGTTGCTGTTGTACAGGGTGTGCCGGCAGACGAGGAGTCTCCGGGCTGAGGAGGTGTTTGTGTGTGTTGGGGATTGTCGTTTCGTTGTTGGGGTTTGTTTGATTTGGATTTGGGATCAGCTGATGTGTCGGTTTGATTATGTGGGAGATTGTAGATTTGTTCTTGTGAAGATTGTATTATTCAGTTGTTAGATGATACATTTTTAGAAGGTGTTATTATATTAAGTCGATGCATAAGTTTCATCATATTTTTTTTATAGTCGAATATTTTTTTTATTTTCTCCGAACTAATGAATAACATCTGTATTCAAACTATTCTATTATTTGGATGATACTTCTTTTTTAGTATCTGTTAAGTTTCGGCCTAACCAGTGAAAAATAAATATTTAGAAAATTTTGATATGTCTAATATTAAGTGCAATTATGGCATTTTTCACTGTACAATTTTTGTAAAAATAACAACGCAACCACGGTAATCAAAAATAATTGTAACGTGTACAGTAGAAATGCAGTTAACGTTTGAATCACTCAGTTGTGGTTTTTAAAATTCAAATGAGAGGATTTTACATTAACTGATAAACATGATGATGACATGTTAGTGATCATAATTAATGCTGATCCAAGTCAAAATATTAAAGAAATCGTGTTGAAGATAGTAATCATCCGATAAATTGATTACTATCTAAACTTTTGCATCGACCTAATCGTCTATTGAGATTATACTTTTTCTTTTTCACAATATTCATTGTCATTAAATAAAATTAATATGAATTCAATTGTAAATCAAAGACATTTTTTTTATAAAGAAAAAGCAAATTTGAATTGATTGAATACTTAAACATTCAATCGAAGTTATCAATTTATTTTTATAATATTCATCATCATTAAATGCATCTTATAGATAATTCAAGACAAGAAAATTTTAAGATAATTTTCAATTAAATCGATATTATAACCATCTATAGATAAATAGTCTCAGAAGAAAAAATATACGATCACATCAATCTGTTAAATCATACCGCTTAACTCTATAAAAAAATCTAAATACTCGATTATTTTCATGACACATAATACGAAACATTTGAAAAATTATCAATATTCAATCAAAAACACGTACAATTTTTTTTCAAACTGGACACAAAACATTTTTCCACAACGGCCACTTCCTCTCATATCTTCCATTCGCGCTTATAAAAAAAACACGTAACAATTATCGGCAAATTGTAGAGTGAACTCGAAAAACACACACATAAAGAAAACATTCAATAATCGTGTGGTCTTTTCATAACAATTTTCGTAATTTCGGGTTAGCCCACTGCGATTAAATATGTATAACGATAAACGGAAAACGGACACGGGCGGCTGTCATTCGCGGCCGAAAGACGCCGTTCATGGGTTAAATAATGTGCGATAATCATCGCTTCGCATATCCATAATCACTTTCTAAACGGACCGAAAATGGTCGAATTTTACTAACTGCTTCATTTGCAGTCTAAATTATTCGGAAATGTTTATGTGATTAGCATAAATTGTTTTTGGAAAGATGTCTGTTGTTTTCGGAAGGAGTGTCTTCGATTGTGTTAATTCTTTGATTACCATCTTTTAATAGAGCGTATTTCGGTGCTATTATCGTTGAAAGAAATATCAATTTTTATCACTATTATACCGTTGATCATTGCCGTGGCTGGGATTTTTTTATTTTTTTAGAGGTGGGGAAATAACTTTGTTTATGTAAAGAAGATTCCAAGAAATAAAAATATGCTGTTTTTTTTTCATTCGAAGTGTAATGTGTACAAATAATTAAGGCATTCAAAGAATTTATATAGATATATCACAATCTAGTGATATATCTCATCACAAATCTCATAATTTAAGCTAAATTTGTCATTATTTTTGAAATTCAGGGAGGAGGCAGGCTCCCATGTCTCCCCTCTGGCTACGGTCATGCAGTTGATTACTGAAGTTAAAAAATATGTGCTATTATCAATAGATAAATGAGATCACTCATGAGAGTAATATTTCATTTGAAAATTATTGCATTTACAATGGTTTCATTTTTTAAAAGTAAACATCATACATGACAATATCACGATGAATATAAAGAATCAAATCAAATCAATATTTTTTTTCTATAAAACAGTTTAATCAGACGAATACAATTACTCATCATTTCGATATATCAATCAGTTCACTCGTAATAACCCTCCACTTAGAAAATCTTACAATTAGTATCTTTCTTCATACGTCCCTTATTGATATGTGTCCAATATTGTCCAATCCTACGCAAATCGAAGAGACCTTGTCCTGCTGAAGACATTTTATATTCATACGGTTTTCATCAACTTTGTTAAGCAAGCGATACATCACCAGATCGGGCTTCTCGTGTAGAACAAGAAATCCACCAAAAAATGAAAACCGATCCAGAGTGGCTTAAGCCGTCTTTGTGAATAGGCTACTCTTATCGTTCTTACTCTTACTCTTATCTTAATCACGACAACTTAAAAATACTCAAACTTCTTATAACAAAAAAACATAACCACGAAAAAACGAGATCACATAAAAATCATTTTTTTCAATAAAAAATTCCGATTCCCCAAGCGACCCTCCACCCCCCGATATCACAAGTCCGACCGAAGAGAGGGCCATCTCCGCGTCGTCCAACGGGTTAACAACCATCCCCATCGTCCACGCACGTACGTGGCATAGAAGTCACGCTTTCGGCATATCACGTCAGATTATTTTTTCGAAGGCCCCCGACGGAGCGTCACTTCCTGCGCGGCTAATGTGTTTTTCGTGTACGGCCAAACTGCTACACGCCTTCTACACGTGTACCAGTTGCGGAACACCTCCCACCCACCCACCGGGCCGAACCCCTTCCCCGCAGGACCACCCGGCCAACCCCCCCGCAAACATGAATCGATTTGGCCGCATTCAATTTGTCATCTCGGGCCGATTGTTAACCCTTCGAAGTTTCGGTGCAACGGATCGGATTTGATGGATTCGGAAATTTTCTTTATTTTTGGGCGTTTTCACGACCCCTGAGCGAGGCTGTAGTCCTTTAGTCCTTATTGAGAGCAGGAATTTGCGGTGCGGGAGATGGAATCATTGTTCTTGGGGCTTAGCGGTCCGAGACGTGCCCAAAATTCCTAATAAGCGCACACACAGGTGGTGCATACGTACAACTTGTACGGTGTAGCGAAATACAGTCGAAGCGACATAAATGTGCAATAGAAAAATAAATCGCTTTAAAATGTATATTGAAATATTTGAAAAATGTAATCAAGACTATTTTCCAAAAAAAAATTTTAACAAAAAGATCATCCGTTTGGTTTCCGAAATAATTATGCAAAGAGTAAACACATTGGTTTGATTAAATAAATTTTTTTACAAAAACAAATTAAATAATCATATAGAGTTGATAGGCCCCAAAATAAAATAAATTTGACCTGCCATCTGAAACAATTACCCACCTCTGATATAGATCCGTGAAAATTTTTTAACGTAAAATGGTACTAACTATTGACAAAGGCGAGTGCTTGTATGGATGCACTGTTGCTGTACAGAGGGTACAATACATTCCGCGATTGCCACCCACCCACATATAAGCAAACGTATAACCACCCCCTCGTCTCCCGCTAGGCTCTTTCGACATTGGTTCGAAGAATCTTTATTAATCTCCATCGAGGATTGTCGATCTCGTCTCGTCTCGGGACGAATCATTTCTTGCCATTGTTCGAGCGCCCTCGCGAAAATTTCCGTACATTCCAAAACTTTTCGCAATTCGATCCAACATTATTTTGCACGTGACCACCATACAATTGAAATAAATATGCGATATTAAAATGAAATCAATTTCTTAATTTTTCATTAAAATAGCATTTTGATATTTTTTCATTATAATCGAATATAGTTGTGATCGTTCATAGATAAATGGTTTAATATGTAAAAATAATTATCGAGATTGTGAAATCTTAAGATTATTTTGAGATACGGTGCTTAATAGAATTTCAATATATGGATTCCTAGATGGGAAGAGAAGCTGAAGAATAATCACGAGGAATGAGCGCAATTCGTGTGACGCATAATAAACAGCCTCGTGAAACGGCGGGAATTTTGATTATAAAATCAAAATTACAAAAATCGAAGATTCCCACCGAATGCGAATCTGAAAAAAAAATGTCAAGCGCACTTTCGCACACTTTTCCCTCTAACGAAAACAAAACGCTACCGTCCCAATAATGAAAGCGCACGATCATTTTTATTTATCCTCAAGGATGGGTCCTTTTCCCTTCGCCCCGGCTGTAAAAAGTGTTTTTCTTGAGCCACGTGCTCGTAATCCGTACACGTGCTCCTTTCGAAGTGACCGCTAAGCCACCCTCAAACTGTGGCGCGGCGCAAAAGGGGCGATCCGAAGGGGTGTTTGATGGTGCAAAGTCACTCGACCTGGCCCTTTCCAAATGGTGGATCTTCGCCTCTTTCGGGTGAGTGTCGCTTGCTTTTATATTGTTTGATGTCGATGTGGAGTCGTTTTTGAATGGGTGTTGCTATTTGGGGATCGTTTGTTTGGAATTTGAAATTTGCAAAAATGTTTTATTATTGGGTGGTTCAATAAAATTATATGTCTTTTTAATTATTTATTTATTTCCGTATCTGATTGTGAAACAAAAAAGTAAATCAGAATAAGAGAAAAAATAAAACAAAAATGATCAAAATATAACAATAAAATAAATAATAGTAAAAAAAATACACATTTTTTCAATTGACGTGAATGATGAATTGGTTAAGTTAATTTGTAAAGATTTGTAAAAGGTTACAGAAGCAAGTATTATAGATTTGACTATCTTTTTAGAAATATGTGAATTTATAGTCTGAAGAAAAATTAAATCATATTTAAAAAAACCTTGATAAAGTTGTCAAATAATGAAAAAAGACTGACAATAAGTGAAAGTGTGTAAAATAGTTTTGAATACTAGACCAAATCTGAATATCTGAATAAGTATAATAATAAAGTAAATTTTAGAAAATTTTCTGATTTTAAAATTTCTTTTTTTGATATTTATTATACTGACACCAGGGGCCAAAAGTACTTTCCCACTCTTACTTTTTCGAAAATTTAATATTTTTCAATAAAATTTATACACAAAACTATTGTGAAATTACAGAAAATAATATTTTCAATATATCTAGGTAAATTAAATTTCTCGAAAGAGGTAAAAATTATAATTACAAATTCTATTAATAAGAACAGCAATATGAGAAAAAACCATCTTTCGATTCCATGTGATTTTTTCGATTATTATTACTTAATAGTATATTAATTTATATAAAAATGTATTTAATATATAATTAACACTTGTTAGATTTCTTAGGAAAAATATCATTTGAGTTTTTCTTTTCAACATCACATTAAACCCATAAACTTCACATCATAAAAAAACTAACCGACTAAACTCCCATTAATTATCACCTTAACATTACCACTAGAACATACCACACCGGTCCAAAAAGCGCTCAACAACCACCGAACACCAACATCAAATTTTAATTTCAACCCAACTATAACCCGACCCGAAATCACCCCACCGCGAAATATCATCGAAACACCACCAAATCCAACATCCAATCGGGAAAACCTCCATACACCCCTCCGGCGCAGAAAATGCACGCCTCCGCATACGGTCTTCCGCAAATTGCAAATCGAATCCCGGTCCGAATCGGCAAACAAGCCACCCCCAAAACCCCCCAAAACCCCCCAGAACCCCCCGAAGCCCGACGTCCACCCCGATTGCGATTTGCATTCGCGGTTTAAATGCTAAATAAATATTTGCATAACTCGAAACGCGCGGTAATCCGCAAACTCCCCCGCAAAGCTCGGCGGTTTCGCGCCGCGAAAAGCTATAATATTCTAGTATTGTGTTATATTCCGCGGATGGCCGAAGAGTCGAAAGGAGCTTTTTTGTAATGTGCTTTCGTGTTGGATCGATCGTTGATTGTGTGATTGAGTTGTGAAATGCGATTTCGCCATGGCGCGGTTGTCCGTTGACAACCGCTGACTCTGTACACAACCGACAAGCGGATAATTCAGCGAAATATAATTGCATGAAACTCGGATCATCATCGCTGAAAGCGGGCAAGTGGGTGGGTGAAAATGGTGGAAAAGAGGCTTTTGGCCAGGCGTCGTCAACTAGTATTTTTTATTTTGTTTAAATCAACCGAAGTGGTTCAGAAATGTCTCACTTTTATGTAATGAAAAGTCTTGTGTTTCAATCGTGGTTTATGTAACCGAGGCCAGATTAAAGAACTTAAATGCCCTGAGTACTAACTAATTCTGGTGCCCCATTACATTTGTAATTCGAAATATTAAAACAATAAAAAAAACCATTAAAAAAATATTATGAAAACGTATGAAATGTTCGACCGGTCAAATGAACGGTTGTGGTAGGAATGGGTATACTATATCATTTTTTTGAAACCAGGGAAGGGGTAAGAAAAAATTTATATTGCAAAAATAATATAATTGTATGTACATTAAACAAAAATACGTGAAATTATTCTTTGAAAAAACTGTAAAATCAAAAAAGTTATTGAAGATCAAAGAATCAAAAACGGTCAAAAAGACCGCCTTGGAAAGAATAGAGTTTCAAATAAAACTTACACTAATAAAAAGCTTGAAAAAGGAAAATAATTCAATGAATATAGTTTAACATGAAAACGCTTAATGTAAAAAAATTAGCTAATATGAAATAATATCGTAATAACAACAAAATCTATACAATTTCATAAATTATTCTCTTAACGTGAAAAAAAATAGCTTAACATGAAATTTTTGTGGTGCCCTCATTCCTTAAATACCCTAAACACGTCCTTATCTCGTTTATGGGTTAATCCAGCACTGTATATAACCACAATTGCAGAACAAACCCTTTTAAAAATTCTAATACAAATCTAAAAGAGTTTGAATCCTGAAAACTACCACTTATCAAATCAAATCTACTGCACATCCATGTAAAGACCGTATCACTTGCAACTCAACTTCAATGATCAACAATGCTACGACCATTGACACATATTTCAACATTGAACGAAACTTTCGAATATCAAACGCAAATATTATAACCGCACAAGTCCATTTTTATCATAAAGTACCGACGCTTCTTCAGCATGAGCCCTGAAAAAAAATGGTTTTCTACCAACGAATCCCCGTTTCAGCGGGTGGGTTTGCAGCCTCTCTGTAAAAATTAATTACGAACCGTGCTCGGCCGTACCGCCGGGGATGAATATGAAAAAGCACTTCATTTTTAATTGGAAACGGTATAAGCTGAGAGAATTTTAATTGATATTTTCATCTTTTTTTTCCGCGTGGTACTACACATAGAGAGATTTTTCTCTTTTTTTTCGGCAGCCTTCTCTCCGCCTCTGCGGGATTTGGGCGAAACGTTGACTTTCATTATTGTTTTGTTTTATTTTTTGACTCAAAGCTCATTTCTGAGCTTTCGATTGAGGTTTATCGTGTTTTTCTGTTTTTTTAATTTTGTGCGTTCGCTGGATTTATACCGAAATTTTCGTAATATTTCTGAAAAATGATACAACATGTGATTTAAATATTGACGTAAACGTGAAAATACCAAGTATAATATCTTTGATGAAATTCTTTGGCACAGACATAGAATTTTATAATTAATCAATAATTTTTATCCAATATGATACAATAATATTATGTATTTAACGATAATTGATAAATTTTATAACAAATTTCTATCATTAATACGATACATTTATTATTTACGAAATTTGAATTTGACTTATATCAATGAAATTATTTGGCTACGAGTTTCATCAAAAATATTATAAAATGTATTATTACAGCATACAGTGGATATCATTCATTTGGTGTCAATGGGAATGATCATAATTTTTTATATTTCCATTTTTCTTTTACCGGAAATATAAATTCCATACAATTCTTCATTTTTTGGATTATTGAACAATACATATTTATAAAATTGATATCCTATAGTTCTAAACATTCTATTGAATATTTGAGTGTACTAGCATATTTTATTTGAATCATTTATGACATTATTTTGTAAGTAGCCTTATTATATTTATAGGATTTGATATTTTTATTCTAATATTACAGTATAAGTTGTGTATTTATCATAATTGAAAATAATGTTAATAAGAGTAGAATTATATTAATTTCGGTTCCCAGACATTTACCCGAACAACAATAGTACACACGACACTGGCACACAGACAGTATCACACATGACCCAACAACACTGACATAGTTGTGAAAAATTTCGAAATAGTATGATTAAAATATTTTATATTTTTTATTTATATTTTAAAGCATTAATTGGATTATCTTACAATTGTCCTAAAACATGTCGCATGTTCTACGGTAGGTGTGTGCTAGTGTCATTTGGGTAAACATCTGATCAACATTAGTTTCTAATGTTCTATTTTTATCTATTTGAAGGTAAATAATTAATTATGTAACTCAAAATACTCATTAATTAATAATTATGCAGTGATTATTTAAAATATAAATACTTGGTATATACTTAGAGACTAAGATGTTAAGACCAATAGATGATAATTTTGACCTCCGTTATTGTTTGACGTTTGATGTTTGACGTTTGACATTCTTTTGATGTTTGTGAATATAATTTATCTCATGTAACTATTACTGAAACTGTATGAAGATTTTTTCATTATTATTATTTTAATTCTATTTCCAGATTATGTGATAGTTGTTCAAATATTCAAAATGCATCTGAAGAATTTGATAATTATTGAAAAACATAACCTACAAAAGTCA
Organism: Hydropsyche tenuis; assembly: GCA_009617725.1. Classification (NCBI taxonomy): domain Eukaryota; kingdom Metazoa; phylum Arthropoda; class Insecta; order Trichoptera; family Hydropsychidae; genus Hydropsyche; species Hydropsyche tenuis. The sequence continues at coordinate 1,985,096 of VTON01000042.1, read as the reverse complement.
ATGTTATTGAACAATACTTTGTTTATATTTAGGAACAAATGGAAACGTATCAAACTGGTTTTTGTTTGATAGTAAATGAATTTTAGCTAAATAATGATCTAACACTGTCAGCGCATCAAACCGTATGCTGCAAACAATTAACAGATATTAAAATGTCTTTTTCAGTGTGAATTGATATTTTTCATTAAGGAATTGTGTTTATAATAAGTAAGCCCAACGGAGATAACTTGCTAATTATTAGATATTGTTCTTGAAAACTAAAATGGTGGATTAGGATTACCGATGTACTAATATTGAAGTCATTTTATAAATTTTAGTCTCAAAATTTAGTAGATATCAAAAAGTTAATATTTAAATCAGTAATTACTTCATGTCTATGACTTACTCTTGTTGGCTGGCTTCTACTATTTTCTAAAGTTATATTAAATGCAGCCAATACATGAATTTAAATCACTGGCTTAGCGATACGTACAATTGACCTGACAATGAAACACATTTAGTAAGAGATTGTTTCCGCTTCATTTTTATTCACTTTTTGTGAGACAAAATATGAACAAATATTGATAGAACATAAAAAATATAGGTTTGGAAACACTGTTTTTGTACATAAGTGTTTATTGATTTAATTTGTTGCTTGGAAACTGTTCAAGTTTTGTTTGGTTAATTGTTCTGAACATAAGTGAGATTCGCTTTTACAACCAAGATGTATTGTGAAGAAGGAACAAATCCTTACGATTCAGCTGATAGGTTCTCTATCGGGTAAATAGTTCATAAAATTGTTGAAACACATTTTAACTCTTGTATGAATTTTGTTTTGTATAAATAAAAAATTGTAGCGACAATAGCTTGGAAGATGTTTGTGGAAAATTATTGTCAAAATTAGATATTAAAACAATGCTACGACTCAAATCTTATTTCAAAAAATTTAAAAAAGAAAGTGTTGATGAAGATAAACTTGATTCGGAGAGTTTAAAAATTGATGAAGGAAGTTTTGTGAATGCATTAAATAAAATATTTGGTACTAATTTATACTAATTCACTTGCTTTGAATGTTGGAATAGAAGAAATTTATTAAATTAGTTCTTTTTTATTAAAAGGTACTTCAGATTACAATCTTGAAGCAATGAAACTTTTCAAAATATTAGATTTTGATGAAATTAACTATGTGACATGGGAACAATTTTCAGAATATATACTTCAGTATATAAAAAGTAATTCTAATAATTATACGAACTATCATTTTAATATAAACAAGTCTGATATAGTCATTAAAGATATTGACCATTGTAAGGTATAAATTGATTTCAGTTTTTCTTGAGTTTTTCCATTATTGATATATACTAATTTTTTTGATAAACCAAATAGAAAGAAACAATATTTTCCATTATCACCATTGAAACAGATATGTTTTTTTGTTATATTATAATATCGAAGCATGGGAAGGTGGGAATATACGATGGGAAAATTAACCTACTGTTAGAATATGACGTATTTTTCATCAGAACTGGCATCAATAAAAGAGTTAGAGATGTTTGGATAACAGCAGCAATATATTTATCGGTAAAAAAATAATTAATTTAACAATTCACAGTCAATTTATCATATTGCCATCTAATTTAGTATTAAATTTCATAGGATATTCAGTACCTTGTAATAACAGCATCAGACAAAAGTATTATGGTTTATGATGCATCAACTTTATGTCACACACCTATTTTCCTTGTAACTGGTTTGACAAACATCCCTACTGTAAATCATATATATGTATATTGCTATTTTTCAATATTTTTTTTTGTTTTGTTAATGATTTATTTATCTCATTCGAATTTAGTGCTTCTCTTATATACCCTCAGACAATAATATTTCAAAGTCGTATCTAGTCATGGGTGATGATCTCGGAGGTTTGACTACATTTGTTTTGAAACAACCCAGAATCGGAATGTTTTTCAGAAAAAATCCTGAGAAACTCACAACTTACTATTGGATAGTAAGTCTATTTTTAAAATGTATTAATTCAAAAACATAATCAACCAAAAATCATAAAATTTTCAGGAATTGCAAAGTGCAGTGAATGAGCCATTTTGTCAAATTAAATTTAATAGAAGAGTACATTCACGTCCAGTTAAAAAGATTTTACACGTCTCAAGAAACGAAAACATTATATCTTGTTCTTGCGATCCTAGTTCGTCGATCGTAATACAACATTCTAAAAAAATTATAGAACCATACATATTTAACATTCCAAGAGTATTAAACAAAAATGTCAATATTTAATAAATATGGCTGCAAATAAGAATATAATCATACATATGTTTTTTAAGGGGGTAATATGCTTTAATTATTCAGAAGAATTAAATCTTTTGGTTACTGGTGGTGCAGATAGGCGTGTTAGACTTTGGGAACCAGTAGTTACTGCACATCCATCGGCAATTTTTCCTTTACAAAGCAATAAAATAATGGATGTTGTCATTTTAGCACATCTCAATATAATAATAAGTTTTAATAAGAACGGTGTATGTGTTTTTTCATCTCATAATGTGTAAATTATGAAATTTTGAATATTGTTAAAGATTTTTAATGATTTTCAATATATGAAACATTTTAGGTATTAATTATGTGGGATATATTCAATCAGTCCTGTATTCAATCAATTAATATAAGATTTCCATCATTCGGTATCCTCGGAAGACCTATACAGTTCGGTTTTCAGTCATTGTATCATGGTCCTGCTCGTGTTGATACAAACAAATCTAAGGAAATTAATAATTTGTCTGAATCATATAATCATAGTCACATGTAAATAAATAAATTTAAAAATTTATATCTATAATTTTTTTCTATATTGAATAATTACATATTTAAATTTCAGTATATATGGTGTGTGGCAGCGACCTGAATTGATTATAACATGTTGTAACCACTTAGCCATTATTTCTATGGGTGATGGATCGATATTGGATTCTGATGTAGTCATCAAAAAAGAAACAAATGATCAGATGCGTTTATTTTCTTTATTACCTCCACCGGAAAGAAATCATCGCCCTAAAAGACCATCGACTTGGAATGAAGATAAACTAGAATCATGCATGAATTTTTTATATTACTATTGTATGATATATAACTGTGTTTAGTTTATTCAAATACCATTTTTTTCCCATCAAACTAGTTGAGGATATAGGAAAACAAATTGAAAGTATTTCTGATTTAAAATTTGATGAAAATGATGTACAATTCGACAGTGAAATTAAAGATTATGCCAAAGAGATTGTTTTTCCATCGGTAGAAGAATTATTACAAAGAAATGGTACTTTTATCTTCATATTTTAATAAAAGAAATTTGTATCTTTGAAAAAAGTACTAGTCTTATTAAAAAAAAAAGTCAATTTGTATTGATTTCAGGTCTTGATGGAATTTTAGAGAAAGACTTCTTAGGCGATTTTGGACAGAAACACAATTTAAATATGAAAATAGTAATGCATCAGCCTAAAAAAGATAAGGTTTTTATTTCACATTAATTGTTTATTGTATTGATATACTAAAACATTTGATTTTGAAGTTGTCAAACATTATTTTCAGATGTATTTACCTATTTCTCAAGGTGCTCCATTCACTGCACTTGATCTTCAACATCATGATGACATTAAATTTTCAGTACCTTTACCGTTAAGTAATAGAATGTGTAAAAAATCAGGTTTGGAATTTTTTCACGATCCTCAACAAATTTTGAAATACGATAGGTAATTCATATTCTTTCAATATTTGTATTTTACTATTACCAAATTTTTCTATATTGTCAATCATGATTATTATTTTTTCCAGTTGCTTTTCAATGGAATCTCTGAAATCAGAGTATACTATATCTTCGAATTTGATGATTGATCCTAAAAAATGATAACATCATAAGAGGCAAATTGATTTATCAGATTTTGATTATTCTCGAAGAATAAAATGTATCCGTGAATGAAAATAAAATGAAATAAATAAATGTAACTGATAATTTCATTTTTCAAAAGTAACATAGATACATATGTATATTATAAGTATGATATAAAAGATTTGTAGCTCTCTTGAAAATTTGATGTATAAATGTAAACTTTTCTCTTTTGATTTGGAGGAATAAGGATATATGCATTCATAAGAAAGGAAATTATGAATTGAAAAGAAAGATTAGAACATAACATAATTTATTTGACTCGATAAAATTTGTGTTAATAGTATTTTTCAATAGATAAACCTATACTTTGGTTTTTTTTGAGAAGAAATCACATATTTCTGTATCTTCTGCAGGCGATCAAAGAATATAATCAACCGACGGTCAGAAACGTCCTTTTATTTTACGATATACAATAATATCGACATTTTTTTATACATTCGACTACAATCGACATTTCGACGTTATTATAAATATAATTAATATAAATTATAATATTTTCACATGTGTGTATATGTATATGTATCATGTTTTTTTTCACAAGAACGTAATCGTCATCTAGCATAAAATAACCGAGCGACAGTGCGTATACAAAATGATAAATACAAAAAACATATAAAATACAATATCAGAAGATACATTTTTTCCAAATGTCTTATATAATTTTATATTCTAGTGAAGTGAATTATTTAGTTCTTTAAATGGCTAATAAAAATTATTGTTAAACTTGTTTTTTTTACTAAATTTGATGGGGTTGAAGGACGCGGGTGCCGTCAGGTCCATCTTCACCAAAATCACTAAATCTCGATCAGAAATTGATTTTTTTTTAAATTTTTGACACTATTTAAGCCTTTCTTTTTTCTATTTATTTACAATCACAGTTCCGAATTGGAATTGCTTGCAAAAAAACCCATCACTAATAATCCTGCAGCACGCGCACCATTCAGACATTTTTACTTTATAATTTTTTTAGAATTTCCTCTATTTATATATTTTAGAATCATTGCCCCAACCTTACAATTACACCTAAACAGTAACCAGTTTGCCTTTGTATGTATATATGTACATATATATATATGTGTGTGTATTTGCAGTATATACATACATATATGCATATGTGTATTAGATTCGTTTTTTTTTATATTTATTTTGTTATAAATTTGTGATGGTGAATAGCTAACACTATATCGGCCGTGAGGTTCTCGGATTTTAACGCTAAGGGTGGGAGGATACTATATTACAAGTGGCACTCGATATGAAGCCACTAGTCTAATGAATAATATATATATATATATATATATATATATATATATATATATATATATATATGTATATATATATATATATATATGTATATATATATATATATATGTATATATATATATATATATATTCATACATATATACATACACATGTATGTGTATGTATGTGTGTATATATAATTGTCGTGTGTGTGTATCTGTGTGTACATGTATGTGCACACGTGTTTGGCGTGAAATGTCCACATTTGTACGTGTATGTATATATATATATATATATATATCATTGGCGAGTATTAATTACTGAATGTATATATATGTATATGTGTTAATTTGCATAAATTCTATTTAAACTTTTTATCCTTATGATTTTACAATTTGAACATGATACAAAAATTCAGTCGATGAAACGTAAAAATTATGAACTAATGCAATTCCCCGGGGTGCTTGTGGGGTCCTGACGGGACCCCTCGCTGCTCTCGTTAAAATAAATTCCTTTGGCGCGTAATAATATTTTTTTATACTCCTCAACGCAAATTGTGAGATCAATACAAACCGATACGATACATTGGTTTTTTTCCCTGTGCTCGTATATATTGAGTGGAAAAGTGTATATAAACAAATGCGTGGTCGGACAATCAAGCAATGAGATTTGTTCGAAAACATTTTTCGTGATCGTTTTCAAAGTGTTGGCACACATTGATTTAAAATAGAATAGTTAATTACTATTGTAGTGTTATTTGTGGAACTGATCATGTGAGATGATGTTAAAAGCTTGAAAAATATTTTTTGAATTAGTCTTATTTTCCAGCCACACATTTGAATATATTGGATTTTTTTTATTTCGAAGAAAATCGAAATAGAAAATAATGAAGTCCACTCAATAATACTAGTTTGTGTATCGGAGATGTTTAGAGACTATTTTTCGATGTAAGAAAAATAAGGTTAGTTAAAATATTTTCACAAAGGCTCAGAAAATATTTAAGTAGTTCATATTCGAAATTAAATTTATCGTCTGAAAATTAAATCTGGCAGTCAGTCGTTGAATTACATATTGTTTGTATGATCTTGAATGATTTTGCAGTTGCCTTGGAGAACGAAGCACAACCTTTATTCATAATTAAGTCCCACAATAACATAACTTTTACATGGATATTTACATTTATGTATGTCTATCGAAGTGGCCCTTAATTTGAAATTTTCAGAATTTTCGCCTTTTCATTTGCTTTCAATCAATTTCATGAATAATCAAAGACTTATTTGTACGACATCAAAGCACGCCATCACGCTATTGAATACTAAGAAAATTCAAATTTTCATTGTGCACAAAACATATTTGAATTTTTCGTTTTGTTTCGAGATATTGACCTGTTGTGGAAAAGGGCAAATAAAATGCTTTTCTGAAAATGTGAAAATGAGGGTCGCTCCAATACACATACTCGTATATATACACATACATATAAATACATATCATTTTATAACTATGTATGTACCATGTATATGTATATGTATATAATAGACCGACAGCAATTTTTTTAAATTTTATAGTGTCCCTAAATTTTGAGCATAGAGTTTAGTAAATATTAGACACTAATCACAAATTATTTGCTACAATCGTTATATTTAAATGTGTGTTAAAATGAAATAGTATATTCATTTTTTTGTATAATATTCCCATTTTTAAATTAATAGTAATATAAATTAATCAATATTATTCATTTTGTATTTTTTTTTCATTGTAAAACTATTTTTTTGATCACACTACAAAGTAACAAACACTCGCGCTCGCTTTTGACTGTCATTCCGTCCCGCTGACACACTTAACGTTTTTTTTTTGATCCTCATGCATATAATAAATATTCGAGATTATATGAATGAGAATTTTTAACAATAAAACTTTACAATATTTCATTGTATATTCTTGTGTATATACATATGTATTGTGTACACATACAAATTTACAAACACAAACACTTTTTAAATGGTATATTTGTAAATCCATGAGTGTAAAAAGTAAATATAACTCAGGAGCCCTGTTAAGCTTTGTCTTGTAGCTGAGCATTTGCCGTAAAATTATTGCTAAAATTAAATATATAAGTGGATACTATAATATATACACAATAGATCTTCGCCGCAATGGAACTGTGCATTTTATTCTATGTCATGAGCAATTCACCGACCCGCGAAAATCTTTGAGTATTTAAGCGAGAAAAATTCGTTGGAACGACGAAGTCAGATCAATGTGCACGCGTGTACTCTTTTAATATGTGCATATGTATGAAAACATTGTAAACATTCGAAATTAATGCCTACAATGCTTATAATACATTAATCAAGATTGTCTAATAGATAGTCTCCGCAACCGTTAGATGTATTTTGTTTGATATAATATTTATTGCAAATCTAATTCACATTTAGTAAATTATAGCGTATTATTACTTTAGAATATTAATTAGAAACGTTGGGAATGAATGTGTATTCCATATTATTATCTTCGTTAAACAATTACAAAAATAATAATTAAAATTATTGTTTAATTTAGAATGAATATTGAGAAAGGTGGCCATTTTCCATTCGCCTTCAGGTACTCGTTTGACTTTTATTCATTTATTTCAAATACCTTTAATTCTGGGCATTATTTTTTTTTTGTCAATGCCTACAGCAAAAGGTCCTTATTGTCCTGGTCTTATTATCTGGTCCTTACTGACCCAAATATTTAATTGTTTAATCTTCGATGGTTTTTGATTGTGTTCAAAAAATTTTTTTCATCGTAATTTCTTTTCAGGATGTTGTCGATGACATAGTACACCGTTTGTCAGCCTAAAATTTTGAAATTACAAATTCATTTGAGTGCATCGGAAATTTTATTGAGAAATAATAGAAATTAATATTAATTTGCCGCTCCTACAAAATGGCCACCTTATAACAAACATTTTAAGACTAATATTTATATAAAATAATCAATAATTCTTTTATAAATATCGAACGTTCGTATACGAACAAAAACACCGAATGTAATTAGAATTTTAATAATATAACTAACAAATCTCCTCGAGCTACCGATAACGCACACTTAAATCGCAACATACAAAAACATTATCTTTCAAGTATAATATATAAAAAAGGGAAGATGCATACAAAATCGAAAATACATAACTATACATAAAAGCTAAACGAAACATTTAATATTATTTTTAATATTAACTGGCACAGCCTACGATTTGAACAAGGAAAATATAGGAAATATGCGATATGCCATATTGCTATTAACACGTTTTTATTTATCGCAAACGTTCAGTTACAGACAGCTTAACGGTCGCTCTTTCAGTTTTTTTTTCAGGCCCATACGCACATTTTCACACAAGAACCTTCATATGTGCGGGTGTGTGCGCATGAGGTGTTTATGTACGTAAATATGAAATCTATTTGATATTCTCCATCTAGTTATGTGTAATTTATTAATTTTTTGATAATGCAATATACAGGAACATCCCGGTGTATTAGAAATAAGATATTCAATAAGTCATTATTAGCCTACCAGTTGGTAATGCCATCAAAAGGTCATTTTGGTCATAAACGACTTCTAAATATTTTTATGGAAAATCAATTGCTTTAGAACATTTTTAAGACCCATATGTAATATGGTTTTAATTAGTATAGCTTAATTTTACTTTTTTTTTTGAATATTATGTATAAAACTGAAACGATAAACTTTTCTCAAATGATATTTTATAAAAAGGATATGAAGAACCATCAGCGTGCAATATATGTTTTATATATTTATATAACAGGACAATGTGATAGGCCGACGTACAGCCAATTTTTATTATAATTTACAATTTTTAGTATACATACACGTACATACATATCAGCTAATTCAAACAAATCATCAAAAATAAAAACAAAATCTATCCGACAACGAACAAATCCCTATTTGAAATATTACTGACTTAAACTATAAATAGTTTTTGGTCGATTAACACTTGATTAACAGTTAGTTCATAACTACTAGTTTAGAACATAACTTTGGCAGTTCTCAGTGTGTAGCGAATTTTACTTAATATTATATTCTTACGCATTGGAAGATATCTTTTTGAACGATTATTATGATGTTCGGTCTCGAGCACATCGCGCGTTTCATATAAACAGTAGAATTTTTCAGTATATATTTCAGAAGTCGTTTGTACCTAATATTGTATATATTTTTTCAATCGAAATTTCTCTATTGTACAAAATATAATACTAGTTATATAAATGTTTATGTATGTACGTATATGTGCATGTATAATGTAGATATTTGAACTTTACTAACTACTAATAATAGTAAATAATAAATTTTATTTAATATATATATGTTTATGAGCATGCTTACGGAACGTTGTGCGACTCCTGTGTAAAATATCACATAGTTAGAATATGTGCTTAGAGAATTCTGAAAATTTGTACAATTGTTTTTTCACTTGAATCTTATTTTCATCAATTCAATTTGAGCATATGAATCACGATCGACATAACAGCGAATTTCCACATTGACACGAAGGCATTGTTGACTAAAAAATAATACCGATTCGGAGAAAGCAGCACGTTCAGCACGCATGCGCATATGTAACTTGACGTAATTTAGAACATGTGAATCGGCGGCAATGCGTCGGATTTATACAGAATGTCCCAAAAAAAAAATTATTATCTTTTCGTTGAAACAGACGTAACAAAAAAAAAACAAAACGATTCGATGATTCGATTAAATTTCATTCACGCGCACCATCCAACCTCCGTCATCGGAAAAACGACGCTTTCATCCAGAAAAGCTTCGACCCCCCGACCATAAAAACCGGATACCGCACACGAACGACAGCAAAACCCACATTAACTAAAAACCCGGTACCCTAAAGCACGTCCGCCGAGCCCTCGAGCTCGCCGAGCCGCCCTTCGGATGCCGGGGCATCATCGACCGCCCATCCCGAACACACTTCAGTAAAATACATAGAATAATAATATGAATACAATATGACTTTAATTAAACGGCTAGCGTTGCGCGTTCGTCGGCCTCTTGAAGCCGTGGCAGAGAATCTTGGCGGCCTCCTTGCCGCGCTGCGTGATGATGGCCAGCGGCGTGGACAGGATCCGCTCCTCGTGGTGCTGTTGCCTGTAGTGACTGATCAGGTTGTTGTTGATGATGTTGTTGTTGTGTTGGTGGTAGGCGTCCCACTGTCAGACGCCGCCCCCGGCCGGGAAGCGGGGCGGCGGCAATGGGGGCGGCGGCCGCCCCCTGCCGCCCTGCTCGCCGTGGGACGAGTGCTCCGACACGGCTGAAATCGGTATCAGAGTGTTAAATTGGGGTGTTGGGGGGGTTTGGGTGTTGGGTGTGTGGCCGTCGGCGAGCGGAATGTTCAGGTTTTTTCAGCGCTTTTGTCCCAAGTCGATGGGAGTTGGGTTTGATGTGCTTTGGGTGAAACGTCGATTCTTTGAAGAAAATTATTTTTTTTAAATCCTAATCCTCTTTTTACACGGTTCCGAAATAACATGGTTCAAGGAAGATGAACTGATTACTTTTTTTACACGGATTTTCTACTTTAAATAATAAAAATATGTATTATTATGCCACGATGGTAAGATTCGATGCAGGCCAGTATACTGATATAATTATAGTTTTCAAATAAAGATTTTGATGATTTTCACATCACACATTTTTTATAAAGTACATTTGGATGGAATTCTATCCAAATATAGTGATGGAACCTATCTCCAATTTTTGTATGGTCACCATACATTTTTTATTTACACGGTAGTCTCTGGAACGTATCCCCCGTGTAAAAAGAGGATCTGGATAATATTATGCAGATTTTATATTTAGCTCTTTTTACATTCAAGCCCACCATCCCATCTATTTATTATATGCACCCCATTCTATCCAGTTTCCTGAGCCAGGTTAGCTAGATACCAGCAACACTAGGCGAAAATGCGGGCGCCACATTTACATTTATTGGAAACTCTACATTTAATTTTAATTAAGAAATCGTGAAGGTCCTGCTTTTCAAGGGGCATACGGAATGTCGAGGCAAGAAAAATCTAATGAAATATGTCTTTCCGCGAACCAACCTTCTTGGCGGAGGTACAGAACGCATGAAAGGTGAATTTCGAGGAAACGAGGTCTATATTGGAAGTTAGCAAACGGTAGGGAAACCCGGAAAACACGTCCTTTCTTTCATTTTCTACAAGAGCTCTTTGTACACAAACGACTCACCGGTGAGTCGCGTATCGACTCGCTTTCTACGCCAAAGACTCATCCGTGAGATTTCGCAAAGATTTCTGTCGAAACGTACACATTATTTCGTCCAAATTTAATCATAGTACATAGAACAGATTAAAAAATAAGAAAATCGATGGTTTTGAGTTTTTAAATAGTTGCTAAAGATCAAAATTTTCGCGAATAGCAGTTAAAAGGTTTTAAAGACAATTTGTGTTTTAAAAAATAATAAGATTGATTGGTGACCGTGTATTTCTATTGGAAAATGGATTTAGTCGATTAGGTCATATTTTATACAAGACACTATGATCAACATTTTAATCGATTTTATTTGATTTGTAGATATTATATTTGAAAAAAAAATTATATCTCGAAAGATTTGAGTAGTTTGGTCAATTTAAAATTCGTTAGTAAGAGAAAGAATCATGATGCATATTTTTTAGAAAAAAATTTGGGGAAGATAATTTTAATTTTTGATAATTCTATTATCAAAATTGGTGCTTCATTTAATATTTTTTAGATATTGTTAGAAATTAAAGTATTTTTCTTATCCATCTATAATGAAAAGGCAAATCAATATCAAAGCAATATTTTCTTGAATGATCTCCCACCGTAATTATAATTCTACATAATTACTGCATACATTTATACAATAGTTGTACATAATTGCATCAATTTACTAATTATGTTATGTAAATTGAGTTTAGTAATTAACGCTATATCCAATTATAATATATGATACAATAACTGAACATTTCGCTCGCGACGAATCAAGCTAGTGAAAAAGTGCTTTGAAATCATTAAAATACAATACCAATATTTTTCCTTTGATTTTCCGAATATTTTATCGGATTAGGATAACAATTTTGATATATATTTTTTATTAGCTCAACTGAAATTGTGCTAATATTACAATAAGGTTAATATCTACACACACTTACTAATACTAAACGTGTAATAAAATCAGCACTCAAGTGGAAATCTATCGTCACACACATGTGTTGATATTGAATGTGATCATAATTTAATGTACAACCGGTGATAAACTCAAAAGGGAAACTTCCTCACTTTTCCTGGTATTTATAATCTAAAGAATATTTTCATAAAGTTTTTAATGAAAATGAGGAAATTTTCTAATTAGACTTATCACAGGGCATGTGCATACTTGTTAGTAAGTATTCATTGTGTAAGCAAAGCAGTCGAAGCTCTCGTTCGATAACAGATTTTTTATGACTCGTTAATTTTTAATAAGCTGTGCAGAACGTTTTTCGGTCAAAAAGCAGGAACGATAAAATCACGAGTCGATAAAACGTGACATTTTATATTTTTTCGTGTAACAACAAAAAATATTAAAACGTGTAACTCCAACAGTTGCCATATACAAATTTGAGTATTCAATATACAAAGTGAAATAGTTTTTCAAAAATAAGCGACATTTTAAGAAGCCAACATTTAAGCGAGTCTTTAAAATTGAGATTGGTCCACAACTCAACAGAAACATCGACAAAAAACAAATGACACTTATTCTCAAAAAAAAAAATCTTGCAAAACTCACGATTGTCTGTATACAATTTATTCGTGATCAACAAAATCAAGTGCTTTTTTTATAGTTAACCATCATAACGTGTACGTGTGTTTGTGTTGGATTTTTTTACTGATTGATTGATTGACTGATGCCTGTACAGTTGACCTACTGGTTTGTATGCTTATTTGGTAGTCGATTCTCATTTTTAGACCTTCGCCGCTTTTGGTCGTCCACGTCGCTCGCTTCTGATCGCTCGCATTGAAGGCGGGAAACCTAACGTAATCACCTTCGGAACGGAGAATGGATTGTCTCCGTCTTCCTCGATCTGAAGATGGAAACGGAGTGGCTCCTCCTTAGTGGCTTTGCATGACTGAGACACGGGGCAGGACTGGTACAATTCGTGCAGCCTAAACTTGCTAGCACTTGGCCAATCGGCTCAAATTCTACTGTGAGTACGTTGAAGTAAATGGCTCACAATCAGATTACATTTTGGATCTACTAGGCCGGCCCAGTGACACTAATATTGAGTGAGGTGTATATGTCACTTTATAAATTAGTGCTTTCCGATTAGCCATATATACTCTTTAAGAATCTAATTAATTGTTCAGTGCTTCGTTTTGAAGTAATTTCGGATTGGACGAGATGAAGTAATTTTTTTCTCTGTTCCGGTCCAGCCCCAAGCTGTGCACATACCATCGAAACAATTTGCTTTATAATATGAAGGCGATCGAGATGGAAAAATAAAAGCGGCAAGCGAAGTCGAAATGAGACGATTTGTCGATCGTGGATGAAACATGTGTATGTATAATATAATGGCGAGCTCGCTGAAAACAATGAAAATGGAAAAAATAAAAAAAATATAATAACACAACCACCGATTTCCATACAACTGAAAAGCTACAACACACAAAAGATTCAAATAAAAAAAAATAGGAATCTAACGAGCTTGCCGTGCGTGATATGAGTGAACTGATGCATTCAACCAGTAGATCAGATGACCAGTGACTAAAACATGGAGCTGTGAATTGGTTCGAGATTGCACAAGTATATGTATACACATATTAATATTTGAATGATTGTCGCGATTTGTTGTCTCGCAATGTGGTTTTTTTACCATTGGCGACAGTTAGTGGTACGGTCGCGTATGCCGAGTGTCTTCTAAAGGTGTACGCAGTCGTCAGGCACCGGTGGCTCTCAAATGGATTAATGACTGCGTGATTATTATCAGTTTTTGTTTTATTCAATTGTATTTATTGATTAGAGGTAACGTTGTCGTAGGGGAACAAAGAGAGTCGCTCGAAAACTAGAACGAAAGCCGTAACACGTTCAATTGATTGGAAATGCTCGAATAAAATAAACATCAAATTGGCTTAACTAAAATGTATACCTAATAAAGTTTGAAATAAATAAAAATGTTATTTATATCTAGGTTGATTTTGTGCGTCTATTATTATATTATGAGAGTGGCGTCGGCGAGCTTTTAGAACTAGTCGGGAGCAGGAAGAAAGCTCATTGTTTTTGTTTTTGTTTTTTTTTTAAATAAAAAAAATCTTAAATCATAAGAAATCATAATGAAATAATTTCAAATGATAAAATAAAACAACTTTTACTCTCATAATAAATTAATAGAAAAATTTGATTAAAATAAATTAACATAATATGAAAACTTATAATAATTTTGAATGAAAGCTTTCTTGCAACTCTCTTTAATTTTATTCTAAAATTTATAAATATTTATATTAATATTTAAGCCAAAATTTTTCAAATATATTTTTGAAATACAAACAAAATTTTCCTTCATTCATTTTTCATTGAATAAAAAAAACAGTCAATCGCGTAATATTGTAATTCACAAGCTTTTATATAAACAAACACATTAACTAAAATATATATTATAATTTAGACTGATCGATCAACTGATTTTTTTATGACACAATTAAATACTAATGAATGATCCAATGATGAAAGAGTGATGAAACTTCGACAATAATCGAAGGGACTGAGCTTAATGAATATAATTAATAATATTTTAATTAAAGATAAGTATTGGAATGAATGACATTTCAAATGAAATACGAAATTAATGCCTACATGAATCTGGTTTTTCTTCAACTGGTGCCGGAGGTGGAGGCAATTGTTGTTCTAGCGCGTTAACACAATTGAGCATGCTGCCATACAAGCGGCTATCCCGCAGGCTACCTCTGAAATTGACAAATTTATTTATGCAGTTTATGTTTTATTAAAGGAATGTAATTGAGTTCGATTTGACTTAATTAGATTTTGAATGAAATTTAGTTTCATTCAAAGTCAATTGTATATTTGATATATTTAATTTTGGAGAAAAAAAGTGTTTTGTTTGCATTGCTCACCTGCCATTAGAATGTCTAAACAAGGCCAAAATTTCTTCGAAAGTTTTGTTTTTTGTTTCAGGAACTTTTTTATAAGTAAATATCCAAAATATCGCTAGAAAAACGCTGAACGGTAGAAAAGTATAATTCTCCAATGCGCTCTGAAATTTGATCGTATCATATTAGTATGATATGAAAATTTTACAAAAATAAAACAGTAATTTCATTATTTTTTTTCTTCGAGGAACAAATCTCTTTTATGCAGTTGTATCTATACAATTTCCCTTCAAAATTTTCCTCCAATACATTTTCCAATAAAATTAATTCAAGTGCTGAAAATGAAATAACACAAAATAAAAATAAAAATAATTCAATCTATCAATTCCTTCGAAATTTTTCATTGAATTTGAATAATTCAACAACATACTCTATCGATACGTTGAAAAAAATATTTATTTAAAAAAATTATATTCAATTAGTGCCAAGTTTTTCAATCTATAACAATAAGTAGACATTCCAAGTGCATTAATTTTTTGTAAATAAACCTTAAAAATTAAAAAATCAAAACATTTTCATATCGGATTCATATTTTATTATTAAATATAAACTAAAAAATCATACAAAAAGTGTTTTGATAAATAATGAATAAGCGCCAATATCAAAATAATTTATTTGCAAAATTTGATTCAAAACAAACGCTAATATAATTCATATAGTCCTCTACATCATTATCCATCCAATTCTTCAATAGGCAATCAATCCATTCAACAAATCCCAACTAACCCAAAGTCCCACCTATCCACAAAACCATTTCAAAGTCTTCACCACCACCCATCCGATTTAGATGTATCACAGGCACGACAACCCTTAAAGTCGAACTTGAAGTCCCTTTTATCTACACAACCATTGCAAAGTTTTCAAAATCCGTCTAACTTTGATGTATTAAAGATACCACAACTATCGTTTGGTCAAGGCCGAACTCAAAGTTCAATCTATCCACAAAACCATTTCAAAGCCTTCTACGTCCGTTCAACTCTGATGTATAATATTATATAACAGACACCATGACCCTTGTTTAACCAAGGCCAAACTTCAAGTCCCACTTACCCACAAAACCATTTCAAAGTTTTCAACATCCATTCAACTCTGATGCATCACAGATACCACAACCCTCAATTGGTCAGGGTCGAACTCGTCAAAGTCCCATTTATTAACAAAACCAATTAAAAGTCTTCAACATTCATCCAACTCTGATGCATTATTGACACCACAACCCTCGATCGGTCAAGGCCGAACTCAAAGTTGCATCTATCTACAAAACCATTTCAAAGTCTTCAACATCAATCCAACTCTGATGTATCACAAACACCACAACCCTCGATTGATCAGGGTCGAACTCGCCAAAGTCCCATCTATTCACAAAACCGTTTGAAAGTTTTCAACATGCATCCAACTCTGATGCGTCACAGACACCACAGCCCACACTATATCTATCTACAAAACCAATTAAAAGTTTTTAACATTCATTCGACTCTGATGCATTATTGACCACAACCGGTCACAATTGGTCAAGGCCGAATTCAAAGTCCTATCTATCCACAAAACCATTTGAAAGCTTTCAACATCCGTTCATCTCTGATGTATTATATAACAGATAGTACGACCGTTGTTCGGTCAGGGCCGAACTCACCAACGGCCCACGGCCCACCACCTCCTTAAAGACGAGTGAAACTCACTTTCATACTGGGGAATCCGATTCCCACGACGAAGTTGGCCATCCAATTGACTAGTACGGCAATAGCCATGGCGCTGGGCCTCGGTCCCTGCGAGAAGAGCTCAGCTGTGATCATCCACGGGATGGAGCCGGGGCCCACGGCGAAGAACACGACGAAGCTCAACGTCGAAACCACGGACAGGTAGCTCATCCAGTCTATCATTTCCTGCACATAGCCGAAGAACTCCTATCAGGGCGGTAGAATCGGTGCTCTTTCCCGAAAGTGCGCTCAGTCGGGGTACTTTGTTGCCGTTACACACGCGCACACAATGGTATATATATTGTATGGAAGTCTAATGGCGGCACGTGATGTGATCTCATATATATGTGAGTTATCGAAAATAATAAGGAAATGATAAAAATGGATCGTACGTTTAAGCCGTTCTCGGTGATTGTACAATACAGACGTGGCGGATTGCTGTTCCTTTCAGCGCTTTTTATGATCTTCGTTCCGCGAAGGTTTCATATTTTATTAGTGTTCGGTGAATAATATACATAGTCGTTCGGTCGCTTTTGATAAACTAGAGCGTTTTTTTGAATAATTTGTTTACGAATATGAATTTATCGAAGCGAAAATAAATCGGAAATATTCGGAATAAAAAACGCTGAATATAAAATTTTTATATAAGAAAAGCAATTTAAAAGCATTTCAAAAACGCTTTTCATATTTGAAATTAAAAAACAAAATAATACGAAAACATTCTATAATAGTCGATTGAAAGCGATGCGATTTTCACTTTTCAAAATGCTAGAACAGCCTTCCTTTCAATATAATAACAGTGTGTAAATGTGTGTGGGTATTTGTGTGGAAAACGTGCCGACATAATTCGAAGAAATTCGTCAAGCTGGATGAAAGTGAACGGAAAAAGTGAAAAGCTTTCCACCCGAAAAAAAATACAGTCAGGGACACAAAGTGGGCGAAAAACGTTTCACTTTTCACACTTGAACGAATTTCCACGGTAGTTGTGATTTTTGCCCGATTTTTTTTCAATATTATTTCAGAAGAAATATTTATTTTCGACATCAACCGTGTATGGTAAAGTAGTTTTTACTATCATACAAATTTTTACATTTATTTTCCAAAATATACACATATCAAAAAATTAATATATATATTTAAATATGTGAATGTAGTGCGCTGTGTTAGTGACAAAACCCCCCTGGTGTAACACATTCGGGAAAGTCGCTTTCAGGGAGGGCAAAAATGGCAAAAAAAGCGGTGAGGTGAGATCGAACCAAATAAAATAATAAATCATTTAAATTATAATAATAACATAATGAGTGCATTCAAGGCTTTTTGGATCATATAATGCCTCTTATATATGATATTGTAGTATTTTGTGTTTGTGTTATTCTTTGTTATATCAAGTGCTCTGTGAAATTTAATTGTGTTTTTTTGTATGTGATGACGCTTGTCATCATGCTTTTGTGTGCTTGGTGTTGTATGATGATGATGATTTATTTTTTTTTTTTTTTTAGAAATGAAAAATGAGATTATGAATGATAAATTCAAATAAAACACGGCTCGGTTGCTCTGTGGATGCAAAATAATAAGAACGCATGCACATTTATAAGTCATCTTACATTTAAGAATTTAAATTTATAATGAATGACATAAAATTTGTAGAGTATGTAATTGATTGACGAATATATAGATTATTTTTTCCTTTATATAGATGATTGAAAACTTAGAGAGAAATTATTTTTTAGTCATTCAATATAACAAATTTTAAAATACAGCCAATAATTTTCACAACATTCATTGATTTGCAAAGATTCTTTTTATATTTTATAAATATTGTATTAATTATTGACTGAAACATATTTCAATATCATATATAAATATATAAAATCCTTACCTTCGAAATATATACAAATTCATGTGCATTATAAAAATATATTGTTAATACACGTATGATAAATTTTGTCAAAAATTTTGATAAAAAAATTATTATACTTAAATTTTGATTAATATAATATATATTAAAACATACAGACTTTATTTTCGAATCCAAATTTTCAAAACTATTATTCTGATTATGTAAGTTCGGAATACTTACATTTTATTTGTATGAAAATAAAAAAAAATTAAATGAGAGAAAAATACATCTCAAATCCATATAAACACCAAAACAACAACATCATAATGAATTTCTCTCTCAAAACGAAAAAAAAATCGCTCGACCGAGCATTTTTCCGTCGAATCCCAAAAAACCCAAACGACCCCCCCGACGGAAAAAAGCTCACACGAGACCGGGACCAAAGCGAGCCTGCGCGTCAGACGGATTGCGTTTACCTTGATCAGAAACGATATAGTGATGAAGATGGAGAAGATGAACATGCCGCCGAGCCCGTATAGGT
The DNA here is from genome assembly GCA_009617725.1 of Hydropsyche tenuis. Lineage (NCBI taxonomy): Eukaryota > Metazoa > Arthropoda > Insecta > Trichoptera > Hydropsychidae > Hydropsyche > Hydropsyche tenuis. The sequence goes on along the minus strand of VTON01000042.1, from coordinate 1,965,650 downwards.
GCAACGTCCTGCGCCCAGTGCGGTCCATCAAAGGCAAAGAGACCAGCGTCATGCCCACCATGATGGCGCCGATTCCCATCGTGGCGAACTTGGCTGACTCCTCGGTCAGGCCCGACGACGTGAACAGCGACGTCGAGTAGTAGAAGACCTGAATTTGCCATGAGTTAATGGGGGAATGCTTTGGGTTGTAGGTGTCCCGAAGTTCACGCAATGTTTGAACTTTGCGCCGTTTGTGAGGTGAAGTGTTGCCAACGAAAAAAGGAAATACTGTGTGGTAGTTGAGAGTTCGGGGTTATTAAAAATGAAGCGTTATACGAAAGAACAATTACGTTGAATGGATTATGGAACAATAAGTGGATGCTGATTTTTTGAACGAAATCATCTTCGGTGATGATGCTCATTTTCATTTTAATGGCTAAGTTAATCGACAAGATTGTCGCATTTGGGGTTCAGAAAATCTAAATTGCAAGATGTGGATGTGGGCGATATGTGGTTTCAACAATACGGTGGCACATGCCATACAATCCGCAAAATAATTCAATTACTGCATGATTCATTTCTCGGTCGGGTAATTTTCCGTTTTGGTGATTAAAATTGGCCGCCCAGAACATGCGATTTAGCGCCTTTGGCGGTTTTTGAAATTTAAGGTTTGTACTAACAAGCCCATACCTTGAAGGAGGAAATTGAGCACTGTATCAACAAAATTCAACTATTTGTATGGAAAAATTCATGGAAAATTTCAAAAAAATACTACGTATGTGCCTGTAAAGCCATTTACCCGATATGCTATTCCATACATAACCCTACACTGTATACTGTATGAATCAATAGAAAATTATAATTTTTAATTATAAACTTGTGTTTTCTTTCAAAATTACTTATTGCGTGAATTTCGGGACACTTTCATTTGGACGGTGTAGGGGATTTACCGCGTTGATGCCGCTGAGTTGTTGAGACAGTTGCATCACCACCCCGATGAGCAATGGGGCTCTGAGTGTCGGAGAGCACAAAAGTTCACGCATCGATATGGAAGCTTCGGCTTGTTGAGCTCTCTCTTCTGCTCTCATCTCTTCGATGTCTTCTTCCACCTGAAGATTGTCGTGTTAGAAAACGGATTGATTCAAGGTTAGGTGGATCCAGTGACGCCCCGATGACAAATAAGGGAATGACTAATGGTGGCAATAAATAATTTTCTTCATAAAAACATATTTGACAAAAAAGTTAACAAGAGTGAGTTTTCAACGATGGTAAACATTGCTTGATGGATGTTTAGAAATTATTCTATGCTCGCTTTACCTTGACTTTGAACTAGGGTTCCCAAATATTCATTGAATTCAACTATTCGATTAATGAATATCAAATAAGGAGATATTCGAATATTCGAATGTATTCGTCAATTTTTTTTTATATGAAAAAATATTGAAAATTAATTAATTAATTATGAACACCGTGTAATTTGCTTCTTAAACTGTTTTTTCTATTATCAAATGTCGGGATTTTCGGGGAATTTATTTATTTCGCATTCAAGGCAGTATACAAAGGACAAACACAGCAAAACAAGTGAGCTAAGTGTTCGGGGAATTCATCTACAATGACATAATGTTAAGAATACATGGTAGAAATATTATTATATAATATTTGAGTTTGCAGTCTTTTTAAAGCAGCTTTGCTTTTCGTTGATAATTTCAAATTTCGTGTGAATGAAAATTATATAATTTTTGTCAAGTTTTTTCCCAAATAACGATATGATTTTTATTTTCGCTTTACTTTTTTTATTTAATTATTTTTTTAAACGAATTGAAGTTTTGATCAAAGCAAAAAAATAAATACTTGATAGTTTATGAACTCAACTGTTTATCACTGTGAATAAAACGACTACAAAAACTATAATACATATTTTTAAAAAATCAAACAAATTCTTTGAAAAAAAAAATTTTTCGTTTAAAAAAACATACACGAATAGTATTCGAAAAATCGATCGAGAGCCCTACTTTGGACCACATTTCTAAAGAATGCAATATTTCGAAATTTGCCTAAAGACGGCATATTATTTCGGAACGTCACTGAAAATATCGTTTGGAGAATTACTTGGTTGTTAGCACGTAGCCGTCTCAAAGCCCGCCTGGCTTCCTCCTCCCATTGCCTCGTGATGAGAAGATACCTGGGAGACTCGGGGCAAGCTGGGAGCAGCACCAACTGCAAAATCGCCGGACATATCGCCAGACCTGCAAACGAATCGTCCATTGAAACCCCATCGTCCCCTAAAGGGATCGAATCTACGGCGAAGTAAGCTTTCGAATGGCAGAAGGGGAACACTCACCGAGCAGAAGCGGCCAACCGTCGTCCGTACCTAAAATTTGTTCTATTCCGAGCACTTGGCTGAGCAGGAGGCCTACCGTGACGGCGAGCTGGTTCACAGTGCCGAGACCTCCGCGCAAATTTAACGGGGCTATTTCTGATATATACATTGGCACCAATGATGTGTTAAGTCCTACAATAAATCGATCCGGATGTTAATCGGAGGATGTGATTGTATCGATGGTTTTGTCGTATCCAGGCGCAGTGGTGTAACTAGGCCACGACGGCTGAAGAGACATTAAATTGGCCTTGATTAGATATTTTGCTTGGTGGTTTTTTTTCGGTGTAATAATACGTCTACTTTAAATGTAATATGTTTCTTTTTTGATGAAATCATCTAAACATCTCTCTAGATGTGCTTCGTATGGGAGCTTTAGGGTATGGATGTCAAAAACCTAGTTACACCTCTGTTGATGTAGGATCGAGCGCATGCAATACGTTAATTGTTTTAGGATCATTTTTTTTTCACATATCTAAATCATTATAGCAATATACAAAAGCATGCAAAGCAATGATCGTATGAACATATTCATGAATATAGTCGTACATCGAAAGGATGTTTACGAAAAAAGTATCAGTGTTGAAATATAATGAATAGCAATGAATTGTTTTCAACAAAGAAAATTAATTTTCGTAAACTTCCTGAAAATTTAACCAATTTGTGACGAATATACTGAAATCCAAATCATGCTTCTTGTTAATCTACAATTGATATACATTAAATATGTTATCAAAATAGAACAAGTCAGTTTTTCGAACAAAATATTCAACATGTTCGATAAATTGTTTTCGTCAGTTTGAATTTTATGAATTGTAATTTTTTTCAATGTCGAGTAAAAAATCGAAACTCACCGCAGTTAACGCCAATTATAAAACGACCGAAGAAAAGCATTTCATAAGAATGTGAAATTTTAGTGAAACCCATAAGACAGGCGCCACCTATGCCTAAAACATTATTGAGCAGTAATCCTCCCTTTCTGAAAAACAAAAAGATAACACAAAATGATTACTCCGAAAAAAAATGCCTAAAATTTTCAACCTAGCCATTTGACAATTACCTGCCAAATCGATTGGCTATCATTCCCCCAGAGAAACCTCCAAGCATACCACCGATAGCAAAAATGCTAACGGCTACGGAATAAAGTTGCTTTACAGAGTCCTCGGGTATGTCCTTGCCATAGCGGTCTTTGTATACGTCCTTCATGAAATTTTCAATATTCTGAAAATCGATATATACCGTGAATGTTGGATATTGTGAAATATTCATTGTATGTAGGATGTGTGCTCACCAGCTCAGGTGCGTTGATAACTCCAGTGTTGTATCCAAACTGGAGCATACCAAGCACTGCAGCTAATATTGCATACGACAGGAAAAACGTGAGACCCTAAAAATCAAGTGAAAGCTTCAATATCTTCACCTTAACGAGGAGCACCTAGCGATTGTTTTAGAAACTATTCTAGATTTATTTCAACTCTAAAGTGAGAAATCAATCGAATGAAAAATAATAAATTTAACATATTTCTATCACTAATTTAATACAATTTATCGACTATAATAAAAATATATATTTTCAGATAGCATGAGATTCAAACCAATTTTATAACGAATGAAAATTATCAATAGTAAGAAAAACTGTATATAGATGTCACTAAATATTTTTCGGAAAATTAAATAATATTAAAATGAAAATCGAATATTTGAGAATTCAATTGCAATCGAATTGATAGAAAATATTTAATTTTTGGATTTTTTACCTGTTCAAGGAGTCGAAGTTTACGCCTGTGAGAATGCTCTTCAAGACGATCTACATATTCCCGTAACTCTTCGATTTCTTCCTTTACAGCCTGAACGGTATCTAGTTCTTGTTTTATAGCTACCATATCCCGTTTAACCTGAATATTACATATTTAACAAATAATTTGAAGTTCATATTATAGATTGTGCACTTATTATGAATTTAAATTTGATGAAATAATTAATAGATTTCACAAACTTGCCAGAATGAAAATTAAAAATCATTGGAAATATTAAAATGAAATAATTAGTTAGCTCTAGAAAAATAGTTAGTAATTAGAATAAATTTCTTATAATGACCATGTACTTTGAATAATGATCAGTTATTTTTTATATAATTATTGAAACTTCCCTGTTATTTCAATAAAAAGTTTTTCCCAACTGATATTAATTTTGAATTTGCAATCAACTATGAATATAAAATGAAGATAAAAATAAAAATTACTGACTCGTTTGAGTTAGTCTGAATTTATGAGGAATCACAAAAAAGACAATAATTTGAGAAAATAAAATCTACAATGTTACAATATAAATTGAACATTAAGTATTTAGTAATTGGATATGATTTTGCAAATTTACAATCGAATACTTTGATTTATATGTGCATACACACATTTATTAAGAATTATATTTGCGTTGATTGGTAAATTCATAACTGTTACTCCTCATAAATCTAGAAAGTTAATGGTTTAATATTTAAAGAATCATTCTGAAAGGTTTCCTTTATATAAAAGTTTTCAGGAGAATTTTTAATAAAATTTCTAAATATACAATGCAGTCCATCTTTTCTTATTTATATTTGTTTTTCAACGTAATTTAAATATATAAACAGGTTATATAAATACAAAAATAACACGTACAAATTAACAACACAAAATTTTATATGGCATCTTATCGTGGACTGAAATAGAAATGGTTATGTACAAAAATAAACTTAATTGGGTCCTAATAATTGAGCCGTCATACAAATATATTAAAATAAATAAATTTACAAGCACATAAATCGTTATGAAGAGTATTATGTATATTATATATCATAAGTTGTTCTCGATTCTAAATCTTGTGTCAAATTTCTGTCACTAAACTGGCCTAGTTAGACTCGATCATTAAAAGTTTCACCTGTGAATAATTTTCTAAATAATCAATCCTCTATTACTGATGAATATTTTAAGTATTATAGGATATCCCGCTTAAATGAAGTATTGAGTCAATTTAAAAATTATACGTTAGGCTGAATAATATAAAAATTTAATGAGATAATTATATTTCAGGGACATAAAATTTTTGATATCAAATTTTTTTATTAAAAATATAACTCAAATTTAGGTCAAACTTACTAAGCTAACTTAACAAAAAAATATTAAATAAAAAAAAAATATTTTTCAAGCCGATAACTCAAATAATAACTATGGACAAGAGTGATAAATTATTAATTTATACGATATATTTCAGTTGTATATAATTTTCCAAATTGAATTTTTACAGAAAATTTTATTGATTTCAATCCAACGACACTAAGTAAACCTATTTCGTTTCAAACAATGAAAATTTTATCAAATTCTACAAAAGTTATTTAAAATCTTAAGGGGTTTTTTTCAAATTATTTTACGATTTACCTAAAAATTTTAGTTTCTATCACTTAATACTTGAAGCTTACATTACAACTATAGATTATTACTATTATATTTATGATTATACTTTAGAACTTTCTTTACTTAAAAACGTTGTTATATGTATTATTTCATCAAGGACAACCAACTGAGAGGAAAAAGCTCGCGCGTCTCAGTGTGTCCCCAATCGAGGACGATGGCACAGAACAATCCCACCAAACACAAAAATCCCCCAAAAATAAAATTTACATATCAAACACCATAACCTCGCCTATCATACACACAACAATGAAATCTCCACCAAACAACCAAACAAAATTCCAATCAACCCCTTCTAAAGACTCGATCACCAAACGATTGAAAACAAAGCCTACAACCCCACAGACCATACAAAAAAACCGCTCTAATGGACCCTATCACCCAGAAAACCCTTCAGAACGATCCCAAACAATACACAGAAGTGATCTGACCTCGGAGACTTCGGACTGGCAGGACTCGACGCTCTTGGTGAGCTCCTGCAGCTGCGTGCGTATCTCGCAGAGGGCGACCGTCGTCTCCAGCTGGCGGTCGCCCCTCTGCAGCTCGTCCAGCTTGGCGGACAGGTTCATGCTCATCACGCTCACCTGCCTCTGCAGGCTGTACCGGAGGAACCACAACACAGAAAACCCTTACACACGGCGAGCCATGACCGGACGCACATACGCTACGGCGATTCCGATTCGGCCCTAAACACCACCCCGTCCACGCAAAGGGAACGCCCTGATCTCGTCCCGATCATAGGATCTGATCGACCAATCGAAATTTTGTTGAGACAAATCTTATCGTTGGACACTTATTAAACTGCCCGTGAACAGATCGGGGGCTAAAAAGGGAAATTGAGAGCAGCAGGAAGGCCGTTTGACTTTTTGAGATCGACGGTCGCGATCCCTTTGTGTCGATGGGGCGGATTTCATACCTCATCGTGGTCGTGGGAAGGTCACAGCTCGTCCGAAGAAAAGGGGACCTCAAATCGCCGAATGTTGCATCGAAGGATTTCAGGTCCCGCACCTTCGTCGGATGAAACAGTGCGGAATCGGCGACGTAAATGCGGTCTATTTGTCTATTGGCTCTCTTTTCGGTTTTGTTTGATTAATTTTTTAATTGATTTTCGGTGTAATGTTTAAGATAGAGAAAAATAATCGGAAAATAAAACAGTTAGTTTATAAATAGCGTGCAACACCGCTCGGTCGAAACTTCGTACCATATAAAACTAATGGGGGAACTATTCGGAAATTTTGCAATGTTGGATGAATTTCGGTGACACTTGGGAAATTCGATAAGTTTATTGCTAAAGAAAATACGGCATACTATGAGTAATAACCTATTAGAATCACATTGAACGATTATAATAGTTAATTTATTTCTTTGAAGTCTATCTATGATTCAGTATCAGAGTTTTATTCGAAAAATGTATTTTCGATAAATTTCATTACTGACTCACATATAAAATTAGATTCGGTTATAACTCAAAATTCGTCGTATGATTAGTAATTATTTTGAACATTTAACAATATTAGCATTTTCGAATAGTTCCCATTCATAACAAAAATATGAAATTGAAAACAAAAATAATGACAATGAGTGATAATAGAAACCTTCTCGAGTATTTAAAGATAATATAATGAACATTCAGCGAAACAAAACATTTAACTACAGATGTAATGGAATGAAAAAATGTATGATATATGAAATAGGGTGTGCACAAATTACACAGCAGATCAGTGAAAAATAACTCACTTATATTCACGTTTATAATAATAATAATAATAATATATCAATAATAATTTTGAAACAAAATAAAAAATATTTTTTTTATCGAAAACAAATCGAAACAAAATCAAACGATAAATGAAACTAAAAAGCGGTAGATACCTTGGAGGGCAGAATACCATTGCAGCATCCCTAAGCTAAAATCCACGCTCATTTAGGAAGATTTTTTTGTATTTATTTATTTTTTAATAATTTTTTTTTTGATAAATTTATGCGCGATTTTTATGTGTTAAATTTTTTATTTGGTATAAATTTGGCAGTGTGTCGTCACTGGTCGGTGGGCGCTCGTCGGCACTCCTTGGCCTTAGAGGGCTAAGGGAGAAGCCCTCGCAGACAGCTCGATCCACCTATAGTTCGGAAACATAGGGCACTCAGTCACCACCCTGTTTCAAAATTGACATCGTACAACTAGGCTGGCCGCGTTTGACAGCGCCGTAACGGTCCTTTTTTGAATTTTAGAATATTTTTCGGTTCATATTCAGGAGCCGGGAGGGCGCGGTCCCGCGTCCGCCCCGTCCCGGCTTTCGGTTACGGCACTGATTTTTTTTGTATATATATATTTTTTGAATCATTTTGGTGCTTGGGGAGGTCAATATTACAATATACACGAACTACCAAATCAAAAATAATAGTAAAAATAATAATTATATATAAGAGCACGTGGATTCTCTCGTTTTTTTTTATGTAAATATACAGAAATATGCTTCAGTTTTCACTTTCGTTTGTTGTTTGTTAAAAATTTTATTTTATTTTATATTTTTTCTGTATCAATCAGCAAGCAAAATGAAGAAAGGCGTCGAATAAAACAAGAAAGTGAAAGCGGATGATTGGGGAATCACGACATAAAAAGCTGAAACCATTATGAGTTATAATGATTCAGTTGTACTGCGGTTGCTTAGTAATAATAAATATAAATAACAATAATAATAAAAAACTAACCAAAATCTATTCAAAAATGTTCAAAAAAATCAAAACGACATCTCATTAAATATATATATAAAAGAGTAAGTGGGATTTGAATATATATATATTTAACAATTCGTAAAAGGTCGTAAACGTCGTTGTTCAGGGCCGGAACAAAGTAAATGAGCATTTTTTTCGTCTAAAAAACAATTATTTTATCAGGTTACAAATGAAAAATCAATAAACATGTAATAATTATACATTTGAGAAATTGATAAGAGTCAAAATTCACCTGGACGTTTCGGGAAATTCACGTACATTGTCGTTTTTAATAACTGAATATTTATGAACGATAATTTCGGGAAAACTCCAATCAATGATGATATGCATAGAGTATCAACCTTATTTTCACGTCGAAATATTAAATAATAAATTATTCGCTTCGATTATTATTTAATATTCATAATAGATTACCATAATCGAATCATGATCGTGAAATGGATAAGGAAATTACCCTATGAATGACATCGCTAATTCTGGTGAAAACAAACTTGTCAATTTCCTCGCAGATGTGCGCTGAAAAGCTGTCAAACCAAGTCAATCGCATACGCAAAAAACATTTTTTTTCACTTATAATATTTACAATGCAAAATTTTGATGAAACATCTATATTAAAACGCCATTGTGCCTTTGCATATTTATCACGCCTTTTAAATACTTGTCCGAAATCTATCACATGACACGTCGAAAAAGAAACACTCCAATTTGATAGATCGATCAAATAGAAATGTCTTTTACTTAAAATATTAAAATTACAAATAAATATATAAAAGTGAACTGTGAAATGCAAAGAGCACATTGGCAGATCGCTTGATTTGTACAATTTACAAATAAATTTCAAGTGCACTTGATACGACATTCATTGGAATGGAATTGAATTCGAACTGTGCGCATTCAAGAATAAATATTTTATATATGAAATACACAAAAATATTGCAAATCGCCCTTACAAATATCACATTTTATTGATCAATTAGCTGGAAAAATTTGGATCGGATAAAGGTGAGGATTTTTTTTCCGCTGCGACATATCATTGGCAACAGCTTCACATAAATGAAACACATGTTTATCAATTAAAATCAAAGTGAAAAAATAAATAAAAATTGATTTTTTTGTTACATTTTCAATACGTGTCGTTGAAAATAGGACACGCACACAAAACTTCAACAGTTCGAAAAAATGCTTTGCTCCGACCCTGTAAATTCAACTAAACTGAATTATTTATTCTTAACAATAAAAGTAAAACAAAATGGATTATACAAGTACATATATATATTATTATTATTCTCAAATCATTTGATACTAATTTTTTCTTTCAACTCGATCAATTTCTAACATAAACATATATATATTTACTTTTTTACTTGAAAAAGCTTGAACTCGACTTTTCAATGTATATATAAATATCAAAGGAGAATGGAACGACCTTAACAAAAAATCGAACCCAAAAAGCTCGACACCGAATCCAACAAACAATCGCCCCATTCTCCCAAAGAACTGATCAACTAAATCAAATACAGTTACACTGGTTAAGACGACACTGTCATGGTAGTGGTCTTAGACTCGAGATTCGAAAGGTTCATTTAAAGCATCTAAATAGGCGTGATGGTATATGCTTGGCACTTTTTATTCGTTTGATTTTTCGGTCTTTGGTTGTTACCTAAGAAGCAGCTCCCTGAGAGTGGCCTCGTCTTCTTCTTGCGTCGCATGTCGGGTCAGCTTGCCGCCGCCCTCTCCAACACCATTATCTGGCACAACTGAAATTCAAGTTGAAACACGACCTCATCATCAAGTCCCGTGTTGGTTCATATTCAATTTATGTCAACGGCGGGGGGGGGGGGCTGAATTTTTGAATTTTGCCGCCCCGGGGTGAAAAGTCGGGCGGGACTCCGTTAGGGTGTCGGTGTGTTGGTTCGATTGTTTTTTCGTTGTGATTTTTTAATCGGTCGTTATTTATAGACGATGTCGTGAAGTTTTCGCGGTTCGGAGTCTGAAAATTAATTTCATAACGAGAAGTCTAAAAAAAACTCGATTCGGAGTGTATTCCGAGTTATTTCGGCGAGTTTAAATTTTCATGCAGAAAGAACTTTGGGAATTATTAGGTCAATATAAACTTGGGGATTTATGACTCGCTAATGTGACATTGTTTTATTAATTTTTTTCTTTAAATTAAACGATAACGTTTACAAAACGAGTTACGATCGATATATTTTTTTATTATATATTCAAAACCTCGACCATTTTCAAAAGTACAACAAAAAATTCGATTTATAAAATCTCAAAAAAACAAAAACGGACCATCCACTGAAAATTTCCACCATCATATCAATCGCAACCACCCACTAATCAAATCCACCCTCATCCGACGCGGACACGGTGATCGCGCAAACTTCGACCTTGACGTTTCACACGCCACTCCCCCTTTCCCCCTTCACCTATTTCCCCTCCACCCCTTTCCCCTTCTCCCGGTTCACCTTCACCCCTCCGTCCCCCGGTCCGAGTGTGTATCGCGAACGATTGACCAACTTGTAAATATGCTACTTTGTCACGCCAGCTAGCCGATGGGAAATTTGAGGGCACGTTGACCAGGGGCGCGGGGAGGGGGGGTCGCGGGCAGGGGCGGGTTAAAGGCTTTTAGGGCCCTCCAAAGCCGGGGGTGCGTGCGCGCGCGTATGTGCGATCGCGACAGTTGTGAATGAATAGCGAATGATTCAGCCGTTTTAGGTATTCATAGAAGAGAGAATTTATAAATCGTGCGTTTGTTTATTTTTTTTTAATATTTATTTATTCCGAAATTTATTTGTTTTCGGCGCTGTGTTCCGCGCTGCATGGTGCACTGCTGTGCGCAAGTGTCTTCGATTTGCGTTAACCTACTTAAAGTGTTTTGTGTTCGACGATCGAGACGATCATTGTTCCACATATTAAATTTAAATAAAGTATCGATTCGAAATAATAAAAGTGTGTCGTGCATTTTTTGGTGTGATCAATATAAAAAGGAAAATAAAATAAGAAAACACCGTTTTGTTCGTGGTGGAGAAATAAAGCGATTCGAGTGCCGGAAGGGAAATGCATTCGATATTCGATGGACGGTGCAAAAACGACTATCGTGCCGAGTTTGTGGATATTTTCGCGTCGGTTATCGGTTCGTTATTTATTTGGTGCAAGTTAACCAAATGAAAATTGAAAATTGGAACGAGCCTGTGCGAATTTTGGGAATCGTGATGGTTCCGACGCATACATCTCTTAGCAGAGACGCATTGCAGAATGTGTCGCAATGCATTCACGAGATGATATGGATTTTTAATTTGTATTTTAAGCTCGAATTGTATATTATTAAATACGTATTTTTGTTTATATATTTTCTACGTATCAAAGATATAAATAACCGAATTTTTGTCCTAAAAAAAAAACTGGCAACAAACAACTCTCATTTTAGCCAATATTTTTTCATATTCTAACTTTGAACTTCAGATACATCAAATTTTCGATATATGTTTATTTTTAGTTAAATAATTATCGATACGAAATATTGTTGATTATATAATTATTCCGATATATAAAAAATTAGAAATTGTACAATTTCTAGTTTTTTCATGTCCAATTGAAAATTAAAAAAATTTCATAATTATCGGGAAACTGACTAGTTTAATTGTACAATTTCTCAATATGATGAGTTACATCGAAAAATAAACGAAAGCATAAAAAACGACTCACACAAACACAAAATTTTTAACTATCACACAAATCGAAACTTTTGAATTGAAAAATATGTGAATATTATTTACCATAAGTATCTGGATTCGAATTCAAGTCAAAATTGGAACTTTTCATTTGATTTGATACATTGAGATGTGGAGCTGTCACCAGGGTCTAAGAGAGGGTGAGAAGGGCGTTTATTACAAAAATATTCTTTAGAATTCATAAAAAACGAACGAAACATCGAGAAACAAAAATAAATAACAAATGGACCAGAAGAAAAGGAAATGGGCGGGAGGGCCTATCTTGGAGTCCGGGGACCAGAGCTGATTGATCCTTTAGAAAACCCACAAAATCGGCCGAACGTCTACGGTCATCATCATATTTATCGGAACATGCAGAACATGCACGAAATTAAAAAACAAAATTTTCCGAAACAAACAAAAAGAACCACCTGAAATTTGATCGCAAGGAGAGTAAAGGGGAGGTTCTTCCCCGCCGGGCTGTTGGTGTTCTAGCAAACGATGACACGACTGTCTCATGGGAGGCTACACACCACCTGCAACAAAACGTCGACAATACATAAAAATGTCCCTCCCACAGTTTGAGAAGCGGCGTCCGGCGTGCAGAGGCGTGCGATGCGCCGCGTTGCACCGCTGACACTGACACCGTGCGCACGTGCATCCGCCGAATTACAACTCGAAATCAATACAAAAATACGTCTGTGTGTGTGTGCACGCCGCCCTTGTGTGCGTGGCCCCCGCGCACGTGTGTGTGCACGTGCACGCGTCTGTGTTACATGGGGCGTGTGTGTGCGCGGCGGCGGCCCTTTTCACTGGAAATGCGCTTTTTTCGCACGGAAAAAGTGTGCTAGGCGGGACGAATGATTGATGATACACACGAGAAGCGAGCGTGAATAATTCTTATGTGTGTGTATGTGTGTATATGTGTATATGTGTGTGTTTAATGTATAGTGGGATGACGATTGGCTGATCGATGATTCGCGAAACTAGAATGGTGCAGGTCAATGTTATCGAGAGTACGTGTGAAAATCGGTTTTCTTTGTGGAAAATTGTTTTTTTTTTTTGTGAATCAGTATTTGATTTTAATTTAAAAAAAATATATATGTAATACGCGTTTTTTTTAATGTGAATCTTATTTTAAAAATAATTGTAAATATATGAAAATTAACTGACCGAAAGACGAACACCAGTCATCACCGCCATCATCGTCACCGTCATGGTATTGGTGCCACCCAGCTCCGATATATTTTTTTTCGATTTTTCTTCGTTTGAAATCAGGCAACTTCGGATTCACCTGAAAAGAGCAAGAATAAGGTGTTGTTGATTTGGAGGTGTTTCCCGGGCGAGGCGTTTTCCAAATCATCTATACAATATAATACATGAAATTTTCCAAAAAAATAAAATAAAATAACGATCGCATATCAAATAATATGAAAAATTATCGCAATTAGCAAAGCAACCAAGTCCAAAATTAAACAGTTTCAAAAAAAATATATATATCTAAAAATGTATACGCTTATCGTCTAATATATATAATAATGCATATACATATATAAGTAACGCACGCAAATGACACAAATCGCAACAATAGCCACACACATAAATAATTAATACAAAACGCACATCTCGAAACATAAAAAATTTACCAGCACAAAAATTTTCCAGCACATTTCTAAAAATACAAGTACAATGAAAACGTATGCGGCGGGACTTGGTCGCTTCACGATACCATTTATTACACGAAAAATTCGTCGGCACCGATCGCGGGGTACGACCGCCACAGCGACCAAAACTACCCAAACCCCCATCGATTTTCCGCCTCCGAATCGACCGCGATTCTGACCGCCAAAACCCCAAAGTGGGCGAGGGCTCACAATGGACCCGCGATACCCGAAAAGCCTCCGCGACCTCTGAACTTTGGCCGCCGCTCGATGGGCCGACACGCCCGCGACCAAAACACGCCGAGCTCCTGGATCCTACTGGTGCTTCGTGATCCTAGTGTTACTTTTGGGTCCTAGTGGTGTTTTTGGATTCTAGTGGTGTTTTTGGATTCTAGTGGTGTTTTTGGATTCTAGTGGTGTTTTTGGATTCTAGTGGTGTTTTTGGATTCTAGTGGTGTTTTTGGATGGTAGTGGTGTTTTTGGATTCTAGTGGTGTTTTTGGATGGTAGTGGTGTTTTTGGATGGTAGTGGTGTTTTTGGATGGTAGTGGTGTTTGGGGGTCATGGTGGTGCTTAGGGGTTCTAGTGGTGGTCATGGTGGTGCTTGGGGGTTCTGGTGGTGGTTTTGGATAGTGGTGGTATTTGGGGATCTTGGTGGTATTTGGGGATCTTGGTGGTGGTTTTTAGGGATGTTAGGGTTTTTTTGTTTGGGGTTTAGTGGGGGTTTGGAGATTTCACCTGGGGGGCGCTCTGGGGCGGGGCGCAGCGCTCGGGGCTGCGGGCTTGGGGCCGTCCGCGGCGCGTGCCTCCGCGGCGCGCGTCGCCTCCTCGTCGGCAGGCGATCGATAGTGGCGAGGGGCTGCGCGCCTCCGGCCCCGCGCACTGCTCGGCTCGGCCACGCGCGCCCACGGTCGGGTATACCCGTGGCGCTGGGGTAGGCGAGGGCGCGCGCCGCGGGGGCGTGGCCCCATACTACTCGGACGCCGGTGTGTTTGAGATGCTCCTACGCCCACTGATTGTGTGTGTTGGGGATGTCGCGTAAATTTATGTAACTGGTTTTTTTTTTTTTTTTTAGGTGTGTGTGGTTTGATGGGTTTTTTTGGTGTTTTTGTTTTGGATTGGGGATGTTTGTTTGATTTGGGTGGGAGCGGTTGGGAAAATCTATCTATCTGTAGCAGTGTTTTTTAACCATATTTAAAGAATCGCTCCCTTTACCACAGTAAAATTATCCAGCGCCCCCCCCCCCTACAAAAAAAATTACTCTCTTATGTGTGTATTTTATGCAATGATTTTCTTTAAAAATATAAGAAAAACAAATGAATTATTTTTATAAACATTATGTATTAAAAATTTAAAAACGCCCACAAGGGGGCGGTGGCGCCCCGGTTAAGAACCACTGATCTATAGGGTCTTCCTCGGGACTTTGATAACTTCTAATCGGATTTAAAGTGACTTAGAGTCATGATAGAGAAGTGAGAGTGATACCATTCCGAATGAAATCGGCTACAATTTATTTTTCATTCCCCCCTTCAAATTTTACCTCTCCCCCCCTCTTCCATGGCGCTGAAAATATTGAAATATTATAAATATTTTTTTGTATGTGATGCTGTGTGTGTGGATTTAGAGTTTGATAGATTTTTTAATGATGTTTTTGTTTTGGATTTGATGGGTTGGATTGGGGATTTTTGTTTAATTTGGATAGGAGCGATTGGAAAATTATTAAAATATTGGAATTATATAAATAAGGATTTTTTTTGGTGTGATGCTATGTGTGTGTGGATTTGGAATTTAATGAATTTTTTTCATTGTGTTTTTGACAATTATGTCCTGTAGATAGCTTTATGTATATATTACTCAAGATGGTGATAGTTTATCAGAAAGCTTGTGAATAGTGGCTTTGTTATTACGTGACAAAATATGATACAATGGAAAAATAAATGAAAAGTGAAAAATTGGAAATTGATGAAATTATTTAAAAAAAAACTTCTTTTGTGAAGTTCTTAATATATTGTAATTAATATATGATGTTCTTTTGTCAACTGGTCATATATGTATATGTATATCATATGTAAATATAGGTATATGTAACTTCTTTAATTTTATTATTAAAAAATATTATCATTAGCATCACGTGATGTTCTTACGCCGATAGATTGTATTTCATAAATTTACAAAATGACCTTTTTTTCGAAATGATATACTTTATTTCTTTTCAAATATGCAAATATCGTCATAATTATATTATATAACGCTTGTACCTATATACATACTAATTATGAATTATCAAATTTAAAAAAGTCCCTTTTAGAGTGCTTTTTTTCAATTTTGTGTCACCATCATCATATTTCGTGACACTTAATACTCAATAATTGTATACGTAAAAATAAATATCATAGACATTTAAAAAATAAACCAATAACAATTTTCGTTGTTTCGTATGATAAAACCCAAAAGCTTACTTGCTCGACCACCAACATTATTTATTGAAATTGAAAATCGTATAAATATCAATTATTTTTTCTATACATTTATCACTGCGGGTCTTATTGACAGTCACTCTGAAAGAGTTCTTAAGACAGGAAATTATTTGCCTTCCTGGAACGCCGATATTTTTTGTGTGTAGAGAAGCGGACCGTTTTTTTGTCACACGCCCGAAATATGTAAGATTTAGAATTTTTCTTAGATAATGTACTTTCTTTACTTTATCCATATATTTTTTACGCCTTAATATTTTTCAATAATCATTGTTCGCATCAAAAATACAAAGATTTACAAACAATAATTGAAGTTTTGACCAATAAGAACATTTAAAATTTATTATAAATAATAATTATTGATTTGGAAAATCGAACAGTTTTCCACTGAATTCGTGGTTCAGTTTCAATTTAAACCAATTCCGAATTAAACGGTTTCAGCACAAAAGACGAGACTACTTCACGAGCAAAGTCCAACCATATTTGCCATGACAGAGAGAAGCTAATTAACTGCAGTTCGTCGTAATTACCAACAGACGTCCAACGTTACACTGTCAAATTCAATATTCAAGATTTACCTACCGTGGGTGACTCGTGTTTGCTACTGTTAGTTTCAGACACTAACTCCGCTGTTTTGTCTATATGCTAATGTGATTGTTTAAGGTGGTTAGTTAAATATGTTATACGTTTATGTCGTTTTCTGTGCTTAGGATAGTTGTGGTGTTGTCAACTTAAAAAATATTGGGGTTGGTAAATTTTAAAGAATTTATGAATCATCCATGTGAATAAACTAGTCGCGTCGTGTCAATGAAACCATTTTACTCATCCGGTTTAAGTACGTAATCAAACAGACATTGTGCAAACAAAAGAAACGTGCGAAAATTGCATGGACTAAAATGCATCATCGTAAATTCGTTCAAATATTTACGCGACATTTACTACTTGTTTTCATGGACAGAATATTACATTGAAAAATTTTACGAGTGTGTTTGAATTGGTGTGATTGAATGAAATGCGTTCCCTTTCATAATTTTTCGCATGTCGATTTTCAATCTGATCCTCTTTTTTTACAGATAAAATTAATGTTTCAAGTTTGGTTGGAAAAATTAATAAAATGATCTATATGTATTCTATACGTATGAAATACGATGGAATTTTTGTGGTTATTAACTTCTTCCGTGCACCGTTTATATACACACTTAAAGCATACAATGGTTGCTCTTAAAGTTTCGAATTCAAGGAAAAAGTTTTCGAGAAATGCAAATGTTTCGATTTTTCAAAGAATTTTTCGAGTGTGTGCTCAGAGGGAAAATAATGCGCGTTGTAAATAAAAGACTTCTAAAAGAGAATTCTATAACGTGAAATATAGAGCTTCGTATATTTCATTTTGATTTTAATTAAAATCATATAACGATTTTGGAAGTAAATATACATACGAAATTTTCAATTAATTATTTTTTAACAAAAAAAGCGATTAGTTGCTAAGCTTTTCGCCATTAAATCTATTCATTTTCGTTAGTTTAGTTGTCAGTTAAAATATATGATGTAGATTTTTTATACATTTTAATTACTTCCTTTCAAATTTCTACAAAAACAGAGTTTTAAATTGTATTTCAAGCGAAAACTGAATAGTTCTGAAACTGAATAGTTATTTTCAGAAATGCATTTTACTCAAATCACAAAGAAACCTTTCATGAAAAAGTTATTTTATTTGAATAATGGGATAACGAAGTGACGAATTTTTTATGAATATAGTAGAAAATTCTCAGAACTGAACTAATAGTATCCTCCATATATTAATATAATTGTATAATATTGATAAAATATACAAAATCGAGCAATGATTAATCAATTTGCAATGTATTTTAATTGACTATATTAAAAAATCATGAATTACATGTATAACAAAAAATTATGACATAAAAAAGTATCGTGTTATTCATCAATAAACATTGTTAAATAATTTAACTATCCATGCGAAAATACTCATAATTTCAGAAATCATCCCTCATTCGTCTGGAAGTATACTTAATTTCTCCAATCTTTATCTAATTCAAAATTTCGACGAAACTCAATATAAAAACAAGAAACATCCCTCGCCAAATTATACACACCACATAAAGCACACATCCTATACACAACACGAGTACTTTTCCCGAGTCGATCCTTTATTAAAATCGGTTTGCTCGATTGAGCCGACATCAAACGATAGCAGCTATCGAATTATGCCAATTTGGACATAACGAATTGAATTCCAAGCGCGCGCGCTTTTTGCGCGGCACGAATCAATCAACAATCAATTTTAAAGTTGGCCTGGAAATTCGCGAAATTTCTCCGTCGAGTGCGAATCAATTAGTCGCATTATCGAATTTCGAAAGGGCCATAGCCGATCGGCGGGAAAATATTCGAAATCGGCCAAAACAGCAACGCCGCTCCTTCTTCGACTTGGAGTGTGCTTTCATCCCCTTTTCCCGAACGGGAGTCGTTTTATTTTTAACGGGAGTAATTAGCGATTGTTTGATGGATCGATTCTGGGATGGTATTCGTGAGCGATGATTGTTGGTGTTTTTTTTTCGCGTGGAGCCTTTCATTGTTGTGTGTATAATTTGATTATTATACGGCACTTCAGATTTTGATGAATGTATGATCGTTTTGTTTTGGAAATTTTTGATTGAAAAAGATGTTTTTCATGCGAATCAATTATTTTTTTTATGTGTTTATCATTATGTTTGCATTAAAAAAGTATCGTTTTTTTTTTTGATACGTATTCTAAAAAAACAATATCGAGAATCTGTGTAATTACGCCGAAAACAATAAACAAAAGAGGATTTATAAATATATTGAAAAAAATAATAATAATTCGTAGAACATGATATTTCTATAACAAGGAATATTATTTGAAGAGATGTTACATTCAAGGTTTTGGAGTGACCACTTTTATAAGTTGCTCCACTCCGGTATCATAGTACTTGCTCCGGCTCCGCTCCACACTCCGATAAAATTAAATTAATCATTAAAATAATAAAAGTATACTACTATGAAGTGGGAGAAAATAATAATAAAATCAATACAATCTAATTAAATTCATGTCATATTTTTGGACAAAATTTAAAATTAATTTTTTTCAATTTTATATTGAAAATCTGAGCAATAAGGTATTAAAAATTTCCTTTATCTGGCTCCAATACTGCTCCGGGTAAAATTGCGTTGCTCCACCTGCATTGCGCTCCTTCTGCTCCACTTCAAAGCCCTGTTTATATAATATAATATTATATAATAATACCTTTAAGACGATTGATCATTATAATTTTTTGTGAAGTGGAAACTTTCGGAAAACCTTCGAGTGGATTAGATAAAAATAAAAATCAGCACAACAAATATTCTACAAGAATACGATATTTTATGATATTATACGAGATTCGCCGCATTTCAGTGCGCGGGAAGTATTGCGTTTCTGAATTACACGTTTTCGATTACTTCGATGGAGACGTTTCGAAACGTCGTGACTCGGTCTTCTTTTCCGATTAATAGCCTTCGGATGATGATTGAGGACCGAATAGCGTGTAATAAAATAACTATGCAACAAAAAGCATCGCAATAATAAAATGTATAATAAAACAAAATAAGATTGCTTCACGCGCCACATTAATGTCATATCATACGCAAAGAACCGGCTGCGTATCCTGCGAAATGGCCCCGGGAAAATTTCAATAATAAAAATAAATAGTCGTCGAACGTTTTCCGGGAAAATTTGAATACCTGGCGACGATTTTATTTAAATATCGCTCGTGGAAAAGTTTTTTTTCCACCCTCGGCGTTCAGCATTCTTTGTTTTTATTCGCCGGTTGTTTTTACGGTCGGTGTAAAGAGTTAGATTTATTGAAACAAGTTTTCCGGCTTTTCCGACAAAGTCTCTGGCATATGTACCGCTTGGCGATCGTATAAGCTTTCGTACATATAAACGAAATACGCTAAAGTTTATTTGCTGTTAGGATTTGTTTTTAATTCGCATTAAAGCAATTCGGGTTCGCTGAAATTTTCATTTGTTAAATGGATTGAGAATTTTTATATTAATTAAAATCGGCTCTGCTGATTTCTTATTCACTGAAAATGTAATCAAAATATTATAAAAATAATCTGATGTTTAATAGATCGAATATGAAAATAAAAATTTTATATTCGTCTTCAACGTATTTTTATCTCTTTTCAAAGAATAATAAAATGTTTTCATATCGATGTGTGATTGGA
Organism: Hydropsyche tenuis; assembly: GCA_009617725.1. NCBI lineage: Eukaryota > Metazoa > Arthropoda > Insecta > Trichoptera > Hydropsychidae > Hydropsyche > Hydropsyche tenuis. Next base: position 1,945,014 of record VTON01000042.1, on the reverse strand, counting down.
TACATTGTAATTTGAACATTATTTTTATTCAAAAATCTTTTATCGTTATACATTAAACAAATTTCAAGATCGTAAAATTTATAGATCACATACAAGGAATGGAATAATAAATATGAAATTTTATCGCTGGAAAATAGTAAAATCAACCGCAAGCGAGCGCACTAAAACAGCCCGTCATCGCGGCGGCTTCTCGCCATCGAAGCCGCCCTTTACCTCTAACCTACAGATTTCGATAAATATTTAAATAGACGCGCGCTTATATATAATACATACACGCTCATGCACGCACACATCCACCCACCAAAATGGCCAACACACGCATACAAACCCACCATAATTATATGAGAAGTCGTGCGTCTTCGCGCAGTGCGGCCCTGCGCAGTGGGCACTAGAGGCGCCGCTCTGGACCCAGTTTCCCGAACCGAAAAACCGGGCTCAGTGCAACCGGGACTGTGGGCCGGTTCAGTGCCTGCCACTTGTGTGAGAAAAATTTGTAAACCGCCCGCAAGGGGTCCGGAAAAGCCGGCTCCCTCCTACTCACCCCCAGCCGCGCGCAGGGATACGTCTCGGCTCCGATTTTCCGACCGGTGAGTGGAAATTTTTCGCATTTTCCGACATGCTGGTATAGTCGAGTATCGATTTGTTCGTTTCGTCATATAAATAGTTGGCTTGACCCAGTGTTGGGTGCGCGAGTGCAATCGGCTGCAGCTGCGCCCGATGCATTTCGCGTTGACCTTTCGTGACCCACACTAGATTGTTCGATATCGTTTAAGGTGTCGATGGTTTTTGAATTTGCGTTTTTGTTTGTTTTTTGAAATTGGGTGGCCTTGAATTTTTGTCTTTTACGTTGACTTTAATGTACGATCGATTGCGTTTATGTCCTTTGTTATCGCCATATGTTGTGTTTGTTTTCGAAAATGACGGTGTTTTTCACGATTTTGCTATATAAATGTTTTATTTACTTTTCATTATTATTATAATTGGGTTTTCTATTGCTGTCGTATGAATTCATGTTTAAATTTGTATAGGAATGAAGGCTCTTTTGTTACTCCTACATCTGTCATGTGCGTAACAAAGGCGGAATTTTAATATGCGTTTATCTCTTGTTTGCCTGCTAGCTCGTCTGTAGAGTTATACGTTTTTATTCATGAATATGTGAATTATTTTCAAAAAAGATTACAATTTTTAATTTATTCAAAATACAACTGGTGATATATTTCATTATTATGATATGTGCATCTCTTTCACGAAAAAATAAATAACAAATGTGGAAAATACGAATATTCTATTTCGAATTTTCCAGAAATGTCCCGACTGACGTCTCAGTTGGCCATAGTATGCGGCTTTTTGGGCATATCTTTGATGGTACTGGCACTTTTCGGTGGCAGTTGGCTCTACTGTCAGGAGAAGGCGATTGTCGAAAAAAACACAATGGTTGACGTCGCCTTTCGCATAGGACTATGGAAGGTTTGTCCGATAAATCCGAACAACAATGCGTCAGAAACCTGTAAGTCAATTCTATTATTATTTGTTATGTTTGTATAATTAGCACAATTAATGTATCTTTGCGCGTTTGAAATGCGACTATTTGACGCGAAACATTTTTAAAACTGCGCGTGCGCATATCCATGTATCTACATCAAAACTCAAACGTGGAACTCAACTTTGAATTTGAGTAGAATTAATTTTATATAAAAAAATTAATACTTAAAAACCACGTTTTATTTTTGACGTATTTTTTAAAAATGTAATATATTTACATACATTTTCAATTTATTTATATATCTTTTCAGATAATTTCAATCACACTCATTGCATAGTGGTCGGTTATTTCTTTTGGGGTACAGATAATTTTGATCATCTAAAAATATGGCAGAATCTTCAGTTCACACCTCAATTCGTATCAAAAATGAGGTACAGTTATTTATTGAAAATAATTTTACCATACCAAAATTTTCGATTATTCTACAATTTATTCTACGTGAATAGATTCGCTGGTTTATTATAATATTGATTATATCTTTTTTGTTTATTTGAAGAATGTGCGCACCTTTCGGATGCTTCGGACTATTGTTACTGGTTGCCGCTACCATATGTTCGATATTGGGCCATTGCAGATTGGATAATTCAATGTTGTTGGCATGCGGATTATTCATATTGGCCGGTAACATCGATAAAACTATCTAAAACTAATATTTTATATGTACATATAACGAGTTTTAAGAATATATTTATATATTTCAGGTATTTTGATAGGAAGTGGTTTACTGGTTTTCGCATCAGTTCTATCAGATACATATTACGAAGGTTTATCTGGTGACAACATTTCAACAATTTATTATAGTTACGGTTGGGCATTTTTCTATGCAGCAGCAGCTTTAGCAATGGCGAAGATCGCAGTCATTTTCTCTGTTACATCTCATATGTACAAATTCGGATCAGTCGAAAACATGGTAAGAATGATTATTCCAAAATTTATTTCTTATTCAAATAAAAACATCACAAAATGTTATATTATTTCACTTATGTAAACGGACGGTACACATCCCAAAATTCGTTCAAATAATATAATAATTTAAATATTGGCCGTTCTAAAATAATTGTACTTAGCGAGAGGAAAAGATGACCCGAAAGCGAAAGGCCAAATAATGAAAAAAAAAAAAACAGTACACACATAAAACAAAAGCTTTTGTGAAAACTGCGCGTACAGATTTCGTTATTGAATTAAGGGTTTCGTATTTTCGTAGCTGGGTGGAAAACGGTTCGGTAAATATTTAACGGAAAAAAGCAATTACGGACCGATGGGCAGCTTAAATGCATACCGTTTGCTTAAATTTTTCCCCAAAAACCGCAAAAGAAAAACAATAATTAAAAAGGAAAATGTTCGCGGGAGTCGGAATCCGGCAAAAGCGATTAATTAACCGCAAAGGCTATTTGTTATTCCGAAATAAAAGAAGCGTGGAAAATAAAAAAAAAGAAAGAAATGTTAAAAGTGCTTGTGGGGGAAGGAGGCCGTCGAAATTTTCTCAATTTGAATATTATTTAAGTGTCGGAAAATATTTTTCTATGGATACTCGTCTTTCGTTACGACAACAATGATGGCTTTGTTTTACGTAACTGCGTAAAATATTCAAAGTGCAGTTCATTACTAATCTAAACATTCCTAACGTAAACTTCTCATTTATACTAAAGACGTTTCATACTTCAATATAAAATACACGTAAAATCCATCGATTTTTTTTTTCTTCTGAATGATAACTAAATATATTCATGATTGATCGAATTACATCGATTTGTTAACATCTACGTTCCTTACGTATCTATACTTATATAATTTGAATATAATATTACATAATATACTACTCATAAGACTCATACGTTAACTTCTTCACATTCACGATTTATAGAAGACATTTCTCATCACATTAATCGAAAAAATCAATCACTTTCACAATAAGCAAACTCCTTTTTCCAATAATTCATTCACATTCGTATATTTTCGTTCACCGTTGATATCCAGACGTTATTTTTTTCAATAAATTCACATAAAAAAAATCAACCAGGTTAGAGCCATGGTACCAGGAGCAGATCGTCGCCTCCGCCAACATGTATCCAGTGAACGACTCCTGAGGGCACCAGAACTGGTACCACCTCCAGCACCTTACAGAGACGCTGAACCAGCAACACGCCCAGATGTATGCGAAGCCGAGCTTCAAGCAGCTCCTTCCCAACAGACATCCCAACCTCAACAGCAATGTCAGCAGCAGCAGCAGCAGCAGCAACAGCAGCAGCAGCAGCAGCAGCAGCAGCAGCAACAACAACAACAACCACAACAACAACAACAACAACAACAACCGGGACAGCAAAGGGTCAGAACGGGAGTCGCAGTCCCTTCAGGAGCTCAATCGGCTAGGTTCAAGACTCTTAGTGGACGCGAGGCTAGATATGCTGCTCCTCCTAGGCCTCCTGCTCAGTTTTATTCTTTACCTAGGCGTCCTCAGGAGCATGGGGCTCATTCCAAACAAGGGGGGGCTCTTTGCACCAAAAGTGCTGTCTGAAGATTCTCTGGTGCCAGTGCTGACGACACATGGCTGTGATGCGTCGCTTACTCCTGTATTGGTTATGGAATGAAGGCTTTTTTAAGGTTCGAGTGCTCGGGTTATGGCGACGGAATTTGTTGGGCTTGTTTGTTGTTTGATTAATAGTTGTTGTGTGTCTGGTTTTTGAGGCGAGATGGTTTTGTATGATAAAGAATTTATAAAAATGTGATGCAAGATTCGAAAATTTTGAAAGGTTGGGTAATGTAGTAGTGATAGTTTTTAAATTTAGCTAATCTGAAAAATATTAATAGTTATGAATGAGTATAAAATGAAAATTAGTGTATTGCTAATGTTTTTCATGTTACATCTGAAATATTTGAATTTGACGACGAATTTTTAATATTGATTAATGTGAATTTACAACATGTCTTTTGATTCAATGTTGATAGTGTAAGAATTTTATTTGTTACTGAAAGAAAGGTTACTTTTTACTTTTAGGTTTGTTACTTTTTCAGGGATTAATTTTTACAATGTTACTTAAATTTTCATTCATTGTGAAATGCTTATTGCTTAGTATGAAAAAATTGGAATTTGTTGAAATTGTGGAATAATAGATAGAAAAGTTTTTTTTAATGGTTATTGTGTATTGTTAGACATAAAATAAGCTATTAATTGTTTTTGTATTTATTCTCAATATTGATTACAATATAATCTAAAATTCATTACATGTTTAATGGAAATTATTAATGTTTTTATGATGTAATTTGTTAATTATTTTATTAAAGTTTCAATGATAAGAATATACATGATTAAAAAAATATAACGAAAAATTCATTATCAATTTTAAAATTATATGAATATAATGATAAACTGTTTCACAAATCTTACTTAATCTGAATATAAATTAATGTAATTAATATGTGTATATATAATATCAAAATATTAACGCGCGATCCAACGACCAGCCATAAATTATGATTATTCAATGTATTCATATATGAAATGCATTAAGTGTATTTTTAATGTAAAATGTGAAAAATAATGTGGTTTATAAACTAGGATATTAGTTCAATCTATTTTAAAATGTAAAAAGATCCTTAAAATCATATTCTAACATATAATATTGTACCAATTTTGTTTAAATAAATCTTTATAGATTTGTCTGATATGAAATTTTTTATCAGAAAAATTGCATAAACTACTAAATAAAAAACGAGGGCCCAAAAAACTATTAATAGATATTTTTGAATCAAACACATGTTTATTAGAAAAAATATGTAGACGTAGCGAAACCAAGTGATAACTAACGGTCTTCGGAATATTTTTTCTTTGTAACTTTTTTAAATGACTTCTATGGTATCTTGAAAGGGTAAAATTAACGATACAATATATAAATTATATGAATCGTAGTTAGGATTTGTTTTTTTCAGCACAAGCAGTGCCAAAATGGATAATTAGCATAGAGAGGTCTGCGGTTTCGATATCAAAACACAAAAAATGGGTAATTTGATTTTTACGTGTTCGCGTTTTCTTCATTTATCACGTATGTCAAAACGTGAAGCCCATAAAACGGCTCGAAAAACAAAAAAAAAAATTTTGCATACAAAACACGATTTTTCACCTTCGATGCTATTTTTGTTTGACCCAAACGAACGTATTCGTTATTGAAAAAAAATATGAACTTAATATGTTAATGTTTATTCAGTCACCTTTCGAATTATCGATTTTGTGATAAAAATTATGAAATCATTAAATGCATGTTTAAGTCTTTCATTTAGAATTAATATGATATTGTGATAAAAATGTAAGTATAGTTCTAAAGTGATGTAATTGGTTGGAATTTTCCTTTTATCAAATACCGTTTTTATTCTATAAATGATATTAGAAAGAACATATTGTTTACAATGTAATTAATAGAAAAAGTTGTATATACTTGTAAATAAAGCTAGGACTTCTTAATGACATATCTGATAATGAATTACATATGCATGTGATATTCATGTCTTATTCAGGAAAAAAATATTTTATATTATTGAAGTCCAATATAAAAAAATAAATATTACTGTGCTAGTACTTTAAGAGTTTCATTAATTACTTTCATGAACACATACTGTTCATTATTTATGCAAGATTCTAAAAAAAAAATCGTTTGATATTTATATCCCAATTCCATGTTTTCCTATTTCAATTACATAACTAGATGTGCCGTAAATACAATATCGATGTGGATTCTGTGAAATGTGTCATTTTACTAATTATTCTCAAGGGTAGTGTTATTCAAAATTCATAAATAAATGATTTCATTTATAAATGTATGAAGGATAGGAAATTTTGGTAGATAATTTCTTGTGAAAATTTTATATGTAGATCATATAGTTATTTTTTGTCAATTTAGACTGTTATTCAATTGTAATGAAAATATTGTAATTGTTTGTATACGAATATACAAATTTTATTAAAAAAAATTCTTTATTATCTCCCTGTGTATTATATAATATGTATATGACAATAATAATTCAAAAATATTATATGATTTTTCCAAGTTGATTAAACCAAATAATCAGAAAATGGGAAAGTGCTAAAATTTTTAAATTGGAATAAAAGCTCAACCAATATAAAGTTAAATTCATTACAAAAATATGGATTTATGAAATTTGTTTTTCATGAAACAATTTTCTTATTAGACATCTATGAGAAATATTGAACACTATGTTTTCGAAATAACTTTCATATTGGTGAAACAGATGTCAGTATAAATATATTGTATCTGGTGTACATATGTACATATTTTTAAATATATCTACGATATAAAAAAGCAAATTTAATTTTTATTATAATATTTACCATTTATATTTATATAAACTTCATGAAAATATTTTATTTCGTGGTATTTTATCTTTAAGGCTTTTTTATAAAAAAAAATCAACACGCATTGCACACAATACGAAGTATAATATAAATATGCATTCAATTCATATGAAAAACACAAACGATTTTTCAAATCTATTCGATTTTCCTTTCATCTTAAATCTAATTCTAAAAATGTCATCGTTTAAACTAGCTTTATTGATGTTCTTTTATCCCCGAATAGAAAAAAATAAATTATTTTTTCTCTTTCACAAACTCCCCATGGCAAACGTTGTATTTTTTATCACCCATCCTCAATACGTAAACAAATCGACTTGTTGAATCACTTTGAATATTCATTGCGCAAAGTGATTTGGAAGATTTTTTTCCCGAAAATTCACAACGATCGTATTTGTACCATACGATAATAAATACGATAATTCATAGATTTCATTTGGTTTCGACTAATTGTGTGAGAATACTATATATTTTAATTCTATGTATCCATTCGAAGAAAAACGGCTCTCTAATCGAATCCTTCATTTTGTCCTTTAGCAATAGCACAGAAAAAAATATCTAGCATACATCGTATAGATAGAAAGGACGATAGGTGTCAATATCACTTATAGTTATCCTTATTACAGTTGGCATCCCGCGGGGAACGAAGACTGTTATTAATATTTCGACGCACTTTCGCAGAGAACTCGTCCAGAGAGAATTCCTTCCCGGAGACAAGTTTCGACTTCTCGACGGAAAATAAGAAGGAAAAAATTGCTAATGTGCGTACAAGTGAATAATACAATGAAACAGTTGAAACTTTTACCGAAAAAATGTATATTCCTCTTCTGATATTAGTTTACGCTATGCGGATATTATACGTTGATGTGCTGTGAAATTTTCTAATCGTTATTAATGAAAAATAAAATTGTAGGGATGGGTCATGCAATTTTTTTCTTAAATGAAAATAATGTCAAATTAAATTATGTATTGAAAATTTTGTTACATTGAATTCAACTTAGGAAATGATTTATATATGTATATTTCATTAATAATTGAAGTAAAATACACAAAGCAGATATTTAAAGGGTATACAGTGTAGAATTTCTAAATATCTTGGACCAATAGGTACGTTCGAAAAGCGTAGTGCATTATTGAAAAGGAATACACCGTTTTCAGCGAGGCTCGACATCTTAACTCAACGTAAAAGGCAAAGTCCCCACTTAATGCCCAGGATTTATTTTCAATACTGAAAACGGAAAGGGTACTACTAAGAACCAGGATACAGGCACTCGGGTATTTGTTCACAGACAGTTCGAGAAGATTCCCTCGTTGCACTTGCTAGATCTATTTTACATTTCGTGATCGTTGCTATTTCGATTAACGATTAACGATTAACGATTTCTATTTCTATATATTTCTATATATTTCTTGGATGTCTTCTAGGAAATCTTCGAGTTTTTATATTTTATCATTTTGGGTTTGCATATTCGAATTCCATTAAAATATCAAGATTGTTGAAAAAAATTTTCAGATAGAAAAATTAGCTTTTATAATAACTTTTGTTTTATAAATCTGAAATGGAATGAAGGATATTGAAGATCAATCATTGTCTAGTCCATTTCGAGATTAAGTCGTTGAATAACTTTCTTTTGATCTTAGCTAGAGATTCAAACGAAACTTTGATGAAACGAATATATACAAATCAGATAAATTTTAAGTACATTCCAAATATTCATAAAATAAAAAAAAAAACTTCAACTTCAGTAAAACGAAAAAAAAATGAATGACAGCCAACTTATTAAGTTTATCGAATAAAATCGAAATTTTAAGCGATCTTTGCATAATTTTATAAAGTTAAATTTTACGTATTATTTTTTTGGCATAGAAAAAAATTCGTTATCTTCGAGAGCGTCAAGTCGACGAGACGTATGAAAACAGTGTCGTTTGAAAATCGGCGGATTACCAATAACAACCCTGTCGACGCTCGAACGTGCGAGAGAATGGAAAATGCGGCAAAGCATCCATAATAAAATATATAAAAAAATACGTATATAAAAAATGGGAAAATCACGCTCGAAATATATGAAAAAAATCTTCAAGAGCCGGCGATAAGAATGAGCGGCGCGCCGCGTGACTGATCATTCGGGAAATGCGGGAAAACTTAGGAGTCTGAAGTGCGAACGAGAGATTTTCGTGGAAAGTCGCGAAAATCTCTATTTTATTTCGACGCGTTTTCTTTTCGTGTTGATTTAAACGACCACAATAAAATATGTATATTTTTCGTATAGAAAATTATAGAATTTCGAGCTTTTCTTTTGAATTATTTAATACGATTGGCTTTGTTTCATTTGATAATTCGCTCGAATTTCCCATTATAAAAAAATGCAGCAATAAAGCCTCATGCGAAAAAGTCAAACACACGCAGCTTTTGAAGCCGCTGCCTACTGGTGTTTCGTAACGCGAGTCCTTTTTAGCAATTATAACGAATCTCATTAATTTTCACGTTGCCCTTTATTAATTTTTTCCGCTTTACAGGATCGCAAGGTGAACATTTCCCTTCCTTCGGGAACGGGAAAAATAGCCCGAAAGGGGCAAAAGCTTTTACATACACACGCATATACGTACACATTTTTTTGGCCCACGAGCGAAACACAAAAGCATCACATACAACGGAAGAATAATTTTTATCAGTTTAAGAAAAGCGGAGATTTTTCTTCCTTTTTTCTGTGTGTATGTGCTCGGTTTTTTTTTCGTGCCTTCAACAACTAACCCGAGGGAGAGAATTCCCTTGGTATAAAACTTAAGCATGGCGCCGTCACGCTTTTTCATCTTGTATTTTTGTTTTCGCGCGCGATTGCTCGACGTTAATTTTGAAAACGTCTCCACGCTTGAGGAAAATTGTAAAAAAATATTTTTTCTTAGGAATGAATGATAAACTTAACCATTAAGCTTATAGTTAAATTTAGAGAGCATGAAAAATTCTCATTATTCTGTCACAAAAGTTTATCTTATCGTTTCGTTTTTTTGCGCTTTTTAATTCTAAGTGTAATTAATATGAATTATTAAAAGTTTCTTTCCGATGGTTTATTGAACAAATTAGACTATTTATATTAAAAAAAATATGACGGTTTGTTGCACTTATATTGTATAAATTTTCGAAAAATGCACCGAATCTGAATGTAATGCATTTTTCAAGCCAACCATTTGTATGAAGTGTTGCCAACGCATTTGGAAATACCGCGCTTTGTTTTGCGATAAACATTTCAAAACAAAATGCATGTGTTTTATAATATTTTCAAATTATTAACGCAGTGTGCGTATTGCGTTTTATTTTTCTATGAATAAATAATTTGAAATTTTAATATGGAGAATTGAAAAGATTACTTCGATTTATTTGTATTTACGTAAAATATATATATTGTTGAATATTTGCATTATTTTTTAACATATAATTTAAAATCTTTGAACCGTAAAATAGTACACTGGTTATATATTAATATAAAAAAATAATACTATATTAAATATTCCTTGAAATTTGGGATTTTGTACAAAATAGAAAGGAATTAACAAAGTCAAATTATAAAGCATTTTTCAAATTAAATTTACAAAAAAAAACTGAAACATATTTTTTGAATAAATAAATTATTTGCAATAATAATAAATTTACTACATTTAAAAAATATAATCAAAAATAAACAACATTTTTCGTTGAATGAGAAAGAAAATTGGAAATTACATTGTGAAGCCTGTTCAAGAGAAAATTTCAAATAAGTTGTGCTGCACTGTATAGTAAACCAAGAAAGATTATCAATAAGACCATCAAAATATAAAGAGATTTTTTTTCTCAAAGTTAAACGGAAATGTAGCTATTGTACTGAAAAAATAATTTAAGAGAAAATCCGTCGTCTAAAATATCATACATTCAATTTAAAGAAGAATTCATTTAGAAATTTTTCAAAATCAGAATTTTGTAATTTCGTGCATGGTTGGCCCTCAAATAGATAAATGTATTAATAAATTCAATACAAGAATTAGAATTAAATATAATTTTTGAAATGTCTTTGTGAACAAAGACGAGTCCTACTCGGCGTGTATATTCATTTTAAGGACTTACATCCTAAGCCCTCGATTCAGATGTTATTATAAGGACTCTTTTTGTACGAAATACGAAGAAACGATCTCGTTTGAACTTGCATCGATTTTCGAGCGAAGCCTTACAGCTGAAAAGACACCGATTTTATAACATTAACATAAATCAATCAGCTGGAATAGCATTTTACGTAAGCGACGCGAGAAAAATCATTCAAAATTCACATTTGTTCGCAAACTTTTTTCACATAATGGATTTTTATCAAAGAATAGTTACGTTCGAAAATTTAAAGATTACTGATGCGATTCATTTTCAATAAATACGATTCGTTAATTCGTTTTGATAATCCATGTACAAAAAAAATAATGAAACTTTTTCGAATTTGGAAATGCGTTTCTTAAACGTATCAACTGTGGCAAAAAGTCTCAAATTTTTACAAGATCGACAAAAATGTTATTCATTATGTTCGACAAAGTGCACATTTAGATTATAAGATTTACGAGCGCACTCAGCGCAAAAATGTAGTACGAGCGTGCGCGCAAAACTTTTATACGCCAAGAAGTGTAGAATTCCGAAACGCGGTGGTAATAAATTTCGGCAACCTCAATTACAGCGATACATTTACGTATTAAAAAGGGATAAAGTTGGAAGAGGAAGCTCGGAGATGGTGGAAAAAGGTCGAATTTTATATATAGTAGGATTATGGCATGGATATCCAACTATGCGGCCGCGGACGCGTGACAGTTTAATAACTGGTCGTATTTTTTAATATTTTCGATGTGTTATTTTTTTAGATAAATTTTGAGGTTTTTCGCATTATTATATTGGAATTTATTATATAGGATTCGGTGCGTAAATCTGGGATAGAATTTGACCCAAATTTGCGTTAGTCACCACTGGGTTAAGGGAATTTCTTTCCAAGGGCGGTATTCTCGTAACGGTTGAAGGTCCATCAAATCGCATTTGAAAAAAATACGAAAGAATTTTCCGCTTTAAGTGAATTTCAATTTCACTTTCGGTTTTGCTCTGATGGTTCCGTTTTTGTAAAGTTAATTGGATTAGTGTTTCCTTTATTTGCGCAAGAGTTAAATTAGTATTACTCGTGTGAGGAGGATTTCAATCGAACAAAATCTTATTACGATTGTACCGATATAAATAATTATTTACAGTCGATAAAAAAACGCCGAAAATCGCATTCAACCCTCTCGAATTTTACAAACATTTCTACACAGCAGCAGTACGAAGACAAAACGGCAAACATATTCCATGGACAATTTAACATTGCAAATTATTCCCGACTACGCAAATTGATACTTGGGAAGAGGACGCAATTGCGCAAAACTGCGTCTCCGGAGACGACACTTTAAATTGTCGTTTATGAACGTCCGCTCGGTTCCGTTCAGGCTTAAACGACTTACAAATTACTCGCACACATATTCGTTTTATATCGTCCTGTATCCAATTTGTACCCAAAATCTGAATGTAAGCTCTTGTGAATCTGTTAATCTCGATAAATGTCAATTAATGAAATTAAAAATAATGTTTTCGATGAAATAGATTAAAATTTTGAATGTTTAATATTAAAATAAAGCTGTTTTATATTGAGAATATCAATAATTTAATTTTGTCGTATGTATTTGTTTCCATCGATCGTTGAAGTTAAGCAAAATATGAACTGAACAGTCCATCAGTCTAATCTACTTTCAATGTTCGATTCATTCGATTTCCCTTTTCAAATATAAAAAATGCGCAGTAAAAAACTTTTCATTTGTATTGATCGGTTATATATAAAAATGTTTAAAAATATCCATCGAACATCATTGAGCATTTGAATCGTTTAAACAACCGTCGATTCAAATAATTGTCCCCAAATATTTATCAGATAAACCCAATCGGAACGCATAATCATTGGACACAAACGAAAACTGCAAATTTTCCAAAAAAGAGACAATTTAAAATGTCCCCTTTGCGATACGATCTGAACGCAACGTTAAATATTTGCAGCATACAACAACAAAAACACATGCAATTCAGACTTTTCGAACGGCTGAACACCGAACAAATACCGGCCGAAATGCAATACTGAAAACACTAAAAAATCCCAAACACACTCGTTACAAAATAACGGGAATTCGTATAATAAATTAGCGTTCGCGACGATTAATTGTGTGTTTGTTGTATGGCGTATTCAATTAAGCTGCAAAAACGAGCGCTTTCGTGTGTCAGATGCGCTTAATGTTGCGTTCACTTTTAATTAACAATGAATAATTTGCTTGTATCACGAACTGTGTGTGTGTGTGTGTGTGTGCGTTTTAGAGTGTTGACGATTTTCGCTTCGTGCGTGTAATTTCGATTGTGAAAGTTGATTGATACGTTAATTTTGCGATTGAGGTTGAAAATTTGGGCGATCGTTTGGCGGGGAACGTGATGAGCTTTGTTGATCGTCGTTCTGTTTTATAGTGTCAAATACGGTACTTTGTTCACGTTCAATTTACTTCAATTTAAATTTAGCGAATATCATTGGACAATCAGAATTTATTACTCGTTGAACTGGAGAAAAAATTTATTGAATACTATTTTCATCGATTGAATGAATTTGATTTATTAAAAAAAATCTTTGAATGCGCATACAATTAGCGCAGGTAGATAAAATAAAACTTATCTAGAATTTTCAGCATTTGAAAATGTTGGCGATAACCGTACGTGATTTAACACCGTTCGCGATAATAAAAACGCTTACTCTGTACTTTTTTCATACGGCGTGTACGCGCCGTTAAATGCGTTGACCTATACGAAAATTTGCACAAACTGCTAAAAACCCTCGAGGGCGGTTTGATCAATATGAATTTTCGCAGTCTCGCGATTCGTCCAAAAGCGAAAATTTTTCAATTCAAATCGAGAAATAAACTCCTCAACCGACACTAAGTGACGAGTCGGCGGGACGGGCTAAAAGGCGTCACAAACGACGCGGTTTTCCCGCCTTTTCGGGTCCGAGAATTGAATTTTTCACCAGTCCTCGGATTCGGAGTGGCCTCTTTCGAGAATGCTCACCTGGTAAATATTTAACAGTGACAAGTCGGCCGAATAAACACACCACTTTACTGTTAGAGTTCAATTTGTCGTGGACCCTTCCATACATGGAGTCGGATTTCCCGATTTTTCCGCATTGCAAATCGTGCTATTTAGCCGCGATATTTCATAGTGGATTGAGCGAGGCTTTAAAACAACATTTGCTCGTCGATCGCAAACACTCCGGCTCCGAAAATACGTTTAACTTTCTCGCATGTTCCGCGCAACGTTTGATATTGCAGACTAAATATTGTCCGAGGGCTTTGCGTACGTGAATTATCGGCGTCTATAAATCGCGTTCTATTACTATTATCGGATTTTTCTCGGCGAAAGCGGGATTAAAACGGGGATTTATAACAGGAATATTACGTAGGTCAGTGCGATGTAGTGGGCGACGATATATGTTGAAGTTATTTGGTGCATTGTGATATGTGTGAATCGTCTTTATTTTACGGGGTCTTTTCTATAAATAATGAGATTTTTCTTGCTCAGTTTTGACGAATTGAAAAAAGTGTGGATTAGAATTAATAAAAAGAAAATTATAGAACATTATCTCAATTTTGGACTCAAATAGAATATATCGTATTCGAAAACGTAGCTTGTTCCTTCGAACCTCGTTTAAAAAATCAATTAAATTTTATAAGAAAGTTTGACAATCGTATGCATCGTTAAATCGGCTACATTGACGCTACATTAAAAGTTTATCAAAAAACGGATTATATGACGTATTAAATGATGTGATATTTGATTTGATATGAATAAAGAAGTCATAATACCCGAGGGTGACCATTGGTTCCGTTTTTTTACGGGACGGTCCAGTTTATAGATAGTTTATTTAATTGTCCCCATGATCAGCTTGTCTCTTTTTCAGAAAATAACACGTCGAGATTCATAAAGAAATAGTAATTTTTAAAGTACTTAACAAGAAAACCTCCCACGACATTTCTTTTTTTTTTAATTTTTTACCAGTTATAACGTCCGAAGTATAATCACAACAGTCGTAATACTTGAGAGTGACCATACGTCCCACTTTTAAACCGAACGATCTTGTTTATTAGGTAGTCTATTCAATTGTCCCCATGATCAGCTTGTCTCTTTTTTAGACAACTTGTCTGAAACTTGTCGTGAGACTTGTCTCTTTATATCTCATCAGTACACAAATTAATTTCCAAACGATACTGTTTTGCAATAGACACTATACAAATAACATATGACAACGAATCATAACAAAACACCCGACACTACAATCGCTAAATAGAAAAAGAAAATTATACACCCCACATTGAATCAGGAAGCACTTCCTACAAACGCTGGCCATGATTTCGGACAAGGAGGAAGTAGTGGAGGCAATTTGTCCCTGGCCACGTCCAGGATCAAGTGTGTCGCAGGCGATAACATTAAGCGGCGAAGCCTGATAAGGCCCCAATATGCAAAACTGCCCCCCGCCCCTGGGCCCCATGCCCCTTATCCCGACCCCCTAATCCGGTAATTTATGCGCAAAACTGGTTATCAGCACTTTTTTCGTTATTCGACTAAGGGGGGATAAACAAAACAGCGGTAAGACGGGCTAGGGTAGCGAATGCTAATTTTTTATTTTTTCCGTTTTTTTTTTTCGCGGAGATTTTTCGCCTCTGAAGGCGAAAGCGTAAAACTTGCATAATGGCGTGATGAAATAAAAAAGATGGTCGACCCTTGCTTGCTTTTCGAGAGTCTTGTGCTGCTTGGTGCTGGCGTTGCTTCTTATATTATTATTTTTTTTTTTTTGGCGTTCAACTTATTCAAAATATTTTTATCGAATATTCTCTTCGTGGGAGTTTTTCACTTGGGCTCGTTTGAAAGTATAATGTGTATTGTGCGCTTGAATGGCGAACGTTTACGATGTGTTTATTATTTGTTTGGTATAAATTGATAAAGCACCGACGAAAATATTAATGTTGATGATATTGCAAGTACGCCAAACTTTGGCAAATTGTTTGTGTATTTATGTTAAATAAAGACATTATTTTTGAAATGTGTCAATTGGAACAATTATAATTAATTTATATTGTCAATACATATACAGGGTATAACCAAGGTCTCTTTGAAGTCTTAAAGAGGTGATGGGTCATCTTATTCGGAGAATTTAAAACCAAATGTACTTTAATCCAAAGTGTGATAGTTTTCAAATTATTATTATTATTTCGATTTAAAAAAATTCAAAATCTCGCACTTGCGCACTAATAATACCCAAATCAAAGGTAACATGGTAGACGAATCTAATGTTTTTGTTTGTTTATTGTGAATTTAATCCATAAATATAAATAAAAACTTTTATATCAACAAAAAACTATTTAAAATACATGATTGGTTATAAAAACCTTTCTGAAGTAAAGGAAAACTAGATTTTTTGGTATTTCTTGTTTAAAAATAAAACGATGTCCAAATTATTCAAGTATATTTTTTTTAAATATCTCTGTTTAATGCTTTTTCGATTGATGTATCAAACATTCAGATATCTAATCGATTTTCAAAATTAGGGGTGTATGACTTTTTTGCAATCATTCCAAACTATATTAAAATAATTGAGACTAATTATCATATTATAATATCTGACTGATCTATTCACTTAGAATTCTCTTAATTCCACGAAATGAAAAACTCGAATAGATATTATAATATAATATATAATACAATGAATCGACGCCTTTCTTTATAGCCCAAGAGTGACTCTGTCATCAATCCGGTCAAGTCAAAAACGGCTTAAAAACATCATTTTTTCTCGGTCTTAATGTCTCATAAATCACTGCGAAAATGGCATGGGAGGTATGCACAGATACCCCGTCGGTTATCTGTTTCGGAGGCTTTCGCTAAAATCTAATAAAGTCAGCTTCAGTGGGTGGAGACGTTGTCTCGAAGAAACGCGCGTAATTTATACCGACGAAACTATTCCCGCCATGTCAGGGTTACCAATTTCACTTTTTCGAAAAACGAGAACGTATATCCGATTCATATGAAAAATTTTGCATTCGTCAATATTGAATATTTTTATACATTTTTATTTTGTATGATTAATAAAATTGGAATCCGATTTTTTTATTAATGTGTTTGATGAGAATTAATATGTTTTATTTTTTAATGAGCGTTTAATTCAATATTATCTTTTATACACGTGTTATAATTAATCTAAAAAAATACGATATGAACGAATATCAATCTAATGGATTCCACTCAAATGGATTTATTTGCAAAAATCCTTCATTAACCGATTCGAAACACTCACGCTCCCTTACCTTCCTAACAACCATCATTCACTTTGAATGTGTCTTAACTGATACTCAAAGGACTTATTACATTGCGTAATACATAAATCAAAATAAAGATCGAGACACAAGTGGAAACCTTAATCCATCGATCACGTAAGTTATTCTGAAATTAAAATAAATATACGCCGAATATAATAAAAATTGTCAAAAAAATCTGTCGCCGAAAACGACAGGCGCGTTCGAATGCGTAATTAAGTAATTTTCAAGCTGATTGATTAGGCAGGCGCATGACGACGACAGCTGAGACCCACCCACTGGAATTTCGTGTTAAAGTCTTCAAATTTTCGATATATACATTGGTTTTTGTATATTTTCGGAATTCTCGTCGGGAAGTCGGGGATTGGAGACGGGTTCGAAGTGTATGCAGATTGTGCTGTGTTTTGCGGTGTGTTCAAATTATCGACTGAATGATGTGTGTGTTTTGTTTTCGTTGAAAGTTATTGATGTGTGAAGTGTGACATGAGATAAATGAAAGTCAAATATAAACGCATTTTTTTGTAGTTGTTACAAATTTATTATTAAGTCTTATTTAAATCTCAACCGATAGCTTTGAATAGAGCGGGTAATGATAAGTAGATGTGTGAAATATAAAATATTCTATAAGAGAAGATTAATTTAATATAATTATAATATAGTGCTTTCTCTCACTTCATAATCATATACTATTACAGATTTCAAAGTACTTAAGTTTATCTTTCATATTATACAATTTAGAATATTTCATAAAGTAATTGTTAAAAATAACTTAAAATTTAAGATTTTATATTGTTACATTAAAAATATATATGTATGTATATAGGTGCCAGTGAATATAATAAATTTCTACAAACTATGTTAAAGTAAAAGTTTCAATATAAAGTTTGTATTATTATATAAACAATGGGTTAAAAATAATCCTTGATTACTAGTTTTTATTCAATATTTTTTTTATAATTATTCAAAAAGTTTTTCCCTAGACAATAAGAAAATCAAATCGATGGAACCGTAACTAAATAGGTAAATATCGTATATAAAAAAATACAAAAACTCACACTTGATACATTAACTTATTTTACTATATTATTTTTTTTTATATTTATTGTTAAACTCATGGTCCTTCTTATAATAGTTATTATATTATATATTCATAAATAATGTTGTTTCACATATTCAATTCACAATTGTTAAACTATTATTTTAATATCCAGATATTTTTTAAAATATGAACTTATGACCCACAATCGTATTAACTGTAAATTATAAATAATTATATTACAAGAACTTTAATTTGATAAGAATATAATAAAAAAACAAGATACTGTTGAAAATTTCATAAAATAATTGCCTTACTATTGAAGAAGAGACATTTTAAATGTTTTTATTTATTGATTTCATGCAGTAATAATCTTGAAATTAATTATTATTCCGTTGGTTATGTGCAGACTATCCAAATGTTGTTTATAAATTTCAGTTGCTACGCATTACCATTAACATTATATTTCCCATTCACACTACACTACGTTTACGTAAAATTAATTTTGTATTAAGTATCCATTATTCGATCGAAAACTGAAGTTTCTTGAGCATATGATATTGATTGATGTTTATTACAGCCATAAAATGTACTTCTCAATGTACAAATAAAGCAATTTTGAAAAATTTGTGCACTGAAGAGATGCATTTGATAACTGCTTTAAACATCTCGATCAAAGTGATCTTATCGAAGATGCGACCTCAATCTACAAGTGACCCCAATCCAATATACTATCAATGAGAAACAAATTTCAAATTAATCGAAAATATCAAAATATCATTTAGAAAAACATGAAAACCAATATTAAAATTTATACAAATATACTTACAGATTGCTACGACGTTTCAAGCACAATGGCACTCTGTATGATTGAGGGCTTTGACGACAGCATATTTAAACCTTTTCTCCCCAATCTCCTGGATCCTCAGGCCCAAATTGATTTCTTCTGTTTCCAGAGGCGAACACTTGGTGATGCCAAATCTACAACAACCAGCATCTTCACACCTATGCAACACCACTGTCTGTGGAGAGTACAAATACATCTGGTATTCGGATGTCATTTCAGAAACTTGCACTACTCTGGGTTGAGGAATTTTACACCGGAAGGTTAGGGAACGCTGATGATTTTCCGTCCATTGTAGTGGTATGACATTTGGGCGGTTTGTTTCTGAAAATCCAGAAGATATTATTAAAAACAGCGTGAACAGTAGGGTCGTCTTCAACATTGCTAGATGGTATTGCAATGTCCTACTGCTGAAGATTTGTTCGTAAATGCGTGTATTTATTTGAAATGATTACGTTGCCTTTATTGCACACAGCATGGTTGTAGGTGAAACTGATTCGGAATGAAAACGATTGTTTTTTCGAAAAAATTTAGTTTAAGGAATAATCAATCGTTAAGACTTTGAAATGGTCCATTTTATAATCTTTTAATACTATTTTGAGTTAGAAATAATGTATTGTTTGTATGAAATATATAATAACTAAAATTTAACCATATAAAATGAAATTTTATTTTTTATTAAAATACACCAATGTGGTAATTAGATAACCTTTCGGGTGATACGTTTGAGATTGCTATTTTTGTATTAATCAGTTGTTTTTCTTATTGTGTTTTATTTGAAAAAAATATATATTTCCGATATTTTTTTCAATAATATCTCAAAAACAGATAAACAATCGATAGTATGCAAATTATTTTTGTTTGAAATCAGTTGTTTTATGCGTATTGTGAATATTAAACTAATCGTGAATACGGTTTAATTTGAACGTATTAAATAATAATCAATAAGAAAATTCAAAGAATCCAGTGAGTAATAGAATCAATTACAAAATTTGCATTAATAATTTTCAAAGCATTAAATACGAAAAGAAATTAACAAAAATTTGTAGCGTATTCGAACCCCGCCAGTTTCCTCGAACGAAAAATATTCAAATGTTCTCACTGCGGAGGCGGGAAACGAAATTTGAATATTGGAAATGTGTTTAGCAATTTTAATAGACTGCCATTTTCACCGTATCAAAAATTAAAATAATGGACTGTGTGTCACTCACTTTTCGTCCGTCGCGCTTCTTTGTGAGTTTTTCATTTTTCTCGCTTAAATTATATATTGTACGTTTTTTTTCTATCATTTTATTTCGGACAGTCCTCGTTGAAGATGGCGCACTGCATAAATTTTAAATTCAATTCGGGACCTTCGATATAATTGAATATTCGACTTCGGTTTGGTTTCAGGGTGTGGGTGAATGGAAACCGAATAAAAGGCGCGAAAAAAATTTTAAGAAAAAAATCGAAATCAATTTCGGCCATTCTTAGGTCGCTTTATTTTCATAAATCTCGTAATCTTAATTTGGACAAATTGTGCCATGGATGGGAAATTTTCGTAGTTTTTTTTCGTGCGAAACAAATTATATGATTTCTAGTTGAATTTTTACGTAGCAATATAATTTAATATTTTGAAACGCTCTATTTAAAATATATATAAAATAATTTAAATTTATCTTTTCTTAAATTATGTATGCCATTGGTAATTTGGAATTTACGATAAGAATATGAAAAAAAATTTCAAATGACATGACATTAAACTTTAGAATTAACATAAAATGAAAATTTATTTAAATGTCAAAAAAAGAATCACAGCTTTTTACTTTTAAGTTTGCATCTCTTTTTTCATTATTATATTACATTTCACTGAAGGTCGGATAGAAATCAATTGGCTGTGTTTTGAAGAGGGTCAAAATTTTCATGACATGGACATTTGTTTTATCAAATGGCAAATTTCCGTTTTTCACATATACAATGTTTATATTCTCACAAATCGTGAAGATCAAACAAACTTATTTTCGAATATTCTTCATACTTTTCCGCGTACATACGATATGTCCGCCATTTTTGATAGACAAAGGAAAAACGACAATATTTTCGGACGTGATTGAAATACAAGTATTCGATATTTTTAAAAAGAATTCATAATATCCCTAAATTATTTGATTATTGTAATTTGCATAATTAGCATTGATCAATATTCATGTGTGTCGTATCGGGTCTTATGCATTTTCCGCACTGTTACACTCGTGATTTTTCCTATGGCGGGCGATATGTCGCTTTTCACGATATAATATCTTTTGAATAATAAAAAGTAGCCGAAAAATACAAAATCAAACGGAGCAACAAACAGCTATATGAAAACCTCTAAAAATGGAGAAAAAAAAAGAACAGAAAATGCAAATGCGGTGTTTCGCTTCCGTTCTTTATATACATTATTCATTTGTATATTTGCTGGTCGCGGCTACATTATAACGCTATTAGAGTGACTTTATTAAAATCATATTTATATTAACTAGCCGACCGTTTACAATAACGTTTATTGTGATGTGATTCCACTTTTTTCAGAATTAAAAAAAAAATTCAGGTTTTTCCTGTTTTTTTTTGAAAATGATGAATTCTCCAATTTTTTACAAATTTTATATCACTTTTAGATATTTAATATGACTATACCGAAATATAGTATAATATATGTAAATCACTTATTAGACGTGATTATTTATTTCATCAAATATTTGTTCAGCATGGTGTTGTCGGGAAATCTGTTATGATGTAATATTTTATGGTATTACTGTATCTTTAACAAATAATCATTTTTTCAGTAAAGTTTAAATTCCTAATTTTTATTTACAAGGCTCAATTAAATTTAAAAAATTATTAAAAAGTATTGACGAAACAAAACTATATAGGATCTGAAACAATTATGGCAAATATATACATATTTATTTTCGCCATGGCATGAAGATACAAAAATAAATAGAGATTTTTGAAATAAAATAACACATATAGAAAATTTTTCAACTGTGAATTTAGTTTATGCAAACATCGGTTAAAATGTGCAAAGCGCTTTCAATAAAATATTCTATTAAAATGTATATAATTCAATCGACAATTACTATTTTTAAGATAAGCTAAACATATGAGCCATTATAAATATATGAAAGTGGCGTTGCCTCATTATCGATTTTTCAAATGCTTAAAAAAGTCACTACAAACCATTGACTTTTTTTCTTCAAAATTTTTACCACCACTTATATGTGTATATCATACACCACTTGCATGTAGTATACAACAGGCTTGTCCAAAGGGCCACCTCGGGGCCAAAGTGGCCCCCAGTGCTCGCGCGAGTGGCCCCCACTTTACCCACAAAAACAAACATAACAAACGGCATTTATTCCGAAATGTAATAATAATGGAAATAAATAACTTTACCAATATTTTAATACTTATTACGTTTTGAATTTACAATAATTGAAATTTGAAATTTGTAAGTGGCCCCCCGCACACCGAAATTTTGGACCAGTTTGATATACAACTCATATTATATATTTAATTGAAAAAAATAAAAAAAAACTAAAATCGCAATTCCAATATAAACATCGAAATCTTCAATACGCAAAAAAATCGAAATTTGCACAAACTATTAAAATTTTGAAATTTGAAATTTGTAAGTGGCCCCCGTACACCGAAATTTTGGACCAGTCTGGTATACAACTCATATTATATATTTAATTGAAAAAAAAAAAAAACTAGAACCACAATTCCAATATAAACATCGAAATCTTCAATACACAAAAAACCGAAATTCGCACAAACCATTAAAACTTCCAACATTTCCAAAACTTCTCCACCCCACCCACCACCCACCCAATAACACCCGATAATCCCCCACAGTCCAACTGTTAAGATCGCGGATTCCACACACCAAACATCACACTAATAACACATAAATCATCGGCTCCGCTTTAAAGTCGCCAAAGATTTAACTCGAGCAAATTAAAACGGGGCGAACCGCGCGTAAATCACGTCCACCCCGATACGTATGTGCACGTGTAATTTAGAGACCTCGAGCGGTCCACGTGTACCCCAAAGTTTATAATCCGCCTCCCAGTTACGTGTTATAGTGGAAAACTATAACGGTGTGATGTAAAATACATCGGCGAGGGGAACGCTGATAATTCGATGATGGATTTCGCGATTTGATTTGTGGCGGGAAGGTTGGTGTTGGATTGTTTGTCGGGTGTGCTCGATTCGTATGTGTCAGGTTAATCGCTTTTGAAATTCCATGTGAAATGTTGTATTTTTTTCGAGTGATTGATTGGAAATAAAACGTGTGTTTGGAATTGTTTCGTTGTTTTAAATTTGGTTGAAATTGATATACATCCGATTTTCTTTTTAGACGGGGGATGCGTTCTAGAGACTATCGTGTAAAAGGTTTTTTTTGTATACCATATAAAATTGGATATGGGTTCCATCAGTATATTTGGATAGATCTTCCATCCAAATTTACTTTATAAAAAATATGTAATGAGAAAAAAATTCGTCATGTAAAATCATCAAAAAATATCGATTTTTTTTTAATTTAATAACTATAATTACATACATATGATTATTATATAACAGTATACTAGCCTGTGCCGAATCTTAACACTGGGGCATAATAATACATTTATTTTTATTTTTATACCGTGCTAAAGTGAAAAAACCGCGTAAAAAAATTATTGGTTCTTCTTCTTTGAACTGTGTTATTTTGGAACCGTGTTAAAAGAGTTTCGGGAGTATTATTTATAGTATTAATTATTGATTTTGGTGATCGATCAAACGTGAATCATTTTGTTTCATTTAGATTACATTCTTATAGTTTATTCAATACAAACAGTATATATGCATTAATTTAATCCTAACATTTAATATTTCGGAGTATTTACGAAAAAAAAATTATATATAATATATTAAAACAAAAAACCACTTTATTTTACAAAAAAAATCAAATGAGCGACGATGAATTCAAAAGTCAAACCATTATGAATAATCAAAAATAGCAAGATACTAACCAAGTCTCCCTGTATTTAAATTCAGCACAGTTTATGCGGCATCTGCTTGTATAACGAACGATGATCTCGTAATCAAAGTGTCGTCCGTTCTGAAAGGTTGGCAAACGGTGTCGCATATTTACGACACTTGTTTAAAGGCAGCATAATATATTTAATAAAATCTAAATATTAGTCCAGGAACCACCTGGTCTTAGCTCCCGTGGTCTATCATGGACAGGGGATTTCAGGATAAATTAATTCATTGCCGTGGATCCTCAGACGATGCGTACATTTTAATTATTTAGGCAGTATTCAAGGCATACCAAATATAAACATCCTCCACGTACACCCGATTCTCTTTTTACACGGGGATATGTTCCAGAGACTAACGTGTAAATTAAAAACCGTGTAAAAAAACGTATGCTGACCATACAAAAATTGGAGATAGGTTCCATCACTATATTTGGATAGAACTTCCATCCAAATGTACTTTATAAAAAATGTGCAATGTGAAAAATTTCCGCCGTGTAAAGTCATCAAAAAACATCAAATTTTTTTATTTAATAACTATAATTACATACTGGCTATGCTATTATATACTGGCCTGCATCGAATCTTACCATTGTGGCATAATAATACATATTTTTATACCGCGTTAAAGTGAAAAATCCGTTTAAAAAAAGTAATTGGTTCATCTTTCTTGAACCGTGTTATTACGGAACCGTGTAAAAGAGGATTAGGTGTATTAAATTTCGCGATTCGACGCCAGGCGCGCGAAATTTGAAATGCTTAATGCGAATTCACCATCCGTTTTTCGCAATAGTATAATATTTTCGTTTCGGCGTCGGCGATTTATGAAGCGCAAAACCCGAGAGTTTTTCCTGCGGAAAGTTTTTCTATTTTCCTGTATGACAAACGACGAACTCGTTAATGCTCGCTCGAACGTTGTCTCGCACGCCGTTTTATTTATTTGTTTATTTATTCGTTGTGTTTCGTATTAAGGTTGGTTGGTTGTCGGCATTTTCGTTTGGTCCTTGTGGTATTGAAAAAATAATTGTTTTGACATTTGATGTAGTTCGGTTTTGCGGCAATCGATTTTTGAATATGTTTCGTTGAATAAGAATATATGATTCAATATCGTTGATTCGGAATTATTGTGTGATTCAATTTATTTTCAAAAAAATAGGAACATTACTTTTAAAAAAGCTAAATAGAAAATGATAGATTTTATCGAAATTATAACATAATGAGCGTGAAACATAAGAAAAATAAAACAACAATTGTAATAATAATAACGAGAAAAATAAATTTGGACAATGTAATAAATTTATGAAACCAAATTTTAATAATTATTATATAATCCTTCAATTTTTCCGAGTATTTAATTTCACACGGTCCTTTAGATCTTTCAGAGAGCCAAAAGGAAATCGCATAGGTATACTTCATTCCTTTTAATTACTTTCACGCATTACGTACTAGGCAACGATCAAAGTTTATTCGTAAAAAGGTATGCTTTTGAAGAAATTATATATTTTCAGGCCACCCATTTTATAATATATACACGCAGCTTTAATATAATATATTTCAACCTCAAGATTTTATGCCAAATATAATATATTATTTTTATTATATAAATTATATCATATTATTATTATTATTATAAAAAATTTATAAATAACATACATGGAATGATTAAATGTGATCTTCGCTGCGTTGTTTTCATTGTTAATGTTACAGTGGACTTTTGCATCAATTTTTATTAAAATTTGATGAAATTCCTATTCATATTTTTCATTAAGTTCAAATTCATAGTTTATGATTCGACGATTAATAAATTACTTACAATATCTTTAACACACCATAGAATTTAGCATCACAGAAGACCTTACACTGCAGAATCTTTTCAACTTTCTCGATACTGTAAGGCCTACAGTACTAAAAAAGCTAATTATGGTCCTCAATTACTATTTTAAAAACTCAAATCGAATCCAAATATAATACATCGAAAATCATCCACCAGCGTAATAACAAATGCCAAATGTGAAAAATAACACAAGTCGTTGTCTATGAAATGTATTATGGTGATGCACGAGCTGGTTAGGTATTGTCGTTCGCAGACGGCGACTGTGGCTCTCAAACTGCGGCTGCAACCATAATCGAAATTTACGACCCCATGGCTGCGACAAAGCTGCAACGAATCGTCTGCGCACTCCTTGCAAAACCTCGGGAAAACAGAGGAAAATTATAAAAATGCAATATCGCTCCGTTGGTGCGCTCGATTTACAACATGGGATTTAGGAAATTCCGTGACTCGGGTAGGAAAGTGTAAGTTTTCTGTCGTTTGAGTTTGCGAGTCAATGGAAAGTGTAATTTGATGTTTTCAATTTTCGAGTATTTCACATAAAGGATATGATGAAAAATAGGATTATTTTGTAAGAAAGCTTATGAATCTCTTAAGCGTTGTATATTACTTACTTAATTACTTAATGCATCGATTTCGTATGATTTTTTGTATTGTTTTTTCACTGTGTATTGTATAATAGGGTATTAACACCTTTGTTTCAATCCGATTAAAAAACGCATCCTTTGGACTAAAATGATTCGACGTATCTGATTACAGTTAATCCATTGAAATCGATATTTTTATGTAACACAAAATACCGTTGTATGTAAAAGTGATACTTTGAGTAAAGTTTCAAAATATCATGTTCAAATTGAAAGCTTTTATATTTCTCTTAAAATGCACATAATAAATCTGCACCTTTTACATTTCAATGTGAAATTCAACTTTCTTCAGAATCAAAATACTATCAGCAAAGAAATTTAATAAGATGTTATAAGAATTGTTTAATGTTTTTATATTCACATGTCGTGTGAATGGACTGTATGCGTGTTTTTGTTTCTATGCATACGTGTGTGGGATAATTTTTCTTTTTTGTTTTTTTTTTATTCACCATGATGATTTCGGGATCAAGTTTTCCCATCGTGGTATATTTATATTGGCTTTCATACTCTTTTGTTCGTATAAATTAATATTGTATTATTCAATTTGTTATTATTTTTACCATTATTATACAAAACATTTTATTTGTCTTAACCACCATGGCGATTTGAAGAAACCTGTTATGCCACGGTGGCATATTTATATTTGTATTTATATAATATTTGTATACCTGTTTGTTTTTGTATTATTATTATTATTTTATTATTATTATTATTATTATTATTATTATTATTATTATTATTAGTATTATTAGTATTATTATTATTATTATTATTATTATTATTATATAAAAGCCCGCAAATAAATTATTTTTACAAAAAAAATTTTCATTTTAACAATAGGATATTTCACAGAGGCCCATTTAATTTCTATTCGTCCAAAAATCAAAAATGCCCAGTAAACACCGATATAAATAAATATTCGATAAATAAAAAAATAAAGAACATATTCGTAGCCGCGTTCTGAATCGAGCACATGCCCATTTTCATTCGAATACACAAAAAAAATGTTGAAGCAACGTAGCCGGCGGGGGTCTCAAGATCAAAGGCTCGAATATCATCAGAATGCAGACGAGCGGTTAGAGAACCTCAGGGAAGGAGGACAGGGACGGGTCAAGGAAGCGTTGTTGGCTTTCAATCCTCTTCAGAATATGCTTCATAGTCTCATCTTCAGTGGCCCATTGAGAGGCCCCTTGGTCAGCGGCAATATCTGCTCTCAAAGGCGGCCAAAGCGCGAAGAATGTCTTTCGCGATAGGCATCATGCATGAAGGAACTAGGTGTTTTTCAGCGGAAAAACCCCGAATACGGAACGTGTACGTCTTTCGGTTTTGTGTTTATTTTTTCTGCTGTTAGTACTGTTTTTCTCTTGGCTTTTGCACGTAACGGGGCGGAAGCTTACCGTCTACGGCGACACGCTAATGTATTACAAAAATTGTAAGAACAAACGTCGTAGACAAAAGAAACTCGAGCCAAATGCGCTAATGGATTTTGTCATACGGGAAAAACAAACGCAAATTGTGTAAAACGGTGAATAAATGGCAATTCTTTCCTTGTGTGCAATTTGGAAAATTACGTTCTGGAAAGATTCATGTTTCATAAAAGGGTTCGTTCGATATAATGTTTTATCGAAAATGTAATTTTCTATTGAACGGCAAAAATGTGGTACCGATGGGAAATATGTGCAAGTCTTCTTTCAGAAAATTGATGGTGTTTATTACAATTTCGAAATACATAGTGAAAAGTGATGTTCAGTACAAGCAATTGTATTGATATCGCTCATGAGTGCCAAGTGTTTTTGATCGACGTATGATTAATTGAATGCAATACGTGTTCGATTATATCATCAGAAAGTTATAATACATAATCGTTCATAATTTGACTGTCAATTTGATAAAAAA
This sequence comes from Hydropsyche tenuis, assembly GCA_009617725.1. Classification (NCBI taxonomy): domain Eukaryota; kingdom Metazoa; phylum Arthropoda; class Insecta; order Trichoptera; family Hydropsychidae; genus Hydropsyche; species Hydropsyche tenuis. The sequence continues at coordinate 1,916,394 of VTON01000042.1, read as the reverse complement.
AAATATTGCCAATGATTCAAAAATTTTCGATATCGTTTACTTCATTTCGTTTGAGAATGAAATATCACGTCTGATAAAATATTTTATCGATGAAGTGAAAAATTCCAGCTCGAAATTAATTGTATGAAAAGTCTTTTTAAAGGAAAAAAGACGATATCGTTTATTGGATAGGGTGTTATATAGAATTTTTTTTAGACGATTTGCATTTTTCTTAATGTTATGCAAAATTAATATTTCATTGTATCGTATTCTTATCGGATTGAACTTTTCTCTCTCATGATTCATATCTGCCTCCCTTTTTCATCCGAGTTCTTATACCAAATATAATATTTATGAATGCAAATTTTTTCTTTCATCTTTCATTCTAATAATTTCTTACTGTTTCGACGGTGATTTTAATTATCGCTATTGTGATGATTCAAGGAAAAATAAAACATCCTGCGCATAATTTTCTCATTGAAAATAAAACAAATTTAATCTTCACTCTTCAATTATCGAAAACTTAACACAAAAAACTTTCATTTTTTTTAAATGTCAAATTTATCAAAAAAATAAAAGGTCAGGAATGCAAGATAATTTAATTTTCATTTTTTTGTTATTCATATAAAAATAAGCGATTTTTAAATAATTTTGAACGTTTTGATCAAGTACATTCACTTATAAAAAATTCCAACCTGAAAATTATTTACTTTGAAAATCTACTGAACTAATTTACACCTCGAGAATTTTTTATTTCTTTTCATAATCTCAATCGTCCGAAAATTTCTCCCCAGTAAATAATATCTCATTTCATTGAATAATCGATCGAGTACCTACTTTCAAATACTGGCATTAGAAATATTTCGAAAACGATAACCCGTAGAAATTCCGCAGTCCTTACCGTAGTGGCCATTGCGGCCCTTCTGAAGTTCTACAACAAACCGGCCACAAAGGCCTTCGGTCTAATAATGGAATAGCAATAATATTCTCATATTCAATTATTAGAAGACAAGTATGCTATCTATAGTGGATCTATGATCTTCAAAAATTCCGATCGAGAATTCAAACTCGACTATTACGAATTCTTTGACTTTGCATCTAATAAATTAAGCGACTATTTCTTAGAATGTCGATATGTATTCATTACTTTAAATATTTTAATAAACCGATGAATTATTGAAATCTATATAATACACTTTGGTTTCTATAACGTGGTTTTATGGTTCCACGAAAACATTGTGTAATACAAATTTATGTTATACGAGGTTTGAAGTTCATACACAAATGGAGTTTTCCAAAAAAATTTCGAAGTTTAATAATTTAATACAAAAACAACATATATTTACGTATTTAGATGAAATGCATTATGGGTGCTTAAATTAATTTTTTTGGTGTGTTTCTCGAGTAATTTATGCATTATAAGTCCGCAAATTAGGTTTCTTAACAAATTTCGCGAGTAGTTTTTACGAGTGCATGTTATAGGGAGGTTATCTTTAACGGTTTTTACAAATAATTTTCCTTTAGATCGTCTAAATTTGCACATGCTATCAATTTTGACGGCAAAAGGTACTACTGGATAACATAGTACATGTACACTCGAAACTTGTTAAGATATGGTTAAAAATTGATAAATATAACAGCCAAACTACATGCGAAATTCGTTAAAAAAATAATTTACGCACTTATAATGCATAAGCTATGTATAAAATTCCCTGAGAATCTCAATTTAAGCACTTATAATGCATTTTTATTGATCTAAAATGTAAATTTGTCAATAAATAATTTATGTATCTTAAGTAAAGCATTACCTAATTCATTTTTAATTGTTTTCTTTTTCTAAAACCATGTTATATAAAACGTGTTCTACAAAAATAAGTCACAACTCATTAACCGTACTATGTAAGGCCCAATCGTACATGCAAGTCTGAAACAACAACCGACTCCAATTACATCAAAATTCCAACGCGCGAATATTCAAATATTCAGATCGCTCCGAAACGGACAATACGACCATTATGCACATACGAGTATACACACACACACACTCCATGGCATCCAACAAAATTTAATGATAGATATTACAATTGCGCAAAGTGCAGCGGTCCGTCGACGACGTGCACTTTGCACTTTCGCACACCCACACAGAGAGAGGTTCCCTGCGTTTTTTCCTTTTCCCCGCTCCACTTTAGCTTTTTATTTTTCGGCTTTGGCCGTTTCCTTTTTCCCCTCTATGGCCCCCTTCGCCGGGAACCAATTGCTGTAATTGTAGGTGTAAATGCACCCGGTGCTTATTAGAGACTATTCAGTGGCGGGTGAGGGAATCGACAGTACGGCGACGTTGCATAGTGGAATAATTAAGAATCGGTCGCTTTCCGAATGGAACGATTTCGATGATTAATCTATTGGAAAAGACGGCAATGAAATATTCAAATGGGCTTTGCTCGGGAAACGTTTGCGAGTTTCGATTTTGCGCGATTGAATTTGTTCTATTCATGTTAAGCTGTCTGGATGGAGTTGATGTAAATTATTATGTATTATATGTATATATAACGATCGTATTGATTTTCTTATATTATAATTGTGTTATTTTTTTATAATATTCTTACTTTCTTTGGGATTTTTCTTCGACGATCGTATCTGTGGAATAAGTAAAAAATATATTTCATCGATAAAAGACAGTTTTAGAAATCTCAGATCAGTTGGTTTGCTTATCTTCAAATTGAATCATTAAAATAGTTTTGAAATAAAATGAGTCCGAAAAATATATTTTATTATCGTAATATTTAATTTAATATATTCACTGTCGACTAATATAAGTATAATATAATATTTTAAGTATAATACATAACATTATCGTTCTAAAAGATTTCTTCAGATTCACAATATTACGTGTTATATTCACGGGAACAATCCGCAATGACTGTATGAAAGAGATGTATGCCCTCTAAAGTCAGCCTTTCATTCCTTTTTTCAGTCTGAAGCTTGCTGAAAGGGGTAAGCAGATTTCCTTGAATCTAAATAGCACAACACAATTTCTTTGAAGTGCGAAAATGTTTCGTATTTAATTTTTAATATTAAAACCTTTCACAGAATCGTTTTGACGGTGCAAAATGAAAAGATTGGTATGTTAACAGTTTTATACATATTAATGCTTATATACTCGTAATTGCTTAATAGGTATTACGGATTTAAATGTTTTCGAAATTAAATAATTCAACGTTGTTTGTAGTTATTGTTCAAAGTATGTAGCATGATAATTTTTTTCCACGAAACTCAATATTTTTTGTGTACAATGGAAGAAAAATATTTAATTTTTTTTGTATTTAACATTAAAAAAAATCACAAATTTTATAATTTATAAAAGTATAAAAACTAGTATTTTATAGATTGAAGTAAAATTTTATATGAACAGTAAAATTTCACAAAAGCATAATAAGTTATATTCAAATACAAATAATAAACTAATTTTATAGCATCCCTTTCGTTCGTTTTATTTTCAAAACAGCACGGAGCTTATGCAAATAATTGCATAATTTTCACATAGAAAAGTGCATCGTCGCTATTAAATTACAATTTTAATGTAAGTACATTTTTTAACAACAATTATTCGCACATACGTTAAGCATCATTCAGAGGATACTGCGACTCGGTCGTCCCGTATACTCGAGCGAAAAAGTAATTTTCAAAAGTTAATGTAGAGAGTAAAAAGGAATTTCATCGTACAAAAAAAGGAGAAGGAACACAATGGAAAAGGATAGGAAACATATTATTTCCGACATTGATAACCCTGCGGACCACAAACCCGAATAAAGTCGCACCTGAACTCAATCGTGGCACTCAAACGAATATACTCGGGAAATTTTCGGGTCGATTCGTTTTCGTGCTAAATTGTTTCCGATCTGCCACGTACGTGAATATTACCGTATATTAAATATGAATATGCCTCGAATTCGCTAGGGGTGCACCGAAACAGAATACGGTAACTGAAAAATAACGTTTATATTTTCGATCGACTGAAATTTTATTTAGAAATTCTGTATGAGTTTGGAGAAATTGCTGTTTTTATCGCATTCATTATTTCATTAAAGTTAATAAAATATGCACATGTATTATTGGAAATTATAATATTTTTATGACGAGATGAAATAACTAGTTGACGAATTGATTTTTGCTTTTAGTTTAAGCTTATTATCGAAATTGTATTGAATATATCAATCTTTGAAATTAATCAATAATTTACTTTCAACGTTTTAAAATTATGTTAATAAAGTTTCGGGTATATTTATATTCGAAACTTTTAATAACATTAAGAACTCTTTATTGTATTGCCGTGTAAATTATATTATTATTCAGTCTATTTAACAGGGCTTTGGAGCGACCACTTTTTTGAGTTGCTCTGCTTCGGTATCAAAATATTTGCTCCAACTCCGCTCCATGCTCCGATTAAATTTAATATAAAATATAAAAGTACACAAATAATATAACTATATCACAATGAAGCGGGAAAGAATAATTTTAACGCAATCGAAAGTTTTATTTTATTTTTTCTTTAAATTTTCTTAAAATTTGATCATTTTGAGCCGACAGAATCATGTCCATTATATATTATTTCATCGATTATTAAGAATCGGCGTCCGCAAAACATCAACGCTTAAAATAATAATAATAAAATACCTTAAAAACAAGCTACTACTATCTTCTACTATCGAAAAAACTGAAAATTCAACAAAAGCATCACTTTGAAAGCTTAATTATTTATAATTTTCTTATAATTTGATAATTTTAAATGCAATCATGTTCATTAAATTTCATCGATCATTTAGAACCAGCGTCTACAAAGCATCAAAACTTAAAATAGTATAATTAAAAAAAAATATCATAAAAAAACAGGCTACCATCTTCTACCATCGAACTAGCTCAAAATTCAGTGAATGCACCACTTTGTATGACCGGACGCACTACGGTCTGTGTTCTAGTATTACACACGTCCATTACTGGATAATTGCATCGAGATAAGCACACGAGATGTGGTCACGGTGCATTTGCGCGCAAATTTATATGCATTTCAGGTATCTTTCGAATCGGGGCACTGACGGATTCGTCCGAATTATACGTCCCTTCCGTGCGATTAGTCGGTTGAATTGTGTTGCTGACCGTTTTCGATGTTGTTTATGTCTGGTGGGTTGTGGGGATTTGTCTTGATAATTAACGAAGTTGGTATAGATGTTTTTATTTGAATAGGTTTTGTTCTTGGTGATCGTTTCATTATTTTTGCCGATTGGATAATTCGAATTTTTAATTGTGAGTTTTTTTTATGGAAATAAGTTTTCATCTTTATGGATGTTTTATTGTATCTGAAAGAAACTTATTTGTATTATAATTTTAATATTTTGAGCTATATATGTGAAAAAATAATTAATGTCTTCAAATAATAACTGTTAATTAATAAAATAAAGTATGCACTAATTATGAGCGTTCTTTGTTTGTTGTTTCAAATGAAGAATATACAAAAAAATATACATAAAAGAAGAAAAGTCGACGACAATTTGTTTTTATTAAAATAAAGTGTTACACTTTCTCTTATCACTTCATTATACATAATATTTTATTACAAATTATTAATCATAAGGTACAAAAAGACTTAACCATACAACGCTTTGAAATTAAAATTAAAGTACAGTCGAGTTAGTAATACATTGAACACTCACTTAAGCTATATAATAATAAAATTTATGATTATTTTCAAAAAATTTTTACGCAAAAGAATAGTAGGTCTTCTTTTCAAATATAATATAATAGAACATACATAGATGTGTTTATTTAGTCACACATATCATAAGTTAGAATGTGAAAATGTTAACATTAGCAATAAACATTTTTACATATTGATAAATTCGTATCGATATTCCATAAAATATTTAGTTTATATTATTTATGGTAGTTTGCGGATACAATTCTTTCAAATGTCAATTTTCATTCAATTAATCCATCACCTCTAACACATAATCTCTTTTAAATATAAATATAATATAAAACATTACAGAAAAATCATTTAAATATATCAACTTTTATATATTTTGAAACTTAAATTAAATATGATTTAATATAAAATAATTATTTTCTTTAAAAATACACACTTAAGCCCATCTATTATTTCAAATATAGACAGATAGCTAAAAACTTAGAATATTAATTTAAAAAAAAACATTGCATTGAAATCTTTGAGATTTTTCATATAAATTACGAATTATTTTCTAATTTTTGAAAATAATACACATGTTTTTGTGTGAATACTTATTAAATCAACATACAAACTAAAAAAGCGTTGAATTAAAGCATATTTAATTCGTAAAATTATCATAAAGCATAAAAAAGCTTTTAAGTTTAAAAAATTCAACCTATTAAAAAAAAATATTCAATCCGATTTCAACATTCACTTCGTCAACTTCAAATGATTTTATTTGGTCCCGAAAACTCGAATTTTTTCTTTATATTTAGTCTATGAAAGTTATCGACATGAAAATGATCAACTTTAATTACTTAAACATCAAATGATATTTCCGATTAGATCGTTAAAGCTAAAATTCAAAACTTATCACCAATACACATATGAGTCGTATATTAAAATATTTACATTGATTCGTTCAAATGAAACAAACAATTTTCCCCGAAATAAATCGTTGTGACCGAACCCTTACGAAATAATATTCAAACAATTTGGAACTCTTAAAATATGTATAATATTCAATATTTTTTTCCAATTTAGAATCTAGATAAATTTAATAAGTCTTTCAGTTTCGCGATTATTAGAAAATACTTTTTTTTTTAAATAGTAAATACACGAGACAGAATTGTCGATTATTCGCGCGGTCAGTACTGGAGCGCTTGAGCACTCCTCGATATAATATATGAATACGAATATGTTGACACATATGCATATACATATAAATTTACACATATATTCATAATTTAATACATTAAAATAAAATGTGTTAGTTTAAGTATTTTATAAAAGTGTATCCGCCACCAAAGGGCGGAAAGTGGTGAGCTAGATATCGCAAGCCAAACTTCTGGCTGTCGAATCTACAGTAGCAACTCCAGCACGTTCGCCACTAACTAAAGCGAAAGTTGTTTCAGCAGCTGGCATGCCATAATTAATGTCCTCATCATTATCCAGAAGAACTACAGTACGGCCGTTTTCAGCCTCAGGCTCGCACTTGTTCTCGTCTGAAAAAAACTCGACTATGCTCGGCTTTGACGTACACAATATGAACCAGATTCCTATCACTACAACAAAAGCTACGGGGGCTATCACTCTTCTACTGTCATCTCCTATACCCAAACGCTTAATCCTATCTCTGTTACATAACGGGACATCGTGCAAGGACAGGACTTTTAGGGGAAGTCCTTCCACGCTCTTGGGACTCTCGCATATCAACTCTCCCAGCGAGGTGTTGAAATGAGGCTTTTCTTTATATATGAGCATATCGCTTATGCGGCAGGAGTTGCAGTCCCACGGGTTGCTTTCGAAATAGATCTTGTAAACTTCTTCCATCCTTTGCAGAGACTTGTCATCTAAGCCTTTGAGTAGGTTTCTCGTCATGTTTAGCTCGTTTAAATGCGGCGTTAATGTTAATGCGTCGAATGGGAATGATGTGAACTTGTTGCCGGCCAGATTTAAACTACGCAAGTGTTTGTTGTTTGCAAATATGGTAGCTGGAAGCTCGGCTAAGTTCAAATTTGATAATCGCAAATCTGCTATATTTGGTAATGCCTGTAAAATGAAAGATATGTCATCTATTCCTATATAATTTCCACTAATATCCAACTCTTGTAAAGTTTCAGCCATCGGTTGTATGGATAATACATCAAGCTTGTCTAGTTTGTTAAACGATAAGTTTAAGCTCTTTAATTGTGTCAAATTTACAAAAGCAGCCGTAGTGACCATTGCTAAACGATTTCTGGCGAAAGTTAACTCTTTTAAATGAGTTTGATTGACAAAAGTCATCTCCAATATAACAGGAATTTGATTGCCGTCATATTTGAGCACTTGTAATTTACGTAAATCCCTAAACTCGTCGGACATTAAATACTTAAAATTATTTTCACCCAAATCCAAAAACTGCATCCCGGTCAAGAAATGATAAAGCTGCGTGTTAATCATTTTCAATTGGCATCTTCTGCATTTAAGCACTTTCAAACCTTGTATGTCTTTGAACACTTCAGGATTCAACTCTACCAGTGGATTATCACTGAGGTTTAATTCTGAAAGTTTACCGAGCATTCTAAAAAGTCGGGGTACCAGCATTGAAATCATATTATCTCTCAAAGATAAATATTCGAGTTCAGTTAGATATCGAAACGCCTCGCTGGGCATTTCTTCAATTCGATTGTGATCTAAATGCAACTTTCGTAGATTGACTAATCCTCGAAAATTGCTCTCAACTATACTTGAAAGGTTATTATATGTTAAATTCAATACTTTAAGGTTCTTCAGACCCCAAAGAGAATGTTGACCGATCGAAGGTATATTCGAGCGTACTATATGTATCTCCTCGAGTTTTGTGAACGGCTTCGGCTGAGTAAAAATAGGCCCGATAGTCAGGAAGTTCATCGAGTCATCATCAGGTGCTGATACAATGACGACCTGGGTTTTGAGGTCCATCTGGCCCACTGGTATGTAAGTCATGTTACCAAGGAGGCAAAATACACCGTTCCGACCCTGGACGTCCAGCCCACAGACGCACTCTTCAGGACAGTTGGCTAGGACGCTTCTCCACCACACCATCCACATCACCAGAACTTCCCACTGATTGGCCATTCTGTAAACAATGAAAAATATATTAGTATATTCGTTAAATTACTTGAAATACACTATGGTCTCGAATAATACGGTTTTATGATTCAAATGTCGTGTAATACAAATCCGTATTATACGAAGTTTGAAGTTTACACAAAATTAGGGTTTTCGTTAATATTCTTTGTTGTTTTTTTTTAATAAACAATCCAAAAAATATACTTTTATGTATTTACAATTTTTTTTAATAGTATGTAATAGATAATTTATTCGTCATCACTATCACTTACGATTCTATATATTCTACTATTTTTCATATGATTAATACATATGTATAATACATATATTTGTGATAGTGCTATCCATAGACGTACAAATCAAACATATTAATTAATCCTTTACTAGATATACAAATTATTTATTCAAAGAATTTGTAAGGAGGTTATGTTTGACAGTTCTTACAAATCATCTTTGTTCAAAAAAATAAATACTTTACGCACTTATAATACATGAATTACGCGTGAAATGCGTTAAAAATCTCAATTTAAGCACTTATAATGTATTTTTATTCATGTTAAAATGCAAATTTGTCAATAAATAATTTATACACATAAATAAAGGATTATCTAATTAATTTTCATTATTTTTTTTTTCTAAAATCGTGTTTTATATTGTATTATAAAACGTGTTGTACGAAAATAGGTCACAATTGATCAACCTTGTTATATCAAAATAAACCGTGTTATATGAGGCCCAAGTATGATTGTTTTTATTCAAGTTATAAACATAAAATTGGTATTTTTTATTCAAATAATAGCAAGGTCATCATTGAAAGATATATAAAGATTCATTAATTTTAAAAAGTTAATCAACTTGACTTTAATTTATGACCTCTCACTCGAATTATTCTACGTATAATATAAATTCAAAAAATGTTCAGATTATTTCCAAGATATGAGACATTCATTAGCATCGAAATATTTTCAGAAACTATTCCACAAATAAAAACAAACAGTTCTACAAGGACTCGAGCGAAAGAGGAAACGCCCAAGCGCTAAATAAAAAAGAAAACCAAAGCCGTAAAGGAGGCTGGCATCATTTTTTAACCCTCAGGTCCGGATTTGGGCTGGGCCTTTTTGCAGAGTTTCATGGTAGTCACGACGACGCCAACTTTCATAATTCATAACCTCGGCGGCCGTAATACGTCGGGAAAATATGAAAAGTTTTCGCGCGCGATTGTCTGCGAATGTATACAGTGTGAGTGCGAGAGGCTTTTAATTAAACCGCGAATTAAACGCGATATATTATTGCCGAGATATTATCTTATGTTATATATTACGTAATAATATCGCCGAACTCGGTTCTTTTTTCGCTTTTGATTTTTTATCGTCCGTTTCGAAAAGTTTTTATGGCTCGGGTTCGCGTGGAACTTTGAGAGGTTCGCGCGATGAAAGGGAGAATGAATGACGAGCTAAATTTTATATGAATTCTTGAATTTCTACTTATAATTCAGTTTTATTATTTTGTTTTGTTGAAGATTTGATTCATAACATTGTAATATAACTATTTCATAAAAAAAGTTACCAATTTTTGTTTGTCGAACGCATCGGCCGTTGTTTATCAAAGTTTAACGATGTGTGCTCTCGACAATCGAACAATTGACTTGATTTATAACGGATTAATAAGATATGGTTTCAATGTAAATATACATGGCTTATACAGTAATTGAAATTCGTGGATATCCTAAAAATAATATATTATATGTAAACTTTCACATGTCGAAATTCAAAATTAATTAATTATATTGAATTAACTAATGAGAAAATTCGCTATATGTGAACTGCAAAATTCAAATATCAGCTAACGTGATTGCTTTGTTTGTTTGCGACCGGCTGTTAGGTGCATTCAAGTGACCTGAGGGGTCAATCCTGCTATCATCACTACCTGCCTCAAAGGACTCAAAATGAATCGAAGCCTTCACGAACGTTAGCCTGGCAACATTGACGTTTCACGCTTGAACATCGTAATGACATTCGATATACTATATGTATAGATAATATATGATAGTTGAATAATTTGTGAACTTTCTGATGTGTTTATATTTTTTTGTTGATGAAGAAATTTTATTATAATATTATACATTGAAGTAAAGATAGGATGTAGTGTTTAAGAAATTGTTTGAAAATATATATGGAATTGAGAAAGAAATATTTTGCAATATTGAATAGTATGTGTATGCAGAATTCGATTAACGCATTAGCGACCAGGTTCGATTTTTTTCAACTGAACAACCCGAAGTCGTTGGCGACAGACGGTTTTTTTTGCATATCGTTCGTGCAAGAGCTCACGGTGCAAAACTGAAAGAAAATGTGACACGTCAACCGAAAGTCATTATCGCGACGCCATTTCCTCGACGGTTTCCTCAAACAAGGGCTGCGTCGCCGTCAACTGGAAACACAAAAAGATAAAATGATGACTGCCTTTTATCAGATCGTTCGCAAATGAGATCTATTCCAGGCACAATTTCCTCAGTTCGGACGAAAAAATCCGGCAGAAAACGAACGTTTTTGTATAATTTTGTACATGGCTGGGAGCCTCATTATCCGTTTAATGCATTTCTCAACTATCGCAAAGGTCATTTTCATATTTATTTTTTCGAGATAAACTCTACAATAATGTTGAGCAATGTCACATTGAGTTTATTTTTCAAACAGATTACCACAATGTACAATATCATAACTGAATTGATAATATTATTTTCATGAACCCATTGCAATTAATTAAAACTGTCGATATGTTTACATTAAAAAAAAACCACACGATTACTATAATACTTTGTTTTATAATTAAGACCCGAAATCGAGAAATTACAATTATCATTTCGAAAACTCGGAACATTCCATTCGATTAGCAGAGAAGACGTCAAAACATCGCATTTGCTCATGAATAACATTTGCTTGTTTATCGCACGTTCCGTGAACTTAGTGATCCCGGATCCCGGGATTCGGGACGACCGACATGATTAATGGAAATAATCGGGACGGGACAGGTCGCAAAGCGTCGACGGGACAATTAACGACCAGAACGTCTCATAATTACAACCGAAGTTCGCTCGGAGGGCAATAACAGTCTCGTCTTTTCGTTCTTGAAATCTGGAAATGGCGCCGTCCAAAGGTTTGTTTTGATGGGATTGTCTGATTTTTATTTATTTGTCGTATTTGAATTAAAAATATATATCTGAAAGTGCATTTAACCCTTGCCGTTTATAATGATATGGTCGTTGTTTGCAATGTAGAAAATATTCAATAGGTCATTTTTGGTGTTATCACAATTGTTTCTTATTGTTAGTTTATTAATTTTTAGTATATGGTTGGTTTTTGGTTCGAGTCTTTTAGTATATGGAAAAAATACATTGTTCCAGATTCAAAATAAGATATCGAATAAACGTTATTTTTTCTACTTTCAGAATATATTACATATATAATAAAATTTCGAATAGATGTCGTTTTTTTTTTACTTTTGGGATTGGGTAAATTTTCTACCGATATCCGTATTTAAATGTGTACGAAATAACTTCATAATGTGTACGAAAAAACAAAATTAATTAAATATTTTACGAACCATTTTATTATACATAAAAAAATTGTTTGAATTCGAAAAAAAAATCCTAAAAATTACTACACATATAGATAAACCGAATAAAATATGTTATTTTCAATCAATCAAGATGATACGAACTCGATGAACTTTATCTTAACGATTTCTAAGATTTTTTTTCAATGTATTATTATACTACAATTGATTTTGTTACATTGCCTCGTTAAAAGTGGTTGGTCGCGGTTTTGCGGTTTGGCTTTGTGATATGAAGTAGATATACATAGATTGTCAGTGTTATGTTTCTATCTGAAATAGAATGTTCCTGTATCATTTTTTTTTTCAGTTTATTGTATTGAATAGCTGTCAGCTGTCAATTATGCGGTCACAGTGTTGCATATTTTTTTTTCGTTTTTTTACACATTTTACAATGATGAAAATCCGAATATATTGAAATATAACACAGAAGTTTTTGATAATGACAAAAATAAATCGAATATTTATAAAAAATTGTGGACATTTTATATTTGTTATGAGGAAATATTAAATTGATTTCTGAAAATATAATATCTCATATTCTATTATTAGCTGAAAAGTATAACTTCAATCAATATTCGTTTTAATTATACGGTTGATGAATTCTGTACAGTCAAAGTGTGTTTATTAAATGCTCATGAAATATTCTATACAAAATTAAATAGGTGCGTGCGATTATTAAACAAAAAACTTAAATAGGAATTCATTAATTTTAATTTCATAAGTTCACAATTAATTTTAATTATCAAACAATTCAAAGAAATCGGAAATTTATAAACATATTTTTATCTTTTGCTAAATGGATTATGTAAAAATAAGGTACTAGAGAAAATATAAAATATATGAAAAATAAATTATCCAAAATTTAAAAATCGAATAAAATTCAAATATTATTTGGAAAACTCATTAACTTTTAAGATATAATAATTTTTGAACACATGGATAAAAAATATGAATAAATTTTACCCGAACAAAATAATTTACGAAAATAATTATTCCACTTCGATTTTAATGAACCATTCCATTGTAATTTTAACAAACACGACGTTTGTTTATCGACTTAATTACATTTTCAGAATCCCGCCGTGTAAACATCGAAAAATAACTAACAAAACAACATTTCCTCGATACCTTGCGGCAGTACTATGGAAATCGCTTGTTGACATTCGTCCGCGTTCTTCTTGGCAGCTCGATTCGTTACTTTGTCCGTTTGCCGACTTTTTTAATTCTAGTCAGCTTCGAAGTGGCATCTCGCAGCTGAAAAACGGCAAACGTTTCAGCCATCTGTATTCATCGACATCGCTGAAACGGTGAGCTCCGCAATAATGAGGGGGTGAGCGTTTGCGCATTGTTCGACGTGTTTGTATGTAATTAAATTACGCCGAGAGCACTTACGCTCGCAAATTACAGTGGATGTTATAGCGTGTTCGACGAATCGCAAAAATAAATTTGTTCATTGAAACGTACGATGAAAAATCGCATTTGCAGATGAGATGGTGAATACGGGTTGTGTTCCGCATAATTGACGTGAAGTCAAGCGGTGCTTTGTCGAAAAATTATTGTGCGCGCTTTGAAATACGTTAATTAACATGAATTAATTACTTCGCCGATCATAATGTTCAAATATAATTATCGACGCGTATCGCAGCCATAAATTCAACTGATCAAATAAAACAAAATCGATTGATTTATTGTATAAATATAATCGTGCAACATGCATTGTTAATTACATTGCAGAAACCCAAAGTACACATTTGTCAGAATCGAATCAAATGGATCGTATGGAAATCACGATTTATTTTCGCTTTGAGTTATGAATCGCATGTTTTTGTGCGAGAGATACGAATCGTGTCGGCATGCGACGAAAACTGCGTTACCTTCCCGTTTTTGTCAAATTGAACAATGGGAAAAGGCATTTGTCGCTCTCAGCCAGCATTTATGACTTCCTGCAGACGATGCAACTTCCTGAACATCCTGGCTACCTTCTCAGTTGGAATCCAGTTCCTTGGACTGGAAGCGAGCTTTGGAGCGATAAGGAACCAGCTCGTGTTTCACAAAGCAGCACTATTCAAACCTCTGAGGTTTTCAATTAAATCTCATTAATTATCTAATTTATGAGAATTGTTGCTTCAAATTTTTAGATTTTTATTCATCGATGAAGTAAATTTTTATACGAAAAAATTGATATGAGAAATGTACAAATTAAGAAAATACAGGTTTTTGTGAGTATAGTTAGAAAAGTCATTATTAGAGTATATAATATCAGAGTCCTTTGAAAATTTTGATAAGCTTTCAGCACGACAGCGTGTTACAATTGTGAGTATTCCTATCTCAGTTATTAGTCGTGAAGAGGTAATTAAGTTAATTATCATTAGGCGAAGGAACTCATTAGGGAAAGTTTTTTTGTAAAACAGTACTAACATAAAAGTTCATGTTCAAACTTATATGTAAATTACATTTACGACTCGTGTAAGATAATATGGAAGCCTTTGTAAAATTAATTTAAAAAATTAACCAACAATTAACATTATTTAAAACCAATCGATTTACTTCTTGATACATAATAAATTTATTTTCTAAATACACAGTTTAATATATGTATGTTTACAATATTCCGCAGTCAAAACGTGCAAAATATACGAAACGCAAGAATGTTCAATAAGTGGGTGTTCGATTCGTCGTTTCGAAAATCGTTAACGCATTAACGACCGAGGCACACTTTGAATTCACCCTAATTGAAAATTGGAAATCGGAGAAATCAGTAACGGTCATTTACCTAAACGTAAACGTATATTGTTTCAGCCAACGAACAGAACGTTGCGGTGGATTAAACGAATAGTTGTCTATAATATACGTATAAAGAGAATACAAAATTAATAAAAATAGATATCAGATTATTTTCACACTATTTCAATGAAACGTTTCCAATTATTATAAATAGATATTAGTAATTGGCAGCTGATATATTATTTTGGCTTGGAGTTTCATTGATTTTTATTGACTTCTTTGAACGCTATCTCTAACAATCGAATATATAAAAAAAATATAATGAAACAAATTGCAATCGTTCCAAAAAAAAAAATAAGGCGAAAAGAATACGGTGGTTGCATTCGTGCTCTTATTATCCGGAATCGGTCCTACGGGCCGCATTTTGCAGCGAGCTCGACCGGTCGTTAACAAGTTAACAGCCCCGTACTGGTCCTCGTATACCCATGCAAATTCGTACCTATATTCCGTATGTATTTTTTGTTTTAATTAAAATTTATTTCTAAAGCAAAACAATCCCGAATATTAACCCACGCGATACCGGATTTTATTTCGTACCAACAATTCCGCAAAACCTTTTAATATTTCCAAAGCAAAACTACGTACAGATAAAACACATTCTCAACATTTGATTTACTAGAAAATCGCCATAGTATATTACAAATACGCCAATTTAGATAATTCAGAACGCACGACACGAACAAACATTTATACGTACGCGAAGAAAGACACATTCGCGCGAAACATAAACATGCAAACACGCAATAAAACGGCAATTTCATCGCAAAAACATTTCATAGCTGAAAAAAAACACGCAATACAGATACAACGCAGTGGAAAAAAAATCGCAGGAAGCTCTCAGGATACGTACTCTGGAAGGATACCATTGTTGCTCACGTCACTCGTTGCGCGTAACGCGGTTATATATTTTTCACGCAATTTTCCATTTTGCAGCAAAGCCGAAACAATACATCATGTTAATGCGTTTCTCACATACGGGAGAGATTTCCGTCGGATTTGAGCCTCGTTCGTGCACCGTGCGTGGTTATTATAATATGTTGTTGTATGTATGTAGATGATTTGCAAACATCTGTCTGTCTGTTCGGAGTGTGAGTTTGGGGTTTTATGGGAGAATGTCGAAATTTCGATAAATTTTGGTGTTTGGAATTGTTTAGGTCGATCTGAAAATGTGAATGAGGTGATAAGATGTTGGAGTTTACTTATGATTTTATTTTTTTGGGTATTATAATTTCGTAGAAATGTGTGGAGAATGATGATTTTTAATACACCCAATCCTCTTTTCACACGAAGGATACGTTGCAGAAACTACTGTATAAAAGATTAATGGTAACCATATAAAAATTGGAGATAGGTTCCATCAGTATATTTGGATAGAACTTCTATTCAAATGTACTTTATAAAAAATGTGTAATGTGAAAAAATTTCAGCATATAAAATCATCAATTTTTTTTATTTAATAACTATAATTACATTCATGTAATTATAAGAGTATACTAGCCTGCACCGAATCTTAACATTGTGGTATAATATTATAATATAATAATTTTTTTTATACCGCATTGAAGGGAAAAACCCGCGTAAAAAAATAATCGGTTCTTCTTTCTTGAACCGTGAAAAAAAAGGATTGAGTGTATATTGTTTGGTATAATAATATTACGCTAATCTAATATGGTGTAAATAAATAAACTGGTAGATTCCGTGCTATAATTTTATAAATATCAATCCATATTGCGAAAATAATTTTTAATTATTCACTCGAATTGAATTTCAATTTATATTCAATCAAAACTTTTGTATAATAATCGAATACGTTTTTGATTGGAAACAACATTAACGACATCAGTTAATAACGTTCACAAAATTTACAAAATCAATACCCGAACTGATTTGATTTGCACATTTCTGCAATATTGTAACGTCATAGAAAGCGCATACAAATTTTGAATTATTATTACTCTCTCGACGCACTGAGTGTTCGAATAATCGAATTATGAACATAATGTAGATTTCCTTGATTCTCTACAGTACATTGGCGATGACATTTCTGAAACGAGACATATTCGTTTTAAACAACCTGTGGGAATGACGGCTAAAGCATGAACTAGTCAATTGTGGTTATTGGATACAACGTGATGTACTCTCAATTATATTATACATACATTCGTTCACCAATTTAATTTGACATTTATGGCTTTCAAGTCACGTACTCATATATAATTAACACTTTAGAATTCTTCATTTTGAATAAATTTTACGTTCACTGCTCAGATTTAATCAATATTTATTTTCAATAGTGATTATTTAAATGTTCATTGAAAGCAAGTGCTTAAAGATTTTAGTCAAAATAGGTGAACAATTTTTAATATTAAATAAAAATTAATTATTTTAAACAAATTGAAATATTTTTCACCGTTGAATATGTAAGTGCTTAATGGATAAATTTCCAAATAAAATTTTTAAAGGATAGGAACAAAAAATGTATGCTAAGCGAACTTTTCGAACTGACGGAGGTAGATGCTAGGTAGTTTTCAAATTGAACAAACTTTCGATGTTGGTTGATGGATTCGAACCGTTGGACGAGCTAGTTTTCAGACCACTCTACTAAGTTTTTCTACCTGTTGTCAGTGAATGCATTTGAACCGAGGAAGCTAAAATGTGCAATGAAAAAAACCACTTGAAAAATACACGGCGATAAATTAAATTGGAAAAAAGACATATACAAAACACAATTTAATTTCGAACATAAACAAATCCACAAGTGATGTTAAAAATAGCAAAAAATTAAAATCACGTACCGCAAAGCACCTTATAATTAAAATTTTCAATTACGCGCCGACAAAAATGCAATTTGCGAAACCTCTTTCTACGGCGAAAGTCCTTTTTTTTCAGCACATACCCGAAATGCAGTATAAATCTTAGCCAATTAGATGCAGAAACACGAAAGCGTTTTCGCATAAGAGAAACGCTTATTAAAATTAACACCGAGCTGGCCCACATTGGGACGACCGCAGAAGCCAAGCCACGAATTAATTTCAATTACCTTTTCGACAACGAAAGGAGGCTTCGGAGGCCCGAAAGTGGGAGGAAATTGGGTGGGATGAGGCTTAAGGGGTTTCCAAAATGTTACAAAAAAGAGGCGGAACGTTGTATTAAATTACCGCCTCGTGGCTGATTCGGGATTATATTTGCGCTCAAAAAAGCGGCCTTTGAAAAGGTGGGTGAGGGGCGAAGATTGCGGGAGCAGATTACAGGTGGCCGATTATTGTTATAACGATAATTATAATTATCGGGGCCTCATCGTTTTTTCACGGCTTCGTGTTTATTATAAGAAGAAGTTGAGAAAATATCGTTAGATGTTGTGCAAAAAATATATTGCCACAGAGAAAAAATAGTAATAAAAAAATTATTATATTTTTTTGAGATCTATTTGGTTTTCAGAAAAAAATCAGCTTGAAACTGGAACTAAACGCAATTCAATACAATCGTAAAATATGATAAACGACCTTCGATTTGAATAGAATTTTCACAAATCCGCAAAATCGGCAAATCTCACCAACATATTGTCACATTTCATTTTTGTGCTAAAAGAAGAATCGAGAACAACCGATGTTTGCGTTGTGGAGCATTTTGTTTGAGGATTTCACGAGTAGCTTCCCTTACCATTTATTATTGTTGATGTGCTACCGTTTCGGGGATACAGAATCAAAATTTACACTACAAATATAACCAAATTTGTATGAAAAAATATATTTATTCATAGAAAAATAAACATGAATTAATTTGTTAAATGAATTGATTTTCATATTAAAAATACATTTATTTTTAATTGTTCACTATAAAAATATTTTGAAATAAAAAATATTGAAAGTTTTGATTCTATACGCTTAAGTTTTCGAAGAGGGACCAACATTCCCCTTCAAATGCACAAATGCGCAGAAATCAAAAGGGATGTCAAACCGAGTAGGGAAAATTCGCACAACGGTTCCAAAATATTTCAGTTAATGCGTCGCAGCAAACTATACAGGGTATAAATCAAAATTTCGCTCAATCCAAGTTATATATCAAAGTCTCAAATTATATTTTATCGATATGCAAACAAATCTTCATACATTTCGCAATTTTGCGTCCGATTAAACGTCACATTTTATAACGCAAACATCGTAAATCAAGGAAAGCCAAAAAACCGGACGGCCGGTTCGGTTTTGCGACCCACAGGCCGCAACGTCCCGAACAAACAATGTCCGAATAATGCGGGATATATTATATTACTATTACAAAACAGACTTGAACATATTTGCAAGTTAGTGGATACGCGACATCCCTCACGAGCGCTAAAAGGGGACGATTCTAGCCCAAGGGGTTGAACGAATGGGGAGCTGTTGGCTCGTGCCATTAAAACGAATTCGAGGGTCGAATACGACTCGGGATCGATTCTATGTTCCGCAATATGAATCGAATGGCGTTGTATCAAAATTTTTGATTATTGCGCCGTCCATATTGGAAATCCACGTCGAACCGGAGTGACAAATGTATAGGATTTCGTCGAGCGATTTGCGAATGATCACATATTCGACTCGCGACACCGAAATCGCATCATTTTTCGCGTAAAAAAAACGCCATTTTCATGCAAATTGGTGATCGAAAAAAATAAAAATTGAATATTCGCACACGGCTTTTCGGCACACAAGGAGCCGTACACGAGTACGCTGTGCTTAATCCGGGCGTTTAATCTGCGCCGCCAGCGAATTTCAAAGTTGTTTATTGGATCCAAGATAGATATTAATCTTTGAAACGTATACATTTTTTTCCATTTATATGATAATTAAGTTTGTTTTGTGGAAATCCGCGTTTTGAACGAGGGGCGAGATGAGAATGGGGGCATATATTGTGCTTCGATGTGTTTTAATATTTCATGCTTCGAACGTATACATTTTGATAATGCTTTATATATTTTGTCGATTGTTTTCAAGTGCGATTTTAAGAACAAGTTCCCTTAATTAAATAAACATTAATTAATTAATTTATAATTAAAACCTAAATTAAGTATTGAAATCGACCTCGAGTTTATTATACCTAGTCTTGCCATAAGTTCTATTACAAATGTTTGCTCTCGCTTTGTGTCAACGCAAATTTTCGGAATTTTTTTTTTGCATTCCATGAATTGGAGTGCATCATTGTTCCTTTAAGGAACCAGTTGTTGCCTGTCTGTCGTCGTGATAGGATGGAGTGGGGCGATTACGAAAACCGTGTGGCTGTCATAGCGCTGCATAAGGTGGAATACAGCGCGAGCCATATTTTTCAAACGCTAAAACGTCTCCCAATATCGAGAATGTTCGTGTATCGAACGATAGATCGATTCGCCGAAACCAACTCATTAACTGACAAGAAAAGAAGTGGCAGACCGAGAACCGTTTGAACTTCAAATGCAATTCGAGCGGTTCAAGAACGAATCCGCAGAAATCCTCTCCGCAAACAAAAAATCATGGCCCGAGAAATGAACATATCACAAAGATCAATGTCAAGACTTATCAAAACTGACCTAGGTCTTGGGGCTTTCAAAAGATATACCGGCCATTTCCTTACGACATCTCTCAAAAAAAATAGGCTCATAAAATGTAAAGAGCTCCTTCTCCAACACGCAGCTGGAGGATACAATTTTTTTTTTCTAATGAAAAAATTTTTACTATCAAAGAAAAATTTAACCGCCCAAATGATCGTGTATACGCCAGGAGTGCTCGAGAAGCTTCTCAGATTGCAGAAAGGGTGCAACGAGGATATCATCCTTTATCAGTGATGATATATTTGATTTTTAAAAATAACATGACCCATCCATCACCTCTTTAAGGCTTCTCCTAGACCTTTAGACCACCAATATATTAAATTTCTAAATGACAATTTCGATTCGCATAACACTCAAATTTCGATCAAACAACATTTCACCGATATTCCGATATACGAATTTCTAAAAAAATCACACATTTAAAATAACGAAAAAAAATACATCTGTCTTCCGCACAAAACGCCGATCGTAGCATTTCCAAACGACATGTATCAATTTAAATGCGACATTCATACTCGACATGCGGATAAATACGCACGTGCCCAAATAACACAATTACTCACTACACAGCGTGTCCCGAAAGTACGAGCGCGAAAGTAACGCGTCATTCAAATCGGCCGGAAATTTCGACATTTCGACGGCACGTATCGGCGAACGTTGATTTCCCAATTTCGATCTCGAATCGTGCAAAGTGCACGTCTTTTTGTATCCACTTTGAATGTTTATTTGACGTTTCGATTCGTATTTAGAGTTTTATGGGAAAATAGAACGGATTGGTCGTCGGGAAAGTTAATTGCGAAAATATAAACCGTGAAATGTTTTACGTACGAATTTCCCGATATTTGTGCAATTTTCACTAACTCGGCTTCATCACTTTTTAATTTTACTTATTTAATTTTTCAACGTTATCGTTTCATATAACGGGCCAATATTGAAATTAAAATTTTCGCTGAAAACAGATTAAACACAAACAACGGCCTACCTTCGCCACGATTTGCCGTTGAAGATATTCCCATGCGAACGATTTTAATTTTTTTTTACATACCTACATTATTTTGAATTCGCTGATTATTTTTTCCATTTTTGAATTATTATCATATTGAAATTTTCAATTATTTTTTTGTGACGGAAATTTTATTGAAACTATTGCACGATCGTACCTTATTGTAGTTGCATTTTGCCGCTTTCATTCAATACTGACGACATTTACCCACACAGATGTATATTTACATGAAAGCTGTGAACGTCGGGATAATCCTGAATAAGGCAAATGTGATTTCGCTGAAACGTCAAAAAGCTACACATACCCTGAGGATCATCCATCACCGGTTAAGAGTCAAACTTAAGAAAGCTTCACGTCATGCATGTGTACGTTCGTATCGCGAATGTCTTCAATAAAAAGCGATACTCGCGAGTTGGAAAATGAAATTATTCGAATATGGGTCAGAGTTGTCGAATATTGAGATTTAGAGGCGTTATCGGAAATGTCTGACGATGAAGTTTATCATGATTTCACACGCGAATTATATGATCCGCGCACTATGTAAGTAATAATGAGTTGAATGTAAACAAAAAACGATCGAAAAAATAAACATGAACAAAAGCTAGAAAATGAAACGTGGCGCCTCTTTGAAAATTTTTAATGTTTTTTCTTTATTGTTTTCATTGTTGGTTTATTTACGTCGAATTTTTTCCTTTACGTAAACGGGGTCTTTCATCACAAAGAGAAAACGATACAACGGGTTTTTTATGTACAGGACTGTTTTATTTTTATATTATTGTTTTGGGACGAATCGGGTTTCTTTACGTTAATTTGTACCTGATATACGTATATTATGCGTTATATATGTATCGTTATAATTTAATTTTTATTTACAATTCGTTTTTATTGATGTGTTGAAAAAAATAAACGACGGAGAATTCAAATGAAAAATAAATGATGAACAATTTTCGTGATATTATTATAGAAGCGTTTGATTTTATTTCGAGTTCACTTAGTCTTTTTTTTTAATAAAATTCAAATATCAAAAAAATGTATACGTTTAAATAAAAATATGAATTTGGAATCTATTGTTTTACAACTTTTGATTTTAATTATGTAATATATTTATTTATTAAGCGGTATAAAAATCTGGGATTAGCCAAAAATTTCCACGCATGAAAATCAAATAAAAAAATATTAATTCTCGAAAAATGGAGATAAAAATTTCGGAAGTTCGTTCAAATCGAGAATTAACGCAAATATTAAAAAAAATTAAGACATAAACGAGCTTCGCGCGTATTCGTACGAAAAATGGTATTTGATTTGAAATTGAGCTGGGATTCGTTCCTAGTATGAATTTCTGATATCCAATTTTCGGACGCGGTGGTACGAGTCTCATTAACAGCGTTAATTTTTGTTCAAATTTAATTGCTCTGGTTTCTCGTTATGTTCCGAAAGCCGGCCGTTAATGAAGCGGATCTCGCAATTAATCTTCTTGTATATACACAAGATATAATATATATATATATATATATGTTATATATGTATATACATATGTATATGTATGTTATATATATACATATATATATACATATACATGTGTGTATGTGTACATATATAATAAATATAATAGAATGGCGGGAAAACCGCGTGTGTACGTCTCAAGTCGGAAAAATCGCATTAAGAATTTAAATTTTGTACATCTCGGTGAATAGAGAAGACTTGATATATTCTATGAAGGTTTTTCCATTGACGAGATTAAATATTTTTGTTTTATTCCGTTTCAAAGAAGCACGGGTTCGTTGAAATTAAATTGTCTGTTATTTTACATTTTCATGTTAACCGAATTCTATATGGTTTTAATTCATACTCAAATTATACTGAATGGTTAATATTATTCAAACTATCTCTTCAACAAATTTTGAATTGAAAAATTGAATATTTTCATGTTTTATGTGAAAATATTTGTTTGCTTTTAAAATACATTTTGCATGACACGATATGCATATTTTATTATGCGATATGCGATTTAAAAGTAAATCCAATAATATAATATTGACAATATTTTTTTCCGCATTATAGTAAGATTAAATATATAATTAGTTTATATAAATTTCCAGTAAAACCCGCATTTACATCCTAAATTCTACACCATCATAGCAAACTATATTGGAAACTTCGTCATCTTTGATCTTCAACACATCGCCTTCAAACGCGATTAAACAACGCATAATACATCCAACGTTAAACAAGAACAAAATAGAGGCTTTAATATAAATGGATTCAAAATCCCCAATTTCCACATCATATAATAAAATATTCATTTCACAAATAAAAAGTTTCATTTGAATCACAAAAACAATCTTTTATATTAATACATAAACATATATATTTACAATTATTTTCTTGTATGTGAAATGTGAATTTTGATTCTATACACCTCTCATACATAATTGAAAGTATAGAGAGCAACTGGGAAGGAATAGAAGCGAGACAGAGAGAATTCCTGGCATTAAACTTATGGGTCAAAAGGAAGATATCGGGTAGCAGATCGCCCTAGGGCCCAGGGATAGCTTTCTAATTGATTTCTTCTCGGGTATAAGTCAGATTAGCCCCAGGTGTGTGGGCTTAGCCCTTTTGCACAATTCGCCCTCGGCTCGTCTGTTTGCACGGATATAATTAAGCTATTTAGGGCGAACACGCGCACCTGCCCCATACTATGATCAGTTCATCGAAAAGTAGCTCTACTGTGATGGGATAGTCAATAGCAAGTTGTTTTTCGATCGGATCGAAAGTTCGTTTCGAAAATTTTTAGTGAGATCTCGAATCGGGATGTTATTCGAAAATTTGCGATGAAGTCGTTGCTAGAATTGAATTGATTTTCTCGTGTAATAATTTGAAAAGTTGCTGGAGTTTAAAAATTTCTGTTTCGCTCTATTAACCTTTATGCAACAGACAGAAATATTTTGCTTATGAAAATTTCTCGAAAATTAATTATGTTATATTATGAATGTGATATTATTGAACTCTATGTTTGACAAATATGTCTGTATTACAAAATAAACCCCTTCAATAAAATAACAAACTAAAAGTTTAAAATTAATTGTGTTTGGAAAATACTTTGAAATTTACAGTATTGAATTTCCAGCTGAAATAATGGTATTTTTCGCAAAATAAAAACACACCATTAGGCTGCAGAAAAAATGTTAATTTATTTCAACGTGAATTTATCGAATTGTAATTTATTGGTGCAGACTATTCAAGCAGGTCAGTGTATTCGCTTTTATTTCTGGCGAGACATCCACAGTCCCTAAAGAACTGACTCGTCGAAGCCACTTTGACAAGAATCGATCGTTTTGAATGAACTTTTCCGAGAAAACCAATCGCACTGAGGTAAAAACGAGCTCATTAGGTGCATCAATCCATGTCATATGTGATGAAACCTTCGAAAAAGCCAAATAAGTAGTGTAAATTTTATTTAATTTGCAATAGAAAACTAAAATTTTTTATTGATTTAATTTTATAATGTTATTTAAAATAAGTTATACATATTAATTAATAATTTGAAGATATAATTTATAGTTTTTATTTTCATTCAAAAATAATCATAAATTTTGTATTATAATTTACTATTATGTTCTTCGAAAAGTAATACAACTTTTTTTCTCAAGAGCTATTTATTTAACATTCTCGCTCAATAGAGTTTTGTACTTTGGCTACGTTTTTATATGATATTCAAATACTAACATACAAAAAACAAATTCAAAGAATTTTCCTAATTAATTTGATCGATAGCTTTTGAAGCGAACTACGCAATTCTCGCACAATAGTTCAAGCGAGAAAGCTCGTTCGAAGAGGATCGACGGACAATTTGTAAAAATTCACAATTACATTTTAATGACTCGAAAAATATCTCATTGCGAAACGAATTTTCTTTCCATAGGTCGAGAAAACGAGGCCCGTTTAAATTATTTCAACAAAAGGACCGAGGAACAACGAAACGTAAACATCAATACGTTTTCGAAGCGGCCTCCAATTTATTCAATGCCGATTATTTTTAAGAAAATTTCGTTTTAAAAACACTCTATAGCACAAAAGTTCGATAAAGTTTGTTTCTGGATATTTGCATGTGTTCATAAAATAATATCCCGATCGAAAAAATTGAAAGAATCACACATATGTTTTATATCTTAATTGTAGATATAATATTTATGAAAATTGCATCTGTTTCCAATTTTTTATATATTTTTATTATTGAACAACAAAGAATTAGCATGAAAACTATCAAAAATTTTCGATATTAGAGAGTGAAGTAATTTAAATTCCTCGTCGCTATCAAAGCTTTACTTATTCCGTGTCCGTTTAATTGATTCATTATGCCAATTTGGCAAAATGTGGTTTCGATTCGGTTTGAGGCTGCAGATCGTTCGAATCAATTAGTTCCAGCTAAACGGGGACAAACGATGTGAAAAATAAGCCTAGAGTTCAAATTTCGATATCATTTTTGCAGTATTCATAATAAAAATAAAACTCGTCTAAAATCACCAAATAATTTTTAAATGCAAAAATTACATTGGATCAGATATTTTTTTGATTGCTAGAAACCCGCATGAATTTTTCGAACCTCAGGAAAAAATTCTGAACATTTTGAAAAGTAAAAATATTATATTAAATTATGAAGGAAATTTAATTTCAGTTAATCGCTCATTTACAATATTTTCGGTGCGATGCATAAAAATAAATTTGTAGTGATACGCAACGCTTATTTTCAATTATTCGTTATGACGCGGATTCGGGATGAGGCTTTCAATTAATTCCAAAATGTAGCAATTCGGATCGAAAAAATATATGGGAATATACGGACCGGTACTTATTGAATGGAAATATACTCGTACATACGCATGTCGAAAAAATTCGGGAACATGTCGTAAAAAAAAAAACGAACGAAATTCGAAAACTGGAACACGGAGAAGTGGCTAAAGCGCCAATTCCCTTAATTGAAGGGTGAAATGAGTAGACGGGGAAAAAATGAAGGACTTGAAAACTATGATGAATGTTCCCAGCTCATATATTTTATTCAGTATCACAAATGATCAGATTATATTGAAATTTTCTGGAAAATTATTATAATATTTATCCGAAAAAATCTAATTTACAATATACATAGTGTATATAATATATTTTTATATACATTATGTATAATTTATAATATATTATATAATTTATTTATATATATTTTAATATATATGTATATGTTAATAGAAAAAGCGTACTAGGCATTTCACCATTTTTGAACCCTTTTAGGCATTGAATCGAGTAATTCGTTGCATAAATCTTCATTAATGTAATTCCGTTCTTTTTGAAAACGATCAATGGAATTAGTATTGAATAAATCATTGGATTAATTTTTTTTCATTAGAGAATTCTGTTTTAAAGTAATTGTAATTTTTTTTAACAGTGAATGGCAATTGAAAACATATTATTAATTTAATTTTTTCAAAATAAAATGTTCAATATATTATATAAATTCATTTAATAGAGAAATAGTTTACAATAAAATAAAACGATTTTAATTCGTAGTTATCTCGTTGAAGAAAAAACGTCTTGAGAGGGTATTATGGAAATCCTTTTATACCATTATTCAAACAATTTTGACGGAAGGCCTCGTTTCTATGTGTGGGTACGTAGACACAGTTTAATCCCGTCGTAATGCTGATCATCCCCTCGCTTCCAGATTTCACGGCGAAAAGAATTTTTATGAAAAAACTTTAGAAATTTGAACGCCAACTTCAATCATAGAAACGTTCTGCGAAAATTACAAAAAATAAAACTTTCACAGAGGCGATCCTCAGTTTTTGTGCATCTCCAAAATGAAAAAAGAATAAATGAGCGTTTCGTATTTTTGAGTACGCGATTAATAATTTTTAATAACTGAACCGTTTTCGTGTTAGTGACGGAAAACATTCTAAAGGAAAAAACGTCGTACGTCAATTTTTCGCCTCTCGTGTTGCACACTTATTACACAGCACGCTTGTCAACAAATCGTTCTAAATATATTAATTTACTTCTTTGTGGTAATTTGTTGTCGACATCGGCTTCTTTTTTTCCCAACATCGTGTTCTCTTTTTTTTGTTCTTTTCTTGTATATATATAAATGTGTTTTTTTCCTTATATTTTCGCTTTTGTCACGCGACAATTTTCAGTATTATCGATTGTAGCCGTTTCAGTCTCGAGTTGTTTTCTTATTTTTTATTTTTGTTTTTTCTTGACGCCTTTTTTTCACTTCGGAAGTTTCTTCCTTTTCGGGCTAGTTCGAATTTTCCACTTTCTCACAATAAATTTATTTACGATTGCTTGTTTTTTTCAGGCAAAAAAAATGTAATATTTACCGACGATTGATTTAATCACGAGAAAATCGTGTTTCATTCGTTCAGAAAATTTCTTCAGTAAGCTGTCAAATGACATCGTATTGAATGAGCAAAAAATGGTTCAATTAATATTATGAATTTGAATTGGTATGAAATTTATGTATGAATAAGTATGTATGAATAAGTATGTATGAATAAGTATGTATGAATAAGTATGTATGAATAAGTATGTTTTATAATGAATTTTTCATATAAAATATAAAAGGTTTTCAATCCGCACGACATACGAACAAGAGCCTTATTCCGGCACGTACGCGTATTCGTTTCCTTAAGTTCTATCGAGTTATAGAGCAATTAAAAGGTTCGCCCAGAACAAACGGCCGAAAGTACTACAACCTCGTCCCAACAGTCCCACCCCGAAATCAAATCATGTTAATCAAAGCCGTGAACGCCAACGCGACAGCCAAAAGGAATCCAATCCGAGTACGTGTCCTGAAAGCCAACGGACGAAAGAATAACTGAATAAAGAGAGTTGTGCCCAGAGAAAGAAGAAATAAACCAGAAAGAGAAACCAGAGGTATAAGCCATTGTATGTAAGTGCGAGTAAGCGAGCTTAAACTAAGGCACTTGCCACTCGCACGAGGACACTTTCGCCACGTTCGTGGCGCATAAAAGTCCGAAAGGATGGCCACAGTAGCTTTTTTGAGTTTAAACTTTGGGCTCCGTCCGAGGAATTGAAAGAGCTTCCGTCTGGGATGGCGGCGGTGATTTTTCATTCGTTACGTTGTTTTGTTAATTAAAAGTACATATGTATTTAGATTAAAATATATTTTTGGTATTATATAATCGTAATTTTGAATGAAAAAATTAATATAAATAAATTATAAAAATTAGAGACTTGTCTAATTCCGTGATATTAAACGTGGGTTTGTCATTATCTTGCGTTCTATTGTGAAATTATAATAAAAATCTTACCATCATAAAGTATCGACTTTCTTTTTCATTGAATTATTTAGATGCCAATCATTGCCAATTTTATGTGACATCTTCTCAAATGATCGAATCTGATAATGAGACATCTAATTTCGTAATAGGAATATGGTCGTATAATTCCGTAATAGTATACTCAATTTTGAGAAAAGTTTTGTAATATTATTATTTTTAGATAGTAACAAGATTAGCTTTGAAATGTTATAGAAAATTTCAGAAAATCGTCATAAAACATATCTATATGTAGATTAAATTGCATCAGCATGCATTCGTGTATTTACTAGCAAGTTTTCAGTAAAAATAGTTCTCAAAAATACGTTGGTATTATTAAAAAAAATCAACTTTATTCAAACTATCATGGAATTAGACGTATCATGGATTTACACAAGTCTCCCCTATATTAAAATATTTATTTATATTCTAAAAAAAATATTTTCGCAAACAGAACACAAAACTTTTCATTAAATTTAAAAAAATATTACAAAGGAAAAATTTAATCAATTCGACAAAATATAATCTTTCAACTAGAACTATTTCATATATAAAATTCTATGAAGCGTTTTAGATATCACAAATAAAAGAGGAAAAATCGGATCGATCACCGATCCCAAAATTCCACACAGCACATCGATTCTAACAAAATCTTCACGTAGAACGATACACTTTATCACTTAAAATCCGTAAACCAAAAAGAGCGGATAATCCCAGCCCGCCTCTCTATTTCGAATGCAGATTAGCGAAGACCGAATTTTACGACAACGGAATCTCCTGTATAGCGGGTATCGATTTGTCGTGTTAAATTCGTCCTTTGGCCAGTACACCGAGTCCACCGTAACGAAGAACGTTTTTAACTCTAAAGGCTCGAATGCGATGGAAATTTATTTATTTCACCCCTTTCATCGGTGCAAAAACGAAGGGTTGGGGTGTGGCGCGTATGTAGATTTTCCAATTAAAATTGTTTGACGCACCGCGTTCGAATGACTCATATCGCATACCAGACATTTTATAAATAGAAAATTATTTTAATTGAATGTTTAAAATATTTTATTAAATATGTGCTTCGAGAATTCTTGATTATTTTATTACACCAATAAATAATGTGATTGGGTATTTGTAAGAATGCATTTAGCACATACGAAATGTTTTAAAATAAATATTAGATCAATATAAAAGTTTTATCGTATACATAACAAGGATTTTCGGTTACCGCGGTCACATTATTATTTTTGTAAAATTTTTGCGGTGAAAAATGTTATAAATGCACTTTATTATTAGTTATTTCAGACATTTCTACGGACTGTTTATTGTAAACTGGTTAGGTCAAAATTTAACAAATACTGAAAAGAAAGTATTCTCCACATAATAGAACAGTTTGAATATAGATCTTATTCATTAGTTTAGAGAAAGATGAAAAATATTTCACTATTAAAAATATATGGTGAAACTTATGCATTGAACATTTTTTTAAGATAAAATTGATCATAAAATATGGTCATTGGAAAATAAATTCAACTTAATTACAAATAGAAAAATTATTATTCTAAAAATTGAATTGGTTTTTTTTTAATCTGATTCGTGAGTAAAAAATCTATACTTGTTTTGTTTAATCACAAAGTGATGGTGTTGTATCGATTGAATATCTTTACTTAATTGAAACAATAATAGATTTGGACGATATCAATTCAAAAATCGAACCTCATACCTCCGCCTTACTTCGTACAACAAAACAACCTAACATAGAATTATTCACGACGCGAAAGCCCGAAAAACTGAAAATCCATACAAAAATCGCCAATGCCTTATGAAACATCTTACATAATACATCCTAGCATGAATCTCAGTTCCGATCGCATCTAAATCGTCAGCCACCCTCCCGGCCGGGTATGATATAATCCAGAGGCGGCGTTGTGGAAACTGAGGTTTGTTTTGCTCCCACTCTCCGGAGATTTATACGAAAGCGGCCATGTAAGCTGATAAGTCCGACGAAAGCCTCCGGGAGACGACGACCGACACAGATAACCGACAACTCTTGTGTGCCCGTTTTGCATACAATATGTACGCTTGTGTGTTTTGGTAAGAATTCGCGACAATGCGGGCGGTGCTTCAGTACGTATGGTGACCGCTCCGGAATCGTTTATGGGTTCATTATCTTTAGGATTTGATGTTTTCGTCTGTGTTTGTGGGAAAAATGTGTGTTGGTTTGGTATAGTTTTGTGTATATGAATTTTTGGGGGTTGTTAACGTTTCATGTTGATCTGAGATTGATATGTTTGGTCGATGCAAAAGTTGCGTCGTATTTTTTTTTTTATCGAATTTCGTATTTTGAAACTTAATTGATGCGATGCAGTGCTGCACTTTTTTATCGGTTGATTCTTATTCAACATGATCTGTTTGATATTTTGGCATGGATTAGCGTTAATTATGGCATCATTATGTTTATCAGTTAATGAAAATTCCCCAGATCTGAAATTTGGAAATCGCAACTGAGTGGTTCTAGCGTAAACCGTATATTTACTGTACAAATTACAAGTATTTTTGGTTGCCACAGTCGCGATATTATTTTTACAAAATTTGTACAGTGAAAAATTTACAAATTTCTTCAACGTTTTATATTTAAAATTCATCATTTTACACTTCAAATTTAACGTCTTACTTTTCAAATTCAACAAATCAACAAGAATTCATAGTAATGAATTTCATTGATTATCATGACAACGATCATAATAATATAATACTTTCCTATAGCTGAATTTGATGTAAAAAGAATTGAATTTGAAGTGTAAAAACTGTTTACATAGTTAAAAATAAAAGTTCGTTTACAATTTTTTATTTAAATTTCATCACGTAACTAATCAACCAAAAGTTTATCAAAGCTAATTTCGCAAACTTTGAATTTCGAAACACTAAACCAAACTCAATATATAACGAATGTCGTGTAAAATGCAAAATTACTAAAAGCGTGCGAGTTGATAAATTTCACAACGGATTCTATGAAAATTTTAAACTTTTGAAGCTAGAATTTATTTCATCAAGTTTTCAACGATCCACCGCGCCAACTGCGCGAGTTTTTCGCTTTAGAGAACGCATCGCGAAAAAAGCCGAAAGCTGCGGAGTTGAAGCAACAAGACCGTATAGATTGATAGTCGGCATTAATTAGAGAACCGAGAACTTTTTCCGGTTAAAGCGAATATATATAGCCCGAGATTATTCACGACGACGCGGTACAAATGCTCGACGCTAACAACGATCGTGCATCATCTGGTGCCGCTACAATTGGTTCGCTGAGACGAAAGCATTATTTGTATGAGTTCGAGTGTGTATGTGCGGATTTTCAGTATGTATTTTTGTCTGTGTTCGTATGAAGAGTGTCTATGAAGAGTGTCTAGAATGAGGTGTTGCTGTAGTGAAGATTTTTGCTGGTTTCAATTTTGTCGTTGCTGTAGTGAGTTATGTAGTAAATTTTTTTTTTGAATGATTAGTTTATGGGTGTACTAGTATGATTTTTAAATATTTGGAGATCTGATGGACAGAAAGTTCAATATGCAATTTTGTGATAGAAGGTTTAATATCTGATCAAGATTTTATTATAGTATGCGAAACAAAGTTTAAGGACGGTAAAAGTGTTATTGGCAGCTTTTTAGAAACGTATACGTATACGTTTACGTAAACGATTAAGGATCTGTTTTAGATATAATAAGCAAACCTCGATCTTTGAATATTCACTTTTTTGTGTGTGAATTTCATTTGTATTAAATAAATAGCTATCGAGAAAAAAAATGTAGAGAACACTTTTTAAAAGTCCTGATATAAGTTATTTTCACAACTTCAGTAAGTTCAGGAATGCTTTATTATTATTTTGCTTAATCATCGGTGAGCTGATTTATCAGCTACTAGTAAATACAAATAAGAATACAAAAGTACAATAATAAACGACACTTAAGCGAAATTTTAAAAAAGAAAAACAACCACTCACGTCGTTAATATAATTATGATTTAGGCCAGGTGTTGGCAAACTCCGGCCTGCCGGTTAGATCCGATTTTTATAACTATTTTTAGATCGATCAGTTTTAATTTTTTTTAAATTGAGCTTGTTTTTTTGTTTCTCTTTTAGTAGAATTACTCATATAAATATATTTGGGTTCATTATCTAGTCCGCTAAGTCTCAGGTTTCGAAGTTTAAAAATTTGTCAAACCCTGATTTAGGTTATAATCGAGTATTTTAATAACGTCTCTATTTTCCAACAAAGCAGAATAACGATAATATTAACTAAACACATTTAAACAAAGTCTATAACATCCAAAAAACGAAAAAACATCCCATCCGAAAACAGCCTCGATACACTATAAAATCGAACCACTCCGACTTGCCGCGCGCGAAACGACCCCGAAATCGCAAAGCCGCACTAAAGCGACATTCATACACAAATGCGCATGGAAAAGGAAAATTTGAAATCTCGTCGAAAACCTCGAAATCCGAATACCAAACACGACCACAATACCGAGGCCCCGTGCGCTGTTTATGCGAGCCGGAAGAATTCCGCGCTCAGTATCTTTCGGCGATCGGTATTCATGCCACGCGTCGAAAAAGCCGCGGAACGGGACGAATCTATGGAAAAGGATCCACAGGATCCATAGAAGCCTGCAGGGGGTGGGAGGAGGCGAAAATTTCTCGAATTTCCCGGAAAAGTTTTGCCCAAGTTGCCGAGATCCGGGGCCAAATATTGACGGGCCGGGTGTCAACCCGTTCGCGATTCGCTAAAAGGGGAAATGAAAATATTATTTTTCTTTGTTGTAATTCGATTGAAGTTTTCATGTGTGGGTTTGAAATATAAATCTGATTCGTGTAGTTAAAGTGGGATGTGGTTTCTATTCCATACGGCTGATTCCAACTCGTACAACGGTATGCCATTAGTGTGAAAAAAGTGAACACGGCATAAGGCTTTAATCGGTATATGTATAACATATGGACGTGCACGTATAAACCTCTATATGGTTTTTTTTATTTATAAGCTTATTTTATTGCACGGAACATCCTCCCTGTGTCGGAATCGCTATAAAATCAGGGATTTTTTTTAATACTAAAAGGATATAAAACATCTCCATGCTTATCGCGTACGCTTTTTCCGATACACAAATTCCGAAATGGATATTTCATAACATTCAAATATATATCGAAGCATAATCATTAACAGTTTTTTTTATCGGCACTAATTCGAGTCACATTGGAATTCCAGCAAATTGCTAACGATTTCACTTGTGTGAGGCCCGTTTACGTAAGAGGAATTGTGTTAAAAGTGAAAGAAAAACAAGGTACGGAAGTTGTCTCCTTTTCTTTATAAGGGCGAGAAGAAACGAACGGGTCAGTGGAATGGGTCGTTCAATGTTTCTCTGTTTTATTAAGAGCACAATCAATGCTCGCAGAACGAACGCAGACTGTATAAGACGAAGAGAAGTGGGAACGAGATTGTTTTGTGGAATGATTTATTCAGATTTTGTTCCTCGATTCTGTATATAAATTTATTTCACTGTGTAATGTGCTCGAGCGTATTGTATACACCTTTAAATGGAAATATCGTCGGGAGCTAGTGTATAGGTTATAGGGGAGAAGAAGTGACATTTGTTCGCGCACGTGCTGTACACTCCGAACGTTACCACTTCCAGTTTTTTATTCGCTTTTTGTATTGTGTTTGTTCAATTTATCGCGAGATTTAATTCAAAAAATATTTCAAACAAAAACTGAATTATATTTTTGATATTGTTACGTCCATAATAAATCGTATTGTTCAGTTATTTTATCATTTTAAGTAGCTTATATAGTATTAAATCATATTTATAATAGAATGAGGTCTTCATATTATTAAAAAAAATGGTGTTAATATCATTTATTTAACGGTGATTGTATCGTATATGGTATAACTTTTGTGATTGCTACTAACCAGAGCGTTCATCATGGACAATTACTGAAATCATCATGAATGTTACATGAAATTGTAATTAGATCCCATAAAATAAGTTAACTTTAATATATGCAAATGTAATTATCCCAACCTTATCACCATTATAATTTAATGCTAGGTAATTAAGTCATAAAAGCACAGAAATAATGAAACATATCAAATATTTCAAAACCTATTCTCAACTGCGATATCGAATGACACGCTGCTACTTGAGGGTTAATAAAAAACCTCCCCTCTTTATTTGACATCCAAAAAAATAATCCATTTTTTTCACGTACATCTAAAAAAAACCACAATGAAAGACTCTTTCATTCGATTAAACTGGTTTTGATAGTATAGTATCGAACACGTGCGAGTGTTTTCATTTTTTTCAGCATACAAAATGACACCTGGACCAAAACGTGCATGGGATACCCTCATATGCATACAAATGTATAAAAAAAGAGCAAATGTTTTGAAATTTACATAAATATATAAATAAAACTTACAAAGCGCTTGAAATCATTCGTTACGTTTAAATTTCAAAAAAATTATTTTCATACAACTTGACAGTTTATTTCCGCGACAAACATCATACAATCGGTCAATCGCTCGAGAAAAAGCGGCAACGCGTAGATACCATCAACATACCGAATCCTTTCAGGACAAAGAATGAAAAGCAACGAATATTCATACGCTTCTGTGATATTTCCCCATTCGCGATGTCAGACGAGAGTGACACGCGACGCACGCGATTTTTTCGACGTTGAACCGGAAAATATAATATAATTCGGAGTCCGAAAATCGCACACCCCTCTCCCGTGTTGCCCCACGTTTTCCTTTTCCCCTCGTTTGGTTTTTCCAACGTTTTCCCCTCCCCCAGTTTGCTTTTCCAGAATTTCCGACTCCGGTACTGTGCTCGTGTTTCCAGTTCGAAAACGTACGTGCCGCTCCGTCAAACGCTCTACTGTCAGATTTCGGCTCGGTTAGTCGCATATTGAAATAATTTTCATACCGAAAACATTTTTTTTTCTGTACACGATATCGTACATGTGATTCATTTTTTATCGGAAAATTTTCGGAAAGAAAATATTCTGAATATTTGATGTGTTATTAAATTCTAGAATTTTTGACGTTTTATTTTTAGAAATTTTTAATGGATTGCATTTAAATTTTTGCTCGTATCCAGTGAAACTCTCTTATTGGTAAAAACGGTAGAAAATTACGGTTTATTTCAAAGACATCTGAAAAGGTATTTTCCAATTATTCTACACAAAACAGATTTAAAAATACCAGCCTGTGGATATGACATCTAGATTTCCACGAAGCCATTTATGGAATTTTCTTTTGTATTGAATGTAAGTGAAGATTTTTCATACACATTCAAAAATTTTTAAACAGAATTTCATTATTCCATTCCGTCAAATTTAAGATCTTTCAAACGAAGATTTTATAAATGCTTGAATAAGACTTTCTCTTATCGTAATTACGTAAAGAAATATATTTAATTTCGCGAAAATTCTAATGAAACAATCACTATGAATAGGAATTGATACGGATAAAATGTATAATGTAGCCGTGCTTAAATTAGGGAGGCTAAATAAATCTACCGTAACTTTTATTTATCTGTAAACTGGTATTTTTTTTTTACTAATTTTACTGGTAAATTAAATTTTGTATAAAAACTGTAAAAATATAACGAAAAATCAGTAAATCGATTTATTATGATATTATATAAATGCAGCTAGACTTTAAATTATTCAATCTAAATAGCTTAAATAAAGCAAGAGGAATATTCAGAATTCTTCTGCTCAGTCAGTAAACTAATAACTATACAATTTTTCAATTAATATTCTCAATTTGGAACATTTCAATTAGAAATTGAACCTCAAATTTTCAAACATCATCAACCCACAAATTCGGGCATAAACACGATCCCGTTTAAACGCGATCACAAAGCACTCTACAAAGATCCGACCAGCGATCCCCAAAGCACATCCTCACCACAAAAACACCCCGAAAACACCCCCGATGCACTTTTCCCTCAACCCCGACCAAGACCAAAGCATTGGCCACTGGCCAGCCGCATGGGTCAGGAGGTCTCACTTTTTGGCCGCTTAGGGGATTCTGATCGTGACTTGATTTATTCGCGAGACTGGCTAATTCGCTAAGTGACTCGGATTCCTCCCCGACCTTCCCGATCCCACACCTATCCCGATGTGAAATATGTCCCGAAAGTTCCCGGACCGGGCACAAAAGACGTCGGAATGGAACCGAAATGGCGAAGGGGTCCCCCGTCTATTATGCACTGAACAGAAGATTTCCAAATTGCCGGACCTTATCTCGCCGATATAAGAATCGTGATGTATTGCGAGGCTTCCATTTCTATGCGTGAGGGAAATGAATCTGAGGGTTTTTCGTTTTTCGGTTTATTGTGTGTGGATTGTTCTGATCCGATAAGCGATTGCGCCCAACTATTTTTATTGAGTGTTATGCGTTCGAGATCATTCCGATCCGTTGAGCGGTCGTTTAAAAACGTTTTAATGGGTGGTATTTATATATTGTTTGAGAAAACGATCGTTCATAAAATGTAAGCAATGTTTTATATCATATTGGGTAAAAAATAAAATTTTGGTCATAAAATACAGAGAACCGCGAAAGGAATAAAATTATAGTAACGATCCGAAAATTTTATTCTGAATTGTATAAGCAAAAAATACAATTCGATTTCATATTAAATATTAGATGTATACAAACTGATTAAATACGTCGTTTATCATAAGCAGCCACATAAACATACCACGTTTCTACGTATCATCTTTCAATATGTAAAACTCGTGGATTTCGCCATGAATTCAAATTTCTACGCATGAAAATATTTTTAGATCGAAAACTAACACGAGCACGCTTCCAAATCACACTCGGCGAAACTATATTTTTCTCGTTCCGCAAAATAAATGGTCGGCACGTGAGGAACCGTGACCACACATAAGAGTCAAAAGACGTGTCTCTCGTCATGAGTTTGAGCTTTTTTCCCCCATATAAAAATAGCTTGTAAATCGATATTTGAATGACACACTGAATGGTCCTGGTCAATGGGCATGTGGATTGTTTGTGTCACGTTCACGATTTGGTTACATTTCGTACTGTTGATTCTCAGTAAACATTTGTGTGGAGCTTTATTTAATCGACGGAATTGTCGGTCATGTTTCAGAAATTCGGTTTAGGATTGTATGGTTGCAGAAATAAATTTGTCAGTACACTAATATATAATACGAAATGAATTTTTGTGTTATTGTACATTTCGATACATAAATTGCTTTTTGATTGGTTGAATCTAACGAACAAATCTATTTTGACGAAATCCAAATTGAATAACGTGTGGAGATATTGTTATTTTAATTAACATAGTGAATTTTAGAAATTGAATACACACAATCCTCTTTTCACACGTTTCCAAAATAACACGGTTCAAAAAAAAATAACCGATTTTTTTTTTACACTTTTTTTTCACCTTAACACGGTATTTAAAAAATATTATTATGCCACAATGATAAGATTCGGTGCAGATTCGGTGATTCGGTACAATTATAGTTATAAAATCAAAATTTTCAATATTTTTCAATAATTTCACGCGGTGAAAATTTTACACATTATATAAAGTATATTTCGATGGAAGTTTCACCCAAATATAAATTGATGGAACCTATCTCCAATTTTTGCATGATCACCATTAGGGTTTCTGAAAACCCGGGTTTTCAAAACCCGTCGGGTCCGGGTCCAATATTTTAGATACCCGAAGAGTCCGGGTCGGGTCCGGGTCCAAAATAAAATGTTTAAAAATTTGAAAAATCAAAATACATACTGCAGGCGGAAGATCGCAACTGTGAACCTTCCGTGAAACGAAAGCACTTAAGCAGGTATTTCTCAAAAAATACATGACGCATTCGAAAATGCATTGTATTTCGGAAGACAGACGTGCATCCATATATGTCCCATTGAATTTTACTATCCTTAGCGATATTCTGAGAAGAAATTATTTGCGTACAAAAATAACGTTTTACATATGTATGTATGTACTTTAAAGGCAAGAAAATTTAAACTTCAAATATTTCGAATTGCTTATTCCATTTTTGTTTTTCGCCTATATTTTGTTAAAAAATTAAATTTTATAACGCATTTTGATTTAAAAAAAAAAATTTAGTTAAAAAAAATTATTTCTTGTTACCCGGACCCGATGGTTTTTAGTCCCGGGTCTCGGGTCCGGGTTTTAGGTCCATTACCCGACGGATTCGGGTCCGGGTCGGGTCGAGTCCAGAAACCCTAATCATCATACATTTTTTACACGATAGTCTCTAAAAAGTATCCCCTATCTAAAAAGAGGATTGGGTATACATACATATATGTATATTACAAAAACAAATTAAATCTTCACTAAAAAAATTCACAAAAACCAATCTTGAAAACCCAACGAAATCTTCACATTTCACTCGCAACAGTCATCCGGAACACAACAAACAATTCGACTAAGCAACGCACGCATTATTATAAAACGCAACACTAAGCAAAATTCAACACACAACATAATATATTATACAATAATATATCCGACGCGAAACTTTGCGCAATAAATTACGCGCCGAAACGAAACGGCGGCTTATATGGGCGGATCGTCGCCGGGGCAACAAATTAGCGAAATTAATCGTCGCGATAATGATAATCAATGATATGCGCATCCAATTACGAATTTTAGCATTAATGTGTTTACTTTTCGCCCCCGGCAACCACCGCTGTTTATTATTTCTAGTTGATGATCCAATATGCGGAGTGCAAACAGCGCGAGTCGGGGTTCATGTGGATGTTGTGCATTATCAATCCACGAATTAAGCGGATTTTTGGAAAACGTGGGAGGTTGTTTTGTGATTTGTGAATTTAAAGTTTTCGGTGAAATTTTGATCGTGTGATTTATCTGTATTGGGATTGGAAGACCTATGGCGTGTTAGATGTACGAAAATTTGGCTGGCCCATGAAAGATTTACAGTTTTTCATTTTATTTTTAGTTTAATTGCAAATGGGAATTTTTAGAATTATTAAATGAAGCTAATTTGACGTACAATAATTTATTTATGTGCTGTTGTATAATAGTTTTTGTAATAGCTAAATTGTGGAAAAGTTTTTCAAACATTTGATTATATCGATGAAATTAGGCTTTTCCTAAATATGAAAACGACATTGAAAAACAGTCAGTTAATTGATATCAAGATTTGTAAGGCAGTAATAAAAAATAATTGTGATGTTTATTTTCATAAAAGCTCAAGGCATTTGTAGAAAAATCAAACGTATCGTTAAATTGATAAAAAATTTGAGAGCTTTTTTGTCATTAAAATTTCCTTGGCATGCCAGATACTTGATACTTAGTAATAAATATTATATTTGGAAATTTGACACATGAGCGAAAAAAAATTCACAACCACTGATCTATAATATAATATTAAAAAAAACATTTGTTTGAGCGTTTATTTAAGTATCTTAAATTATTTCTTTGTGATTGATATAGAATTGACTATTTGATTACTTATCACGTGATAAATAGGCATAAAAATTTAGGTTTAAATTCAAAATAAAGTGACAAATTATTGTAAGACGGGTCACAAAAACACCACACATAATAAGATTATTATTTTTTGTATCGTTTTAAGCCCTACTTAAGCTTAAGGCTTTATGTAAATGTAAAATAGAATAACTTGAATAATATAATAACATATCGCTGTTCAGTCATAAAAATGTATTGACGTAAATGAATTAAAGTATTTTTTTATTATAAAAGAATAAAATCAATTAACTTATGATAAGAAACGATTTTTTTCATCTAATCTGGAAATAATTAAATAAAAATATTTTCGTATCATGTTTATACTTCAGAACTAACTTCAATTTGAGAAACCAGGCAAAATTCCAACTGTCCGAAGCCGACAAAATGACTAAAAAGCCATCGGCATAGTTCTGTCATATAACACTTCAGAAAGTCTAAACTATCCCTACGTTATTCGAAATCCATTAATGGACACTTTTGTTCAGATTGGGATGCATAACTTCACATTTGTACAATGGCCGATCGAACTTTTGCCCGAAATTCAACGTATCCGTATTCGGAATATAACAATATGGCTCATTCCAAGGGACA
Organism: Hydropsyche tenuis; assembly: GCA_009617725.1. Lineage (NCBI taxonomy): Eukaryota > Metazoa > Arthropoda > Insecta > Trichoptera > Hydropsychidae > Hydropsyche > Hydropsyche tenuis. The sequence continues at coordinate 1,875,181 of VTON01000042.1, read as the reverse complement.
AATATGTATTATACGCAGAGAACCGTTGATTTGAATATCGCGCTGTCTATTTTCAGTACGTTTCATTGTTATTATCATAATATTAAATTTCACGATGCCAATAATTGTGATAATACCGATATATAGCTAACAATAAGTGAGACGATTGAATTGTACCTATTGGTGATTGTATGTATGGACACGTGCCCAGTGCGAAGAGGATCTAATTTTTTCCCCATACGGCCAGTGAGTTTTAATAGAATTTTTTCCCATAATATACACGGTCGATAGTATCTTTTATTGTCGAAAAATCGCGACTGGTCATAAAGCGAACATGTGTGCGAATAAATAAAGAGCGATTTTCCCGCGGGAGACCGTAAACGCACATTTGCGTTTTTGTGCGCCGACTCCCTTCTACAGGCAGTAAAAAAACATTTCCCGCATTTTTTTATATTCTTGATATTATATTTCATTGAGAATTCGTGAGCTAAATTAAAAAAATATATTTTTCATATATCAAGAAATGTTTTTTTTTATAGAGTTTGATTTAGTTGCTGCAAGCGATACGAACGAAGAAATATTTTTATTAATATTTGGATATTTTTTCATTTTTATCAATGACATTTGATCTCCAAAACTTATGAGGTGAATCGATAGTATAATATTATACTAAAATTATGAATACTTTTAGAATTAAATATGTACAGCAGGTTATATAAAAAAAATTAGATCAAATACTTGGATGAGATGTAGGAATTAGCAATTGGAATAAAATATAATATAATACTATACATACATGATACGAAGTGCAAGAAACAAATAAAATCGGAACATTGGCGTCTGATTTTATAGTGGCAAACAAAATATTTGAAGAAGACATAGCATACATAATATAAAACAAGAAAGAATAATATTATTTTGTAACAGCGCAATGCAATTTGTTATACAAAATTTATAACTCACCTTAAATATTTCGATCAAGTCACTTCAGTTTTTGTCCGTAATTGAATATATCAAATATTATATATCTGAAACAAATATAATAACGTTAAAGCAACGTGAAATTTTCATATATTGATAATATCATCACAAACACATTCGATAATAATATAGACAGATTGTCGATATCTGAATCGAGATTAAGCCAAATTGAAAACTTTATTAATCTCCATAGTTTGCAGGACCGATTCATTACTGCACACTTCTACGTACATAAGTTCGAGAAGTCGATCGTCAAACGGACGCACTGCCCGGCAATTTAAAACTTTTCCCACTTATTAATATTTGAAATTGAACGCAGATTTCTCAGTCTTTCATCTTGATTCCGTCCAAATAGGTTGGAAAGAAACCACAAGGAAAAAATCGTAATTAAGCCAAGCTATCTCTGCCAAAACTTTGAAGGTCCGATATTAACTTTCGCCACTCGGATATTATGATGTTTGCCCGATTGCTAGTCAAGAGTTGCACAAATATAATATCTATAAAAATATTTAATATTATAACATTATATTAAGGTTTTTATAATAAGGTTTGTCTGTTATATTATCTTTCATTTGGGAATTATTTGTGTGCAAGGGCGAGATTTTAGTATTTTTTTTAAATTAAAAAAATAATTATAACTTGAAAACTATGATACTTTGGACTGAGGTATATTTAGTTTAAAATATTTCAAATAATATGAACTGTCGGCTATCACCTCTTGGCTTGTCTTAGACCTTTGAACCATTCTGTATACATAATATCATGATTCGTCACTTCACTATAACGTGTATAATAAAATTAACCGACGAATGCGGTGAAATTAAAAAAACTATTACCAAAATTTTCAAGACAACAATTTTATTTAAAAACAACAAATGCAAACATTCCAATATATCACATCTGCGACTCAAAACCCAAACCGCCCAATTCACACCACAAAACCGAACCAATAATCGCATTTTTCCGCAACGTCCCAACGAATTAACACCGTCATATCATCCGATCCAGGGCCGGCTCAAAAGTGCAGGAAAATAAGCTTGTGCTTAAGGTACCATAAAGCACCCTATTTTAATTATTTTTAATAAAATTTAGGTATAAATTACGTTGTGTTGTGTTATAAAAAAAATTGCCGTTTTTAGAAAAAGGTTTTCTGGAAAAGTCAGTTTTCGTAAGTGTTTCGAATACCCTATCCCTCGATTTACACGGTACTTTTTTTACACGTTTTCGCTTTTACACGGTTTAAAAAAAAAAAAAAAAAATAAATGTTGAAAATAATCAATAATAATAACATTAATAATTTTAACATTGAATTCTATCATTAACTAAAATAAAGAACTACTGTTAGGTAAACAACGAGGTGCATACCCGCACGTTTGTCATTACGTCGTAGTTTGACGTTTCAAGTGTAACTTCAAAACGATATGTCGACCATGATATTAAACATTTTTATAAATTGCTTATTAAAATTAGGACTTCGAAAATTAGGATTTCGGACTAAAATAAACCTAACCTAACCTAAGTTAATAAAAAGCTTTAAAAAAAAAACCAAATTATGCGTTTTTTGTGTACTTTTCGATTTACACGATTTTACATTAAAAAATATAAAATTTTGATTTACACATTTTTTTTCAGGAACCTATCTACCGTGTAAATCGAGGGATAGGGTATTCTTAAAAAAAATTGTCGTTTTTTTTAGGAAATGCTTTTTTATGAAAAGTCGGTTTTTGTAAGTGTACGGTTTTTTTCGAAAAATATTTAAAATCTATGGAGGGGGAGGGGTTGAAAATCAATCTACCTAGAGCGCCATACACCCTAGAGCCGGCCCTGTTCCGATCCAAAACTGCATTTCGGTATCGAGCCTTTCTAGCAAAAGCAAACATTTACCATTTCGACGTAACGAGCGCAACGGACTCATTACGTCGAACCGACAAACGAGCCGCACGCCGGGGAATTTCTGTCTTTCGACACGCTCCACCGTTTAATTCGACCGTATTCCCGCCAAAGTGTAATGTGATTACGGCAGTCGTGCATGGTGCAGTCGCAATTCGAATATGACCTGGATCGGGTGAGGGATTCGAAGAGGCCGAATTGGCGTGAGATTGCGGGCCGTTTTCGAAAACTGGACGGCGATGGTTCATTGGGTAGATAGGTGGTCGTATGTGAAATCGTTTGAAAATTGTACGAATCGATTCGCGTTTGAGTATGGAGTAGAGCTCTCAATCCAATTTTCGAATGTTATTCTTGTTTTTTTTTTGCAAGATAAGCAAATTTTTTTCAAACAATCTATATGATTTCATATTAAAACATTGTAGTTTTTATAGATCATTTCGTTTTCGGTATGATTGACTGTTGAGTTGATTGAGCATTTCTTTATTGTGATTAAAACTTCAATTTATTATATTTTAAAAAATAGTGAAATGAAAATATTCAAGTGTCCAATTCGATGTATAAAACATCCAATTTGAAGTGAAAAAACTATAGTACATATATATTTTGATATTGATTTAATAACATCATTAGATTTTAGAACGACCTTTTCACGGAATTTGAAATGATACGTATTCCGTGTATGCATTATCATTACATTCGCTGGAATTGTTATCCATATTTATTTCTAAAATATAAAAAAAAAATCTACGATTTATCATAAAATTACAACGCATTTTACATTTCATAAAGATATTCAAAATTATTTTTTCAACGAACCAAAAAAATAAACTTTTATCCTACAGTTGTAATCGGCTTAACTCACTTACATTGTCACAGATCAAACGAACGTCGCACAAAACAAAACTATCACTCGTATACACACGTCAAAATTATTTCACATCACTTGCACCGTACAAAGCACATATTTTCAAACCATCGACAGCATACGAAATAAAACAAAAATCACCATCCGCCTACAGAGCGAGTGAACGGTCCCCATTCTTCGACGTCTCCCGCAAAACTGTTCCCGCTCCTGCAATCATAGTGAACCTGGACCAACGCCGAAATGACAGCTCGAACTTGTGTGTGTGTTTTTGCCACAACCCCAGCAACGTTTTTGGCAGTGTAGAATTATATGGATGGGCTCTCTTGTGTGTGTGGACATCTGTTCGAAAGGGAGAGCATCTGCCCACGACCCTGGAACACCCTCTACGAGTTGCCCTTTGAATTAAATAGATTTTGGTTTTTTTTCGTTCGTATACATTATACATGTGGAAGCGTAATACGGAAGCTCTGACAAAAGATCGATTGTGGAATTATGTTCTGGAAATAATCGATCGAGTGCAATTTTTAAAATGTAATACCGTGAAATATAATGTACTTGGACTTCGTATGACATGGTTGTATGATTCCTTAAAAATGTCGTGTTGTATAAATCCGTGTTATAATTACGAGGTTTGGAGTTTGTACAAAGTTAAAGTTTTTGGTCCAAAAATTGACTAAGTTTGTTTATATCCTTTTTTTAAATTTCATGTGTTATTTATGCATTATAAGTCCGCTTATTTAATGAGACCTTGTTCTGTAGTGGTTAACTAACAGGTTGCTAATAATGATGATGAAGTCCGCAAATTAGTTTTCTTAACGAGTTTTGCGCGTAGCTTTTATGTTTGCGTGTTGTGGGGAGGTTATGTTTTGACAGTTTTTACGAATTATTTTCGCTTAGATCGTTTAAATTTGCACATCCTAACAGTTCAGATATCAAAAAGTACTACTGAATAACAAGTTAACCCAAAACTCGTTAAGATATTGTAGAAAAATTTATAAATATAACTAACTATACGTAAAATTCGTTGAAACAATAACTGACGCATTTATAATGCATGAATTACGCTTGATATTCATTAAGAATCTCAATTTACGTACATATAATACATTTTTATTCGTGTTAAAATGCAAATTTGTAAATAAATAATTTATGTACCTTAGCATCACCTAATTAATTTTAAATTATGTTTTTTTCTAAAACCATGTTATATAAAACGTGTTTTATAAAAGTAAGTCACAATTCATTAACCGTATTATATCAAAATCGTGTTATTTAAAACCGCGTTATGTGTATAACACTCGATGTGAAGATTACACTCGAGAGTGCTGAACATTCGCGAAACTATTTTAACACGTTTCTCAATGTTCGTTTGAAATTTTCAAAATCCAGATAACGAGGATGACACCAGCAGACCTCAGCAATGAAAAGTTGACGTTTCAAGCGTGAAAAAATCGAACAATATACCGAAAATCGATCTGCCCCGTCGATGAGGGCGCTTTCATCATTTCCAATTTTTTTTCTCAATCGTAATTTTTCCCCATTTTTTCGGCACCCAATAAAATATTTTTCGGGGTCGTAGTACGACAAAGGCGACCGCCGATATGATGAATCGACACCTTTTCTATGGCGATTGAATCGACGACGATGACACACGGCCGACCGTTAATGTCGATGTCGACTTTAACGACTCGTTTTACACGAAGAACCGAAAAAATGTATTGATAACATTCGGTATTGAAAAATTTTCGATAGTCTAAAGTTTCAATAGATTTGATGGCTCATAATATTTATCGTCGAGTCCAAATTTTGATTTTCGAATAAATTCTGCGAATATGAAAAGAGCGCAAATGGACATCGTTTCAGCAAACGGCAGTACTTCGGCTGAAAAATGAACTGATTCGTTCACAATGAAATGAAAAAGGCTCATGGCGCACTATTGTTTCATATTCCCCATATGACTTGGCAATCGGAGCAAAAAAGCGAATGTTTATCGACATTAATAACAGCACACAAATATCGCATTACAGATGAGCCAACTGCGTAATACGCAATTTTTGCACGTTCAGTCAAACGAATTTATATGTGTGGCACACATCAGGTTGGATATTTCAAATATCGGTCGTTTGTTCGTTGTCAAGAACAATAGGCTACCGTTTCGAGATAAAATAAACCGATACGTGTCTCTGTCTGCTTCGGCTTCCATTCATTTATAATCTCTGATAAAATTGCGGCTTTGGGGCGAGTTTATGAAAAACAGTGAAATCTTTCCGAGGGAATTGTTGGAAAATTGAAATGTTTTAAAATTGATGAATTCAACTTTGTGTTTCGATATTATGTGATCTGTTTTATTGATAAATGGATTCGGTGTATAATTAAGTGAGTTTTATGGAAAGTATGTGGTGAAAATTGTAATATCATATTTTGAAAAATGAGGAAAACACACTTACACGTTACTAAAATTATAAAATAATGAGGCATGCTGAAATGAAGTGAAAACTCATGTTGTAGCACTAATTGCAGATTTAATATAAAGAAAAAAAGAAACATAAATAACGTTTATAACATGGTTCCACATTGGCACTACAATTTTGTTAAATATTTTTATGAAAAGTTTCGTTCTTAAATTAGCACAAACTCGTTTATGAATCCTATGCACAATTGCATTTAGGTAATTTATACACAATTGAAGTTTAGTAACATGATTTCACCATCTCAATTACCATTAGTAACTTTGATCAAATATGCATCACGGCACTGGTCCTATCTCAGAATGCAAATTGATTTTACAAATTTACAATGCTAATGGTTTGTTTCTCATTTTAGATTTTATATAACTAATATCTTCGATTAAACAATGAGTTCACCATATTAATATGACGTCTGAATTTAAATATTAAAATCTTGATGTGTGTTTATAAGTTTCAGGAATGACAAAAAGTGAGCTTAATGTCGTCACTGTGAAATGTCTGGAATAGCTTTTTCTCTTGAAATCCTGGTAATCAGATTAGACGAGACCCGAAAAAAAAGTAAACGATATTCGTTCAGAAAGTTACCGGACTAATTGCGACAAATTGGCCAATTTGGTGACTCTTCAAATTCTACAAGACGAACTCTTTTGCTTGATCTTGAGATACGAAAGTAAAGTTGATTTATGAATTTGAAAGTCAAAAGTTATGAAAATAAGCAAAGAGTTAAAGTTTTTTTAATAGCAACCGGCAGATACATATTTTTTTAATATACAATATAATAATATTAGAGAGCGTATTTTTTCACGCGGGTGATTTCAATATTGTAAATTCTGGTTTTCACTTGGCTGAAGATATTTTTAGAAAATATTAGAAGTACATATTGGAAAAGTAATTTATTCATATTGTGCTAAATTGAAGTGCACATGGATTTATACTCCACGACGAAAAAAGCTCATTGTAGACTCGCAGAAATATGTCATTCGTATTTTCCACACATTAAACTGTCATTTTACATTGCGAGGCAGGAAAATATCGCTCTCAGAAAAGCGTGAAAATCAAAAATACATTGAACATCCTAAAATATATGTATATAACATTTATATATTTATAAAAAAATATTTTTATGTAAATAAATTAAAATTGGTTAATATAATACTTTCGTCATTCAATATACGCTGGGGTATATTGATTACAGATCTTAAGTAACCAGATATGACTAGCCATTAGTAGGAAGGCCATTACTTAAATAATGGTTCGGTAATTTACCGATTAATTTTTAATTTTTATCAGCAGATAAAAAAAATGTTTTATGAATATTTTCGAAAAACGTTTAGTTTTTTTTTTTGAAAATATTTTTAATTTGTGATTTTTTTTTATTTTTCTGGTTTTTGATAGTAAGTACAAAATAGGACTACCAGTAAATGAAAATTAGGGCAAATTTGACTTCCCTAGACTAGTTAACATATATATAATTATATGTAGCACAAATAATAACCTCTAAAAAACAACTACTTCCCGTTTTCATAAAAACATTTGACATATTTCGTTATCACGCACGTCCTCTACGTGATGATAAATATATGAATTGAATCACACGTTGTCCAAATTAAATAATCATCAGAAACCGATACATTTGAAACGACTGAACTATCAACAACACTTTGTCCAACTCAAAAACTCAACAAACTAAAATCCTCCACAACAAAGAACCATCATACAAAATATACGAGAAACATTCCCAAAAGCACATCAAAGAACGGACACCCTAGCCCGTCAAACGAGCCAAAAGCCCGAAAGCAAGAACGAACTATATTTGGGATGGGCGAAACCGTGCACGTAATCTCTTCATCTACACGGCGATAAACTTCGCGTCGGCAAAGTCGAGTTTAATTAAACTAGTATATTCTCTATTATGTTATTAATATTATCGTTATTATGAATATTGTTATTATGGACGAGGGTCGGCGGTCGCCGTTTCGTCGCCACGATCGTCCCTTAGGATAGGGTGCTTGTCTGTTTTTCCTCTTGGGTCGGCTAATAAAAAATGTCCTCGTAAAGTTGAAAACGAGCCCTTAATTAAATAAGGGCCGTAATGTGGATTCGATATGCTAATTCCGAAACGGCTCTCGCTCTCTCATACTGCAATTTATGCTTATAATATTCGCGCGTTTTAATTAACGCTCGTGTTGAATTTTCATGCGTTTTATATTCACATTTTATGCATTGTATAATATCGAAAATACAACCGAAGTGTAATAAAAATTCTATAAAATCATCGTGTGAGAATTTTTTTCAGATGATATCAAAAAGGATAAACGGTTGTTTATGAAATTCATAAGTTTAGATTTATTTATTCAATTATCACTTTTCTGTGATAAAAAATTAATTATTTATTCCTGATGAAACTTAAATGACATCATTATAAATTTGATCATTATGAAGGTTTGTATTTTATTGAAAAAGTTTTAACCAAAAGATCATTCATTGAAACTGCTCAGATCTAAATATACTCGCACGTGTATATGGAATTATTTTAACACCCCAATTTCACATATTTTGCATTACCCAAAATGCAAATTCAAAACGAAAATTCCCCGTATCTTTTCACGTAAACACCACCCACATCTTAACTTATTCCAAGATTCACCTAAAGAGTACAAATATAATAGCTCACACGCAACCCTTCAAATTTATATTTAGATTAATTCATACACACTAATTAGCCACCGCCGAAGCCTACTGCGACGAAAGTAACCGCTAGGTTACCAAATTTGGAACCAACTGTTAATGTTCGAGGTTTGGGGCGAATCCGAGGGCAATTAAGGGCTTGAATCTGCTTCAGGGGGGGCCCTTAATGTGTTAGATTATCATGGTTTTGAACATCCGATAGTGGGTCAATATCTGAAATAGAAACGTATCCGAGATTTTGAGGATGTGGTTGTCAGGAGGATTTCTTCTTTGAGTATCGTTGTTTGTTATCGTCTTGCGTTCCATTTTATTATTTTACTATCACAAATTTTTAATATAGTTATATGTTTTTTTTTATATTGGACTAGTTGAAAATAAATTGGATTGAGTTTTTATTTTTAGATTTCTTGTAAAAGAGTAACTTCATGAAACTTTCAGGCTTGCAAACTTATTTATACTTAGAATTTCTGAAGTGAACTTGATGTAAACTATCAAAAGTAACTAAGAAAAATATAAGAAAATTTAAGGGATTATACATAATAGTAAAGATAAGTGTCATGACCAAGATTTTCAAAATAATATGAAAATCATATGAAAAATCGTACTTACAAAATAGATTTATAGAAAATTCTCTCATGAATCATTCTACCTTGTTTTCTTGAGAGGTTTTTTTAATGTATTTTACTATTATAAAATTAAAAATATAAAAAAAATTGGGAGAAAAAGTTCTTCTATACGAAACGAGAGTTGAGATATTTTCAGAAATAACATATCGATTTGATTCAATCCGATTATTACTTCGCGAACAAATATTTGAAAGATGGAAATGTAATCGACTCAAACGAAACTTTACATCGACCCTCGTAAGAGTGAGCCACATACATTGTCATCATTTTTACACGGTGCCAGATATCCTTGGAACAAATTCAACAATCGTCCTACACTTTCCGATGACATCATCATCATCCCCTAAAAGCATCTGTTGCTCGAAAGGGTCAAACGGCGAAAACAAAAGGACACCTCCCTGCGGAAAGGTTTTTCAACCTTTTTGTGAATTCTATAATATTTTTTCTCACTTTATCGATTTTATTCAAATGTCATTCACATTTTCACCGATGTAATATATTTTCACCTATTTTTCATAGCGGAACAAATTCTGATTCTGAGAATAATATATTTTCAACTCTTCAATACTCTTATTGAAAAAAAACATCATTTACGAAAAGAAGCTCAGTTGACTTCAAATCATCAGATGTTGACATAAAATATGTTTAATATAGGAATAATGTCAGGCCTGTAAATCACTGTTTGAGAATCTTAGGGTACTACCAGCTTTTTGGTGGGGAGCTAAAATGCTGCGCAGTTGGAGTCTTTGTCTGAGGTCAAATTGCGTCTTAGATCGTTTTCATTATCGAATTACGAACGTTTATTTCTTTTTAAAAAAGGGTCCTTTTTCACAAAGCCGGTCAAGCCCGTTTTCGTTCGTGTAATAGAACGTGTTTGGATTTTTTTTATATTATTTTGAAAAGAAAATGGGACAGTCACGTGTGTGTGAAGTCGCACTTCGCTAATACAGTGAATAGACTGTTCCTTTCTTATATTAGGCTTTTGTGTTGTTCGAAATTAAGTGGGTAGAGGTTTTGAGGTCATATGAGCTTTTGAGTTATACATATTATCGTGAAGAAAATTAGTAAAATATGTCATTAGTGTACAAAGGAAATTCACTTGCAAAATTACTTATTATTGTAGTGCTCCTTATAAGATCTATTGTATTGAAGTTTTAGAGAAGTCGTATAAAAAAGTTATTCAGTAAAGTAGTAATAAAGAAAATCATAAATATATCGTTAGCGATGTATTTTAGTTCACAAAATTTTCTAAGATCCATATATAATTCATTAATGAAAATTCTCGGAAACAAAAACGATTTATATATTTTTAGATTCAATTGATACCATTTCTTGAATGAAACGTTTACAAATCGAGATCGATTCGTATATACTTTAATAGAAATATCCGAACGTATTACTCGGGACCGTATCATGTTTAATAATTATCGCGTCTCACCGAATAAATATACAAAATGAATTATTCCATTTCAGCCCGTTGAATGTAATAAAACGCAAATATTATTGCGAACGGAACGAAAACATCGGCATATGTTGTTCTGTAATATTAACGAAAACAGAACGGATTGAAAAATTAATAGAAAAATAACACGACATGCAACCGAGACAGTATAAGCGTATTGATTCGAAAAGCAAATACTCTTCGTGTGCACGAAAACACTGAAAATGTTTCGAATATGGCGTCACATGGTGTCAACGATTTTCAGGCTTGGATTGTTTGAAAATTATTTCGTAAATTCAAGATGTTTTCGCTGCGGACATATTTGCTTTCAAAGCGAAGTTGAAGTGAGTTGTTGTTATAATTATAATTTGCTCTTACATAGACTCGACTCAGTACGGAGCTGAATAGTTTTGTGTGTAAAAATATAAAATAATATCATGTTATAATCAAAGTAAATATATTTTAAAAAAAAACACAACTGAAAATAATATACATACAATAAAATTATAGTATTATTTAAAAAAAATAATGTGATAGATTGAATAATAAAATTTATAAGTAAAAAGATTGTGAAATTATAATACCACCATTACTTGAAGAATACGACAAAAAACAAATGAAACGAATAAAACTGAATGAATGAATGAATAAATATTATAATGTATATTTAATATTCAAAATCAAACCAAAAAATTGATATTTCTACCTTTTAGAAACAGTTCGAACCACCGTTTAAAGTTCTCAAAATGAAAATTATTTCATATTGTGAAAAATATTTTTTTTTGCATAAACAGAAAATTTACATAAGTAATTATAATAATATATAATGTGTAACGTAGCGTAATGAATTTATACTTCAAATAAAGATGTGTTCGTTACATTTATTTGTTCACTGCTTTCATTTTTTTATCGTTCGTAGAAACGTTATTAAAAATTAAGCAAACGAAGCGTCTACAAAACAAAGGGTTTCGAAAATTCAACATTTCAGGAAGAAATTGTGTTTGCATTGTTTTAAATTGGTAAGTCTTTCGCGTGACGTATTTTTGCTCTTATTTATTGGTCGATGTTCAAACATTGACGATCAGCTTTCTTGATGTAGCCTAAGTATATACAACTAGAGAATAAACGAATGTTTCTCATTTATTTTTCGACAAAAATTCACTGTGTGAATAACCTTTATTCGGAGATTGCTAAAATTTTAGATCAACTAGTTTAGGGGTGGCGAATCTATGGCACGCATGCCAGGGGGCATGGATAAAAATTTGTTTGGATTCCTAAAGAATTACTTATTTTTTTCAATTTAATTGCGAATGCAAATGGAAATTTTCAGTTATTAAATGAAGTGAATTTGGCAATAATTTATTTATGTAGTGTTATACAGTAGTTGTTGCAATAATAATATATAATATAAAGTTATGGAAAAGTTTTTCAAACATTTTATTGTGTTGTTGAAATTAGGCTTTTCTCAAATACGAAAACTTCATAGAAACAATAATTAACAGCAACAATAACAGCAGCAACAATAATTAAGAGCAGGCAAGCAAGCAAGGCAAGGCAAATTATAGGCAGTGTAAAATAATAATTATGATGTTTATTTTAATCAAAGCTCTAAGCATACGAAGAAAAATAAAACACATCGCTCAATCGATATAATTTTTGAGAGCTTTTTTTCGGTCTTGCACCTTAGCACGCCCGATACTCAATAAAAAACATTTAGACATTTCGTCACAAAAACAAAAAAAGTTTCACCCCCACTGAACTAAATCACCAAGCAACACAACATTCAAAAATCAAATTCGCCCAAAACACTTTCCGATCACACATCTTCGAACCATCAACTTTCGATCTTCGCCACGGACGAACTTCGCATCAACGCGAAACGGTCACCCTAAAGATGGGTTCCCGACCTTCGATTGGCTCGGATCTGACGATGACGAGGTCCATTTTTCACGGAAGCGACAATGTGGCCAAATTGTGGGATGTCAAATGAGTCCGTGTCGATCATTACTCGCATTGTGTAGGCAGCGGGGAGGGGCCATTATGCCGCCACTCCTCGGAATCGAATTAACCCTGCGAACGAGCCCTTTCTCTTCTAGTCTTCTTTTAGGGCTTCGGGCGAAGTTTTTTCGAGGGTTTTATGGGGTTTTTTGAGTTTGTGTGGGGTCGGGTTTTTATTAAAGATTGTTTTGTCGGGTTGGAAATTATTCGTTAGACTTGGTTTTTGAAACTTTGGGAATTCAAAGAAAATAGAGGGATGTTTTATTTAAAAAAATTATGTTATACAATTCTGAGGGATTTTTTTTTGATACGTAATGTTAAATTGAATTATCTGAAAATTTTGTTCGTTATTTTCTATGAAAAATATCATAAATTAATAAAATATCCCTTTTATAAAGTTTTCTCGTTACATGTTTTCGAAGAATATGTATTAATTAGGAAAAATTTATTTCAGATTATCAAAGTTTTTGAAATATTAGGTAAATTTTGAAACACATTATATTTTCTATTCACATTGAATTTCGAACAAACTTCCATGAACTGATTTTAATTCATTACGATAAACTCGCGCACGAACTAAAAATTTACCTTTGAGTAATATAAATAAAAAAAACTAAATGATTCGGCAGCTTTAGATGTGTATAAAATTTTCACACAATCTCAGAAAGTTTCATAGGTTTTCACCTTGAAGTCAGAAAAATGGGAAAAGTGTTTCGAAGTTAAGTCGGAAAAAAACCGCTCTCCCTTCTCTGGAGACTTTCGAAACGTGTAATTGTTATTTAGCGCGCTTTTCCAAAACTTTTCCGCAACAACAATGAACGGAAAAAATCGATTTATTTTTTTATTTTCTGAAAATAATTTTCAATAACCAATCCTGATTTATAGTCATGAAACGCGGTTACGTTCTCCGCCTGTAGTTTAACAATGCCGTTTTATTATTATCGCACACTCCCCATTGTTAATATATTATTACACTTCTGTTATTAATATAATAATATTATAATGTGGGGCTGGGCTCGTAAATAATAAACTCACTGCTAACAAAGCGCAGTTAGTTGTTATCTTTAGATTCGAAGCGATAAATCACATTTGTCGTCGCTCATGATAATTGCGTAGTACGCGAAGTGGTAGAATGATTCCGATGAAATTAGCGAAATTCACACCGCTAACATAATATTGATTATCATCATTAATATTGTTTTGTATACCTCATACAGAGATTTCAATCATACAGGATCCACCAGAAAACACAAAATCCTATATGTATATTAAAACGATGAAAATTGTAAAAGCGAACAAAAATGTAGATTAGTAAAACATTAAAAAAAGTAGTGTATGGTCGCCAGATGGGTTGAGAATTATACTTCTAATACATTATAGATAAAAAAAATAATATAATATCAATAAGAAGAGTTAAAGTAATTGAAAGTTTAGGTGTGAGAATAAATTTTAGTTTGATAATCGAAAAATGATTTATGATACGACAAAAGGAATATATAATATGCCTCAAAGCATCCAAAACTATAACTTAACTTCATCTTAACTACCCAAATATACATCCCCATCTATGGTATTTACTCATTCCCATATCCAAACACAATTAAACTTTGAAAATTAAAAAAAAAAACCGTGCGAAAAAAATTATGTTGACTAAATAAAAATTATAAATAGGTTCCATTAGTATATTTGAATGGAATTTCCATCCAAATATACTTTATGAAAAATGTGTAATGTGGAAAAATTTTCCCGAGTGAAATCATAAAAAAACATCGAAAATTTTTATTTAATTACTATAATTATATACTGACCTGTTCCGGATCTACCATTGTGGCATAAAATTTTTTTTTTTGTACCGTGTTAAAGTGAAAAACAGTATAAAAATGTGTAAAAATAGTTTTGGGAACATATATAAAATTTAGGAAAGAGTCAAACAAAGATAATACATTTAACTTATTGGCATAAAACCAAACGATTATCGGATACCGAAAACGCAATAATTTCCCAATCCCCAACAGCCATATTGATTCCAAAACCGCCGCACAAAGACGATTTCCCCGAAAACGACACCGAACTAAAAATTGGTAAAACCCCGACACGGAACGTAACGACTTCTATTTTTACCCCCCCAGTTTTTTGTGACGGTTTTTATTATTTTCCTCAGTACGGACACACTAGTTCCCTCGGGAATATACGCGCGAATCGCATAAAAGCGTGCGCGCGTATCCAGAAGCCGCGTCGTCCGTCTCCCACGATATAAAAAGGGACCCCTACGTGTCCTGTGTGTCCTGTAGGGTGTGTGTAGTGTCCGAAGTGCTCCTGAGGGAATTGCGTGTTGCGGTTTCGATTTCGTCGGTTCGCGATTCGACCGATTTGAGTGGGAAATCGGGGAATTGGGCCCGTCGGGATTCTAGACGAGTGATTATGATTGATTTTTCGTGATTTTTTTCGGTTGTGTGTTACTGTTGGATTTTAGTTTTGATTGGGTTTTGTGTGTGTGTGTGTTATATATTGTTTCGTTAATTAGTGTATGTTTACTTTGCGTCAAAGTTCTGTGTTAGAATGGTGTTTATTTTAATGATTTATATAACAATGTTTACGTTCGTCGTTTGAATGTGATGTGGTAATGTACAGGGTCTTCCCCGGGACTTTGATAACTTCTAATCGGATTTAAAGTGACTTAGAGTCATGATAGAGAAGTGGGAGTGATACCATTCCGAATGAAATCGGCTACAATTTATTTTTCATTTTTTACCCCCACCCTCAAATTTTACCTCTCCCCCCCCTCTTCCATCGTCGAATAGCGTACTTCCGTTCACTAACTCGTACAGTTCAAATAATTTTTTTTTACCCATTCGACGATGGAAGAGGGGGGGGGAGGTAAAATTTGAGGGGAGGGGGTAAAAAATGAAAAATAAATTGTAGCCGATTTCATTCGGAATGGTATCACTCTCATTTCTCTATCATGACTCTAAGTCACTTTAAATCCGATTAGAAGTTATCAAAGTCCCGGGGAAAACCCTGTATATCCTGTCGATTGAAATTAAAATGTTTCACATTTTCCTGTACGTGAAAATGATATATCGTTTTCTTAGCAGTCAACAATTTTTTAGCTTCGCGTTTTTGTCGTTTTAAATTATTCATGAACGGGACACTAGTGGTCTTCTTAGGCAACTCCTCAACGAGATGAAAGTCACTAAATGTGACATGGTGGTGAAGAAGGACCCTCATCTCTCGTTCTTTAGAGCGATATCTCACCATGGGCATACAAATCTCGTGGAATATGCCGAGCGGCGGTCAAGTACGTGTACTAGGACTGGTGAAGGAATATCCTTCACATAATCCTGTTGGCAACGAATCACGTTTTAAATTTCGTTGAAAATATGCTCCGTTTTTATATGATAGTATTGTGTAAAATGGATACGCTTTCTAGGCATTCAGGTCATATTACCTTTTACCCTATGTAAACTCTGCATAATATATACTATTACATATTGCCGGTAATTATTCAACAATTGAAATATAAAAAAAATATGAAAGAAAATATACAATATGTATATTTATATTATGTATCATGAATAATTCATGACTCACCGCCTCGCAACCATCTGCAAGCATTTTTCTGCGAAAACCTTACATTTCTTCATGAAAATTATTCGAAATAGCACAAAAATGGGTATGTGAACGCAAATAAAGAGAACACGTGCATAAAAAGAAAAAAATACGTTTATATTCTCTCGGGAATACGACAGTTTAATTTAGTTTGAAATAATCGACTAGGCTTTATCTGTGATCGGGAAAGTTGCCGCTTTTGCGCAAATAGATTTCAATTTATTTTACATAATTTTCGAATTCGTCTTCTGATCTTTGTCCCCCTGATCAACAGGTACCTCAAAAAATTTGATAGAATCTCTTGCTTATTAAAATGCTTGGTTTTGAAAAGATAAAATGCTTAGTCACCCCGATCGAGCAAAGAGTGCTTCTTATTACCATGTAATATCATACTTATGTGCAATTTATCCTATTCGTTAATTCAATTAGTTAAATGTAAATTTTAAACATTCGTAACTCTAAATGAACAATATCATATTATTTTTTTATTGAATCGAATTGGTGAGTAAGGAGAAAAGTTGCCTCCCTCTTGTGACTTTCATGAAAACCGTAAAAAAAAATACCGCGAAATTGAATTTCGAATATTGTATTTAATTTTTTGTGTGAGTTTTCGTTATATTAATTTTTTATTAAACAATTTCACAAAAAATGGTTATAGCGAGTTTTGTGCCCGTATATGACTATCGATATAATTTATCTTCGTTCGTGTTCTTTGTTTTTGTGATCGATTATTAATTACTATTTGCACCATAAGAACGTTAATGCGTATAAAAGTTTCTTCGAACAAAAAAATACCAAGAAATTTACGACACGGTGGCAGTATGAAATATTACGAAATCGCATAATGTAATTAGCGAAAATCTAGAACGAAAATTTATAATAACTTACAATAATATCGGGTAGTATTAAGAAATGAGTCAGTAAAAAAATGAATACGTACATACAGAAATGTAAGAAATATTCATTTTATGCTCTATAAAAATCTCCCATCAGAATTAATGAGCGTCGCATGTGTGCAATAAATATTTTATCGAATTTTTCCGGCGCAAAACCATAAATGGCCTACTTGTATCCGAAAGCACACAAAAATAACGAAATTAAGAATCATATGAATATCATGATTCGAATAATTTATTCCATTACTTAATTTTGATCATATATGCAAATGTAAATTTAAAAAAAATGAACATTTCTGTCTCACCTTATACGTAATTCAGACTTTTTCGCATCGAACGCGTACACAGGCCATACAAACAGACAAATATATATATTTTTTATTGTTTTAATTTCCCCAGCGACTTTTCCGCACCGACAAGATCCAACCGCGTCCGTTTGCCGCATTATCGAATTATCCCGCCATTTGAATATCTCAATTTGCGCCATATAATTCGGAAAACCGACGAAAACGAACGAGAAAAGCGACTGGCGTTTGAAATTTTCATGCGGGTCGTTCTGACAATTTCCGAATTTGATTCAACTAAAAATAACTTAAAATAAATATCTGAATAAACATATATGACGCTGGCGAAAGTATCAATTTCTTCGGGTGGAAGATGATAGTATTTTTTATATAAGAGGCAATAAAATGTTTTTGCTAGATTTACACAGACATTGGAAAATATCACAAAAACAAAATATATATATAAAAAACGATATTCGTGTGCTCGAAAGCGTAAAAAAGGCGGACCTAGTCCGCGTTTTATTATTCATCGTTCGCGCTCGGCGCGAAGAGACCTTCTCCTTTAATAATTCACGGCATTATTACTGCGTGTCATGAAGGCTACATAGTTTTCACCGTATTCATATCAGAGCTACCTTTTCTCCGCTTCGTTGTGGGACGGATATGAAAACTGGCGATGACCCGGGCACTCAGGGTGCTCGAATACGCCGGAGTGCTCCCCACTAGCTGATATCATCCGATCATCTCATGTATGAAGATTGTTCAATCAACTCTGTGTATCGGGAAATATGTTAATGGAAAATATCAATCCTAGTTGAATATCCTGTCGCAAGATGTTTAATGGTATGCAATTCGCAGTGCTCGATCTGGTTGATTGGTTATGAATGATGTCGCGCAGTATACTTGTCATGTGAGCGAATATTATTCGATGCTGAAAAATCACAGGAACGAGCTCAATATTTCTTATGAAACACGAAAGTTTCCTGATTCGTTTTCTCGAATTTTATCTTGTATTTACCGGTGTGAAAAGTCGTGTATTCACCGAAGTAAATACGGGGAAAGAAACTTGTAAATAAATAAAATTCTGTTTGATGTAACTAACTATTGCGACTAGATAAAGTATACCGAAGAAAATATCGCGTCTGAAACATTTTCTTACTCGGGAAGAATGTCAGCTCATTTCTTTGATTCGATCGACGAATAGAAAAATATGAAAAAAGGAAAATTCACACACCTGATTGCCTCGGATTGGCGACAGAAAGAGATTTCCACCAAATTTCCCGACCGCACTTTTCATCGAAAATTTCCTCGAGGCTCTTTTTCCGAAGACTCGTAACAAAAATCGAATATGAATATATTTTCTCCACATTAGCGCGCACATTATTATTTTTCTGGAAATCCCCACACTCGCCTATAGTGTAATATAATCCAGCCATCTCAATCTTTTGAATACGCGGGTTACACTCACACGTATACCTCCCGAATAGGTTCATTCTAATGACTCGATTCAAGCGCTCGCTTTCATAAGCCTCATTCAAAACGATCGCGGATATAAATGATTCCATTGTGAATAATATTTCGCAACACTTTCGCATCGCCGGTATATATAAATCAATTAGTTTCGCAGGAATCGCCTAAAGCGCGATCGGCGCCGCAGCTCGGGCCATTTGATCGATCGGAAGGGTTCCAACCGTATTTTCGATTTTGTTTTTTCGAATTGTATTGCATTTATGTGACTATTCGCGAAAGGTATTCGATTAGTTTCGTTCGGTGGGTCTCACGAATCCGTTTGACGTTTCAAAGGGTCACGTAACTCCAATTCGGCGGTGCTATTGAATAAAATTATCGAGCGTTTTTTTTTTATATGAAAATTTAATCAGAATATAATACGGGTTTTTCATTTTTTTTTCAAAATAATCCCTTTTGTGGATTTGAAATGAATATAATGTAATGTGAATATGTGTATATTTGTCTATTTTATTGACCCACACATGGATTTGAAGAACTGAAAATATTGCTGGGTCCATATCAGGGTAGGGATCTACCCCAAGGCCGCACGCATGAAAGGACCTTCGAAATGCATTTCAAAAGTCACGGAGCAAAATTTTGCGATAAGGACGCGAGGAATAGAGAGCGATGGATACAGGGACAAACTGCCCGGAAAAGATATATAGGACACGTACAACACAGTATGGGAATAGGGTTGCTGGAGATTTTTTTCTATAGATAAAATTTTCTACACAATTTTATCCAAAAAAAATCTTATAATAATTTAAAAATATAAGGAATATATGTACTAGTTATAGATTGAATAATCAATGAAAATATGTATGATCAATTTCGTCATTAAAATTACTTTCATTCAACTCAAGATTTGAAAAATCTTATGATTTTTATATTTAAGGTTGTAATAGAATAACTAATCCAGTAAATAGTGACGTATTTGTGATGATCCTATTTGACCCTCGGTTGTGTCGTGTTCGTCGACTTCTCATCATATGTTTTATATTATATTAAAAATGTATTTTATTGCATAAAATTTATTTTTTGCAATAAAATACATTTTACGAGGCATTTATTCCGAGTGAAAAAAAATTTCAGTTTTCTATGCTTTACCATTTCTTGAAAAAAAAGTGTAACTATCGCGACTAACAATATTTACGATTTACTAGGCAATGTTTTGAAAGTTCAAACGTATTAGAGACGGTTCCAGAAGTTTCGATCAGAAAGATTTAACCTTAAAAATCGCCCTAGAAATAGAAGACTAATGATCGTGGATGAAGACATTTTAAGAGTCAAAGCCGAAAAAAGATTTAAAAATGCAGAGAATGTGAAAAAGGAATTTTCCGAATATTTTGTTTCATAACCGACACAATTTTACAAAAATAAGATCAAAAAGTTGAAAGAAATGTGGATAAATAATAGTAGAAATTATATTTCATATTAATATAATTAATAAATAAAGTTTTTATTGAAAATCTCATCTTTTATTCAAAACACAGCACGACTTTCAGAATAGCTTAATATTATAATAGTATCAAAAAGAAAGACAATTTTTTTTTTCCGATTCAAATGAAACGTTCTTCTTTGACTCTAAAACTTCAATGTTTTTATTAAATTTGGTCAACCCAAAAATCCCACCTTCCTCAATAAAATTTAACGAAACACCCTGTTACCAACAAAACCATCATTATTCCGAATAGATTCCAGAACCGCCTCGATCATTCCTAGACAGTTGGCAGCCCTAGACAGAGGCTGTGTTACATTCAGGGCCGGGTCTAGGGATCCGATGTTATCGGGGCCCATCCTAACCGCCGACACTCAAAAAAAGGTTTACGGGCCGGGCTCTAAAGCCGGACGCACACTCGTCTGCGAAATCGCGGTGCGCGTAAAAACTTTTATTGCTCGTTGCTCGTGCGCGATAGATAAACGCGCTGGGTTGTTCTGGGATGTCTTGGGGGATGTATTTGGGTGTGTCTTGTGGAAAATGTGATTGAAAAAATTATATGTAATCGCCCGTGTAATGGCGCCGTTAAAGTCTGTTAGTTGTCGATTGTGTGTGCGAAGGTTGTCGATGTGTGGGATGAAAATTTTATGTGCATAGTTGAAGCTGTGAAATTGAATTCTTTAAATAAACACTGACGGTGTATGAATCGAAAAATCTGCTCACGTTCACTTGGTTTAAAGTTTCCGAGGGGAAACTTCACAGTTTAATCTATGTAGTACGTGTGTTGCAATCGAATCCAACCGATTTAGTAATTGATAGTTTCGCGATCAAAACGCAATTGGGGAAATTTCATTCATTACGATTTTAAAACTGGTGAATCCGATGGACAATAGATCTAATAAAAGCTAAATTATTCAAAATTTTGAAATAAAATATATGAACAATATAATATTGATATTGGGAAACCTCGAAAAATATAAAATATATTTCATTTTTTTTATATCATATATTGTAATATAAAATAAATGATGATAAATATGAAATAAATTGTTTTAAGTTTTTACGAAAATAATTCGCTACATTGGATTCAAACTAGCCACAGAGTCATTCTTTCAAATAGTACTCGTGCAAGAGCGGTTACCTGTATACCTGGATAGAACGATCGTCCACTACACTTTGAACAAGGACTCTGGAATACATTCTTCGCATTCCAATCGGATTGCAGGCAATTTGAGCGAAAGGAAAAGTTCCATCCGAGGAATTCCTAGCTGCAGACT
The DNA here is from genome assembly GCA_009617725.1 of Hydropsyche tenuis. Lineage (NCBI taxonomy): Eukaryota > Metazoa > Arthropoda > Insecta > Trichoptera > Hydropsychidae > Hydropsyche > Hydropsyche tenuis. The sequence goes on along the minus strand of VTON01000042.1, from coordinate 1,853,232 downwards.
TGCAAAGAACCGGCTCTAGAAGTAATTTCTCAGAAGACGGGCAAGGATCGCCTTCCGGAAAGTCTTCTATTGAGGGATAGGTAGGAAACGTCTATTAAAATAAGGGTACGAGCCGTCTCTCTTAAGGTGGGGGTGGGTAAATTCCCACCACCACAGTTTTGCTTCGAAGACGTCTTGTTTGTATTATATTTTCGGTCCACGTTCATACTCAATGAGATTTATTTTCACTTTTGTGAAGATCGGTAACTGAATATGTTGAGTGTGAAGAATGATAAAATAAAATGTTTTCATTTTCAATTTTTATCCATTCCGTATATATTTATTTTGCAGTTAGTTTATATGAAAAATATTTTTATAGAAAAACTATTTTTTATTTTACATTATATTTGAAATTTGTTGTTTTTTATGGATAGTGTTTTTATCATATTATATGAAAAGCATATATCATATATTAATTTTTACGTAAATATTAAGTTATACATATATTATATTATTCATGTTTTTAAATGACGATGACTTACAATTAGTTAAACTATTTTAATATAATATAATAAAATGAATTTCAATAAAAAATTCGAAATAATATATGGATTAACTGTATATAAGTAGAAGTCGTTTCGTCGAATTCAATGAAACATAAACTTTGTTTTCGCTCTAGTGATACGAAGCTTAGTATTTTTTATTTATTTATTTATATACTATTGTGGCACTTCTTCCAGATAGTGAGTTTACTAAAAGTATAGTGTATAATATATATACATAATATAGTTCAATAAAAATATAAATAACTGGTCTATAAAAAAACAACAGAAAGAGAAAATGATTTATATCTATTAGTTATGACGGTTGTAATATTTTTCACTTATTCGTATTTAGATTTATATCGTTTCACTGGTTTTTGTATTAAAGAAAGTAATTTGGTAAAAATATGGGAAGTTGAGTTAAAAAACATTTTTATTTTTTATATAGCTAATAGATATCAAAATGTGGAATTTTCATGTGCAAACAAAAAAATATGATACATAAACATGAGTTATGCCAGCAGTTACATTTAAATCTAGTAAAAAGCTACCTCAACTTAGCGCTATAGAAACTTAAACAGAATAACTAACAAAAAAAAAGTTTACATACACAACGAGATTTCCACTGTCACGGATTATTTGTTTCGTTTGCGATGCAGACCGCCTAATTTTATATACACAGACTTTTCCAGCGTTATTTCGAGTACGTAAGAGAATTTCCCGGACCGGCATTACCTGAAAACGACGTCTCCTCGGGCAATTTTCAACGTTTTCCCCGCAAAGGAAAAAAGGACGCGTATTAGAGGAGCGACAATGACAATCGAATTTGCATCGTCAGACAGTTGCCGATGCAAATGTACCCACCCGCCCACCCACCGGCTGCTTCTGAAGTCAGTACAGTCTGGCCCGCAAGAAATAAACCCGAAGCCCTATATATTATACGTATGAAAAGTGAAAATGTGTAATCTACGTATGCGTGTGTGTATACGTGTTTTTTTATTTACTTTGCTTTGCTTTCGTTCCGTTTTTCGGGTTCGCGAAAAGCCGTCGAACTGGAGGAAAAATTTTCGATTGTTATGTAAACGTTGTTGCGGTCGCAAAAGGTGGCCGCTTCGTTTTTTCTTCACCGTTGGCATATTGCAAATGCAAATTTTTGCTATGCTGCTTGTTGCCGCTCTGAAGGATTTCAGATTTCGTATGTCTGAAAGTAGCGTGGTTGAAATAAGATGTTTTTTTTCGCAGACGTTATGTTTATATATTATGTATATATAAAGAATTTTCTTTTCATATAAATACGATTCAAAAGACTTTTATAAAACACTGATGTTTCTCTTCAATTTTGAAAATGAGATTTTTTTAAAGAAAATCGGCAAAAAATCATTTTTGTGTTTTTATTTTTCAAACATATTTTAAAAATATTTATGTATGGAGCGGATGGTTTTCACAAATCACATTATGATAGGACGGCCAGTTGTTGTACACCAAATATAATACCTGCAGCGTGAAAACTCTGTTCATACCTTATTTTTAAACGAGAATTCCTCTTACCAACAAACAATCACCGAAAATCCAAACTTTCGCTTTCTGAAACGAATCGATCTGAGGCCGCACCTGTACGCCTTTCAGAAAGGTGTTTTCAACTTTACGCCTACATAGGCATGATGAAATTAAGATTTACCAATGCTTCAAAAACATTCTTTAATAACCACATACAATATTATTATATATTCAAGCATAATATTCTTTATATAATATGACATATTTGACATTTTTCAAAATTCACGATATTCATATTTTAAGAGAAAGTAGAGAAGATAAATCTTTCATGAGATATTCCATGTAAAAATTATGAATAAAAATCTTTTAGAGACTCATTGGATACATCTGGTGTACGCACACTGCGCAAAAGAGGCACAGGTATCTACCATCCCTTAAAGTACCTTCCTCTTCGTCCATTAATTGCGCCCCAGTCCCACCTTTTCGCGGTCCCTAATTACGGGTAATTAATTTGGAGCTTTATCTGCGCACCATCGACGTTTATCCGCGTCCAGAACTCGCGTTCATCTCCCTAAGGATTTTATCTTTGCCGTCGCCCAAGGCACATTTATTCATAATGCCAAGAGGTCCTCTTGCTAGATGCCTACGATTGTAATCAGACGTAGAACTATGGCCCGCATGTGATCTAATGGTAAGGAATGAGATTCTCAGCTTTTCCAACTTTATTTCGTTCTAGTGTTGAAAAAATAATTATTTATTATTATATAATATTATATATTTCGTATATAACCAACGATTATGCTTTATCTTTGACGAGCGCACCGGTTTTCAATTATTGGTACAACCAATAGATGAATGCGATCGTAATACTGTGATACATAAGCTGCACATTATGATATTGTAATATTATGCGATGCCTATGTTATATTATATTATGCATGAATATATTTTATGATCGAATGTTAATTATTTTTTTCTAGAAGTCAATAATTTTATGTTCTCGAATTTACCGATTCTCATAAAAATAGTCAACTCACTGGTAGGGCCAAGTCAGTTTTTGTAAGTGTACGGTTTTTTTCGGCAAATTTTATTTTTTGGGAAAATATTTTCTGGAAAAGTCGGTTTTTGTAAGTATTTTTAAAGAAATGTTGGGTTATGTAGGTTTATTTGGTTTCTCGTTATTTTTTTCCGGTTTTCCCCGATTTTCCTACAAAATTATACTTATAATTGTTTTATATTATAATATTTTGTATTAATTATAATTTAAAAAAAAAATTCCTATGGCCCGGAATTTATATCCACGGCCGTGCTCATTGGTAATTATTAGAATAATAGTTTCTAGAATTTTATCACTGTGCATAAATAATCTTATTTCTGATATTAAAGAATTATCATCTAACAAAAGTTCCATAAAATGAATATAACGATGATGTAACGATGACATCAAAATATTTAAACGAAAAGCCTTGATTTCGATACAAAACACGATTAATGTTATCGTATGACACGAACAAGCAAAAAATGTGTCAGCACCAAACGGAGTAATCGTCGGGTTTCACATGTTTTTATTTCGTTCAAAGCTCGTGCTTAGTTCTCAAGCTTGAGAAACACTCATCCACAGCATAAACCTTAGTACGATTCAACATTATTTTCCGTAAGAGCGGAAAGAATAACACGCCTCTGAGTGGAAGCATCTTTCACGCTTTCGAGCGCGGGACATCGTGTCCCGCCCATGTCTCACTATGGGGATGGGACCACCTTTAGCCTTCATTAATATGCTAATACAATTTCTTATCGTTGCCCTAGCAGCTTCTGGGTTCTTATATAGGGAAATCTCCACTCTTAGAACCAACGAAGAAAGATTTGTTTAAAAAAGTGTCTCTGCGGAAATTGGATACGCGATTCTTCCGTACGACTTGTTAAAAGATATAGTTTGAAGAAGAGAAGTTAAAAGAAGTTGCCAATTAATCCACCTAGAATTAAGTATGAAAAGATTGTTGCAGACAATTCTCAGAATCGTTTGAGATCGCGTGTTTATTATGCGGATGTTACGGGTGCAATTTGATCCGATACGAATAAGTGCTTATTTCAGTTTGTTAGTTGTTTCTGAATAAAATTGAACAAGAAAATGAAAAATTTTATATAATATAACATGATTACTAAAATATAATATTTTATATGTTTAAATTTTTCAATAATCTTATTCAATACACATGAACAATTGATTGTTTATTCATCGAATCAAATTTCAAAAATGATTAATATTCTCAAGAAAACTTGCAACCAAAAATATATAACAATACTGTCGATAACATCTCCATGTTTTCCCATTTTCAAAACAAAAATCAAAATTCAGAAATTATACAAACCTTCGTCGAATCAATACGATCGATCGAAAATTCGATAACACCACCGAATCCACAATCGGGCATTAGTATTACAGCTTTACAGCACGATCGGAATCAATGAAGGCGATTAAGGCTCGAACGGTTAATTCGAACACACATACACATCCACAATAGGACAATCAGAGCAACACGTGGCGGGAATTAAGCATCCTCAGGGGTCACATTGAACTCTGGTATTGCCCAAGGGTTGTTCAAAGCTGGACCGACGACCAAAACAAATGCTGTGGCACAGAAGAGGACGTGTTTAGTCGATTTTCGTTTATTTTTAAGACTTGAGATATTTGTGCTATTATTTTGGTATTCGTATTGTGTTTATATAAAGCTTTGGATTTTATTAGGTTATAATATCAATGTATCGAATTTTCATCTGAAAAAAATCTAACAGTATGCTTTTCATATACAGAGTGGTTTAAAGGTCTAGGAAAAGTTGAGGTTTCGTTTTTGTACCATAGTTCTGAAAATCGGTTAGATATATGCATATTTGAAACATTAATCAAAAGACTTTAAACAGAGATGTTATTAAAAATATTTGAAAATTTTGGGTTTCGTTTTTTTTTTACATATCAAAAAACTCTAGTTTCCCTTTACTTCAGCAATTTTTCGATTTTTTTTTTCATATATTTTTAATAGTTTTTTGATGATATAGATTTTCATATTCATATTTAAAACACTGTAAACAAACAAAAAAAGGTTTGTTCGCCATATTACCTTTCATTTGGAAATTATTGGTACTCGAACGTCAGATTTTGGATTTTTATTAGAAATCAAAAAATAATAATAAATTTAAAAAAACTAAGAAACTTCGGACTAATTTATGTTTAGTTTTAAATACTCCAAAAAAACACGACCAATCACCTCTTTAAGATTTTTCCTAGACTTTTAAACCACCCTATATAATATGTATGAAAATACAATACTTATGATATTATGCAAACGTATTTCAAACACTTAACGATTCTGTTAAATAAAAAATAAAAAAAAACAACAAACTACAGATTTTATTAAACACGCGAATTTCATCGACCGTTACCAATATTTAAAGCAAACAAATCGCATCTGAATCCAAATCGTTCACGCGCGCAGATGCACCCGGCCACAATTCACACCGGCCTAACGAAAACAAAAGTGCGAAAAAAAAAGCGTACATTTTCATTTTCAAACGTTGTATTTTCCCCTGAAAAAAAACCACCCCGAAAACAAAATGAAATAAGCGAAAAAAAGCAAGCAAACACGTACGCGCTCGGATTCAGTTCGAAAGTCCCGCGGATAAGCCACGCCAGTTGCGGCTTTCCACTATATTTCGCGAATATATTTCAATTTATGAAACGGTCCCTCATTACCATAATTTTACCGCATAGTGCACTGTATGGTACACTACAACGTATTATATTATACGTCGTGTTTTCGAAGCGGAAAGGTAGAAACGTATCGAGGAAACGGTTTTTCGTCATTGCCTCGACGAAGAGTGCAACGGTCCCGCTTTGCAGTGCATAGTTGAAAGTTGTTTTAAAATTTGCATGTGCTGTTTCATCGCTGAGATTATGCAGATTCCGTGTTCGTGGTCGGACTGAGTGAGGTTTTCATAGGTGTTGAATGCGATGTCGAAATATAGTGTGCTTGGTGAATGTTATTCTGGTGTTCGGATGAGTCAAAAATTTTGTTGAACAATTGGAGGATTTCATAGTTAAATACGATACACTTGGGTCTCGTATAATATGGTTTTATATAACACATTTGATGAATTGTGACCTATTTTGTACGTTACGGTTTTAGAAATATAAACAATTAAAAATGAATTAGATAATGCTTAACATAATGCTGTACATAAAATATTTATTGACAAATTTGGATTTCAACATGAATAAAAATGGAATATAAGTGCTTAAATTAAGATTTTTAACGAATTTCACGCGTAATTCATGCATTATAAGTGCGTAATTTTTTTTTAACGAATTTTGCTTGTAGTTTGGAAGTTATGTTTATCAATTTTTAACCATATCTTAACAAATTTCGGGTTTACATGCCCAGTAGCACCTTTTGCCATCCGAACGGTTAGCATTTGCAAATTTAGATGATCTAAGGGAAAATTATTTGTAAAAATTGTTAAACATAACTTCCCCACAAAATGCACACGTAAAAACTACGCGTGAAATTCGTTAAGGAATCTAATTTTAGGAATTATAATGCATGAATTACGCGTGAAACACATTAAGAAATTTAATTTAAGCACCTACATATAATACATTTTACCTAAAGACGTAAGTTTATATTTTTTGTATTGTTTATTAAAAAAATAGGATATTAACAAACTTCGATATTTTTCTGGAACGAAATCTCTACTTTCACATAAACTTCAAACCTCGTATAACACGAATTTGTATTACACGACGTTTTTATGGAACCATGTTATAACCATGTTATACGAGGCCCAAGTGTGATTCATTATTGTCATGATTCGATTATTTTCCATTTATTTTTTTATCACTTATATGTTTCAAAACCAAAAAACCAAAGAACTACAAAAACTAAACGTTAACCAAACGGTAAACGCGAATTGAACGCACCGCATTCGATTCAAACGTTGCGACACTGATCTAACTGCCTACTCTAGAGTTAAAACAGAACATTAAAGGGTTACATTAGAAGCCACTAATAGCCTCGATATTTCACCCTTAATCGGCCTCGCAAAATAATAAAACACAGAGTCGTTACCGTTAATACCGTTACACACAAGTTTCAACCACTGAAAAAACGTGCGTGTGCCAAATGCTCGTAAATAATGTTCCGCGAGAAACATCTTTTGAATAGTACGATTTTGTATATTCCTCGATGAATTTCAATCGGAAAGGTGCTTTTGGTATAAAAGCTTTATTGTTTATAATTTATACAAATACAATTCAACTGGAATCATTTCAATTGAATAAGCAGGCTAAATGATTAGTAATTGTTTTAAAATAAATAAATAAATGAAGCCAAGATGTGAATTGAATAATAAATTCTGTTATTATAATGTACAAAATACTAAATTATCATCAAAATTTGTTTCATAGGCACATCAAAAGGGTTTTTCTTTGGAATGAAAATTCGCAACCAATCGACAGAACGTTCAAAGCGACAGCGCTCATTCTTTTATGCGACTACTTTTTTACGCTTTTTTCTTACACTTTTATCGCTGAGGCTTTCTGTGGTTCCATTTTGAAATTTTTAGCAATAAATCTTTATTGCTAGCACATATACGGGTGTGCACACGCGAAACGGGGCCAATGAAAATCGACCTTTAGGCACCGAATATACGACCGTTGGGCCGGGTCGTAAAGAACCCGCCCTGTATATTTTTATCGCACTTAATAGCGCATAATGCGTAGATAAAGGCGACGAACATTCGCCCACTATCTCACCTTCGAACTCCAAAGTTGCTAAGATATAAAGAAAATAGTAGCCGGCACGAAAAAAAAGAACAGCTTAAACGCTTAGGAGGTTTAAGAACGACAGCAGTTCGAAAATCGAAACATCAAACAAAGAAACGTTAATCCAATCGCGCGATTCGATTCGATGAACGTGCAAGTTTTTTTTTTTTTATTTGCACGTATTCTCGTATCATTGAGGTGTTTGTGTGTAATAGTCTAAGTTCGTAGAGGATTTTGTATATAGTATGTTACAACTAAATCGTTCATTCTCACGAATACATAAGTTATCTATAGAATGTATAGGTGCGCTTCAAATTTTAGGGAAGGCGTGCAATACTATCACCAGAGAAAGCATAAATTAACGAGAGAATGCATTGACCCACCAATATTAATTAGCTAAACCATATAATGAACAAAATTTGAGTGATTGGACAGATGAGTTTGTCTGGTCATTGACAGTTAGTAGTACGAAAAATACAAATACGCGTTTAGTATTTTATCATGTAGCTGCCATCTGTGATTGTTATTCATTGCAAAAAGATACGACGAAATTAAATACTTTCATTTTTTTGTTATTTAGAAATTTAGGCAGAGTTTTAAGAAATAAAAAATTAAAAAAAAACACCGCATATGTAATATTTGATACTAATACGTTAATAGGACTGTATTCCCACAAAAAAATACTAATAATATAATAATAAAATAAATAAAACCTCAAGTATTATATTTTCAATTTATTATTTCTCATAATTCACTGTGCCTAAATGTGTAATCAATAAAAAAAGTCACTTTTTGTTATATTTCATCGTATATTATGACAATAGAGGCAAAAGAGAGCTGCATTCTATTATATGTATAAAGTGTGTACATATAGGATAATTTATTAGGTCTGTCCTTTATATTGTATTATTGCCAACTGTTTTTTTATTTATTACGTAAACTAAAAATAAATGAAAATAATTTTAATACGTAAATTTGATATTTCAGGTTTCTCGTATTTCCCTAAAACAAAATGCACGCTTACTTGCAATTAATTTATTTCGTTAGTACATTAGCTACGTTAATATAGTTGGTTAAAGGATTCTATAGTGAACATGTTCATTCATATCCCCGTATATGCTTTTTTTAAATAATTTCTATAAAGCTTGCATTTGCAAAAGAATACATATATCAACGAACTTGATACTTTATAACATACACATTATATGATTTTTTTTATCAAAATCCTTCAATTTCAACTAAAAACCCTCGACTATTTCCGGTTATAACATAAGCCTTCAACGTCACACGAACGCCTAATCACCCAAAAAACTATCGACCGATTCTCGTCACGTTTTATAATTTCGCACACGCGAGCGCGTAATCAGAAGGCAAGAGTTCGCGTAATCGAATCACCGGATACTCGGACGAAGGAGAACAACGTCTTAATTATTGTGTCCGTTTCGAGCTTTCGGACCTGCCCAAAAAATCCTCGCAGACCCGAAAAAATCTTCGCAGACCCGAAAAAACCCGAGAATTAACCCTGCAGGGGACGGGGCACCGCTTGGGAAATCACCCGGGAGACGCCGAAAGCCGAGTAATTGAAACGGCCTCGAAACTATTTGTGTGTATGTTTTTATTCTTTCACGGGTTTTTGTCGTTCTCACTCCAGTGTTGTTCGGTTGCAATAGTGAGCTTTTGTCCCTTTCTCGACTTTCTAATCGGTTTAGACATTTAGCTGGAGAAAATGGTGCATTTTATTTTGTATAATCAAGCAATCTTCATCTTAATTTTTTTATATATTTATAAAAAAAAATAATATGAAAATATAAAGTTAAGCGTGATATGACATAGTCTATAGGTGGATATGAACTTGAGACTATTTAATATAGAATAGTTTCAGCATTCAACTCTTTGAAAGTTAACTTTCTCTAATATTACAACAATTCAAACTTCCATCGGCATCACAAAGACTTTGTTATACAATGGAAGTCACACGGTTTATATACTATGGTAATAATTGGATTCATTATATTATTTATTACATACATACACCTGTTTTCATAAAAAAACTACCACTCTTCATTTTCGACTAAATAACTCTATACCGACCATAATTTACCATGAAATTTTTTGTGTTATACAAATTTATGACCCTAGACATCCATTCATCCGTTTAACACTAAATGAGAGAATCTATGTCGGAAATATTTCGGTCATCAAAAAAAAAAAGAAGACGGTGTCGAATTACACTGCAGCACTCTGAGAACACATGTTTGTGATTTATGGATACTTAAATTCATAGGAGATGTTAGCTATTTTTTTTTTGCTCTTTTCTGAATGTTTTATCATTTTTTCGTAGATTTCAATAGGATTTAATAAATAAAACAATTTAATAAATTTTAAATGATATTTAATATCTAGGAACTCCACCATTATTTCTAATAACTTCTAAAATTCTTTGTGGCATACTATTATATAAATTTTTTAATTATATTTATATCGATTTCTTTTCTCCAAACATTCAGAATATATTTTTTTAAATCTTTAACGTTGGACGGCTTGAACTTTTGAACTTTTTTTTTTTTTAAATGGCCCAGAGATGCTCAATGGGATTTAAATCTGGGCTATTACCAGGCCATTTTAAAGAAGTCATTCCCAATTCTTCTTTGTATTTATCGATCTGTAATTAAAATATGATATTAGTTATTGTTTAAATCAATTTTGAAGTAAAAAAAAGAAAGATTATTTTTCTTACCGTGTGGGCTCGATGGCATGGTGCAGAATCGTCCTGAAAGATGGGCTCTGCGGTATGTTGCGTCAAATCTTCATACGTCGGAAGAACTTGTTCTTGTATGATGGTTTTATATTTTAATGCATTGACTGAACCATCTACAAAAATAAGTGACCCCAATCCATACCCTGTCATCATCCCCATACCATGACAGATGGGGAAAATTTGACTGTGGGGGTGATACAGTTTTCACTGTATCGTTCACCCATCTTCCGACGCACAGACCGCACTCCATCCTTGTTGAAAACATTGAACTTCGACTCATCTGAAAAGATGACTCTATTCCAGTCATTCGAAGTCCAATTTCGGTGTTCTTTGGTCCATTGCAGTCGCGTTTTCTTCATTTTCGGGGTCAAAAGTGGCTTTTTCGCCGAGCGCCGCTAGATGTATCCTTGCTCTATGAGCCTTCTGTGTAGAGTAGTTGTCGAAATTTGGCTTCCAGTTGTAGAAGCAAACTTCTCTTTGATTTCCGACAACGATTGGAAACGGTCGGATCTCAAAATTCTCGTTATTTGACGATCATCCCGGACGCTCGTCGATCGGCCTCTTCCGCTTCCTTTTCTTCGTTCTAACGAGCCACTTTCCCGGTATTTCCGTAAAAAAATTATAATCGAACTATGAGCAAAGCCTACTTTTCGAGATATTTCTCTGTATGACTTGCCTTCTTCAGACAAAGCCACAATTTTCGCCTTTGTCGCAACAGACATTTGTTTATCGTTAGGCATGTTCACTCGTTGGAAGACAAAACGAAACTAACAAAAGCTTTAATAATTTTTGAAAAGGGACGAAACTTAGTCACATGTGTTCGCAATGAAAATAGCATTCAGCGAAAAAAAAACGAACAGAATTTGAACAAAAATGTGGGAAAAAATACGGTTTGAACGCAGTGTCTTAGAGTGGTAGTTTTTTTATGAAAACAGGTGTATATATAATCAGTAAAACTAAATAAATGCATACGTTAAAAATTGATATAACAGTATCCGAAAAATGATAAAAGAAAATAGATAAAATTGAGTGGATTAATAAATTAAATGAAAACTGTCCAGAATATAAAATAGTGATTGAAAAATAATAAATTTATTAAAACTGTGTATGATGATAGTATGTAAATAATATTTAAAAATTTAATAATTTAAATTAAATTTTCTCACTCTGAAAATATGAAATGAAAACTGTCAACATTGACACAATCTCTGACGGAACCTATTTCACTATGTTTGCAGTTCACACACAAATGAGTGAATGATGTTATACCGTGTGCACGTTCGAAACGAGCAGTGGCCACAAAAGGGTTAGCGGACGTAAATACGTTGCCCGGATTCGATTTAATCCGTTTGCGGTCGCGTTTTTATTCGAATACGGCTCAGTTCGTTATAGAACCGCAAAAGTTGAAATCACGACTGAATATAAATAAAAGCGCGATATATATCATGTGTGTCTTTCAAAATAATATTTTATTCTAGATCAGTACTAGAAATTAATTCAATAAAATACAGTACAATCCACATTCATTGAAACATCGTGATATCACCATATATTTTTTAATATCGGTGATCTTGAATTTACAAGTTGAAAATTTTGAAGGGGACTGATCTCGCTTAACCGGACGCAATTTCGGGTCTCTCGTCGAAAGGTCGTAACGAGATTTGAATAATTCGTTTGCAATTCGCACCGCGTATAAATATCGTTAACGCGTTGCGTGAATCCCGTCGACATTCATTCTCATATAACGAAGCTTTGCGTCGGCCGAAGCTTAACCAGAACGAACGACAAAAAATATGATAAAACGTGAAAAAAACAGAATGGAAAAACGGAAAAAAATATTACTCGAAAACGGTGCGTAAACGTTGGTGAAAAGTTATGCAGTCTGCGCTATAAGAGTCGCTCCCGGAGTGTGAAAAATACGAGATTTAAATTTTGTTTTTGGAGTGATTAAAATAATATTTTCAAGATATATTAATTTTAATTAAAAGGTATTTGAGGTAAAATAATTTTTCTATAAGGTCGTTACATTGAACGAAACATTTAATTATGAACAAGTGCTTTTTTATTTATAAATATTCAGTCCCGAAATACATAAATTTAAATATAAAACCTCTTCCACTTTGAGATAAACGAAATAAAAATTTAAAACAGACAAACACTTGAACTTAATAGACGTTAATAGTTTTCAGTGATAGCATCTCCATTGTGAAGTGAATTATTCAATTATTTAATTTAATAGTTATTTTACTAAAACCATTTTAGCGAATATAGAAGATTTAATTTTCTTTCAATTGATTTCATAACATTGCACCATCTATTATATATTGTAATTAAGTATGTGATAATTATTTAGAAAAAAGTGATAATTTACGTGAAACACATAATCAAGAAACCACAACTGCATGAAAAGCGAGAACTCTATATTTGAAAGAGCACGAAAATTGTAGAGTTCCCTGCAAACTATAATACGGTTGTAATTGCTCAAATCCAAACGTACGTGAGTTTTAATCACCAGTGCAATTAAGTACTTTACAAACGTCATATACATATTAAACCTATTCATGACCAGGTAAATGCAATACTTTTTGCCTGTTTACTTGGAAAAATTTTAACCACAAAATAATTATTATGATTTCATACAAATGCATGTTTATTTTTTAAATATATCGCTCCTAATATATATTATATAAATATTTATATTTTTTTACAATCTTTGTCTGGGGAAACGATTCAAACATTAATTGGTTTGTCTAAAATTATACGGTTATTTATATTCAAACATAAATGCTGGTAAGGCAACTCTTAAAATACTTGAAAAATACTTTCATGCGACCACTCGACATAGAAACGTTGCCTTTATATTCCGACTTTTCTTTGACACGACTCAATGTATAAAATAAGAGAGAGAATGGTGAAATGGTTTTATTTAAAAAAACCTATTTTAAATCACTTATTTATCTCTACAAAACAAAACTGTTGTAAAATATTTCTCAAAATAGAAAATTTGCATCGATACTTTACTGTGAAAAATAAAAAGTAAATAAACATATGATTTGTCGATAATATAAAAAACTTTTTGATTAAAAACGGTACTCGTCAAGCAGATTTTTATCGCTCACCTTATAACATAAGCGTGACACTCGTCCTAGAATCTGAAACAAATAAAACAAAAACCCATTAAAATCTCACATAAAAAACTACGAATACAGCAATAAATAAACTTCAAGTCATTTAAAACTAGCAATAACTACCATTTTTACGTAGCCTGAGAAAGACACAAGAGTTCGATTAAATTACTAATTATTAGGAATGAAAATTCTCCACTATCGATATTGATATTAAGCCGCATGTGTACATGTCCCCTGTGGTATTTGCATAAGGAGTGCATCTTGAAAGGTATGTAAATAGATGGGTTGCGGTTCGATGCTGAACGAATATTCGTATATATTGCACTTGGAAAATTCATAACGAACTTGTGGGTTGTTTATGTTGTGAGATAGATACTTTGATGAGGAAAATGTAGAAGCTTTGAATAAAAGAGAAGATTTTATTTTGTTTGAATATTTTCTCATATTCCGTATTTGATTCTATGTTATTTTCAATTTGAAATGCAGCATAAATAATTTTATACAACGTTTCAATATATCAATATATAGAATTTTATGAAAATGAATTTTTTATATATCTGAATATTGCATGTGTCAAATATTTTGAAATTTCATAACATAAAATGTTTTAAGTAAATTTTATACCAGAATTCTATCAACAAATATTGTGTTTCATAAAATAAATTTTAATGAACAAATATAAAGCGATACAATTTAAATCCGCTTTAATCAAGATGAGAACAGTTTGATTAATTCAAATACGTAAATTAAATCGCTTTATATTACCTACAATATTTATTGAACTCCTATTATATTATTTTGTATTCAACGACAACTGAAATAAATTAAAGTCTGCATAACGTTCTAGTTTATTTATCATAATAAACCTTTAAATAAGAGAAAAAGGATGAAAAGAGTATACTGGACCTGCACACAATAAGAAGTTGATACAACGTTGGCAATAAATAACCGGTAAAGCTTTTGTGCTTATCGTTAACAAATAAACACAAAGTTCAAAAACTGTAAAACTCGTCTCCAACGAAACAAAAGATTAATTCTCAATTACATATCGGACAGAACGATTACACATACCGCAATTAAATAACACGATTTCTTATTGTAATCATCCCTTAATAACCGTCCGAGCATATAAACCCAAGAAAGAGCTATTAGATAAGTCATTAAGCATCACAACGAACGGAAAAGGGGTGTTAGTTAGGATGTCGGATAAGGAGCTGTTAGACGATAAGTCATTTGGTATGCAAAAAACATTACTCTGATATTACCCACGACCATGATTTATGTCGTTATTAATAATGACGATGTTCGTGCCTAAGGCAAACTGGAAATGTCACTTTTTCACTGCGAGTCGATTTGTTGAACCCCGTTCTTGTTACCGTGAACGTGCACAATGAAACTTAAATTCGACATCTTATGACACAATACTAATGGTCGTATTTCGGCGATGGTTTTTTGTGTCGCGACCGAATTTTTCATTTCGAAGATATTTATTCATAAATTTTTCCCAAGATGAACGATTTTTATCGATGAAATTCTATTTATATTTGAAGAACCTTAATACACAAGACCATTAGGCCGGCTGGAATCAAGTCATCGACGTCCTGCGTATTTCTGGACACATTTTCCCCGCACAGCAACGAAGCCTTATTATTTCGGTGCGAAAATTTAATTTATTGCCTCGGTCGACATTCCGCCATACTAGAGAACCTTTGCGCACAGAGAGAGAAAGCACAAAGAAAATCGTGCAGTGGGAGAAAGTCTATGGGGACCGCTAAGAATGAACTTGCGGTCCGAGAATAATGGTGGGTGTGGTTAGATGTAATCGAAATTGAGTTTTCCTATCTGAATATTTACAATATTTCTTGTTATTTTTATGGAAATAGATGTTTTGATAAAATCATTGTGCTATGTTTGGTTAGTTGGTGTGTTGTCTTTGAACATATGAATGGTAGTTTAATTATGTGGGAGTTGATTATTGCATTTCGAGGGAATATAATAAATTTTAGGTTACTAGATTAGACCAAATCGATTCTAATTAGGCTTGGTCAGATTGGTGTATAATATTATTTCTGAAATATGATAATTAAATTCACTATTACTCGTCATTAGATCAGGTTTTAAATAATTGAAATAAAATTTCTATAGTTTTATTAGTATGCATATATTATTATATCACACAGAAACGAAAATAATTTCTAAAAACTTTCTTTCTATAATACAATAATTTTTATTCACAAAAAAAGCGATGTGATTAGTTTTATTTTATATTATTTTTCTTTAAAGAAAATTATATTAAATTAACTAATTTTCTTACAAAACGTGGAAATTCTACGTAATATTTTATTTCAATTAATTAGTCAAAGAATTATTTAGTTCAATATAATAAAAAAATATGTAAAATTTGCGTTTCATCCATAGTCAAATAATTTCAATGAAATTCGTAATACGCGTTACGAATTCATAACACACATAGTGTTTCATCAACTATTTGACCAATTTAAATGAACATCCGATACATCATCACCATAACTTCCCACAACATCAATTCAGAAAAATTTTAATCATCCCGGTCCGGCGTCGGGCACGAACTCCCGCATTAACCGCATTTATTTATCCCGCTCACACTTTTTCCATTTTTATTTATTTTTTCACTTCTTTCGGCCGTTTTTCCCGCGATTTTTCCGCCCCGATCCGGCCGAAATAAAATATTGCAGCGGGATATGATAGATTATGTGTCCGGCCGTAAACGGTGACACATATGTGACGCGCTGAAAAATGATGGACTTTTGACACGTTCCTTCGGCGTGATTGACGAACCGCACCCGTGATTCATTGTTCTCCCGCAGCGGGGATTCGAAACGAAAAACGGTCACATTTGTGGGAAAAAATCGATGAAAAAATATGAAAAATAACACGCGGAGTTCGGAGCTGTCGGTGGAGGTGGAGGTGGAGGTGGGGGAGCGTGGTGTGCGGTGTGCTTAATTAATAGATTGTTGTTTTTATTTTCGTTGTTTTATTATTGCATTTTAAAACACACAGTTCAATTATAAATATACATATTTCATATTATAAGTCTTGGAGAAGTGTTGAGTCGTATTATTTGGAATATTTTAAACCATATATACCTTATTTCAAAGTATCATAGTTTTAAAAAAAAAAAACTGAAATCTCACACTTACACACTGATAATTCCCAAATGAGAGATAATTTGGCAGACAAACCTAATTTTTTATTTGTTTACTGTGTATTTAATTCTTAAATAGGAATAAAAAATCTGTGTCAGTATAAAACTAACAGAAATACAAGATCAAAAAAATACTGAATTAAAGGGAAACTAGAGTTTTCTGATATTTTTTGTTTTAAAAAAAATGTAGTCCAAAGTTTTCAAATATTTTTAAAAACACATCTGTTTCAATTGATGTATCAAATATATAAATATCTATTTAACATTGTGTTACATTGAAAACATTTAGTTACATTACATTATTATATAATACATCATGTTACATTACATTATTGAAAAAAAATCATGATATTTTAGTACTAATTATATTCACGTCATTCTGTTATAATCTAGTAGGGCATCCAAGTATCGAATTTGAGATTTTCAAGCCATGTCAGTTGATATATTATAGTTGAGTGAGATTCTGCATTAATTTTTCGAAAAGAGATGTGATGTTTTTCGAAATATGTATATGTGAAAAATTGACAGAAAGCATTTCCAAAATCACTTAAATATTTGTTGAATTTTCAGTACAATTTGTGTTCAGAAATATCAAAATTTTGAGTTGTTGATTATTCATCCTCTATCGTTATGATCAGAACCCACTAAAAAAATATAAACATAAAATTAACTATAATATAACACACATCACATCATAATCATAATTATGATCATAATCTATGTATAATTATAACTTTGTATATTGTATAAATTTAACATAAGGAATTATGAAGAAATCTTAAATATTGTTAAAACAAATTTCTTTAACAATAGCTGATTTCCGTTTTTATTTTATGGTAATGATCGATGGGATAAAAGTAAACCGTTAATATGTTGGACTCTATTTATTGATTTAATCAGAAAAATATCCGCTAAAGTTTTACATTTCAAATTCAACGTTTTACACTTCAAATTGTACTATAGGAAAGTATCATAAAGATCGTTGTCATAGTACTCTTAAAAATTCATTACTATGAATCCTTGTTGATTTATTAAATTTGAAATGTAAAACATTGAATTTAAAGTATAAAAACTGTATTATAATAATATAATATATTGAGATATTGTAAACACTATAGAAATTAAAAAAATATATATTAATAAAATTCAAATATTACCGTGAAATGAAAAAAGCGGATCATAAACAGGATGCCAAAAGTAACAATAACTTTTCTAAGATTGTTGTTAACAAACATTTTTATGTTTGTTAGAAAAATTACTTTAGTTTACGAAATTTTACGAACTTGTTAACCGAACGCACTGAATAGCGAACAAGAACGCCACTAACATTTATATAAAAATTGTACGTGACACATCTACGGAAAATTCTAAATGTGCACACTGCACAAAAAAAAAAAAACAACACAAACGCTTATTATAAGAAACGTATCATAACAACGCACTTGATTAAAACCAAATACAAACAAAACAAAACCCAACCGGAAAACTCATGCGCTACCTAAATGACGAAATCACCACGGAAATAAATACAAAAATATGACTCAGGGCCAAAAAAAAAAAACAAACAACGTTTTATAGAAATCCAATATTTACACCGACGTTTTTCGACGAACATAAAAAATGTATAGAAATATGGGCTAAAAAAAACGTATCATCTTCGGTCACGGTCGCCTTCGCAAACAAAGGTCGTGAACGCGGGCTTCAGGAGCGTTTTCAGCGATCAATCTTCGACGCTGAACGGGTCTGAAAAACGCGAAAAACAATAATATAATACGAGACCGTGCTGGGGATAACGCGTTTTGTTTTCGAAGCACACGATTCTCATCTTTGCCGAGATGACGGTGGGGAAAACCGCTTTATCTCGTCGTTCTTTGAGCCGGGAGGACGACATCAAACGTCGCCATAGATATCCTTTTTCTATCTATGTTTTTTTATTACTTATTTTTGTATAAAAATATCGGGTGGGTGTTTTTAATTTTGGAAAACGTTTCGCTGTTTGGAAAATGCGGTTTGTGTTTCAATATATAATAGTTCTCATATTTTATAATACAGTTGTTCTCGACTTACGATGGAAATACGTTCCTGAACCTCAGTCGTATGTCGAATCCATACAAAAAATCAATCTATTTTATTTATGTTGAAATTTAAATTTTTAACCCATACCCTGCCATGGTTAATAAGTAAGAAACATATGTATATCCCAAAAAGAACGAAAAAAATCGTAATTCGTACAAGCCCTATTTTTTCTGAAATGCATCGACCGCAGGTGACCACGTAATTTAAAAAAATATATATTATTTTCTTCGGTTGTAAGTACGAACCGTCGTAAGTTGAGAACTACTTGTATTGCTTTTTTGAATGAATGTAATCGTAGCTTAAGTTAAAATATTTAAAAAAAATAATTAAATTTTGCCTTTTGATTTTACACCCAATACTCTTTTTACGTGGTTCTGAAATATTATAACACGGTTTAAAGAATAAGAACCGATTTTTTTTTTCACTTTAACGCGGTATGAAACTTAAAAACAAAAATATTATTATGCCACACGGTAAGATTTGGTGCAATTCAGTATTCAATTGTAGTCATTGAATGAAAAATTTCGATGTTTTTTTTATTATTTCACATTTTATGTTGAAATTTTTCCACATTTTTTATAAAGTATATTTGGACAGAAGTTCTATTCAAATACACAGGCGGTATCTATCTCCAATTTTTATATGGTCACTATACTTTATACGGTAGTCTTTGGAACATATCCCTCATGTAAAAAGAAGATTGGTTATATTTATTTTTAATTTTGTATGGGTATTTTTATTTTTTAAATATTTCTGATTAATCATAATAGTATTTAAATAAAATAAACAAGGTTATTTGAATATAAAAATACATCCCATAACGCGATTAAATATTATATCGCATATAACGCAATATATCGTTTAAATTTTAATAATAAAATAAACATACAATCAAAAATAATCAAATCAATTCTGATATTCTCCCTACTTAAGCGATGCCCAAATTGCGTCCAACCGAAAAGTGCCGCATACAATCAAACAACTTAATATAAATGTAAATTTTATTACATATACCTTTCGAAATTTGGGGTGTACACTCAAATTGAATTCAACCCGATACAAAAGTGCATAAAGTTTGAACAAAGCTTTACAGTGGTTGGCTTTGTTCTGAGGGTCCTTATCGCGATGCACGTATGCATTCCTAGATGCGCTTATGTACATTGTATCACGTCTGTGTTCTTCCTGTGCTGTCACTCAGCTCGTTTCTTTTTTATTTATTTCAGTCCTCTTTTATCAATTTCTATTGTACGGATGTATTTTTATTAGTGAACCGCTGAATGTATACGGAACGTTTCTATAAAATATTATACGGAAGAAAAGTACAATTTATCTTTCGTAACAGTTTCCATTTTGTAATATAGAATATGATAAGTTTAAAAAATATTCAATTTGTTTTTTAGAATATTTATATTTAAAGCATATGTGTTTTTTTAAGCAAATATTTTTATAAGAAAAATAGCAGTGTGAATAAATCTTACTTAATTTTTTCGATCGAATTACTGACAGTAGACACAATTTTTCACTTATGAAAGTAGCTCGAGTATAAAAAAACGCATTTTATCAATACTTGATGAACTTTCAACGATTTTGTAAGATATTCGAAGAAAAAATTTCGTAGGGAGAAGAAAACGTTGTGCCCCAACGTTGTATCAGCGTTCCCAACGGTATTACGCACAGTTGGTATGAGGCTGAAGGGAAGAGCTTCCAAATTATTTTTCCATCGAAAATCGGCGAATATGAAAAATTCCGAGTGTATACTGAAATATTCAAGTAATTTCGGTCGAAAAATGTGCCCCACACTAAAAGCCGGTATTCGATTTCGCTCTCGGGATGGAATTAATCGCATTTATGCACGGCGCGCGAACTTTAAACGGATTAGTTTTCGAAAGCTTTTATAAACTAGCACACTATTCTCAAAGCTAAACTAATTAGTTTATGAATATTGAAAAAGAGGCGCTTAAAATTTTCGATGCACACATATATGATTTAAACTTCTGGATAAGTAAACCATTGAAAATTTCAGACCGTGCACTTTTATATGGCAATTTTTGCAACTTGTAGCGATACCGAAATTTATTTCTGGACCATTTTAAGACGACTATCCTTCCGATCTCAAGAACACACGAATTCGATTTGGCCAAAGCTCTCGACGTAATAACGAAAGGCTCCGTTGCACTGGCGCAAATTGGATCTATCTTCAATATGTATTATATCAACAATACATACACACATCTTTGTATTATGTCACTTCACTATACTAGAAATCACATGAATAGTCTTTAACGAACAAAGATCGGTTCTGGCGATGATTGAAGTTCTTATTTCGAAATATTTAATAATTCAACGGAATCGTTATAACTTTATATGCTGATCATGTCATACGAAGTTTGGTTATTACTTTCGCTTTCCATACGAAGCGGTCGTGCGCGTGAAACGACGCAGTTCACATTTTATTCAGAAACGCATCAAAAATATATAAAACTTTCGAACTTTAGGCATGTAAACTACTCGACAACACAACTTCGTTGCGGGCGGCCGTAAAATTAATTCGTTTTAACGACGGAATTTAAAATTCACTGCGAAAGTTCGGCTCGTCCATCCCACGACCGCCGAAACTCGAAAAAATAAATAAATCAGTCGACGACGATGCGTGAAAAATTCAAAAATAATTCTTTATAATTACAAACAATAAATAATTGAAATTTCCTTGTTTAGTAATTATATTATTCTTTTAAATACACCGAGAATATATTGAACGATTTTGGGGTATTTGAATTTTTGAGTTTGAAGATTATAAGGGAGTTTGAGGAAAGATTTAGGGTTGAAACGATTTTGAATGTGAGGGTGAGTTTTAAATTGGAGTATAAAATGGGTAGTTTGAGGGCAGAAGATTCTTGATGAGGGAAGTTTAAAGACGGAGGTAGTTGCGGTATTGAGTTTATATAATATAATAGTATAATGCAGGCATCGATAACCGACCCGCGGGTCACCAAGTGACCTATTTGATAATTTTAAGTGACCCATTTTAATTCTGTAAACAAAGGTGGTGGACGGATAAATTCATGACATTATGGAAATATTTAGAAAAAAACGAAAGATAATCATCTCGATATCAACGTATTGGACATCATTTTAAAAAAAGTAAAAAATTACCGTCAAAAAAAAAGTTTAAAAAAAAGTAAAAAAGTTTTAAATCACCGTCGTTCTTGTAAAATTGTTTGATTTATCCCGGTGGGCAAATATATTTTATCGGTAGTGTATTTTCTCAACGATATTAATCGAGGGAATTTTTTTGAACGTGTAACAATTTTTTTTTGTATAGGGGGGACATTTTTTTTTTGAACGTCCCGTTTTGGGTTTCTGGAAAATATGGTCACCCTATGTTGAAACTTTCCTGAATGCGTAACCAACATATTTACAAAATTTCATTGTGATCGGAAAAGCGGTAAAGGCGTGCATAGGTCACAATCAGACATACGGACATACATTCATTTTTATTTATATAGATTTCCAAAAGCCTATTTTAAAATGTATAGACCAGGCTTGTCCAAAATTTCGGTATGCGAGGGCCACTTTGGCCAAAACACGGTCCAACACGGTCAAACACGGCAAAACACAATTTGCATTTTTTTTTTAATTTAACGATAAAATACATATATTTTGATCAGAATATACTTTAAAAAATCGATTCTTCAATAATTCAAAAAAATAATACTAATTTTCCTCGAATTAGAGCAAAATTCGTAAATTGTTATGTATGAAAAGTGGGGGCCAGTCGCGAGAGCACTGGGGGCCAGTTTGGCCCCATAGTGGCACTTTGGACAAGCCTGGTATAGACCTACTGATCTAAAATATCTTCTTAACTAAAATTTTAAACGATTTTGACCCACAACCAAAAAAAGCGTACCGACACCTGCTATGACCTATAACTTACAACACACGCATCTACCCCACACCCATATTTTCACTTTAACGAACATCCCTCCAATCCATTTTCCCAACCTTCACAATTACCCTCATAAAAAACAATCAAAAAAACAGATACAAACATTGACCCTTACACTTGGAAAGCTCGCCTCAGAACGCCATCCGACGACAACACGTCGACAATTCAACACCCGTGATGGATTTGTTTTCGCGTTTTGGATTCTCGCGATAATGGTGTTTGCCACTCGAGCGGCCGATAATGGACGCTAAGTGACTGGCGACAAAACGCGAAAAGCTCGAACCACCCACTACCCGCCCGCCGCCTACAATTCGCTCGTTGTTGATTTCCTCGGAGCTTTCGAGCACGTGGACATGTCGATTTGGGTGAGGCTCTGGTCTCGGATCGATCTTGTTTGTTTCTATTGTCTGTGCAATTTGTGCATGTCGTATTGAATGTTGTTGGTGGAAGGAATGTTGGTGTTTTGTTGTTGAAGTCGAAGGGAGGGTCGGTTCGGAGGGCCGGGTTTTTTAATGAATGCTAGATGCTTCGCGGTGTTAATATTTTAATTAAAATTGTGAGAATAGTTGTTATTTTTTATAGCTTTCGTCGTTTGTTCTTTATGCGAAACGTCACGCAATGTAAAATTATTATTTTGTACGAGAGAATTTGAATAAAAGTTGAGGCATAATTGTATAACAGCCGTGTATGAATTTGATAGGTAAGTCAGTATTTTTCGTGTTGGATTTGATTTTATTATATAATATAAATAAATTCTGTCGGATTTCAACGTGAGAGTGACAAATCCTTTTATTACGTTCCGGCTACATTTCACAATACAATCAGATCACATGTAAACACGTTTTATGTAAATGAAGTAAATTCTTATATATCGATATATGTTTTTGTTTATTCTATTATTTGTATAAAAAGTAGTGATTCGAGTGAATTATGAAAATATTCTATTTAGCGAACTCATTCTTTTTTTTCAAATAAAAATAAATTATATGTGTTCGAAAGGCAATAAAATCTTTTGTTCATTTTTATATTATATGATTTACAATATATACTAAAACCTTATTTAGAAAGAGTTGTTATATTGTATTGATCGGAATAAATATTATTCTGAAAGCACTAAAGTCAAATATATAAATCGCACAGTAAATAACTTTTCAATATATAATACAGAAATAAAATATATTTTTCGAGGTTTTAGTACTGGTATGGGTTTTATTCAAAGAAAACATATATATGTATTTACAAAAAAGCATTGTTGGAGCAGAGTGATGATAGATTTTTTTCATTGCAATAAATCTTTGAGGAACATTCTCTGGTTGCAAATACAATACATGATATATTCCCTTTGTGGGTAAACGAATTTCTAGATATTTGAATTGGTTAGTGCTCCTCTGGGAGAGGACACACACAAAATTAGATCTCCGGCAAATTTCCATTAGTTTTAATGATGCAATGGACATAAAACAATATTCCAAATTATAACAATAATAATACCAATTTGGAACTTAAGGAACCATATAACTTTTCGCTTTAAATGACTGTGTCTTTTTTTCGTTAGATTTATAATTTCATTTTAATATATTATAAATCACGAACATGTTTTTTCAATATTTATGGTAAGTACGTGAAGTCAATATGATTATTTGTCATTAAAAAATGAACAACAGTACGTGCACATTATACAGTATAAAAATCTGCATATTCAGGAGAAGAAAATATAAATATATTTAATATATTTGAAATATTTATTGAATTTTTAGTCATTTTTTATTCAAGAACTTGTATCTGCTATCAGTCTTTTTTTTTATATAATACTTATAATAAAAAAATAGTAACAAAACACTAGTTTTTTTGAGACATTTCATATCATAACGAAAAACTGACATACATATTTATTTTCGAACTCGTCTACAAAATTTGAAATATGTAGTCTACAAAAAAGCAATTTTGTATGTATAATATTATATAATATGTATAATATAATATGTTATAAAAATTCAATGTCGTTTAGTCACTTATAATTAGTAACCGATATTGTCCTGTCAATTCTACTTCAGCCAACTAGTTATTAATCTGTCACCATAAATTTCGATCAATCATTCCTTTCGATATAAGTTAACTTTCAAACATCAAAAAAATTCAAATTGTATTCTGAAAATCAAATTTTTAACGTTCAAAATTAAATCAAACTCGCTTAAGTTTTCTTTCAAAGTCATTTCAAGTGTGAAAGCTACGTTTTGGATATGAAAATATAATTTTTGAAAATGAGATTCGATAAATTCGTCGCCGATAATTAACACATGCATTCATATCAATAGATATATCGGTGATAAGACGTATAATTAGAGAAGGTGCTTATTACTAATGCCAACGTTCGACAAAATTATCCACATCAGTTAAGGGTTAATTCAATTGAATACATAACGGGGATAATGAAGTCGGTGTTTACGAATCATAACCTGAATATACACCCAAAACCCGAATCTAGATTCCCTCACAGAACGTCGGGTCATATTTATACGTATTTGTTACATGAGTAGTATATTTTATAAAGAGAAACGTTGTTGTAAATAATGGAGAATAAAATTATTAACGAAACTTCTCTTATCTGAAAAAAACTTTGATGTAAAATAAATTATGTTTCAGAAATAAAATAAAATATTCTATTTCGAAACAAAAAAACGTAAAGAAATTAAACTTTTATTTCGTGTCGTGTAATCGAATTTTTAATATTCGTTATAAATGAAATTTTAATTTCATGAAATCAAGTTACCTTGTCCAACCGTAACCTTATTGTGAATAGCCAAATAAAAATGAATATAACACCAAAATAAACGTTTATTTCATTCAACTCAGGTTTTAAATGAAATGATAATTCGATTACACGTTTTATTGCGCTCGAGCGGCTTAAGTTTACGACACCCCAAATACAAGACCTGAAAAAAATACAGAAACATTCTGTTCTGTCGTTATTGACGTCCGAAATTTCAGAATGTTTAGAATTTTTATTCAAAAAATCTTACTACATGGAAAATTTCATTAGTTAAATTAAATAATTCACCCTAGAGACTTTGTCAGCGATCGATAATTTTTTTAATACGCTCATAAAAATGTACGTATTTATATTGGCTCCCCGTCGAATCTGTCCACAAATTTGCTTTTAGCGCCAATATTTCACGTTTTCCAATGAAAAATCGTTTTCCGTCACGGTGAGCGATTTTTTTTAGCGAAAACGGGAAATTCGCGAGAGCGCCGCGGGGACCGAAATTGATTGATTATACTTATTTAAAAATTCATCGTTTAATTGAAATAAATAACGTCCCCATTACCATGGAAAGAGAGAGTATCGGACACCGGCAAGTTACGATAGAAGGGAAAAATTTGAAAAAAAAACCGGGTGGAAACCTGAAAAATATCGTCGATGTTTTCATTGACGTCCGATTTTCATTAGATTATCTTTTGGCGTTGCAGAGTTGTCAATTTCGGTCACATACGTTTTCATATGTGTTTTTTGTGTGTGGAAAATTTATTCATATGTCCGAACGTCAATTTTTGTTCGATGGTAATTTAGTATGAAATATTATGACAATTATTAAAAGTTATATTATTATTATTATTATTTTAATTCATAACGAGCTTATTGTTGATTTTTCTGGGAAATATTGAAATATAACATTATACATAATATTGTATGTATTATATAATGTAATTCGTTCATGCAATCATTCTTAATAATATATATGTATATATTAATCGAATAAAAAAAATCATGCTTCCTTAATTTTTTTTGGTTCTCTCAATCATATATTATATAATAGAACATCAAAGATAAAACTTTACAGATCCAATTAACTAGAATTATTAAATCTACAGAGAATAAAAAAATTCTCGCTCTATTAAAAAAGACAATAAATTAAGCGTAAAATAAAATATTTCACAAACAACCATTTTGAATTTGTTGTCGAAAAAATAGAAAACTAACCGCTGTGATTCTGAATAATTTTCAAACGTATTCATAATAAATTCGTAAACTTAAAGGTGAAGCTTCATGGTGAACACGAGCATAAACATATTTCACAAACCCGAGGTCGAAAAAAAAAAACAAGAACACATAATCATAAACACGCTCAAATTAATTTAAAAAAAAATTTTTTCCACACAAAATAAAACAAACAATATTATTTTCACATACAACAATCAACATCTTCCCTTACAAATCATTCCCAAAAACACAATCACCATTTAAAACTATACCCAAAAACAAAAACAACCCTCCCCGAAACTTCCCACGCCAAGTACGCACACGAGCCGCGTATGTCGGCTGTTTATTCAATTAACGAGGTTAAATTTTCTCGCAAACTTTCGCCATATAGGCCCTTTGCCGAGTCGCGATTGTTCAAATACGACCAATAACGACACTACACTGTCTCCGTGTAAGCCCTCGAGTTTGCGTAATACAATGTAATCGGATGCGTAAAACTATGAGTGCGTATGAAAACGGCACTCGTTAACAGTATGTTTCGGCGCCGCTCCGGCGGTGTGGGAACACTTTGGGAAAACGTTATAGGAGGGCTTGAGGTTCGTTTGAGGTGTTTCGTGAATCTGCGGGGAGGTCTTTTGTGGGATGTTTTTTGAAATGTGATGTTAGTCGAGGATGTTCTATGTAGCTTTTATGGTTCGATTGGACGTTTTAAATTTCAAACTCGGCGTTTTACACTTCGAATTGGACGTTTTATACTCCGAATTCAATTGTAGGAAAGTATTATAAGGATCATTGTCGTACAGTTTTTATATTTCAAATTGAATATTTTACACTTCAAATTCGACTACAGATAAATATTATTGAGACTGTTGTCTTAAAGTTTTTGCTATATTTTTTGTACTTCATATTAAAAAAAATCAACAATAATTCATAATAGTACTTGATTTAATTGATTACTATAATATAACGGTCTTAATAATACTTTTATTCAGTTAGTAATTAGTTAGTAATAACGTCTTAAACTTTAAATAAAGTAATTTAAAGTTTAAGACGTTGAATTTGAGTTATAAAAACTATAGTAATCAGTGGAATTAATTACTATGGATTAATATTGATTTATTGAGTGTGTCGAATTTTGAAGTTTAAAACGTTGAATTCGAAGTGTAAAAACTGTAACAGATATCTGAAAATTTTATTTGTTATGGTTTTCAGATGTGTTTAAAATATTGAAAGAATTTATAGAATATAATGTTGGAATCATTTTTAGAATCTCTAATTTCAACTACCAACCATTTTAAGTGCACTTATTCAGTTCTAAAAGTAGCAGAAATTGTTAAAGCTAAAACAGCAAGAGCAAACAGGCCGTTTACGGGTTTATACCACCGACAATAAATAGGTATGACGTTAATTAGCCTCGTTCGGTCCTTTTACAACGAAATGTTATAGGAAGTAGTGCTAGATGGATTCATTCCAACAAAAGTAACGGCAATGTTACGGCTGTTTAACGGACCCACAAAATGAAACAGAAATAAGTTATCTGACTACCAAAAAACAGAAAATCTGCTCACACAACTATCACAAAATCACCAATATCAATCTAAAACGAGCCACGACATCACTCGAGATCCAAAAAAAAAAGAAAATCTCCTCAAGACATTTCAGCGTAATTCGTTCGAACCGATATCGCCCGTTAGACTGCCGCCCAAACTCGGGGTCATTTATCTTTTATGACGTTCGACCTGCGAAGTTAAAGTGAGTAGTTAATCATTCGACGGCAACCCGATCCTGCGATGAGAAAAACGCATAATAAAGCCTCTGTAGGCCCGCGGGACCCTCGGGAGGCCCTCGTCCCACCGGGACAGCGGAAATAGCCCGCAAGATGGAATAAATTGACGGGCCGCGAGTGGCCGAAATTGGCGTCTAATTTTCGGGGCGAAATTTTCCGGCTTATCGCCTGAAATGGGAAGCGGGGGTGTCGGAAAAAGCCGGGAAAAATGCGGATAGAAAGTGCCGGTAATAATAAATTCATACGACGCGACGGAAAGCATCAATCGCGCGCGGGTCGAGTGCGGTCGGCGGGTGCGATTTTTCGATTTTTTTTTGTTTTTGGGTTTTGGGTATGATATGTTGTTGAATATATATTTTCGTTTCGTTGTTTTGAGGTGGGGTTGTGCTGATTGTGTTTGTTGTGGTGTGTTGTGTGTGTAGGGGGACAATGATGTGGCAGAGAGGGATGTGTGTTTGGTTTTTGTGTGTGCGAACGAAAGGTGGATGTTGGTGGGGTGAGAGGGTCTTACGAATTATTGTTGCATATGAGGAAATTAAGAAGTTTGGCACGTTTCTCGTTACTGATTCAATGATTATATCATGGAGTTATTAATTATTGTTTTGCATTAAGAATCAGGGGCTTTTACAGGAAAATTTTCTTAATTTTTAATCAAAGAGACTATTTTTCTAGAGACTAGTTTTAGTAGAAAAGTAAGTACGTAATAAGTAAAACCTTCACATTTACGAATCACAAAAGAAATCTGAGGAACTCTAAAAATATTTAGAATTATTAAACTGTAATAATTCACATTATTTATATTATATAAAAATCATTTAAAATAAAATCTGAATCCTCTTTTTACACGGGGGATACTTTCCACAGAAAATATCGTGTTAAAAATCAATATAATGATTATATAAAAATTGGAGATAGGTCCCATCAGTATTTTTGGATAGAACAACTGTAAAAAATGTGCAATGTGTAAAATCGTCAAAAAACATCGAAATTTTTTATTTAACCACTATAATTATAGCAGTCTACTGGCCTGCACTAAATCCTTTTTTTTATACCGTATTAAAGTGAAAAAACCGTGCGAAAAATAATCGGTTCGTCTTTCATGAACCGTGTTATTTCGGAACCGTGTAAAAAGATGATCGGGTGTTTATAGAAAATTAATTTCTATGGACTCTTCTATTATAAAAAAAACTAATTAAAATAGTTTCACTGCGCTAGTTTCGAACGAAAACTATTATCTTTCATACTATAGAAACTCAATTAAAAGTCCCACAAATTGCTAATAAAAACATCGAAGGAAAAGCAAACTATTATAAGAAAACCCATAAGATAAAATGTTTGAAATAATTCAAGACTTTTGGCGGCCACGGTTGACTAACTATGTATGTACTCTCTTTACGCATATAATAACAGTACGCACAGTTGCCGAGGAAATATTCCGGCAAAGTGGTTCCAAACCGCGGGCTCGAGACAAACAATTCCCATTTGCTTTGCTTCAACTGTGAAATTATTAATTCTAAGAATAACTAAGCTACGCACTGTTTAATTTTGATTTAACTTTTCGGTAGTTTAATGATTAAAGTGTTGCGTATGTGACGAGTCTTGTATTAGATTTAATTAAAATAGGTCCAGCAGATAAAACGCGATTTCAATTTTTTTCAGGGTTAATGGTTTCAAATGGTTATATAATATTCTGCTTGTGAAATTTACCTAATTATTCTCATTGAAGTATTTTGATATCGTAAATATTAATCGTATTCGTGCAATTTTCGTTTCATGAAGAGATACATAATATGTAATTATATTTGACGTACACCACTTTATCTCCATTTCATGAATTAGTTTATTCCGTAAATATTCAAGGTCTAATCCTCGAATATTTGTAAATTATTAAAATACAAATAACACTGACCTTTTTGAACAATTCTCATGAGAAAAAAAAACAAACTTCATAAATTTAATATTTCAATAGCGATCTTTTAAATGTTAAAAATTCGGACGGACATATTACAAGAGTTATATTATTTTCGAACCGAGTTAAGAATAGTGTCGGGAGACGGTGAAAGAAAAACTTTCATTTGTACGGGCCAGAAAAAAATACATTTGCTTCAATTCAATAAAAAAAAACTTTATCAATATAAGAATAGATCGGTGGAAGGAAACACAGAGGAAAAGCGTAAAAAACTCGGGAGAAAACTCATTTTTCCTTCACACACTCACGTATATTTTTATAGCTAAATATATGATATATTTTTTTAGCTTTGACATGCGTGTAAGCTTTGAAAAGTCATATTTCATGAAAACAAAAAGATATTAGCTCATTTGTCAGAATTGGTTTTCATGAAAACGTGCGCTAAATTTTATTAAGCCTTCAATCGCATTGCTGTAATGTAAAAATATATAGTATTATACTTACGAAAGAGTGACCTAAAAAAATATATGAATTCAATTTCCGGATACTTTTCAATTTCACAAAAGTGCTTCGGGCGATCTGGACAATTTCCGTACATATTTTTTTTTCATTGTTGTCACTTCAAACGGTATCGATGAAAATTTTCATATGAGAGTCCATTCAAATACTGATATTTTTGAAAATAATAAATATTGCCGATGATATATCATCGAAAAAATTATTAATCTTCTAACTGATCAATTTTTAATTATTATTCAGCGTTAAAATAATATATGAAATTCCGACTTAATATGAATGATGTTATAGGACAAGAGGATCAATTTTAATAAATAATTCTGAACCACGAGCAGAAGACGTTTGCTTCACTCATTTCCTGCTATTGGTTAGATTAAATTGAATCTCTCATCTAATTTCTCTATCATCATATCTATTTACGATCCAAAGGACTTTGTATTAATTTTGCTCCATCTTCATCTAGCCGAGACCAAGGAGAAGTGTATATACAGTGTATATACACATATTAATTACGTTCTCAATTTTAAGGGTAACAGCTTAAAACGATAGGCCCGTTTCAACCGCTCTCAGTTTTAATGAATACAATCTGATTGTATTCTAGGAAGACGCTAACAGATGATTATTTTCTAGCTGAATGACTTGCCACCAATTAAACATTAAATTTTCTTTAACATAAAACAAATAAATTGAATTTAGAACCTGATATTAAGCTTAATACACTGTTATATAGATTTTCAACTGCATACATTAACGCAGTTTGGTATTTGTCGAATCTCCAGCTTCTCAAATGCTTTTATTCATTGTCATCTCAAGTTAACGTTTGTCAAAATTCTCAGGCGAGCACATTTTACCTAGGATTATGCGAGGAATTTTCAGCTAAGTTTGGTAAATAGCTGGCGAGCTTTGAATACGGAAATCTGAAGATGAAGTCAGAACTATAGATCAAATGAGGTTGTCCTGTAATATTTCATCATCTTATTTTCACTTTAAGTATATTTTTTCACATCAAAGAACATTTTTAATCAAACAAACCGATCGATCGATACGTCCCATGTACTCGATCGGCAATCGTACAAAATTCCGAAAAGCCAAAAAGACACAAAACCTCAAAATTTAGAGTTCGGAAAATCGAGGTCGATTCGACCGCAACAAAAACGGAACGGTAGCGAAAAGGTTTTAACCCGGCCTCGAATTAATTATTATTGCCAGACCGCGTTACGAGCCCCATACGATTTATACGCACTAATTCCGGCGGAGCCTTTTTCTCCGGATAGCAGCTCGCTAGTCGGTGTTGTGTCATAGTGATGCCTGAAGATCGTAAAGTTTATCGCTTTCGTAGTAGTGAAGTGCCGGCCTTAGATAAGCTGTGTTATTGCGCCGACTTTGACATATTGTTGTGTTGTATTATGGTGTTTAGTGATGTTCGTGTTTCTTAGGAATATTTCGGTTTTTTGATTGAGAAAATTTTTGTTTTATTCAAGGAAAAAAATTGACATAAACCTTTCATATCGTCGCACAATAATAGCTTCGGAAAGAAAGCTCATGAAAATTTCAATCACAGTGACTTTTATGCGGTGCAACTGAAGAGAATTTTCCAGGGGGCGGAAACGTGGAAATCGAACTTTTCTCAGAATGCAAGTAACTTTCCGTCGGAGTTTTCCGGAGCATTTTTCCAAAACCGTAACTCAGTATGAGATACGTGCCGTTTTCACGTGCTCGCACTACACCACTTTTGCTTGCCCGTACATTTGTACTGTTTGCCAGGAAGCGAATAAAGGGGGACCTTCAAAAGCCCGTTTCGCATGTCAACAATGGTCATAATAACGCGGCTTTACAACGCCATAAATTGCGATACACGGAAAGTCGGTGAAAAAGCCTTTTCGCTTTCGCAATGTCCTGTATGTGTCATTTGGAGCGATGCACCGAAAACTATTTGTTTTGATGTTGAGAACTCAAAACAAATGGGTTTTCTTTGATTTATGTATTATATATTTATATGTTATACCAGATATTACGTTCGAAGCATGATGTTGTAAATGTTGATTTCGAATACGGTATGCAAGTAAATTTACCGATTTTTATTGATCATAGAATTCAACTCTCATTCATTGAAAAAAAATTTTATTATAATATATATGTATTATGATAATTTTTAATAAAAACTGAAAATGCAAGAGTGACTCTGTCTTACATTAGATGACATATTATATAAACTGTTCTTATTGAAGTCGATAATTAAAGATGATTAGCACATTGATCAACATTTGCTTATGAAAGCATATATCATAATTTTCTTATAATATTTATTTTTGTTGATGATGATGATAAAAATATTGAAATCACAAAATGATAACCTATACGCATTAGAAATTAAAATAAAATAAATTTTGGTGTAAAAAAAAAACTACAATATATTCATCTTTATTTTCAATGTCATATTATATGTTACAAGATTCGTTAATTTTCAGCAATTTTTCTCAACTTTAAAATAATTACTTAGAAAAATTATCTAACAATAAGTCCAGGTGGAAATTTTCTGTCCTCACGTCGCAATATAATACAATATTACATCATGCGAAATTTGCGTTCACGTTAACTTTAATACATTTTACGACTCGAGCGTCGAAAATGAGATAATTTTTCCTCAGTGTGCGAAACGTATTAGACTATAACAATATATAAAATATAATATTATATACTGAGAAGGGAGCGAAATAAATAGCCATCGTATCGCATTATGATAATAAGACTGTCAGGGGTCTTCAGCGTGCGTGCTTGCAGGTAATACCGCCGAAAGTTATTAAAGAGTTGTTTCTCGGAAAACGTTCGACTTTTGCAAGCTTTTAACGTATAATATTTCTGAAATGTATATATAAATGTATATACATATACACACAGATACGGATTTATTTTGTTAATATAAGAATTGCGGCATTTTCCGAATATTTCGCTAATAAAATAGCTGTTTCGTGTGTTCGAAAAGGTACGTGCTGGAAGAAGTGTGGTATATGAAATATATAGGTCGTCGCGTTATATCACATGTGATACTGTAATGTGTTTGTTATGTTTGTATAATATAATACTATCACAGTTCACTTGTGTGTTTTATAGTTTGATATTTTCTGCTGGAGGTATTACACTATCGAATTTTTAGTGGAATAAATTTCATGCGCGTCATAAATCTGTTACGGATAATTATTCGGGGAACAGTTTATTCGAATGGCGAATGGCGACGTTTCGCATTTTATTTAGATGTCGACGATTATGGTTTCGGCAAAATGAATAATATTCTAATTTTGAACTGTAATGGTGAAATACGAGAGAAAAAACATCTATCCCTGTATGTATAGAAATATTCATAATAAAAAAAATGGAATGAAGTATTTGAATAGAATAGAATAGAATATTTTGATGTGTAATCAAAATGTGTTTGTATTCTGAGCAAATCACATTGAAACCTATTTTGTTTCCATAATTGAAGTAAGTAAGTAAGTTGTGTTTTTTTTTTACATTCTAATATTTATCACATTATATTAATACTTTAATATTTAATTTAAGGGAGCACTGGCACAGCCTGAAAATTTGAATGACACTAATGTCTATGCAAAAGTAATTCTTATTTCAATTGAAACGTCGTGAATATATAAATCTTCATCAACTGATTTTATTATTCTCTACTATTATAATAACTTATAATTTAAAATTCTTAATACTTTCTATCTTAATTTATATAATAATAAAAATAAAATGTAAACAATGTGCATTTTTATTTTTTTTGACAAACCATTTTACAAAAGATAGACTTAATATTATATTCCTTAAAAGTAATCCTAACTTACTTAATATATCAAAAATATATTAAACGGTCTTCATACAACAATTACCATATTCAAAAATTGTATTTTCAACACAAAACATTTAAAAAATCATAAAACATTTAACCACACAGAAAGAAATCGGAAAACAGTGCGTTATCGGCGAACGACCCGAAATAAAACCTCAAAAAAAAAATACAAAAACGAAAAGATTAGTGTCAGCCTATCTGAGCGAAAGCAGAAAGGGGGCAGCGTTTTAATTTTGTATATTTAATGCGCGGGATTAGTGTCGTTGTGCGGTCTCGCAATAAAGTATCAATTTAAATGGGCCGAAGGGGCAACCTGCGCAATAAATATTTTCGGATGTGCACAAACACACATACACACACGCGAATTTGTATAAGGCCCTTTCGGGCGTGTGTGGTCAGTAAAAGGATTAAAAATTACTAATTCAATAGTGGGTGTGCGGGCAGTACGTTGTTGTTCTCATTGGATAGTGCGCAAAGGTTAAATTAGACTGGGTCAAATGCGGGCGATATCGGCGGAGAAAGTACTTTCTTTGTATTTTATTGAAATTGTTATGCGATAAAGTCGATTTGTTGTTGTGGTCGTTACGGAGATGGGCTGCTTGAATTTCGTGGGTGATGGTTAGGTTAAGGTGTGGATGGGGAGCGATAGGGTTTTGTTGTTTTTAACGAATTTTTTTTGACGGTTTATTTGTGTTTTGAATATTAATCGCGAGTTGTATACAGGTGTTGTGTAATCGTTGAAAATGAAGGGGTCAACATGTTCTTGTTGATAAATAATTGTATGCCGTCGTTTATGTAATATAATGTTAGTGCGTTTATAATGAGATGGTTAGTTCTAATAAGATTAGAGCCATCATAATTTTAGAGAGATTATATAAAAATATGTTAGTTAGTTCAAGTAAAATAAGACATTATTTTTATCTTATTATAAGAATAAAACTTTACTAATAACTACAAGAAATTTCATATAAATAAAATATTCATTATCTTGAGTACAATGTTTCAAAAATTGTATTTCTTCCAAAAAATAAAACGGTGTCTTCCAATCAATACAGTTTTCACACTTCAAATTGGCCGTTTTGGACGAAATAGAAAATAAATGATTTTCCTGATCTGAAACAGACTTCTTGGCAAAACAGTTTTCGTTTTTAAATCAATATTTTGAGTTACTTGAATGAGTTAAATTTTAAATTACAAAGAAAAGAAATAAAGGTATTTGAAGTATTCAATACGGCCAAATTATTACTTTTTTTATATAGAGAAAAAAAATAGATCATTTTTCCACTATGCAAAAATGTCACGAAAATTTCAGTACGAAAGATTTCCAAAATTATAGTTTACTTATTTTAAAACTACAAGCGAATTTCAAAAAAATTGAAAATGGCTTATTATTTTGTTCTAGGTATGGTTTTGGCCCGCGATAGCCCGAAAATATTTCAATCCAGCCGTCATCTGAATGCCCATCCCTGATCTCAATAATACTTTCTTATAGTTGAATTTACAAACTACATTTTTAAATTGAAATCCTTTTCAGATTCCCAATAACGATTATAATACAAAAAATTCCGAAAACGTCCCATTCCATAAAAAACTTCATTGACAATAAACAACGACAACCAACACCGAATGCACTCGAAATGCACCTCGCGCCACGTTCAAAACGCAGTACGCGCCACGCATGCGACATCGCCCGATTCACGTGACACGTGACTCCGTAAACAGAGATGGGCAACCGTAAAACGATCGACGCGTGTCCAGTGCCTTTTATGGGCCATTAAAGTCCCTTCCGGCCAAGGGCTGAACGGTTTTCGACGGCTCGCCGCTAAAACGATTTCGATGGATCCTCGTTTTATTCGTCCCGATATTTCTTCGGTCGATCGTCTGATGTGTTCTTTGTTCGTAGGAATTGGATGGGAATTTACTCGATCTTTTCTGATTTGTGACTATTTTGTTGATGGATGGAAAATTGTTGTGGTATGTTGTCGGTTGCTTGTGGTTGCAATTGAAAGGTCGTCGGTTTGTTGTCGGGTAGGATGAGTGTTAATTAGTTTTAGTGGTATTGTATTATTGTCATATTTATACAGAATTTGTTTGAATGATTTATGAATATGGTTTATATACTCTGATTCAATGTTTCTACATCTACATTATATTATATTATCATCGTTAATTGATTATGTAATGTTCACTGCAGAACAATGTTTTTTTCAAAGGTATACATAGATGATTCTGTTAAATAATAATATAGATTCAGGACCGCAAGAAGGCGTTGGCAAAAGGACATTTGCCAATGGCGCAAAGATTTAATGAGTGCTCGAAACAAGAAGTTATACTTTCTCACTACGATGGATACAATATGAACATATGTTAACATTTATTAATAATCCGGGGAATAAAGACAAAATAAAGCTCCGTCTAAAAAAAATAGGTGACAAATGAACATTACGGTCCTGGTCGCCGTACATTTATAAGATAAAAAAATACTAATCCTGTTTTGTCTATTCAATTTTTAGTATTATAATATTATATATTGATAAATATATATTTTTAAATAAAATAAATTCTTTCGATTTAATTTAAAAAAAATAAAGGGCTCCAAATTTAATATTTGCTAAGGTCGCCAAAAACATTGCTACAGCTCTGTATAGATTCATGCATTTTATCCTTATAACATGTGCTCACTGCGAAATCATAAAGAAAAAATAAATTTTAATGACTTTCAAAATCATCCTTTACAGACTAACCCAAAAACAACACCACTTAATACACATAAAGCGATCATTAAGAATGCATTCAACAACGCCGAAATCACATTACACAAACCATACAATATAATGAAACGAACAACACCACTAAACCCTAACAAACGATCACTACGACAAATCGAGAGATCGGACCCAAAACGCGATTCCCGATCAGCCCGTTTCACACACAATCATTCAATTCAAGCACACACGACATGCAATCATTCAATTCAACGACGAGCTTTACTCCAACACGGTTTGTGAGGTAGGGCCATAAGGGTTCATATTATGAGCGGCACGCACTCCGAGAGTGCGGATAGAAGAAGCCGTACATTAGTTTGGATTATGCGGACCCATCGTGCATAAACATCTCCGCGAGTCGTCTTCGTAATCCCGATGCTAAGATTGCTAAAAGGGTCGTACAGCCCACCCGAAAACCGCCCGCTTACCCGAAAAACCGCCCACCGCCCACTCTCCATCTCGGAATTCGCCCCCGTCTGAAAATCATCCCGTTTACCTTGTTACGAGACGTCTACTCAAAAACCGCCCTTCGACTACCCGAAGGGCATCCAGGGATGCTGGTGTGTCCCGGCAGGAGGAATCCGAGGAGTGCTTGATTTAGAGTCTGCCGATATGCTAATCCTGCCAAATGCTATGCGAATTTTCTATCCTGGCCTTTTTTAAATCTGGAAAAGTGCGAAGGACGTGTCGGAGGCTCCTAATATATTTTCCGTGAGGGGATCAAGTTATTGTTACTTTGGCCTGGGAGTAGTATGGTAGGTTCGGTTTATGTAACTTGGGAAATATTTTCGACCGTTTTATGATTTATATAAATCGAAGAATAATTCAGTGAATGATATATTATTATAGAATGAACTGAATAAATGATGAAATCCTAACACAGTTTATCATAGAATCTAGTTATTCATATAATAAAATTCTCCTTTTCATAAACTTTTTCATCTCAATTTACATGATTTTTTTTTTATCATTTATCGTCGTCTACTGTTCTAATCAAATATTAACTGTACTATAGTTGATCAAACGAACAATTTAAAGGTGTAATAGTTCAGTCATCGGCAGTATATGACCCATGGATCACCAAGTGACCCATTTGATAATTTCAAGTTACTCATTTTAGTTCCACAAATAAAGGTTGTGGACGGATAAATTCGAGACATTGTAGAAAAATTTAGAAAATAAAAAGGTTGAAAAACGAAAGTTAATCATATTTTTATAATATTTTATCAACGTATTGGGCATCACTTCTTATGAAATTTTCCCCTTTAAAAAAATGGCTTTGTCATTTTGTTTGCGTTCGGTTCTACTTGTAAATGTGAACAAATATTTTCACACATGAAATTTATTTTGAATAAGAACAGAAATAGATTTACTATCGAAGATTCAGATGTTCGTATTCGTCTTGAGATGCTTTTTTATGTTTAAAGTTTAAAAAAGCATACTGCCATTATTTTTTCAATGAAATTAATCATATTATTCACTAAAAGACCATTTTAAAATGAAAATATCTACTAACCAAAAAAAAGGTTGCCGTCACCTACTTTAAACTATAAATTCACATCACGAACACACAACGAATTTATAATTCGCACTAAATAAGATTAACGACTCATTAAACATAATCACGAAATTATCGAGACGAAATTCGAAGTTATAATCAACTGAAACGCAAATGACGACTAAATTCAGTTAAGGTCCCATATTTCATGAAATATCCATAAAACGGCGAGTTCGGAACACTTTTAAAACATTAAGCGCTTCGGCAGAAGTTGAGAAAACGCTCTTAAACATAGTTGAATTTTAATTTGCGCTTTTGAGCTGTCACATCAACACTTTCAAAACAAATTTCATAAGCTGAATTTTTGTCGCGAAATTTCGCACAAATCGAACCAATAAATCTCCGACGGCGCGAATACCAGACTGTTATTAAAATTTAATTCTGTGTGTTTTTATTTAGGGCGAAAACGATTTCATCTATTAAATATGTATGAGGTTCGGCTCTTAATTGAAAACCGTTTGAATTTGTTTATTTTTCACAAAAATTTTCCTTGATTTTCACTCGATAGGCACGGTGTAATTAACGTTATTTTGAGATTACATAAACATTTTTTTTCTCAATATAATGGAAAATAGATTTAAATGATGAATATTGTGACCTCGATTGATTATAAATGATACTCATAAATATTTAAAACTTTTATCGGTTTTCCACAGATGTCATAATTAAAAATATATAATATAAACAAATTTTTAATTATTTAAAGAGTCGATAATTAATTGATTGGTTGAATTAATGGCTTCAAATGTAATAAAGTATTCAAATATTATCACACCTTTTTAATAATTTAATTCATGTTGCATAAAGAAGCATAGGAACAAAATAATGATGAGTCAGTTAAAAAGTATCATGACAAATAAAGAGTTGATACATTGAAAAGAAATACATTTAATTGAATGATATATGAAATGGGGCAAATAACAAAGGTATGTAAAATTAATACTTTAACAAACAAGACTTACAAATCAAATTGAATATATAATTATAAATATGGTAAGAAAGGTTCCAAGTCAGAAAAAAATCATTTTTTTTTTGTACACTACTTTTAAAAATAAAAATATATTCTTTTGGCTGTGATAGTAGTAAATATAATTTTATATTAGAATAAAACGTCAAAAATTACAAATGCTATCGTTTTCTTAAATTTACAATAGTAAAATATTTATAAGTTAACTCAACTCTGTATAAAGTCGAACTTCCGCAATATATTTTTTTTAATATCAACTGATACCATAACACTATAATAGTGAAAAG
This sequence comes from Hydropsyche tenuis, assembly GCA_009617725.1. NCBI lineage: Eukaryota > Metazoa > Arthropoda > Insecta > Trichoptera > Hydropsychidae > Hydropsyche > Hydropsyche tenuis. Next base: position 1,812,696 of record VTON01000042.1, on the reverse strand, counting down.
GAACTATAAAAAGTATAAACGGACCTTAAAAAAAACAAACATAAAACCTATAAATAACATAATATACAATAATTTTCCAGAAAAACCGCAAACTGCAACATTTAATTCTGACTAATATAATATAATAATACAAATCTAAACGAATCAATTACATATTTACTTTGACCTTTTACTTTATTATTGAATCACAAATTTAAACAATCAAGAAAGCAATGGCCCACGCGAAATACACACAAATGATTTCAATGGACGGATGGTACGTCTAGTTTTAAGTTAGTCATTATTATTGTTAACATATACAATGTAAATTTACAGTCGCAATTCAAAGGTGTCCCGAGTATTCACATATGTGAGTTAACATACATTCTGAATATATGATCAAACAACCGCTAACTTATATCTTCTAATAACTAAACACCTAATCCTATTCCTTTGTTATGAAACTTGTAATTTCTAATTTATACCTATCGTATTGTACCGTATAAGACAAGTAGAAGAATATCAATTTACTTTCAAGAAACTTTACTTAATTAATTATAATTAGTTTTGATAAATATGAGCAAAATATATGCATGACACTATATAAATTTATCATTATCATATAACACATAATTAGAAGGACTTTCTTTACTTTATTTATTTACCTCCAAATAATTCGAGAGTCAATTTTGCGTCTATACGAAACAGATTCTCCATTTATTATTGCTATATTTTTACGTGTTTATTTAAATGAAATTCGAGCTTCCAATCGATAAGGGTCTAAGGGGGATCCCTTTGATTTCGTACACGTTTGTCTGAATGGCCGACCTGAAAAACATCCAAAGAAATGGCAAAATATTACTGGTGAGCCCGTCAAAGAGAAATTTTATCGACGAAAACGATACTCTTGAACGAATAAATAATTATATTTACGTTATGTGCATAAAAGGGCTATCAGATTATAACTAAATTACAAAGATAGTACAGTCGAAAAAAGAACAATAAAATCGTTCGTGCATCGAACTCGATTCTGATAATTTCTTCGAAAAAGTTTATCATCTCATTTTTTCGTTATTTTCGCGATTAAGCATCATCGATTGAAATTACATAAAAATTGTTGATTTAAGTACAGCTTTTATATTTTTATCTTATTCTAATATTTTTACTTTTTCAAGAAAATGTTTCTATATCGTCAAAAAGTTTTTTCGAATTCTCAAGTAAACTTTAATAATATAACAAAAATCAACTCATAACAATAATTGATGTTAAATTAATACAAATATTATTCAATCGGTTCTAAATGGAAACATTTCCCCTTTCATTTCTTAAAAATTAACCTCCCGCTATAGAAGCTCATAATTGAATCATTTCATTTGTCGAATACATAAAATAAAAAATACTGCAACGCACAAATAAAAAAAAAATTTAAAACGTCGGTCAAACGATTACATCCCGACTTCCAGACCATCAACACTTATTCCCAACTTTAATAACATAAAAAAACCAACTCATAACAATAATTTATGTTAAATTAATACAAATATTAATCAATCGGTTCTAAATGAAAATATTTCCCCTTTCATTTCTTAAAAATTATCCTTCCGCTACAGAAGCACATAATTGAATCGTTTCATCTGTCGACTACATAAAAAAGATACTGCAGCGCACAAATAAAAAAAAAATTAAAACGTCTGTCAAACGATTACATCCCGACTTCCAGACTATCAACACTTATTCCCAACACTCCAACACGTACTAGAATGCTACCTTCTGACCTCCTCACTTATTTACGAGCTTTACAAGCAATAAAGACCGCTTACGTGGTAGTCTACACGGCGGGGCCCCTATAAGTAACGGCCCGGCACATTAAAGTATAAATCACCTAACACGGCAATACGTTTCGTATATACGTGTCCACGTGGTCGGGCCACGTGGCCCTCAAATTTGCATTTCCAATTTGCTTGAGAGCCCGCCCGTCCGTCCGTCTGTCTGTCTCGGGGTTGTGTGTGTGTTTTTTTTTGTGCGAAGGTCCTCTTTTTCTCGGGTTTTTATTATCGTCGGAATCGGAATTCGGAAAATCGTGTGGATTTCAATCCGATTCGTGGTTTTCCGCAGTGTGCGACAGATGCGAGCGGGCCCGATCGAGATTCGATCTGATTCGGAAAATTTGAAGAAAAAATCACATGGGTTCGCCCTTCGATTCGATGAAAATCGCGTTTTTTTCAGATCGAATTTTCGTCATAGGTATATACAGAATATGTATTTTTTTTAATACTTTGATAGACCTAATATTAAAAATTATAACCGTAACAAAAGTGCAGTTAGATCGAAATCATATATCCATATAATAGTTGAAATACATGTAAAATTTTATTTATAATCTTTCCATTTTATTTCATTGGCATGTAAAAAAAAATACGACACGGCTGAAAATGGACCGCTTTTGTCGGAGTGCACGCTTTTTCCGCCGGCGCGTACGAAGGCTTTCACGCAAAATTGATGGAAAATCGATACTGGCGAATAATTTCCAATCTTAAATTGTTCGCTCGTGTACCCATCGATCAATATTTATTGAATGTTTATTTATTTTAAAGTAAACGATAACTTAAACTTACGATATCATTTATTGAAAAGAAATTATTTTTTTCGATTTCGATTATTGGATCAAATATATCACTTATTTATAATTTATTTATAAACATACATGGACATAAATACAAACATACCACCGTGGCATAACAGATTACCCCACATTTCCATGGCGGCTAAAAATAAAATACTATGACACATTAAATAAATCAACATCACGGCTAATGCCATTGATATCATAAGATTGAAAATAAGATTTTTTTCATTGTAAATTAATGAATAACTGAATGTGACCCGCGCATAATTGAAATGGTACGGTATGCAAATAGAAATATTTGTGCAATGAGTATATGTAATTGATGGATACATGTCTCTGCAAACAATTTTCTATCATATACAGCCACATAGGAACATTGATCATTTGCCATTTTAAAATTGGCGTTAAATTTATCTACACGATTAATTTATAACAATGCTGAATTGAATTTTAAGCTATTCAAATTATGTTCATCCAATTAGAAATAATGAATTGTATGTATTTACATGATATTTAAATTTTACGAAAAAAAATATTCTACGTTACATGTGTAAGTTCCTTACATAGGAAATACAAAATTATTATAATACATCCTTTAAATTTTTTTAACAATACAAAAGTGAGTAGACCTAAAAAAATTTCAGAAAAGCATACAAAACATTCAAGCAAACGAAAATAGATTTTTTTAGAAGCTTTTTTTAAATTTTTTTAGAAGAATAGATTTTTTATATATAATGCATACATCATTATATATATTTCATTTTCATTCGCATTTACATAATACCGAAAATTTATACATTAACTTTCTTTTTATGTGTGCATGTGTGTATTAAAGAATGGCGATAAATTCAAAGTTTTCTTTTTATTATTTATATACATCTGTGGAAGGACGTATGGAAACATAACAGTAATGTTTCGCATATTCAGGTGAAACTGTCGTTTTTCAGAAAACGAGCGAATACATTTATAACGCGCCAGTTCCCCTCGAAAAAACACGATCGCGATTACATATATAAATACTCAAATGTTCAAAGTTATCCACTTTTGTGTGAAATCGTCTTAAAATAACAAAAAAAATAAATTAGACCAAGTTTTAAGCCCTCTCCGTCAAAACGGGAACGGCTTACTATAAATGCGCAGAGGCCAACTTTTTACTATAAAGTTATCCTGCTCAAGTGAAACAACTTGCATTATTTTCTTGCTCACGTAATAATATTTCAGCGAACTATAAAACCAAAACCGTAACTTTTAGACTTAATTTCGGACAACGCTTATTTTCGAATCAACCGAGATGTTACTTTGCACTTAAAGAGGCCAACTTCGTCACCCGACAAGAGCAAAGTTTTAATTTGATACATTCACAGTGAAAATTCGATTAAATTAATTTGATTAATGGTCTTTTGCAACAAAACAACTTCACTGTGTTTAATTTATACGTACAGTAGAGTCTCTCTGTAACTAGTTACGCAAAATTCGGATTTTCGGTATAAGAAAAATTAGTATATTATATCATTTCTGTTATTATATTTCACACTTCAAGTACACATCTAATATAATATGTAATTTTTATCAAAATATTTAAATAATTATACATGTTTTATGTTAAACTTAAATCTGTGTTTAGTGATCGTTCAATGCGTTATAAAAATAAAATTAACTAAACATATTAAGCATATTATTAAAATTAACGTTATACAGGATCTCACTGTATTTTTATCCACCAGTTCAATCAATTTGAAATACGAAGAATTTCCACCTTGAATATATAATACACCCAAATCTTCTTTTTATACGGTTCCAAAATAACACGGTTCAAAGAAGAAGAACCGATTATTTTTTCACAATGTTTTTTTCTCTTTCAAACAGTATAAAAATAAGAAAATATGTATTATAATATTATATTATACTACAATGGTAAGATTCGGTACAGGCCAGTTTACAATCATAGTTTTTAAATAAAAAATTTCAATCTTTTTTGATCACATGGCGAAATTTTTCCGCATTTTTCATTAAGAATATTTAGATAGAAGTTCCATTTGATGGAACCTATCTCCAATTTTTTTATGATCATTATACATTTTTCGCACAATTTTTTTTACACGATAGTCTCTGGTACGTACTTTCATGTAAAAAGAGAATTGGTTGTATTTTCAAACTTTTTCTTGTTTATATTTATATAATACTAGCGGCCTGTACCCGGCATGCTCGGGACTCTGAAAATAAATTGTGAACCGATTGTCGATGACCGATTGTAATTATTGTCTCAATCAATCGCGATGCCGGGACATCATATTATAATTTATATCGATAGAAAAAAACTAAAATGCGAAAATATATTAAAAAACTGAATGCTTGCTTAGTTTCTCCGAATTTCAAAGCACATTCTTGACAAATTTTGTGAAGATTCGTCTATCGGTTTATGAGTTTATTGAATATGTTACAGTCAAAGTGTATCTTTAGTTAAAATATATTTTGTCTGATGTTTTAGATAATTTGTATTTGAATACACATTGTCTAGTTCAGATATATTTCAACAGACGAAAATACAATTTAACTGGTTCTCACTAGTTAAAGTGTATTTTCAACTTGACAGATGAATTTGACAGTTCAGATTTTTCAAATGAATATTTGTATTAAATAACGTGTATATTTTACTTCTATACCTGAATATTGAAAAGATTTTAGTAATACAATAATCTCAACAATGCATTTATCACAAAAACGTTAGTTTTGAGCCTATACAAGTAACGTTTAGTGACCCATATTAGTGGACAAACGAAATTTCTGTACCTTTCCCTTTAACTTTGATAATTGGTTTCTTGAAGAGAGGGTGATATAAATGATAGAAATCGAAGTAAACATGTGCGGCTGTTATTCGAAATGGTTTGCAAGTGGCGTTGGCAACACTGGCTTACAATTCGTTAGCTATAATACACTTTGTCTGATCCTGACCAGTTAAATTATATTTCCATTGTGTCAGATGAAATAACTACGTAGGTTAGATAAAATATATTTTAACTAGTCAAAATATATTTTAACTGGCAAATACACTTTGACAGATACATACATACATACACCGTTTGAGTTTTATATATATAGATATGCCACATTTACGTATTTGGAGCCGATTCTGAAAACAATAACGAACACACTTTCCGTAGCGGCAATAGACTGGCGCGTTTCATTTCGAAAATTTCAACGTCCCACCAATAAAGGAATCAATGTAGCGAAACAAGCGCCCCGAGGACCTCCGGCCCGAGATTGTCATCTTTATTTAAAGAAATTCAGAAGCGGGACCAGGTCGGCCCTCCGCAGGGAAAAGTCGGACCCGGAAAACGGGAAAAATAGGGAAATAACGCGCCAGACATCGGGACAACCTCGTAAAGTCCGCACGACAACTCCGGAGTCGAATAACATTCAATAAAAAGGAAAAGAACGAAAACAGAGGGAAAAATCGAAAACATCCTCCGACGACCGTCATTGTGCGGAATGCGTTCGCCGATCCAATGATGGTTTTATGCGCGTGTACGCTTTTCGGGGCAGGGTGTAGTCGAATCTCGTTATGGCGGACGGGGGGTTTCTTTTCTATATTCGGGATGGATGGTCTATTTCTGTCTATCGATTTGCCGTTTGTGTTTCGATTGTGTTCGTGTGCGGGTTGTTGTGCTGATGAATTTGGGGGATTGAAATTATTTGTGTTGTCCGGAAAAATAAGAATGTGATAGTTCTGTTCGGTATATTGTATTATGTTGTTTGTGAATGATTTTTTTTTATAAATGTGCTTGATCGGCGCAGAAAAATTCTGTTTTCAAATTATACGAGGGTTAGTTGAAAATTATCTGTATTTCGGTTATAGATTTTTTTTAATCAACTATCGAAAATAAAACGTGATATTATTATTTTTTTTATTAAAAAAATATCGTTTTCCCTTTGTGGATAAATCAAATAGTACTTTGTGCGAAGTTTATCAAAGCAAAAATAATCGATAGGAAGGGTTATTTTAGGGTAAACTAGTTGTTGGAATAAACATTTCTATGTAGAAACAAAATAATTTAAACTTTTATACAAAGTTAGCTGGAAACTATCAAACAAATTTCTATTTCTATTCTCTATCATTAAACATCAAACGATTTATATTATTCTACTTCTATTCTGTTTTGGTTGATAAAGTCAACTAATAAAATCGATAGAATATTAGCCTTATTTGTACTAACTCCACTCAAAATCAGCTGATTTCTTATCTATGATAGATTTTATTATTCAATTGTGAAAACAAAAATGTTTCATTGAGATTTGCTTAAAATACAAACATATATTCACTGCACATCGAAATATTCCATTTAAATATTGTATTATACTTCGTTCCATTTTCTTTTATTATGAATATTTCCATTGAAATATGGGGATAGATGTTTTTTCTCTAATATTTCACCGTTACAGTACAAGATTCAATATAATCAATATTATACATTCAATTCAATATATATTATCCTGTTAAATATAACAAGATAATATATAAAAAAATGAAATATTATATATTATCAGAACCGACAAATATTTATTAACCGATTACAAAAAAAATAAAAAATAACCGAAAAATCAACAAATTCAATTGAACACCAATAAAAAACAATACAAGTCTATTTAATAAACATTTACTATCGACAAAATTTTCGCACGAGGATAAAATCGACCGATATCGGCGTCCAGATGTCCCCTTATTTCCCTCGCAAGTCATTTCACACGGAAAGCTCTTGTTGACGAAATTGCTTAAGACAAAGCCTCGCCAGCTTCCGTTTGAAGATTACGCCTGTTAGAAAATTACCGAGCGTCCTTATATCGAGTTCTTCCCCGCAACGCACGTGTGTGTTCTCGTGTATGTACCAGTGTTATATTTGGCGAAACTTTTGCTGGGAATAAAGCCCGGCCGGTCTGAACAATTTTCGCCTGGCCCTGGCTGGGCGAACAAAAGCAATTTGCCGCCAAAACATACGAAGAAACGAACGCGAAAATTTCTCTATGCTTAATTTGTTTTATTTAGTACGTGCCGGTGGATCGTCCTGAAAGTGTTATTCGAATACGTGCGGAAAATATCGTCCGTTCCGCTGGAGGCGGTGTATTCGAAAGATGAATATCATGTTCTAGATATTAGTATATTATTCGTTAATTTTAGATCTGTTCAAATATGAATTTGGCCAATGTATTAATTGCTAATTGAACGTTAATGCACTTTTTATATTTTGAATTGAACTATAAGAAAATATTATTTGGATCTTTGTTTATTATTGTTGATTTGTTGAATTTGAAGTATAAAACGTCCAATTTGAAATATAGAAACCGGTACGTGAATTGGTCAAAAATATTTTGGTTGAAAGCCGAATAGGCGATTCCAATTGGACGAAAACAAATTGGGCGACAACCTAATGTCATTTGATTCAAATCATTTTTTTTTTATTTGGCTTGTCCAATATTCTTTTATTTAATATATACCTTTTTAAGTAAATTTTAAATACATAAGCCACAATTTTATTCAATGCAATATAATAGTATTTCCCATCTCCCATAATATTAAATACTTTCAAGGATCCTTATTTGGAATGCCCGTATTTGCGAATAAAAACATATACGTTTGCAATGTACGTGTATAAATCACTCACTTTCTTCGCTTGAATATATAACATATGTTCATTAATATCATATATGTATTTACGATGTATAGACTGAATATGTGCATGTTGAATTATACGCTATTTTATATATTATATTTGCACCCAATCGGTTATCGCCCAAATTATTTTCATTCAATTCGATTCACCTATTCGGCTTTCGCCCAAAAGTTTTTCACCCAACTGCCCGTGTCCATGTAAAAACTATATAATATTAATATATTATATTGCATCGATTGAGCTTTATGTAGCATAAACGAAAACATATTGAAATCAAACATCTCTTGATTTTTTTATAACGGAAACACACATCGGATCCACTTGATATATAGCAAGGTTTTTTTTTTTAATAATATAAATTTCTCAACAGTTCTTTACATCTTGAAACTTTCAGAACAACCTACGCGTAGTACAAAACACGTACCGTTATACGTCCCGTTCGTGATTTATTCGGACGTAACGAAGTCGTAAAATGTGTCCGTCGGTTTTTCCCATCCCTCCGCAATCTATATATAAATGCTTACTTTATTCCGTGATAACATTCCTCACACCACGGAGGAGGTTCGATTTCTTATATTTCTCATGTGGTCGAAAACGATTGCCGATCACGGAAAAAATAAACCCATTAAGAGGGCGGCGTTCAATTTATTATGGAGTGGATCGCGTGAAGAGATTCGCTTTCAATGCGAACGACCACTATGAAAACTCTATTCAAATTGATTAAATTATTATGGGAAATTTCATAGATTTTTTATTGATGATGGACGTGTTTTTTTCTCATTTGAATTTGAAATTTTGTTTATTTCGTTCGTGTATATTTTTTATTACTGCTATCGATTTGAGATAATATTTTAGGTGAATGATTTCATTATTTATTAAGTATTCAGAATTTTAACATAAATGTAAAACAGGCTGATTTTTTATACATAACCATTTTTTTATTTGCACAGGGAATAGGTACCGCAATATTCGTGGTTGAAATTTTTCTAAATTCGATGCTTTCACCTCATGAATTTTACTGAGAATTCTAAATGAGACGGCTTTTTAACATGCATTCATATTTAATGGTTATATTTATACGAAAACACGTTTGTAAATTTTATTGAATGATGAAAAGAAAATCTTTATAAAATATAACCGTGTAAGTCAGGGGTCGGCAAACTTTTTTTGGAAAAAGCCAGATCGTAAAAATTTGAGACTCGGCGGGCCGGATAGTAAACTCGAAGATGTTTATATGGATAATTTTACTCAAAAAGCGACAAAAAAACAAGCTCAAAATTTTAAAAAGTTAAAACTAATCGATCTCAAAATAATTATTTGAAAATTTAAGAGATAGTTTAAAAAAAATATATACATATATAATATATAATATATTATGTATATACAGGTAATATCAAGAAATTAAGTATCAAGAAAGAGTGGCTCAAACATTTTTTTTCGTTTCTTATTGATAAAATCAATACTTTCGACAACATACAATTTTCTAAAATACATAATTTTTGAGAAAAATCACTTCCAATTGAGGATCTGATAGAAGCTCTTAAACCTTACAATAATATTAATTTTGAAATATGGCAATGTTTTTTGCACTTATATCAAAACTTGAAAAACTCTTTTATAACTGTAGTTTGGCAATAAGTTCAGAAAATATAATATATCTGCTACGATTTGTTTTCCTAAGTTGATTATAATTTATTTCATTTTCATTTTTCATGTAAAATCAATATTACTTAACCGGCGAACCAAGTTGAACAGGCAGCGGGATATATTCGGTCCGTGAGCCGGAGTTTACTGATACCTGATATAAAAGGTATGATTTTTAAAAATATTACATGAACCCAAAATTTCTATATCTATCAATATTATTTTAATGAAACGTTTTCACATTTTGTAATTATAAAAAAATGTTTTCATCAAAAATTTCGATTGCAAAATACATGCAACAACAAAATCAGCAAAAAATAATACATTCATATAAAAATCAAAGTGCATTTTTTCGAAACACTATCAACACCGAATTTCATCATAATAATTACAAAACAACAAACTTCACATCCGACAATTTCGCAACCGCCGCCGAAAAACGCAAACGCGCACTCTATCGAAAGGTGAAAATGGAAAACGCGAAAAGCGTTTTAATTAATGTCCGTCCATATTAAATGGAAGTTAAAACATCCGGCAGATTTAATTTGTTAATACATACTTTGGGCCGCAGGAATTCGCAACCGCAATCCGTTCGCGCGCAGCTGAAATTCGCCGGATTTAACACTTCAGCGTCCGACGGACCGTTCTGGCGTATTGTTGTTGTTGTTGTTGTCGTTTGTGGCGTACGTGTACTGGAGGTTTTCAGTTTTCGGGGGATTAATTGAAAAATTTCAGCTGAAAAAAGTTGTCGTTGAAGAACGGCGTTTTTCGACGCCGAAATGCGGTGTTCGTGTCCCGTTGTTTGTTTGCTGTGTTGGCGGGTTTTTATTCGATTATTTTCATTTATGAATTTTATTCGATGTCAATTTAATTTAAAATTTGAATATTTTCACTGTGCATACTGAATCATCTATATAAATAAAAATGAATTCATGTATGTCTGTCTGTCCCGTATGAGACCTATGCACGCCTTTACCGCTTATCCGATCACGATGAAATTCTGTAAATATGTTGGTTACGCATCCAGGAAGGTTTCAGCATAGGGTGACCATATTTAGATTAGGTTAGGTTGGGTTAGGAAAACAAAATTAAGTTCAGCCGAAAACATACTGGCACCAAAAAAAACAACTAAAAAAATCCAAAAAAACCCGGGCAACGCCGGGTACTACCGCTAGTGTAAAATAAACGGGTTTATTCTTGTTATATACTTGAATTTTCTGTGCTGTGTGTACATATGTCTACGGATTAAATGTGTAGAACACATTGGTTAACCAAAGTTAAGCGGAATAAAGCGTAATCAGTAAATGGATTCGATCACGTACTTTTGGCCTCGAAACATTTTAGTAATGGATGGCTTGAATATTTGGTCTTTTAAGGGTTACATTCTGTTCGTCGTATTGGCGAAATAAAAAAATCTGAGCTTCTAATAGTTGGAAAAAGCATAATAGTGTATTATATACATATTTATAAAATGCGTGTAATGATGATTGTAAATTTACGATGAAATGTTGCGAATAATAAAAAATACAATATTCTACCGACTGAAAAAAATTTTGTAACGTAACATTCATTTTTGTTCACAATTGAAAATTCGACCTCGTTCAAAACATTTATCGAACAACAGAATTTATTTCAAACTAAAACTAAAACATGAAACGAAACTCTGTTTATCAAATAAATATTTTATTTTATTCTACCTACAAATTGAAATGTTTTTGATTCGAAAATAGATACGATCCTCGCCTGGATAAAATATCGATTTTATTTCTACAGAAAATACACGTTTAAAAAAATCAATCGACAAACATAAGTTTCCTTTCGGCACGTTAGGATAATACATTAAGTGAGCAGCCATCGAAGTAGAGACGTGAAAAAAAATCGAATTAGAGTTCAGCACTTTGAGCGTACAACGATATTTTCTATATGATAATGGAATCGTTTGTTAGCGATATCTAGATCTTAATATATAGCAGTTCACAGTATAAGTCTCGGTTCTGGGCCTAATAGATAACCAGAATAGACAAATTGCCGACAACTAAGGCACTTTCTAACGAAAAATGTCACTGAGAAGATTTACTATCGATTTTGAACATTAATCCCGAAAATGTTTCTGTTATACACAAAACTTTGTTATGGAAAGGCGCTTTGGCGAACGTGCCACTAATAGTTCTTAAACAACTCGTATCAATCAAGATCATATTGCAGTTTAGTTCAAAGTTTTTAAACTCATTAAATCAAAAATGATACAACTGTCATATTTTAACATAAAAAATGTAATGCAAAGTTTATTACCATTCCTGATTAGTTAAATTTTAATCCACCTACGATATATCGGCCAACTTCCAACGAACACCGTTCCGAACTTTCCTCAATCCATTTCCAAATTTCCACCATAAAACACGTATTAATAAACCCGAAAGCTCTCCATTCTCGAACGAGAGCGGCTAATAACGAAAGTGCCTATTTGAAATGTGCCCTTGCAAGCCGGAGTATAAGATTAAAGACTTCCATCATCGACGAACCAGATCGCCAAAGGATGCCGAGGAGATCCCGAACAAAAATCCGATATCCACGGTCACATAAAATCGAAATTATAATCATAAAAGTCAACTTACCACGGCCCGAGGAGATCCCGCAGGAGAAAGATCCCGTGAAAATTTACCACCCAGTATATATTATGTTACGCAATATATTGCGGGTATATTCTGGTGAAGACCTGCGAAACCGTCAAAATTCGATTTTAGCCTTTTGGCTCATCAATTCGGGCTTTGGTGCGAAGCTGAAAAGCTTCGGGGTTGAAAGTAAGGTTTCCGCGGGGTCAAAATGTAAGGTGCATGGGAGTGTATCACGGCGTATAGGAGCTCAATGAGTTAATGGAATGTGTTTGGTGCAGATTATTGGAGATTGTCGTGGTTTTTTTGTCTTTTTTTCTTTATATAATATCATATTACTCACTTTTTCTTTTCTTGAAATAATTGTTTAAATTAAGTTCCACTTTGTTTGAAATTAAAATTGAACTCGGTTTGAAGATCAAAAATTAATTATTTAATAATATTGAAAGTTGTTAATTTTGAAGATTGGAGTAAAATCTATATTTCTTTATACTTGAGCTGAATGGTTTAATGGAGTTTTGTATTTTAAGTGTAACGTTAATATCCGACGAAATTTCCGCTTGCAAACGAATTGAATTATTTTTTCGATAAAAAGATCCTTATCTTTGTGATTGGTAAATATTTTACAAACAACAATTCTTTTATATATTATACTTACCATTTCAAAAAATTCAATTAATATATAACAAACAACATTTTACGATATTATAGTCGTATAATATTATATGTATTATGAAATATATCGATTTAATAAAGATATCAAGACTCTTTCTTATGTCAATATTATGGAAAAACCCAACTTAAATTTTTCAGCTGATAGAACATTAAATACTCTTAAATCTTACACAAATTTTATAGATTTTTTTTATGTTGTATGTATAATATATCCATCGTTTGCTTTACACATAAAACGTTTATTAACATATTATATGAATTTATTCACGAATATACATTTACAAAGTCGTACATTTCAAAAAATTTGATTTATTACTTTAAAAATAAAAAATAACATATATTTCAAATTTTAAGAATGAGCTTTCGTGATGTTTTATGCAAATTTCAATTATTGCAGCTCTTATGAGTTTACGTTAGCGAAATTATAACCCGGAGCATAAAAATGAAACCTTTCCTAGAATTTAGATGACTAGCTCAATAAAATATGTAATATTATTAACATATGCATGAATAAAAAAAAGAATGAAAAAAAACGAATTAATAGCAAAACATTCAACTTTTAACATCAAAAGTTCACGGAAAAGACATTTATTTGGTTAAATTTAGAAACCTGATCTATATATTTTTGTTTCGAGTAATATTGCATGTACAAGAATAAAGAAAGGAATCGAATCGAAAAAAATCGAAAAAAAATACGGAATAGCAGGAAAACGTTCCTTTTCCGCGCAACGGAATCGGCGTTATGGCGTGCGCGTGACAACAGAACAAATAAATCAAACATTTAGCGAATATTTAAAACGTTCGCTATTTTTTCCTCGTTTATTTCCCAAGGAGAAAGGAAAGGATTCGTTTTTCTGGCTCTTTTGTTCGACAATTTCTTCGCTTCTCTTGTTTGTTTTCTGGTCGTTTTTAAAATTATTTTCGACGATTTTTCAGCGCTTCCGGAAAAAAGTTTTCCGAGCCAGAGAACGGATGACTTAAATGGAGTTCTCGCAAAATCAAGCGATTCGCAAAATAAAATTTATGGCCTTAATTATGATAATTATATAAGAAGTATTTTTAGATTCTGTAAGAGAACATCGTCTGACAATGAGTATCATACTTTATCAATATCATTTTGCGGATAAAATATATTATAGTAAGTTTTTGTATTAAGTATAATTAGCAATATATGTACTAGGAGATTTTTGTGCTCAAGTTAGAATAAAAATATTAGATATTTTCAAAATTTATAAAAAAAAACTGTTTAACGGAATATTCTTATTGTAAATAGTTTTTAGAATCATGAATGAACGATCCCTCTAAAATTTATTTTATTATTTTATGTATAAGACATGTAAATTTCTCATCGATATTCTTGTACAAAGGATATTATGCAAATATAGTATAAGTAATTACTGCTTCTTGATTATGTAAATGAAACATTGAACCGTACTCGTGTAAATCTATATATCCGTTTCACCCGTTTAATGATTGAGTGCTTGCGATCGACATGTAAAAGCTTCTATGGGACTTTTAAATTTAATATGATGGATCAGTAACGAGCTCAATTCAAACGAAAAATTTCTCATTTCAATTTCGACCGAACGTCAATAAAACGAAAGTAATTCAACCGAAAAAATAATATAAAAGAGTTATTGCAATTATAAAAAAATATCGATTCACTTCAGAGTAAAAATAAATAACTTTTAGGTAACTTCGCATTGCTGAATTCGACAATTTGCGAATTCGAACACCGAAAGAGCGAAAATGGGATTGCAACGACCTCGATTCTAGGCCAAACTCGTCTATTATCAATCAAGAGAGTCGATCGTGAATTCGTTGATTTAGGAATTCTTTTCATTGGACCGTTTCTAATTTGCGCGACCAGAACCGTTTCGGGGAAAAATCGCAAAGGCGATAATTGAAATTTAGTAGTGACGACTTACGGGAAAAACAACTCGGCGTTAACCCGTCGGTCTCCGGGGCGCGTTTAGCACATTCAATAAATCTTTGTATTTTTTCTCCTTTTTCTCAGTTTTATACGTATCGTGTGCGAATATATCCTACCTCGATAAAAAGAGAGACACAATTCAATATTTTTAAATCTTACTCCGAGGGAGGCTATATTCTTTATTACAACAACCAAGTAAATATGGAATTTTTCATTATATGGATGAAATTTTGATATATTATTATTATATATGTGATACCTGAATATTTACTAGATTTCGTTTTGAAACAATTCAATATAATTTTTTTTTTTAAACTTGAAAAAAACGATTTTTCGTAACTATTTTTGAGTGAATATGATATTGCTATTGAAATAAATGAATAAACCAAACTATAAAATTACATATAATCGTTTTGATACAGATAAAAAGAAATAAACATCATTTAACTTTGCTATGGGAAGTATTCGAATAAATACACCGATTGACCTTTAAGATGATAAATAATATTGCATAATAGGAATAAAGAGAAGAAAAATACTTTTATTTTTAAACATTCATAGAAATTGATAGATAACAAAACGCCCGATAGTAAAACTCATGCTATAATTTTTATTTTTTATTTTTAGATTCTAACAGAAAACTTTCATATTTATAATACTACAGATTCAAAGAAAATAAAAAATCTTCCTCTTTAAAAAATTATGATATAAACTTTCTAATATAATAACTCTTCGATAAAATCACATAAATTTGAATATAAACTTCAGTTAGGGCATTTTTGTTGCAGCAGAGCGACGAGCTAAAAGCGCCTAACTGGCGCTTAACGGCTCAAGCGACGCGCACGGGATGAATCATTGGGGCCGTTTGTTTGCTCGTCATCGGCCCGTTAAACCGTTAACCGCGTGTTTGATGCGCCTCGACTTTGTCTCGTTTTACTTCCAGGATCAAACTTCGGTCACGTGACTCGGATCCAAAGAATCGAGTGCGAAATTCAAAGATTCCACCCCCTTTTTGATCGATCGTGAGTTGAATAACTCATGAACATCGGTTAAGTTAGCTGTTATCAACATAACAAGATCTATGTGATATCGTTGGAAATTTAGACATTTTTTAAATATTTATCTATTGATTTTTGTGATAGCTGTTACGTTTGACAAGATTAAATCGCTGCCTGATTATTATACGAAGTTGTTTTGATACATTGATTGTTTTGCCAAGATTGAGACGTGCGGTGAACCCTTAAAAAGCCAGGATGACCGAAGACATGTTTATCGGTGTGAACATTATTTTCAGACGTCTGAATGACAAAGCGTCTTAATTTGAAATCTTCAGACGGCGAAGCATTCGTGCGGTTCACAATTCGATTATGTCTACCGAATTGTGTCTAAAACGATTACCAATCGACGACACCTCGATATAAATATTTTCTTATAATATTACGATACTTCGAAATAGCTGAATGTTAAAATTTTAATTGAATTTTTTCATAATTTATTTATCGTAAATTTCACAGTAATAAATTAAGGGTTGATGTTGAATTATTCTGTTTGGTGACTTTTCAGCGCTTAAGTCTTAGCTCAACTCAGCTTTGAAAGTTGATGAATTTTTTCCTGGTGTGTGACAACAAACGAATCCAGAATACAAAAAGAAAAACAAGTTCAGCGAGAAGGTGTTGGTTTTAATATGGACGTCACGTATCTATTGAACGTGTGTGTATTTATGTGAAAAGATGTCAAACTACTCAAGCTCATGTTGGATGTCTTTTTCAGTATTAAAGTGAACCGTTGAAGATGTAATATAAAAAATTGATGTGTGTAATATGTATAGCAGAAATAAAAATTTATATGAAATTGAAGATTTTAACTTAAATTGAATTACATACGTTAATCCAGAAAATCTATAGAATGACATGGAATGTGAAATTTATGATTAATACAATTAAGAAATACATTCTGTTTATGTTGTAGATCGTGTAATTTTTCTTTCTTAGATTATTTGAGATGAATATTTTGTAAGAAATTATGTAAAAAGGTTATATCGGAAGGAGTTGATTTAGAAATTATTATGTTTTCTTTCGGCTTTGAAAATCCGATAGAAAGTTTTAAGTAGTGTCTAGAGTTCCCTTTTTGGTAGGCGACTTTCGCGGACAAAGAATTTCCGAAAAGTTTCCGAAGAAAGTCATTTTCACGGCCATTGAACGATTCACTTAATTAAAAGAGTTCATGCATAAGTGATAGTCGATTCGCGAAATTATAACTCGAACTAATCACTTATATAACAATATAACCGCACATTCATCCCCAAATCTACGCACACAAACAAAAAATGAAAACTTGCATCACAACAAACATCCAATTCACACGCGTGAAAAAATCTCAGCATCGAAACTGCTGAACAAAAAAAAGCACGAATTTTTTTCCACATCTGGTGACTATTCGATCGTGTTTTCACACTATCCGATTACGATGTTTATTTTATTTTTACATCGGTCTCCTTCTTACACACAGGACCAAGGGTTAACGGCGTTTACGGCCTATTGACGCGAAAATCCACCCACCCACCCACCCACCAGCCCGTACGTGGAAAACCACCCACTCTTTCAGCCCGGAATGAAAAGCGAAACCCGAATTTCAAAAGATTAAAGCTCCGACATTCATACGCACGTATGTATGAGGAGACGTTTCAATTCCGTTCAGGTGTGTGTGATCGATAGGCGCAACACACGCGAGTTTTTCGTTATACTGGATATATCAAATTTCAGTCAATTTCGATGATTCAATGTCAATCGATAGGTGATATGGTTGGTGAATAGATTTAAATGCGTGTAATTTGCACGAAGAGAAAAATGGTTTAAGGTATTCAAATGCGTTGAGAGTTAACTTTTTATTTTATTATCGTTTATTTATGGAAGAAAGGAATAATTCATTGGATTTTAAAGGATTTATTTTGCAATTCAGTGGAACTTTGACTATCTGGATTGATGAAAAAAAAATTTTTTTTTTTAAATAGCTGATTTTTTTACATAAAACGCGTCCAAAAATTAATGATTATATAACAAAATTATACTGACTCATGACAGACTCAACTATAAGTATGATCAAACTAAAACCTGACTGAAATTTTATTTTTGAAATAATCTTTACAGCTTTTGAGTGACGATAACAAAATTTATTTTCAAAAACAATTATTTTATACATAATAAAACAATTTCTACGATTTAAAAATTTAAAGTTAAATAACTTATCACAGATAGCATTAAAAATTATGACTTCATTAATTATTATCTTGGAAACCGATAAATACACTACCATAGCGCTTTAATGTTATGTTCACAAATTTTTGGCAGTATCAAATAACAAAAAAAAAGTAAAAAAAAAAATAGATTGTACAGTATATTTAAAAATACTTAAAGATTAACTGTATAATTATGCACGCCAAAATTTTTTATAAATAATTTATTTTTTGTTTAAATTCTTTTTCTAGTCTGATTATCCGGATTTTTCGCTATCTGGACCATCTCAATCCCTGTTAAGTTCGGATAATCGAGGTTCTACGTATGTTATATATGGTTAATCTCATAATATAATTATGGTATTGAATTTAAAATTAAAATAAATTTGAATTCATGCCGAAAAATATAAAAGAATTGTATAATGTTCAAAATTTTTAGCTTCTGTGAAACAAGTATCGAATTTAGGACGAACGTGCATATAAAAATACGAAAATAGCACATTTGACACTACATGGTAACGTTTTTAACCCCCCAGACCTGAAACGGAGTCCGTTGCCTTTTACTGCGGCACTTTTTTCAGCATTCCGAGCATTTCGCATTTATATGAACGCACACGTACAGAACTATACACGCGCATAATAACACACAATAATATAATATTATATAAATGAAATGGTGTATGGGAATAGGTATCGCGGGGGTCTCTGCTTTCGTTCTTTAAAAAAAAATCATAATAATAAACGTTTCGCTTTGTGGACCCTCATTCGGGGCTTATTCACATTCAATGCGTACGAGTTCGATAAGTGCTCTACGTGTTCCGTGTTCTGGAGCCAAACAATAGTTTTCCGAAGCTGAATGAAGTATATGTATAAAAATAAACTAAAGCCGAATGATTAAGGTTTTGTTTGGATTATGATTGAATTGGTGGTATATTTATAAAAATTGTCTTGTTAGTTAAAAGTCAATGAATAATATAAGTCTTAATACAATAAAATTAGGCAAAATATATTTTTTATTAGATTGATTAACGTTGACAATAATTCAATAGAAAAAGTTCAAAGTGTGCTTCATCTACATATAGTATGTGTCAAAGTGTAATGATAATTTTTTTATCAAAAAAAATTCAAACTCTTTGAAGCCCAAAATTTATGAAATCAATATTATTATTATTTTGGCACTGATAATTATGAAAGAAAGATTTATTTCAAGAATATTATAATTGAGATGAGTTTAGTAAGTAGTGATTTTTCAGGAAAGGCTGACACATAATTTTCACTACACAATCGAATCGGTGTTGGTTCATCTTGTAGCCGTGACAAAGTCGATCTTTTGTTGTTAAAATGATTGATGGATTTTCTTTTTGACGCAAGTTGGTCACCGTGAGAAAGAAAATATGATAAATATTTTCAGGACATTTACTAAGAGGATTATAGAAATTCTCATTCTTATTTTATGCGATATATTATATAATATCATATGTATGTACTGTACATATTCTAACATGCTGTGTATTATTGTGCATACTGTGTGCATGCTGTGTTATTGAGTGTATTATGTGCAATATGTGCAATATGTTTAAATTAAACACTTTTTTCTACTTGAATATTACTAACTATAATATTTAACTATTTATACATGACTAAAAAAATATATTTTGTTATTTTTGAAGTTTGTGTGTAATATTATATATACTTGAGCATCAAAAGATCTTTCAAAAAAAAAAAATCTTTCGAATGCTTTCAGAAAATTTGTTTTAGTGGGAAGAAAAAATCAAAAAAATTCAGTATAGTTTTTATTTTAAGCCAGATCATTTTCCATTTAATACACTTGAAAGCAAAATTTAATAGAAAATCTTGATGAAAAATAAGAAAAACATCCTAAAAATAGCTACAGTCTGAATTATAGTGATTTTTTTTATTTTCGTGTTGAGATAAAATCATAAATGAGATTAAATCAATTACTATTTAATTGTAATGTTTCTTACTAAAAAACATAATACACAAATTTAGTGTCACAAATATAGGGAAGACTTGTCTAATTTCGTAATACCAAGCGCTTGCTTGTCATTATCTTGGATTCTATAATAAAATAAGTAAAACAAAGCTTACAATCATAAAGCATCAACCTTCTTTTTCATCGAATCATTATTTAGATTTTGTAATTCATTACCAATTTTATGTGACATCTCTCCAAATGATCGAATCTGAGACGTCTAATTCCGTGATACATTAATTAATTTCGTGATAGTGATCGTGAAATTCCGTGATAGTATACTAAATTTTGAGAAAAGCTTCGTAATATTATTTTTTTTGATAATAACAAGATTAGCATTGAAATGTTATATAAGATTTACCATTAACAATATCATTTCAAAATAACTGGCGGTTTAATGTAAATACCTTTCGCAGTTCCAAAAAAAAGAAGTAAATGCAAAAAAACTATTTTTTTTAATAAAAATAATTTTTATAATAAATATTTTACTTAATGTTGTTAACTTAACATAAAATGCTTAAAATAATGCTCAGATTCTTAAAGTTAATCCTCATCCCTGTAAATATTTTAATAAAAAAATATTATACACTTTTACATATACCCCAATCCTATCTAATGATAGTAAAAAAAAATTATATAAATCGAAAACTTTCTTTTACTCATCTGAATCACGTGTGTACTCCGCACGGCGAAAAAACAAAAAATCGTCGTAATACATGTCTATACTAGCTAGCATTATACGTGAACGGTTATCAATAAATTATGTCATAAGGAATTTGTGTATATAGTGGCAAACCTTTAGTAAATACATATAGTTCTCTAAAATACTTGGGCATTATTTTAAAAAAAATCAACTTTTTTCTGACTATCACGAAATTAGACAAGTCTCCTCTATTATATAATAGTTTATTGCATGACAACTGATTATTTTATGAAAAAATAGAAAATTTAATATTACACTAAAAAAAATAACAAAACAGTAGTTAATTACGATGCGTATATCCTTTTAAAACATGTGCAAAACAATATTTCACTTAAAGTAGTTACACTTGTTACACTTTTTAGTAGAAGAACGCAGATTTTCACTATTTTTCCAATATTGCATCAAACTTTCACACCAATATTTCAAAATCCTTAAACTGTAATAAGTCCAAATATTTTTTAGAATTATCAAAATTAATATTTTTTAGAATTATCAAAATGCATGCTTATAATTCCTTTGGAAAGCGACAGCGCCGTTGTCGTCATCATGTTCATCGATAGATTTTTCATACGTATCATCTTTCTCTTTTCTTTATTAGATAACATGAACATCCACAACATTTTCTTCATTGCCCGATTCTTTGCCTGATTCTTTGGATTCTTTGCCTTCTTTTTTATTTTGGGAAGAACTACCACCGTCTTCGTGATCACCTTCGTCAATAGACTCTGTATTATCCTTTTTAATTTTTTGACCAACAGAAATACTATCTCTGACATCGTTTTCATTTGTTGAATCTTTGGAGTCTTCACCTTTAATACTTTGGAAGGAAGTACCAACAACTTTACTGGTAGATGCTTCAGATTGTTCATCACATTCCGAATCAATATGGAATATTTTGGACCGTTGAAAAGCTTTTGAGAGCTTCGAATACAAATCTGAATCTACCTTTTCCCTTCTGCCATAACGTTTTTCGTGTGAACGACGAATAGCTTCAGATTTCATCAATATATGAAAATTGGCTCGATAATATTCCTCTTCTTCGTCAGAATCATTATTTCCGAAACAAAGTCGTATTGAATTGCCTCCAACAGAGTTATCTAATAAATTAAATCAAAAACTAAATTATCATCATCAATTTTATTTAAAATATTTGAGTAGTAAAAATTCATTTAACAATAACTTTGATATAATATTGTATGTTAAAATTAATTTTTATCCATACATATCGAGAAAGTATAATTTTTTGTATCAGATTCAATTACAATCAAATAAACATACTTTAAAGATTTGATAAATGTTTCTACGATTCATTGATTGCTCAATATATTTAATACTATGGACTCGTTAACAGGATTGAAATACATTTATTCTTAGTCAACTGAAGCAAAGATAAAAAGTTATCTGAATATCGACAATAGGTTAATCAATCC
This sequence comes from Hydropsyche tenuis, assembly GCA_009617725.1. Classification (NCBI taxonomy): domain Eukaryota; kingdom Metazoa; phylum Arthropoda; class Insecta; order Trichoptera; family Hydropsychidae; genus Hydropsyche; species Hydropsyche tenuis. The sequence continues at coordinate 1,790,203 of VTON01000042.1, read as the reverse complement.
GTAAATAAAGATGACTCTTTTAATATGTTTCATCATACTTCTGTTAAATGATAAGTTTTTTCAAGAATTTATTAAATAATTACATTACTTCTGTAACTAATAGCATATCAACATATTTAATTAACTCGGTGTAAATATTATATAATTGTAAATTATTTTTAATTAAATTTAGCGACGCAGACAAATAATTGTGAGATCATGAAACTAAAACTTTTTTTTTTCAAAATCATGGGACATATTTAAATTTCAATAAATAAGTTGATTACATAAAGATTAACAAACTCGAATTCTCGAATGACATCACATTCAAAATCTGAGCCGAACTCTGATAAATATTTACATAACATCAAACGTATATATAATATTTATGTTATAATCAATATGTTTTTCCAATAGTTTATATTATAGAACACTCTAAAAAAAATTAGTTCCCTTTCGTGCTCAAATTAGTTTTTTTTTTTAGATTTTCGTTTTTTTTGTTTTAACTAATTATACAGGGTGTTACAAAGGTTTGCTAAAAGTCTCAAAGAGGTGATAGGTCATGTTATTTGGAACATTTTAAACCAAACATATCTCAGTTCAAAGTATTATTATAGTTTCCGAGTTATTATTATTTTTTCGATTTTTAAGAAAAAATTCAAAATTTCACACTTGCGCAAGATATGTTCCCAGTCCAGGAACAGGGTTTGGAGGCTTTCCAAATAAAAGTTTAGAAGCTCGCATTGAAGATTTATTTGAGAATAATTAATACAAACAATATTCACGAGGACGATTTTCCGTTTTTAAACAACGGGTGAAGACTGACTGTCACATAAAAAAATAAGTTATATAAAAAAAAAATAAGTTATTGAACTCTTCGGTCGTGTGCAAAATTCCAAAGATGTACACGAGTCGAAATATACCGTCAGCTAATTGATTGTTTACAACAAATATTTCTAAGAGCTTCGTATTGCAGCTATGCAATTCTCACGGTTTGATTCTGCAGCGTAAGTTTTATATGACATATTTATTATTAAGTTATTAAGTACTGACTTGAGAAAAGATGCTTATTATTATTAAATAAGTTCCTACACTAGTTTAAGGAAAATCGATACTCGTGAATCGTACTTAGAAACAATATAAGTTTAACAATAATCTATGTTAATCAACTAAAACTGCGTTAATGGGTGTAACCCATAACTCGCACTAATAATACCCAAATGAAAGGTAACATGGTAAGGAAACCGTATTGTTTTGTTTGTTTATAGTGTATTTATGAATAACCATAAATATGAATAATAACTTCTACATCAACATAAAACTATCTAAAATACATGAATAATAACATGAGCCTTAAATCGTATAACATATTAAAGAGAATATTTGTCAGCTGGCATTTCCCGATACAAGCTAACGGCGAAATATACTGATTGTAAAATTTTCAAAAATGTATGTACCTGGATATATATTATCATCCGATTCACTATCTTCACTTATATATTTTTCATCCTTTGATGAAGACATTCTGCGTGTCTTAACTGCTCGACTGCCAATCGCTACTGTTCGTGTACATAGACCGAATGTCGTACCAACTATACACATTGACACAAAAGTAAATACCCGATTTGTTAGTTTAATTAATGTAATAAAAAAATAATTTAATATCAAGAATTTTTTTTAATAGAATCAACATTACTTAAAAATTGTGGTGTGAAAATGATGTTGTGATTTGTGAAAAATAGTTTTCCGTTTGTGAATTATTATTTATTTTTTATGAGTCTTTCCTTTTTGATCGAGATTTTAGGGTTTATCATAAGTTATGAAATAGGTTAATATGGGAAATAATTCTTCGGAAATTGATTATTTTTTTAGAAATATAACATTCTATAAACATTACATATTTTTTATCGTTCTGTTAGTCAATTGGCAATTTTACATCAGCATTAATTGTTTTTCGTAAAAACAATGGCTGTTGCTTACCGAATCATATTTTTTATACTACTCTGTACTACATATTTGTATTATGTAATACTATTCTATAAAACTTAAAAACAGCACGTTCGTCGAACATAATATAGAAACTATCAATTTAAACTTATACATAAACGAATAATTTATTTTTGAAATAAATTTAAAAAAAACATTTATTTTTTTTTTTAGTTCTTTTTTAAACCATTTATAATTAAATTTTAAGAAGAAATGAACACTTTTATAATTTAACGGATGAAAAATTGGAAATTACACATTCTCGAATGATATCATCGAAAAATAAACTAATTCGATAATGATTCATTCGCAACATATTCAACGATCACGTCTCATACAATACATGAAATACGATACATCTCCTTTTACAAAATAAAACTGCTCGAGCCCGGAGTAACTCGGTACTCTGTGAAAATAAATTGATGAAATTTATAATATATTGATTAATAATTGATAATTGTAATTATTGTCACAATCAATCACGACGCCGGCACATTATATTATAATTTGTACGACGATCGATAGAAAAAACTTGAAAAAACTGAAATACGAAATAACATTAAAAAACTGAACGCTTAGTTTTTCCGGATTTCCAAGCAAATTCTTGCAAAATTTAATGAAGATTCGTCCATCGGTTTAGGAGTTTATTGGATACATACATATATACATACATACATACATACATACATACATACATACATACATACATTTTTATATATAGATAACACGATTCCGATTTCAAAGAGTGCGTTAATTCAAACAATCTCCCGATACTAACACACACAGTTGATGTCTTCGCGGAATAACCGCTTTTTTGCGACCGGGCGAAATTTTTTCTGACAAAGCGAGGACTTTTTAGGCCACCGGGTGGTTTTCGCAACGGCATAAATTTCCAAGCATTTGGACGCGCGGTTTTTGGATAAGGGTGCGTATAGAGAGTTAACCGGAGGCTTTTTGCGCGAAGAGGTGAAACACGGGAGGGCTATCGATCATTTTGTCCGCTTGAAAGTCATCGTATGGTAATCTTAAGGCTACGCTGCTCAAAATGTGGGGTCCTCGAGATTGGCTTATCTGTAATTATCGAAAATGCTCGATGAGATGCCAGATTAGATTGTTCGCGGAGGGTCGAATATGTCTTGATCGATGCGCTCGAAAATCTATTGATGTGTGGGTTAAATGTTTTGTGAAAGTGAGATGGGGTTTTGTAGGGGTATGCACATACATGAAGACGAGAAAAATATGGACGATATTTTTTGGATAGGTATAGCGGTGAAACCTTCAGACTTTTTCAAATTTTTGTATTTTTTGCGGAGGTCATAACGGACGTAATAGACGCAGAAAACAAGGTGATCGGGCGATACATAAATTTTGACGTTTGTTTTTTCTTGTGCGAGTTTTTTCGGTGTCTTCGATTTTTCAGAATTCGGACGTGACTTAATTTTTGAAGAATTGAAAGGGAAAACGTTTTCGTTTGCATTTTGAGAACGTCTTGAACTTTCGTTATCGATTGATCATTTTTACATTTCGTCGGAAGCTATTTATCTTTTTGAAAACGTTTGTTTGTTGAATATTTTCCGAAAAATGCTGAATATTATTTTGTAAAATCGTCTGAAAAGCTATGAATTATTTTTGATCGAATTTTAATGATTATTATTTTTTGTATGAAGCAAGAATAAAATGTCGAAGTAAATCGAATTGAGATACGAAAATGTATATTTTTTTCAATGCAAACGTAGCCTTTTCACCTCCGACGTGAAATTATAAAACCTAATTTACTTTTTATGAGAATACTAGAAAGTGAAAAAAATTCAAGTTGGCTTTCTGTTAAAATGAATTTCAAAATTGAATTTTTTTTCTAGAACAAACTATATTAATAATATTAGATTTTCCAGATCTAAAACTTTTCTGCCATCTGATTAAACACTCTTCCATTATATTATTTCGCCAGGGAACGTTTTCTTTCAATTCTCTTACGTAATCCCTCCTCACAATACCATCCCTCATTCGAACGAATATTAAACAAGAATCACAGACTAACAGCGCGTTTTTTCGTCCACATTACATTCAGCACACACAAAAAGTACGCAAAGCGGAAGCGTGTGCAAGACTCCATGCCTAAATATGATTTATTTGATCGCGGTCTTAAATCTTGTTCGTTTCGAAAGTACACGATTATGCCGTAAAACCCTTCATTTTTCATTCATAACCGCCCTCGTCGCCCTACCCTGTCCCACGTTCCCTTCCCATTTCACCGATATCGCTCATCCGGAGCGCGTGGAAAAAATATAATAAAAAGTGTATTTTTCGCACACGGAACAAGTCGTAAAGTCCTATGAGGCGTGCCCGCTCATCTGTCTGCTCAAAGAAATCAGAACGAATCCCACCCACTCGCCCACCCACTTCATTCCCCCATCCCTTTGGATGTAGCTTACCTTTGTGTGCGCGCACGCTCTGTTCTACTTACCCAATAACTATTCTCGATTTTTCATTTTGTATTTCTCGCTCGTAATATTCGAATGGCTTGTTTCATACACTAATTTCTGTGCAATTATATAAAATAGGTGTCTTTGTTTTATCGAGGATTAATTCCTTTTGTTGTTTATGTCTCATTGATACATTGATCTTTCAATAAATCTGTTTATGGACCTTGAATAGTTCGAACGAAAATTTTGGTGTAAATTTTGCTTCTATATTACTTGACTGTTTCATTCTTTTCATATTCTTCATTTTTTGCGACGAAACTTGCCGAACACATTAGAATAATGACACCGAAGATATATCGCAAGTTGGAGGAGACAAAGAAACTTTCGCCGCTTTTTCTACATTCTGAAATTCGTCGTTTGATTTCTATAAATATAACAATCTATTCTATAGTTTTTCTAGTAATAAAATCGGAAATCGTCAATATTTTTCTCAAAAAATGTATTAATTTTCCCATTGTTTCAACATTCACAGAGTTTTTCGACTTCAGGTGGCATTAAAGGGGTAATTATTACGTATATTTCGCAGCGTCCATGCGTGCTCCTTCGGAAAAAGGAACGCCCCGAAAAATCCCCGGTCGTTTTTCAAAACGCGAAAATCACATCTGCGAAAATGGAAAATGTGTACACGTAATTTTCAGCGTTCGCGTCGTGATAAACTGTGGCATTATCTTCGCTCGCATATTTTTCACTGACAACCACCGACTCGCTGCCACATCTCTATATCGTGGTTTTTTTTCCCATTCATTCCATGGAAATTGGAGGGAATTCTGTACACTGAAATGATGACGGAGGACTAGGATTTCTTTGATTTTTTTTATGTGGGGTTGTATCATATTTTTCTTCTGTAATAAATGTGAATTTATGTACTAAAATTCGGTTTAAAATATATAATACAGTTTCAATGGCTCAATATTATCATAAACTGCGATTTTTACCAATAACCATAATTTAAGAATATGTGGCACGCTCAAATGGGTTCAAGTATGTTATATAATAATATCGTTTTTTTTTTTCATGATCGATTTCACAATCAGTTCCGCGTTTATATTTGTTCAAAATTTCTGCATAAACTCCTCAAGTCCGTTCGAAATCACATATCTGCATTAACTGAGTTATTCAAGAATCTATAAGTTCGACTCATATTTTAACCAATTTAATTTCATCAAGAAAATAAATCTTCAAAACTCACATATCGAATCGGATTTATAAATCAGAAATTTCCCACGATTTATCTCGGAGCCATTCGAAACGCTTTCGCCCCCATAAATTTCGAATCTCCGCTTTCTTTTTTTCAGCGAATTTTAATACCTCTATTCGGAACTACAATTAAAATTTCGAAGTAGCTTCCGTTCGTTTTCTTTTTGATATTATTTTGCGAATCGCACAACAGCGCCAAGTCAGCCAGACTAGGTCACCGTTCCACGAAAACTCCAGTTTGCGGTTTTATATGGCTTTTTTAGCGTGTATATTTTTTGACTTTTTTTGCATTCAGCCGGATTACTGTCGCGATATTTCATTTTCAGAAGCTGAAACGGAACCAGAGGTTCCCGTGGAAAAAAATCGGTGAGCAGACAAAAGACAAGAGACGAAAGGACGACATTTGACATTTTATGGTTTGTCAAACGTTAGTCGATATGTGAATTCACTTGGTGTAAATTGAAAAATATTAAATGTTGTTCTTTATATAAATGTTAATATTTTTATGAAAATACAGTGTTTTGTGTTTTTTTTTTTTGTATTATGTATGTAATTTACAGAAAGGTTTCAATATCAATAAAAATAGGGCAAACTTGGATTATTTAAGATGAAATCTTTTCTATTGCGAATAGTCATATTAGCATAATATTATATAATGTTCAAGGTTGATATCGAATTTATTTCCATGATCGTGAACATAATATCTAACTCTATTTTCATATTACCTAAAACTATATAACAATAATACGTATATTCCATAATCTGGACTGAATAAAACTAATGAACATATTTATGATAAAAAAAGCCTCAGATAAAATTTTGAAATGACATGAAAACAAATCCTGAAAAGTTACGCGTCTATTTTGAGTGATAAGGATAAAGAAAAAATAGAGTATTTAAGATTTAATTTTGATTAAATTAATTAAATATAATATAAAGGTTAAATAAGTACAAATTTTTAATATTATATGTATAAAACGAAGAATATACGTTGTTATATGAAATGAATAAATAAGTATATTTATAGCGAATTATTGTAATGAAATATCCAACGTAATTTTAGTAAAATATTTTATATTTATATTTCACACTCCAACAACTTTTTCCATCACAGAATCAACACAAAATTCCGACACATTCAAAGAATTCAATCTAAAACGCATCAGAACGTCGTTCCTTTTCAAAAGGAACGACGTGAGCCTTCAACAATCGAGCTCCTTCTTATGTACAATACTCGAAAGACAACGTGACTTCGAAACCGTTCGATTCAAAAAGCCCGTCAATCTCTTCCCTTTTCAGACGCCTCCCCTCGCCCTCAACTTTTTTTCATTTTAATAACGATCGGCCTAATTGTTTCGAGTGTCAATCGGCCGTCAGTCTGCGAAGGGATCTCTGCAGATACCTTATTACACTTCCGCGCTTTTTCCTTATTCCGATCGGGCCTTTTTCAACACCTTGATTTTTCCTTTTTTCAGGACGAAAGCCAACCGACGTATCCTCCGTTAATTTTGTTTATTGCCGGCGACGAAGGAGAGCCGTGAATCAGGATATCAAACAAAGGGGAGCGAGTACTACGTGAATCGCCTAAGATTTTCACCTCTGCGATTTTTTTTTCGACGAAACTTTTTCACACGAATCTTTACCCGCGACCAACTTTTATTCGAGAGGATGTTTTCTTTTATATATTTTTCTCCGCTCTTTTTTGTTTTTCCGGGAAAAATCCAACGATTCGCATACACCTTTAAAATATATTTCCGATAACGTAGTGATTGAACGATTCGTTGTTGTCCTTATCCTTTGAAATTTTCACTTAATCACGCAAATATACAATTTCCGCCAAATATATATTTGTTTTAAATACTTTCTCATTGATTTCGGGTTATTTAGAATTGCTGTGATATTTTATCAAAATATTTCCAATTTTCTTTTCGGATAACAAAAAACCTTCCCATTAGTAAGCTTTAGTGTGGCCTATTTTCAACTTGCCGATTCGACGATATCTCGGATCTTCTGCCGATTCGGTGTTCTTCATCACACCGGGGGAATATGCCCTTTTTATTTTGTTCGATTGCGATCCGGAAAGTTTCGAATGTGAATATTTCAGTCCGGCTCCATAGGGGATCGACCTTTCTTGGTCAAAATAAAAACTGAAAAAATGCGAAGATCTACCCAAAAACGTTAAAAATACATCAAACTTCCTCAATAAAATACATATCAATTATTTTTTACAATTAAAATTAAAATATTTTTTGTCCACTAATTTTTTTTAATTAAATGAACTAGACCACAAATTGCATCAAACCACAAATTATATTGGCATGTTAATTACATACATCATCGTTAATGTTCAATTATTTCTCTGCTAATGTTCATTATATGAAATTGAACTAGTAAAATCATGTTTAATAAATATTAATAAAAATTATCATGTATTTTTTCAACTTTTGAATAAACTAATATCGAGTTAAATATATTTTAATGTGCAATTATTATCATTTATATTCTAACAGCTTGTTCGTTTATTTATTTTTTTAATAAATGAAAATTATCTCTCAATGGATTGAATACTTAAATCATACTAATCACTTAATTTATGTCATAGTCCATGTATATTTGGATCAGTCATAAATATACATTTTTGAGTTGAGTTTGATTAGATTGGGTCGGGACAAATATACATGGACAAAAAATGCACCTGTACTGCAACATATACACCACTTTCCACTTAAACTCAATAATTAATGAAAACCAAACAATCATATTTGAATCTATTCAATCCGGCAAATTATTTAACACGCCCCTCATCACACCAATCCACTATGTTTCATAAACAAACTGCATCAAAGCTCAAATTACACAATACAAACCCCGTCAATAAACCGCTCGCTATAACCGCTGAATTATTTTAACCGTCATTGAAATGAAAATTACCTAATTGAAACACATGCGAATGCGCTTCCCAGCGAACGTGCAACGGCGACAATAACAGCAATTGCACAAAAAGCACCACACAACGACCGCCCGCATTTTTAAACGCCACAAAAGGGATTAACGCGACCGCAACACGAAATGTTTATTATCTCTGGTCACGTTTCGAAAGGCAGTGCATGACAATGTCGGTTTTCTGGCAAAGTTTCGGCGGCCACGCTCGGATTATTGCGTCTTGGATAGGGCTTCTGAAAACGCGGGTTTTCAAAACCCGCCGAGTCTGAGTCTGAATTTTGGAAATCCGACGAGTCCGAGTCGGATCCTGGACTTAAATAAAATATATTAAAAGAATCCGATATATAGTAAATTTGGTGCTATCCGATTGCCGAATGTGTTGCATAAGTATTTTGATCCTTTAATATTTTTTTTTCACGGATTGGTCCATTTTGTTTTGTATAATTGTGAATTGTTTAAATTTTGATTAATGTAATGAGAAGAATTTATTATTTGTAATATAATTTTTTTATGGTTTGTAATGTAGTCTATTTCTCATTGAATTAATTATTAATTACATATTTCAAATTGTTTGATTTATCTTGTTTTTTGTCTATACAATAGAACCTCGATTGTCCGTACTAAACGGGAAATGAAATGATCCGGAAAATCAAGACAAAAATTATGAATTAATTAGAAATTAAATCAAATTATTTATAGAAATTTTTGGTGTGAATAATTATGCACTTAATTATTGTTAAATCTTTTTTTTTACGCCATCTGTGAGAAGTTTTTTATTTCCAAATTTTTTAAACATAGAAATTGCTTAATTTAAAATATTTTTTTTTGAAAATAAATTATTTTACTAACACTTTATAAGCTGTAAAAATTATTTTATAAATAAAATTCTTGTCAGGTATTATTTTGATCACCCTCATAGATCAATTTGTTAAGGTTTAGTATAATTTTTTAACATACCCGTAAATTTTTAGACGCGTTTTATTCTAAAAAAATCATAATATCTGCTATTAAAAAAAATTATTATTTTGATAAATCTGGAAATATTTAATTTTAAAACATAAAATTGTAGATACCCCGACTTGACGAGTTTTAATCCCGAGTCTCAAGTCCGGGATAAGGGCTTTAGATCAAAGGTCCGAGTCCGAGTCAAATCGAGTCCAAAAACCCTTTACTTGGTGCGCTACATATTGGCGAAAGTCGCAAGTCAAAAGACGGTATACGATGACGCATTTCGCACAAATAAACGTTCGATAATATCGGCAGGGTCGTGTTTTCGAACGAACGATCCGTTTCGTTATTAATGTGTATGTATCGCGATTTCCTTTTGTGCTAAACTCGTTCCCGGGGTGAGGGTGTTGCGATGAAATTTCAATGCTTCGATTGTGATGTCTCGACATTGCGGAAATATATTCGCGAGAAACAATAGAATAAACTCGTTAATGCGTAGAATTTTAATATATAAACATCCAAAAAATATTTTTAAATCTGTTCAATGGTCGTATAGATATTCCCGTACGACCCGAAAGAGGAAAATAATGGGAAAAAATGGAATAGGAAACGGCTCGAAGCGACAAGTTCAATTTCGGAAAAGTTAACCGCTCGTCTGCAGCTACACTATCAATTTCAATAGTTTTCAGGTTCGAAAGTGGTACGGGACCAGATACGTGGGGAGAGTTCTTCTTGTTTTGTTTGCTTTTCGGTTCACCCGTTATGTGTAAGAGAGTCAATTTTTTCCCTCGTACCCGGCTCTCTGTCGTGTTTATGTTTCGTATTAACCCGAAAGTCTCGTATTTCAGCGTCTCGTTTTTATTTCAGCACATCTAGCAGCACATAAAAGTCACGTTTGAGCCGAACGCTCAATTTGCACGTGCTCGTCTTATTAAACTATGAGCGGGTCGTTTGCGATTCGAGTTAGCTTAGATTAAAATCGCGAGACGTGCATTCGAAAATTCTATTTGTTTATATAATATTATGTATGTGTTGTCGGTGTTGAATTTAGTGTATTGTATTGCTCTTAATGAAATTCAAATTTTATTTATAAAGGTCCAGATTAGAATTCATAATCTCCGGAATTAATTTAATTTCCATTATACGAACATTTGAAAAACAAAATTAAAATAATTAAATTCTCTCACGCTGATGAAATTTTTGTTACCAATTATTCGAAATATCTAGACAATTTGTAATGCATATCCTCTTATAAGATAATAGCCAATTAGTGCAACAGAATCCTTGAATTATCGATTGGATTCTAAATTTTGAATCAAGCGAATACAATTGTTACCATGCACATTGTATGTGAATTCAATTGCAAAAAAAAATTAAAATCGTAAAAAAAACTTCAAATATTCGATCAATAATCCATTTGAATATTTCTAAAAATCACAATATTGATAATAATTCAATCGAACAAAGCAGACAGATGATCTCTCAAATATCAAAATACCTTCACATATCGGATTACTTGGTTAAGCCTTCAGAATCAGTCGAAACGTGTATTAAACATTTAATATAGAACGTACATGTTTGACGAATGACAGCATACGTGTATCCAACTAGAATAACTGGCACTGATATTTCCAATGCAATCAATACCAATTCCTGTAATTCCAAACAAGACACCTAAAACCTAAAACCTACAATACATCCCCTAACAGCAAAACATCCAATAATCACCGCACAATCACTAACGAACAACCCATCGCGCACAAAAGCGCACGCGGACCAACACACGCTTAATTAGCATCCGTGTTGTGCAGAAGTTGGACAATATGGAAAACGTTAAATTTTCATTAATAAAACTCGCCACGATAATGCTGCTTTTCTGAATAATTCAAGCCGGTCAGCCGGCTCGTTTAATTAAATTTCACCCCGGAGCGCGTGTAATGCCCCATAACTTGCTGGCCAAAAATGATATCCCTCGAGGAAGACCACGGCCACCTAAATCTTACCGCCTGCAAACAACTTTGAACTTTGCCCTCTGCTAGATTCGAGTGTGTTGCGAGAGCTTTCTGTGTGTGTTTTAAATCAAAACGCTGCAGCTGTTTGGCGGGCTTTTGCGCTAATACGTGGGTGCGGGGTTGGAAGTTTTTCAGTTCGTGAAGTTTTTTTTGTTCTAGAAATTGGGGCGATTTTGATTTAGTTGTGTGAAAGTTTGTGAAATAAAGAGCAGGAGAATAATTACAATTTTTTTCTTGTAATATCATGCAGTAATTATTTTTTAGATTGCATAGTCTAAAAATATATTATATGAGATGAATTTCATAGGGGGAAAGTTAAAACGAAACATTCAATATTCATACAGTTTTTATACTTCAAATTCAACGTTTTATATTTCAAATTCGACGTTTTACATTTTAAATTCAACGTTTTATACTTAAAATTCGATATTTTACACTTTAAATCCAATAAATTAACAAGAATTCGTAGTAATTAATTTAATTGATTACTATGACAACTAGAGAGGCCAAATTTACCGTCATTCATTCATTTTATTCATTTATAAGTAATCCAGTATTTTTTTAACTAATTACCGGTTTACTGATAAATTAAATTTTGTATAAAAACCGGAGGAAATTGGAAAAAATAACGGAAAACCGAAAAAACCGTAAACTTACACAACCCTATTTACCGTAAATTGCCTCTCTAAACAACGGCCTTCATAATATAATACTTTCCTATGGTTGTATTTGAAATTAAAGACGTTGAATTTTGAACTTAAAAAACTGTACAAGTTGATTATTAAAAACTTCTAATTATAATTTACTATACCAACCATGCTTGATAAAATTTAATTTAGACCATCCAAAATCGGATCAAAAACGATACCACTTTTTTATACATAAACATATTATTCGAACCCAAAATCGAATCGAAACCATTCACTCGGGCAATTCAAAAAGGATTATTAAGCAAAATCGAAAATCCGAAATTAGCACTAATTCGAGCACTCACACGCACTTACATGGCATTTAGCATAATCGAAAAAGGTGTGGAGTGCCCGCTGCGCATAATCGCCCACTTTTGCACCACTTTCATAATTATACAGGGGGTGGAAAACGGCGGGGTGCAAATGGGTGGCCGCTGCCACCCACCTGTTGGCTAACCCGATTTTTATATATGCTATTATATATAGTTTTATATGTGTGTATATCAACTAAGTCTGGTGATCGTAAATTTCAAGCCGTTCGCTCGTTCATCTCGCTTTATTGCCCAGCCGATGTTGACTCATTGGCCGGCGCGATATCGAGCTTCTATATAGAAGGGTCTTTGAAATATGGCCGTTGTGAGGAAAATTATATTCGTTGATGTCTTTTTTTAATAGGACGCATTCGCGATTGGTCGTAAATGATGGTTAGTGCCCAAATATTTTATGCCGAGAGGTAATTCAACTGACTTTATTGTAAAAGGGTATTGTTTTCGGACGATTCGTTGGTTATTTTCACTTAACATTTTTTTTCTAATATGTCCAAACAAATACGACGGAATTTGTTGTTTATAACCCAATCCTCTTTTTACACGGTTCAAGGAAAAAGAACCGATAATTTTTTTACACGGTTTTTTTCATTTTAGTGCGATATAAAAATAAAAAAATATGTATTATTATATCATAATAGTAAGATTCGGTGCAAGCCAATATACTGTTAAAATTATGTGTATGTAATTATAGTTATTAAATAAAAAATTTCGATGATTTTCGATGATTTTACTTGGCGAAATTTTTTCACATTACACATTATTTATAAAGTACATTTGGATGAAAGTTGTATCCAAAATATACTGATGAAACCTATCTTCGTTTTTTATATGATCGTCATAGATTTTTACACTGTAGTCTCTGGAACGTATCCCCGTGTAAAGAGGATTTAGTGTATTTGGATTCAGATAATTTTCGTAACTTTCATAATAAAAGTTCAAGCATATACGTGCGAAAGGTTTCATAAAAATTCATTTGCCGTAGAAGTTTTTCCTTCCGCGCGCTGTATGATTAAGAAGTGTCGGTATAATTTCATCATTATTAATAATAATATTGTTATATAAATACATACACTTACCACCCCTTCCTTAGGATCCATTATTCTAACGCATCTGGTTAGAAAAATGGTTTTCTGTCCGGGCCAGAAGCGTCGGGAAAAAACCACCCCTCGGCACACTTACGCGGCATTGTTCCCAGAATGCTCGGTTAATATATTAATATTATATATCGTGTATTTGTATTTTTTTATATATATTGCGTATAATATATCCACTACTCAAGTGTGAAAAGTGAGTAAATATAAAATGTACTCTGTCGCACATTCCGATACATAAAACGCGATAAAATTTTATGGAAACTTACATAAGTGCGCTTATCTCAATATGTTATAATATCTCTATTAATTTTTATATAAATTATTATGATGAAATACAATGTAATATAATATTTTTTTGATTAAAGTTAAAAACAGTTATTTTTTTAAATCATGATGAAATAAATAAACCGTGAACATTGTTTCACAGCAAAATAATACAACATTTTATATTATTTTATATATAAATCATGCACTCCATCTAATTTCATAAGTAAAATTTTAGTTCATAATCCGGATATTACAGCTAAAGTATTTAAGTAGGCGGCAGATGCCTTGAATTCTTAATTAAACGGACTACATAAATAGCTGAAGCGTGTTTGTTACCAATCAAAGTTTCTGTTCATGAAAGCTCTATGTTAGTATGTTGAAATAATTACTGGTGCACTTCTCAACCGATTCAATTTAGAATGTAAATACCAACAGAAGTTGAAAAAACTATCACCACTGCAACTGTGACGCCAAAAAATCTTTCCTGCTGTAATACTAAAAATACATTTAAATTCTATTCATCTCTAACAAATATGTGAAATGATCGATTTAGACTCTTTGATATACACACACACACACACACATTGATCCATATAATGAAATTGCATAAAAACATTTCTCAACACTGATACAATTTCGCGCCGGATGCCTTTACTTTTATACGGATACTTTTTACGATCCGTAATGAAATTAAAAACGACAAATGTAGAGATGAAAAAACACCCACGCTTCATGTCACATAAATATTTATAATCAACCTTCACAATAATTTGGATAAACAAACTCGAATATTTTTCCGCTGAAAAGCTGTTTAGTTATTTGCACAGGTTTCTGTTATTTCGACATGCGCCCTTTCGACTGCGTAAAGCGTTTTTCGCCGAAAAAGAATAGAAGTTGCGAACTTTTTTTTCGTTTTTTTTTTTTCCAACAAGCGAGTGCTAAGCCGTGTCGCTTGTCTGCTCTCTTTTATCTATTTCGTTTTAATTAATTGTTTTCAATTAAACGAGCAGACGGATTCTCGTTTTTCGACGTTGCCTCAGTTGTCGAACGGGCGTAATTAGAGAGCAACTTCATACTGTGCTATTAAGAATTGTTTATTAATAATATTGTGTGAAATTTGTATATTTCAAGAAAAACGATTGATGTTATCAAAAATTATTTTTAAATACTTTCGTTTCTGATGAAAAAATCTAAAAAGCTATATAGATCCATTTCTAAATTACATATTGAATATGGATAGGTTTGATATTTACTTTTTTTATTAAAAAGTATATATAATTTATCCAGGGTTAATTAATTTTTTTACGATTTATTTTTACGAAAACTTTGATTCTTGAAATAAAATGAATGACAAACGGTAGCGAATCTGAATGAAAAGTTCTTCGAATTTCTATAATATTTTGAGGAACAATTGTTCAAAACATAGCTTTAAGGACCGACTTGATGTTTTACGCGAATTTCTACAAATAATGTAAACATTGTTTTGTTGTCTGTGATCTTTTTATTTGCTTTAAAACAAACGGCTCGATTCATATTCCCGGCGCAAAACAAACTTTACTCTTAACGACAGATTGTAACTGACGGAAAGAATAAATATATTTTGAAGTTCACATTTTAAGCAAAATTATGCGAAGCGAAGTAAAATATGTTTACTTGGAATGTAAAATATAAAATTGTTTACTTGGAACCTATTGTTTCCTCGAGTCTATGACTTGTTGAAAGTTAAAAATATATTCGACAAATGAACATATGGCTGTATTTTTTAACACGAATGGTTGAACATTAAATGAATTTTAAACGACTATATAATGGATCTTTCATATTTTGCTACATTCACAAAAACCATTTTTCTCGTCTCTTTCATGTTACAGCGCTATAAAAATGAACTAATCCGATTTACTCTAGTAGCTCTCTATTAATAGGATTATAGATTACCGGAGCAAGAGTTCTTACATAAATCCCGGCAAAATGCTTCGACTACAATTGATTTCATGCTTTATTTCCTTCTATACGGTTTAAAATAAATATAAAATCGTTCACAAAAAAGCTGCTTATTTTGTGAAAATCCCAACCCCATAATAAAAAAATCAGAAAATTTTATGCGGAAGCTAAAATCAGAAAACTCGCACACGAACAAAGAATTTTTCAATTTAATATAGCAAAGTGCAAACGGCATTCTCAAACCCCGAAACGAAAATTACACAGAGGCGAATGCTAATATGAAAATTAAACACGTAT
Organism: Hydropsyche tenuis; assembly: GCA_009617725.1. Lineage (NCBI taxonomy): Eukaryota > Metazoa > Arthropoda > Insecta > Trichoptera > Hydropsychidae > Hydropsyche > Hydropsyche tenuis. The sequence goes on along the minus strand of VTON01000042.1, from coordinate 1,774,038 downwards.
ACAAAATGGTTGGTGTGCAGTAGTTTCAGAATACTTTCAGCAAACAAATTAAATTGTATGATCCGTTAAACTCAGACGAAACATTGCCAAAGCGCATATGGCACAACAAAAGTTTCTCGAAAAGATACGTTCTCTATCACAATACATTTTAAATATGTAGAACTTAAATCTTTAGTTACTTAATCGTACAACACTTCCGATTTCCAAAATATAATGGATGTACTGTTTGTTTAATCGAATTTTCCATTTTGATAATTCCAATCGTGAGATATTGATGTTGTATTTTAAACTATTATAATAAAACAAAAAAATGGACACTATAACCGCTATCTCACGTAGATCGCCAATTGTAACCCGCTTATCGGTTACACGATGATGTTGTTGCGAATCTTACTCGTAGATGGTTAGGTGTGAGGACAGGTAGATGATCTCAGGGGTTCCAGCAATGAAACCATGGGTTACTCGAGCTGCATTTTTACAGATACAGGTGGATACAAAATAATGTTAAGCTAGGTTATGGTTACGTGGAATTTAATCTTCAGATGATGGTTAAGTGCGCGGGAGATTTCAGGGTGCGACGATCTTAGATCAAGCTTAAGAAAAGTTCAATTGATCCAGAGCGTTGGAGGTGCACCCCCCGTGTCGCCTTAACCAGAGAACGGTTCAGTTGGCTTAGAGCGTTGGAGGTGTACCCCCCGTGTCGCCTTAGCCAGAGAACTTACTTGTGAGACAGTCACATGATATTCGCCAATGTTCGGAAACGCGTCCTCTTTTATAATCGATTCCCGTGCCCCCTCTTCTCGGGATTTCTTACACGTGTCTATAATTGTTCTTTATGCATGGTTGAGACAAAGAAGGTGTGAACAGTTTTATGTGATTTTTTCGTAGCGGTCGTTGTTCTGGGACGTCCTTCTTTGTTCCCGATTTTGAGTTCGATGGCCGGATGGCGTTGATCTTTGTGTTTAAATAAAACAAAAGCGTTATCAGCAAGCAGTTGACAAACTTTTTTTTCTATATGGGATTTTTGGGTACCAACTTGAACGGGCCGAACGCGTCGAGATTAATGATGTTTATATGATGTCTCCACTTCAAAAGGGACGGGCCGCACGACATCTTAATGGTGGTAACATAAACAATCGAGCTCTGGTTCACATACTGAACGCTTTGATTTTAATTTTTAAATACAGTAAACCCCCGTTTAACGGCCACTCACATAAGGACCCCTCGTTTAACGTTTGAGGCAGTTTTTTCCTATAATGTGATTCCTCCGTATTACGTGATCAGCTGCGTGTCGCTTGTCCTTGGTAGGCGTGTCCGACGAAACTAAATATTCCAGGGGTTTCACACGATACGGTAAGAAAATATTTTCTACTTTATATCCGTGGAACGAATTGTAATCAAGTAAATCGATGCTCACGTTAGAAATACACTTTTCTCAACATGATTGCTCAAAAGAGCGATTAACTGAATTATCGAAACACTTAGAAATATGTAAAGCCCTATATTATAAAATTGACGAAAAAATGCGGGCAAAAGATATTTTCGACAATAAAGAAATCCAGTTGATTAACTGCGTAGTTATACAATTTGAGATGTTTATCTATTTTTTTTTGCTTTCGACAATTATTGTTTAATTTTTAACATAATTTTAATTTTATATTGATATGAATCTTTTTGTGAAATAAAACATATTTCCGGAACAGTTTTTACTATATTTTATTTACCAAGCTAATGCATTTTATAAAATTAACTAATAAAATGTCGCGTTGAAGACCCTGCCCGCAAGTTGCGGGAAGATGACGTCAGCCAAAATACGAAAGGATATCGGTCACGCCCACTAACCCCGTTTAACGTCCCTTCACTTAACGCGGAACCTATCTCGACGTTATAGGGGGGTTTACTGGTTCACATACTAAAACATCGATGTTTTTATTTTTAATATTTCGTGTTGCAAAATTTCGCCACGTTACAAAACCAATTTTCATATTCAATACTGTCATACACAAATATGGGAATAATTGAATGAAAAATTATTAATAACTCAAATTAAACGAGTGATTAACATTATCGAGTAATTAAAATTAAAATTTCGACAAAACGAATAATTAAATTTGACTCACTATTTTCACAGTTCAAACGAATCGCATTGTATTAAAATCGATTAATTGAAGGCTTATAGAAACGTAAAAAAAATTGTTTCATAGTATATAAATGCTATTTTATATGATTTTTCATATCAAAAATGAATAAGCGTTGCTAATGCGGATAAGAAAATAAAGTTGCGAAAGTAGTTTTGCACAGCGTACGGGAAATGATTGAATAAGTAAGTTTCAGAGAGATGGTCACCTTCAACTTTTGTCTTTATATGGCACATACAAAATGTTCATACTTACTCGTACAAGACTTCCTGAATTTTATTCGCAGTTTGATTTTTTTAAGAACCTTCATGTGAATATTATAAAAAAATATATTTAATTATTTTAATACGTAGAAACTATGCAATAGAGACACGTGATAAGCTAAAAAATATATACGGGAAAGACTTTGGCCTGCAATGGATGTTTGATATTCTACATATGGCTATTATGTTGATATCAATAAATTATCTTCCACGTTTCGGATTTTTTTTAATTATTACATTTTATAACTGACTTTAATCAATTGAAAAAAGTGTTTTGAATTTCAAATGATCAAATGGAAATTTAAATGAATACAATTTTCTGAAACATCCTATATAATAAAGATGCTAGCAAGAAATCGAATATACGTATAAAATGAAGGCTTATTTCTCTATCTACGTCAGCGTCTAGAAACTTTCTTCTTATTCCCAAATATATAAAATATAGGTCATTTTCTTGCCTTTCACCGAATCCCGTCAAATTTCTTTTTGAACTTACGAGAACATTGCGTCAAAGCTGAGTACACCGATTAAATATATATTTATTTATTTCGGTAACTTTCTGTGACATCACATTCACATATAATATACATATATTCAAAAAATAATATTGAAATACATAATTTTTCGATAAGACTAAAACCCTATTTCGATTTTTGTTACTTACATAATATTTATTATATTCATCATTGAATATTTATGCTTGATATAATATAATAAACTAAGCAATTTTAAGATGAATTGTACATTCTTTTACATTGGAATATCAATTAGAGAAGCACTTAAATATTACAGAGACTTGTCCTTTTTTGTCGTAACGTTCTCTTCATTCACATTTAGTTTCAATTATTTTTAAGCTTGCCATTTTTTCACATTTTTAATACTCCTCTATACGTATGTATTTGATCCCAAGTAAAACAATATACAGCAACGGTGCCCAGTCACATCGTTAAAACTCTCTCAGCTCACATTGTATTTATTTCTCGGAGAACTGAGAGCACACCATTAATATAGCCACGGAATGAAATTTAAATTTCAAAATTATATTCAAAAGATCTTATGATTATTTCGAAACGCGCCAACGTTTGTTTGCGGTGCAGAATAATCCTTACACTCCAGCGGAGCCGTTCAATTGCATTTTAATTTGCAAATTAAAACTCGATTAAAGTGGCTTCGCAACATAAATTTTCTTGCTAACGCAAATTTTCATTTAAATCATCGCTTTTGTTCAGGTCGAATATCAAACTTTTTCATCAATATTTTTATATTATATTATTGTTTTTAAATAATATTCAATTCGAATAAATTGTTTCAGATATGCATCAGGTCTCTACACATTTTTCATAATAAACTAAACCATTTCCTGCCGAAATGAGCAAAAACATCCATCTATTGATTTTCCAGTGTCTTACTGATCAGCGATTATAAAAAAAATAATAAAATCATTGATTTTTTTATATAACAAACCGATCTGAAAACTATTTAATTATTTAATCAATCTATGAGCAAACGAATTCATAACCGCATCAAAACTGAATATTTTCGATCAATGAACCCGAATTAATACGAGAATATCGAATTACCCACCACAACACAATTACATTCAATACAAATATTACATACATTTAAGCACGCGACTCAGTAAACTCTCTAGGCATGAATACGAGAAAGCTTAAATTGTAATATCAAAAACAAAGGATCATAATTATCGCCGACTTCCGAAATTCTCGTTCCACCTACACATTCAGGGCCAGGCAATTTATTTTCGAGCACAATAATACATCCGAGACGACTCTTTAATGCGAAATTTGTAATGCGAATCACAATTGCGCCCTACGCTCATGTAATTGCAATAAATTCTCATACGTAAAGATTTTTCAATATTTTATATTTCAAAATATAAAATATATATTTCATAACACCGAATTGATCCCGGATATAAGTCACTGTATCGATTCAAAAGCACTCTTTTTCCGTCGCATCCATTTTCTATTACACCAGTTTTTATATGCGTATATTTTTTTCTCGAGACGAATCCCATAGCACTTTTGGGGGGGAGGTTAGATACAAAAAAATAATAATAAAAAACGTTGGTCGCGTCTGACCGGGGCGGAAATCCCCTTTTCCCGGAAAACGGACGGAGTTTTCCGCGGACGAAGATTTTCTTCAGTTCGACCGTGCGATGACGATACCACGCGCCATATATTTTTTCAAAGGATCCGAAGGGTAACGGGATAAGGTCAGGAAAACTCGATGAAAATGCAATATTGATACGGTCTTGGGTATACGCAGGAAATTTTCCCGCTTTTTCCAGCGCAAAAACTCTTCCGACACCTAATTTCGAATGTGCTTCGACCGATATTTCGTTCGAAATTTTTAGTTGACAGGGAAGTATATGTAAAAATTTATGGTCTTTATTTATTTGGGAGTGGAAGTTTCCCTATGAAATGTCAATATTTTTTTATACGAAATTGTGATACGTTCGTATTATTTATAAATATATATTTTTTTATATTATATAATATACGAAAATTTAATAAATATTTCTCAAGACTTTAAATAATTCAAAACGTTTTGTTTCAAATTACAATCAAATTGATTAAGATTTTAATTAAATTTTTCTACAGAATAAAACTTTCAGTATATTTTATAATTCGTGCGAGTTCATTCAATAGTTATTTTACTACACACATAAATTAATCTAATTTAGTTAACGAAGTTGATTAACACGTTCGAAATAACTATTTTGTAAATTTCCACAGAATCTGCGTTAACAAAATTGAATTAAGCCGGAATTGAACTAATAAACGAAATTATATTTCACACGCTTCGCCCACATACATATACGCACGTACTCACAACATATTGTGTAAAATACTCACATACTTTACTTCAGATCCAATATAGATGTAATTACATTAAACACAATATATTATATTTATTGTGTATACGTATGTGCGATTTAGTGAATGTAGAAAACTTTAACACGCCGACAGATCCATACGAGAAATTAATTAATTATACGCAACGAGATTTCGTATCGCTTCGGAATAACAATTCCAATTCATTTCGAATTCCTTAAATGTAATTTGAATCGTATAAAAGTATGCACAATTCAAAAGGTATAATTATTTAAACACTTACAGTTTTTTGATGAACTATTCACGTGGTTGCGAAACTCGATTCAGAACTGTCACTTATCTGTAAAAAAAATATGATTAAAATACGATTGGTATAAATAAATAAATAAAAACTTTATACACATATACGAGTATGTTAATTGTAATATTAAATTAAGTCTATGATGATCTATGAAAATCTTGATAATCAGAGCTTTTGTTAAATTCAGAATCAAAAGCTTGAAATTCTTATTAGTAAAAAGAAAAAAATCTATGCAAGACTTGAGAAATATGTAGGAACCAAGCTTTGAGATACGAAACCAGAAACTGGAACAGATGCTTTTGTTTCGATTGTACTTAGGAATGGTTCTACAGATCGTCCATTGTTTGTCGTCTTAATCAAAATTATGTCTCATATCAAAATATTGTGTGCAAGAAACTTGTCGATTTGGTATGCACGTTATAGTATGAGCTCACTATTCTATTCATTACAACAAAGCATTGTTTAATCATTTTGTGTTCTGCTTATCAAAGCAAACATAAATTAGTTTTTACTCCTATTTATATAATGTACGAAGCACATTTAATTCTTAAGACATTCGTGCACTGAATCATTCTTTTACAGCGACAAACGAATTTAACTAAAAGTTTCACTCTTTCGACTAAGCGATAGGAGCTACCTAAGCTTACATACATACATAATAAAATCTAGGAAAATCTCAATTACAACGTCGACAACTTGTAACTTTCTTTTCAGTCGAAACGGCTGCACTCTATCGCTGTCGTGAATTATGCACTTTGCAAGTGCCGTTTTGTTCGTCGGAGATTTAGCGTGCTTTTCTTTTGAACTTTCGGCCTCCGCTTTTCAAGATACCAAATTTTGCATTTCCGATAAATTTTACATGAAAAATCCACAAACTTAAATTGAATTTGTTCGCTGCAACTTTAAATAGAGCCCGACAGCGGAGGTTTTCGCATGAATATTTTTAATATCGCTTTAATTAAGCTAACAAATTAACTTTAATCGAAAATGGCTGAGCAGCAAATTCTAAACGGTTCATTTTAAAAGTTAAGTTTTATCTTAAGATTGTTTATATTTATAAGATTTATGGATATACATAGCAAGCACGATGAGATTGCTTATATTCTGTATACCTTTGATACGGTAACAAAGAATATCATGAAATTCCACAATTGTGCCTCCTCTGAGATGACTATAAAAATGCTGTCGTAAAAGGTATAAAAAAGGAAAATACTCGTTGATTCAGCTGATATCGTACACAAAAATATAGAAGAAATTGAGTATAACTGAGTCGCATCGTGTTTTCTGTTAAGTCTGAAAAGGTTCAGAAGACTGACTATCTTTACATTAATTATGTATGTGCTACGGCAGCGATTTCCAAACTTCGAAGAATTTGTCTTGAAAGGAAAAAGTTTCAGCTTCGCTTGTAGGTACTGAATTCTCTGCATCGGAATAATATTTTTATTTTGTTGAAAATTTAAATAAAGTAAAATGTTACTCCATATAAACGTTAAATTTGATAATAAATTAATTCAACAAAGATTTAGATGGAAAAAACGTTGTTATAAGTATTTTTTAAACTATGTATTGTAAATTATTTTTTTTTTCAGAATAACTTCATATGAAATAATCTATTATATGATGTTGATCAATTAGCAAATCGTGTTGGTTGTACCAAATTCCATTAATCGAAATATTACTACCATGTTGTAAGTTAATTTTTTATTATGACACTGAAGAATCTTATCAAAATCAGCGTTGAGCTTCCTTACAGATATTATAATATATGCCTCAACATCAAAAATTGAATTATTTGTCTACGATAATAACCCTCAAATTACACTCTATACACCCTCCAGCACTTCTCAAACCGTGGACGTCATCTGACGTGTCTACCATCTATCTTCAAGCACTGATTTAATTAATTAATTACGAACGCTCGCTTACTAACACGTACAACACACTACAACAAGGGTCGTGTTCAATTCGTACTACAAGACGTATAATTCGAATTTATATCGGCCGTGTAATACGGGGCAGATGTACTGAATTCGGCAGCGATGTTAAGATCAGTAATTAGATTTTGATCGTAGTGCCTAGCATGGAAACGTTCACTTTGGTCTTATTTGTTTTTTGAAAATAGAAAATTGGGACGGTATTCTATATACATATGTAATTTTCATTAGATTTTCTATTTTATTAAAACAGATTAAAATATAATAGTACAAAAATATTTTTTCAAACATATTGGTTTCCATCGATTACCAATTTTGAGTTGCGTGAATAATGATAGTTTAAGAATATTTATTGTAAAAATTATGATTACAATAGTGATTCACGAGGACGTTTCCGTTTGATTAACGGGTAAACGATTGATTGATTGTTTACAATTTTTATGACAAATGTATGGTCAAGATAATTTAATAAGAGCGTGTGAACTAATATATAAGAAAATCTTCACTCATCAAATTTATAAAATAGATACACGTATTATTAAGTTAATTTTATAAAGTCTTTGGTTTGAATGAAAGCATCAACTGTGCAAATTAGAGATAAAAGGATACTTTGAATCATGCGATGTTTATCGACTCGTGAATCGTACTTATAACTAACAATAGAAATAATATAAGTTGATTAAACCTATGTTAGTATAGACGGAAAGTTAGTATAGTAGTGAAACCCGTTATCAAACTATATTATTATAGTTGACTAAAATATGTTATTGGGTGCAACCATAACTCGTGCATATAAAGGTATCTCGAAAAAATGTATGCGTAATTTGAATGATTATAATATTTGTATTTATTGAAACATGATTAATGTTAAAACTCTAAACTACAGAAGAAAGATGAAGAATTTGTATATTTACTACGATTTTTTGAATTCATAAGCGTTCTGGTTCAGAAATTACTTAGAAAGTGGAGCTATGAATATTCAAACAACGCAAATTGCATAGTTCAAAATTCGGGTGCATTTTCTTTTAATTTTTACTTTCAATTCCTTAGTTTTTGCTATAAAATTTATTTTTTTGGATCTTTATTGAAAAAAATCTATTAGCGCGAGGTTTAAAGAATTCTCGAATTTTATATGATATCTCTAAACTATGTAAGTCCAAATTTTCATCAAAAAGGAAATAAGAATCTAATTTTCTAACATAATGGAAGTAGAAAGATTTTCTGTTTTGTCTATAATTATAGTATTTTCTTTTTTATAGTACAATATGTGTGTTTAAATGCAATTAGGTGCTCAACTATAGAATTTTTCCGTCACAAACCGTTCACTGAATAAATATCTATGAAATTACGCGTCGGTTCTTGGAGTACTGCTTCTTTTCAAGACTTGTAGAAATTTACAGTCCTTTTATATATTGTTTACTTAATTGTTTGCTTAAAAACAATTATCTCTTTTAAAATTGTCTGACATTTAAATAACGACATGTTTCATAGGTGTATTTGTTGGAAAATTTGTTTTGAATTTTTTCGCATTTAAATAAAATTTCAATAGTTTCAGTGACGTTTATCTACAAATTTCTTTATTTTCTATTTCAGTCAGACTTTTAAGCCTTGATTTGAAATTAGTTTGGGTAAAAAAAAATATAAAAGATATGAACTTTCAAAGTGTGTACACATGTTTTTGTAACAATTGTATAAGTTCAATTCAAATAATAAAACACCAACTATATTTCATTCTAATCACGAATATGAATATCAATCGAAAGTCGCTTCGTTCTCATGCAGAAAATGGAAAACTCAGAAATTGCGAACGCCCGAAAAGGTCACTTGCACGGATAATAATTTTTTCAAAAGTCCCTCGGTCAATATATCATTTCGACGAGGCATTTTGCGCCGAGCCATTTACCAAAGTAATGTTTATTTAAAGATCGCGCAGATTTATTACCCTCGTCGCTTTTATCCGGTGCACGAGAAAAAATCGGCGCATTTTCGTTTTGCCCTAATGTCTATTGTGTTTGGGCCGAGTCTTCTCGGTTTCGTTAAATGCGCGGGGCATACATTTGTTTCGTCATTTTGCGTTTCGGACTTTTTATTTCGAATACGAGCTTTTCGGCGAAGACTTATTTATGGATGTGTTTTTCTTAATGCTGTCGATAACGATTTGATTTCCGATAATGTATTCGTATGAAATAATATACGAATTCATGCTCTTGTCTTATTTATTATCTAAATCAGCCGTGGGTAAACTAAGGCTCGCGGGGACATACGTGGTCCAATTGATGGTTTTGATTGGCTTTTTCGAAAAATAATTTTAAATATAATAAAATATTCTTATTGTAAGCTGTTTTTTATCTTTAATATAAAAACTATCATATAATATTATTATTAAGTTTTACAATATTTATCGGTGGCCTTTCAAAGACACGCATTATTTTATTTGGCCCACTAATTGATTTGTTGGCCATCCCTGATCTAAATCGACTAGTTGAAAAATATTGTTCATTAAATAAAAAATGTAATAATTTTTATAATTAATGTGTAATAAATAACACAAATATGAAAATTGCGGAACACATTATTTGATTTTTTTCCAAGAAACATTTTCTTTTGATTTCCGATCTATTGAGTTATATGTAATATATTATATAACATGATATGGTTTTTATTTTTCGATATTAAATAACGTTTATTTTGAATTGTTTGTTTTGAAAGCTTTCAGTTTATTATACTAACTCAATATTTCCCTATGGATACGAATGATCTTAAGACGTAGTGTAATTGCGGACACGTGTGCCTCAGCTTAACACTTAAGTGAACACACACATTATACCGTTTAATTATATACCATATAAGATGAATAAACTTAAGTGTACTTCATAGTTTCACCTTGTGATTCTACGAAATTTCAAAAACTAATCGAATTTCTATCAATCTAGGTTCGAATGCCAATAATCGTAACGACTCTTCCCGTTAATTTGATTTCAACTACTATTTCGACATTGAATAAAGCCTTACCGTTATCGGAATGGTTCAAGAAGATCTGGTGAAGACAGTTTACAGATCTTCTCGGTTGTCAACGAGGTTTCTGTTTACGAGAATTGAGTTTAATTTTACACGTCAAAGTTGTAATTGAAGAAGTTAGTAGATTTTTAATTTACTTGCGTTTCTTCTACTTGATTTCCTATTTTACATGTATCATATAATACATATTGTATATTTAGATTTAATTTTTTTTTTCAAATATTTTGAAATGATATTAAGAAGAATCATTTGTTGTATTATTTAATTTGAACTCAAAATATTAAAAAAAATTATTTGTAATAATCATCATATAAATTCTTATAATAAAAATAATATAAAATGATTTAGAAAACTAAATTCAACGGTCGCCACGGAAAGCAGTTAATTCGATTCGCTTTGTTAACCGCAGGTTAATTGCTGTCCTATTGTACCTGAACGCGAAAGACCTGCGGACGATTGAATCAAATTTAAGCAAAAGGCCTCCATATCTACACTACCTGGCAAACCTTTACACAGTCTATAGTCGACGCAAAATGCGGGTGAATCCTCAATGAATACGTATCGGGATATGAAAGCTTCGGCTGAGTCGAGTTGTCTTTTCGTTAGAAGTTTTCTGTAAATATATGTTGAAGTTTCTTTGAATTGTAGTTGGAAATCGCTTGGATTGTCATCGGAGGTCAGCGAGTTTAGTTTTGGCTCTTACCGATCTATAGGAAATTGTGATAGTCTTAAATAAAGTTTGTCTCTCGAAAATAGATTTCTGTTATATTATATTATCGTTGATTGTAGGATATTTGAGTTAAATATATTTTCTGGTTATTCATTTAATTTTAATCTTGAAATTTTCAAATTTAGATAATATAGCTGTATAAAAAATAGCTTGAAGGTTTAAAAATCATATAACACGTCAGGATTTCATTTATTACTTTTCGGAATATGTAAAAAGGGAAAATTATTCATTTAAAAATTCAACACTGAACGAAAGGTCAAAATCGTGTAATTTTTATTTCAAAAGTTGAATTAATTCATTATTCGTACCTGAAGAGAATGTTGACGATACTTCAATACTAAAAAATTTCTATCGAATTTTAAGTTTTTTTAGTTGTTTTAAAACTTCGGTTACTATTATATAATTATATAATATAATATAAGCTCGCCGAAGAATCAACGGCATATCGACATGAAATCAAGTAAAAGTTTTTTGGCATTGTTGTCGGCAATATTAGCTTTGGAAAGCATTTTAAAACTTTAACGATTTTGAAACATTTTTCAGTTGCTCTATTTTAAGATATTTAAAAAAAATAAATAATATTGTAAAAGATCAAACGCGTCATAACATTATTAAATCCTCGAGCATTTTTTTTTTTCAAATTATTATCGAAATGATATAATTTCATTAATTTCTTGAACGAATCGCAAATATTATTATATAATATATGCTAACATTCAATAAAAATTTTAATACGAAAATAAACTTTACGGAGAAAAATTCAAGTGGATTTTTTCATGTACAATTATATCAAAATTGGAATTCGCATTTAACACAGACGCATAGCAATCCTCATAATATAATAAATATTATATATACATTATATGTTCGCATAAGCTTACGACGTAATTACACATCAAGATCGCTATAAGCGTATGACGTTTGAATATTATAATTATGTTCGGTTAACCCTTTCACATACGGCGGAAGCAATTAAATATGTATGAATTATGTATACGTGCTAAAAGAGAGATTTTGTGCTAAAAGTCAACACGACACATACACACACACACATCACAGGGTGTCGAAATTTCCGTTGACGCTTTAACGACCGGACTTATTATAATAACATCACATGATAATAACAATATTATAATAACGCCTCGGACGGAGACGGTGTTGGAAATTTCTAGATTATTTTACAATGCGTACTTATTTACGAATTTAGTAAAGGAAATTTGTAAAAGGAAACGGGGGTCCTGCCCATAAAACGGAAACGCTTTCGTTTCATACTGCAATAATATTTTATTGTTACGCCTTTCAATATTTCGTTCATAATGTGCATTCTTCGGAGTTTGGTGCGTGCGTTGAAATTTAACGAGATTTAGATTCGAACGAAGAAATGCATTCATTGCTGTGAAATTTGGTATGTGACTTTTCCGGATATTATTGAAAATTTCGGAATTGGGTCAGTGTGTCAACAGTCATGATTTCCTAACAAAGTTTCTATAAGTTGAAAAGTTTCGATATATAAACAAACATTCTAGATTTTCTGAATTATTGTTTTTTCTTTTAGATTTGATATAAATGTACGTGTATAATGAGTGATACGAACGAAAGCGATTCAGTTATAATTTATTACACAATAAAGTCGTTATTCACGTTGAACGCTCCGTCGGAAACCAGATTCAAGGTATCGTTGCATTATCGAATGAAGAATTATGAAGGTTGGTTAGAAGACGGGGAAAGCTGTAAAATGGTTCGTTTGTCGACGGTTATTGCGTAGTAAAATTATCAGGCCACACTGAAATCGTTCCGAGTTTAAATGTATCCAAAGCTGAATTGTGAATTAAATTTTAGGGTCTGCTTCTAGTATAGAAAGGATCAAATCGACCGTAAATTTTCGAATTGACGATGTCGGTATTTCTAGCATTGTTATATACAATTTCTTATGAATATTTTACCGAGACATTTTTGATTGTTAACAAGAAAGCATAGTATTTTTTAGCGAGTCGTTAAAGTCGTCCGTTTTTCCGAGCCGAAATTGAATCTCAGCAATTTCTACTGTCGACATCTAAATAAGAAAAACGCCGCAATAAAAAAAATTAAGTGCTAAAATATCCTATCCGAAATACTCGTTATAATAAGAGGGTTCTGCCATGATTCGAACAGCCCCGACAAGTGTTACCAAAAATATTATGGCATATATTTGTAGGAATCCATTAGATTTCAAATCAAGTATTATTATTTTACTCACACAAATTACAATATATTCGAATTATTTGCATTCAAAAATTTAAACTTTTACCTAAATATGAAATTATTCCATTTTATAACAAACCACACGCGAACTAATTCTCATATTTGCTTCACAATAAAAACTTACACACATAAAACAAATTTCCAAATTTCAAGTTCCAGAGTGAAGTTTAGAAACTCCAGAATTGAATTTTGCAAAATTCACGGACGCAACTTTTGCACTTTGTAAAATTTGCCACGAACGCATACAAAGGACCAATGCAGCTTGAGGAGTTCCAGAAAAATCCCAGTTGACCCGGGGAACCGTTCTAGACGATTCTAGGAACACTAAAGGAATTGTTATCGGCGTCGAAGGAGCATACAATGAAAATCAGCCGTTTGCTTTGTCAATGGAGCACATAATTGGCTCCCGAGAATCAATTGTGCCGCGATAATCTGATCAGATTTTCCTATGCACTACGTGTAAGTTATACATTTTTCAGGAAACTCTTTGAATTTTATTCAAATTCTCAATAGCTTCAGTCGGGAGAATTCCGAATGTCTGACGCTTTGCAGAATTTCCGCCTTTTATGACTAAATTTAACATAATTTTCGTCATGAATGTGAAGTACCGAATTTGAAATTTTAATTATAAGATTGAGTTTATAGATTAGTCGTTTCAGATTTAAAACCTTTTTATGTTGTTTTCAGACAAAATTTGATTGACATATAGACAGTTTCCATATAAAAAAACGCATTTCTACAAAAGAAATAACATAATATACATTCGAAAAAATGCGTATAAATGGTTTAATTTTCCGTGCATATACCATAACACGAAGTCGAAACTATGTACAGTAGAACCCCAATTATCTGGACTAAATGGAGATTGAATTATCAGAATAGCAAAAAATCCGGAAATTAAATTAAATTATTTATAGAAATTTTTGGTGTGTATACACTCAACCTTTATCATACATACATACTTAACCTTTAAGTATTTTTTAAACGTACTTCCGATCTATTTATTTTAACTATTATATTTTTGGTTATTTGATGCTGGCAAAATTTGTGAACATAGCATAAAATAGCCACGGTAGTGTATTCATTGGTTCCCATGATAATAATCAATAAGTCGTAATTTTTAACGCCATCTGTAAGAAGATTTTTAACTCCATGTTTGTAAAAATTAAATTCCTATCAAATTTTAGTTTGATCATCCTCATACCTAGTTAAATCTATTATGAGTCCATATAATTTTGTTGCATTCTCATTAATTTTCGGATGCGTATTATGTTAAAAGATCTAAAAATCTGCTATTTAAAAAAAAAATTATTTTTTTGATCAATCCGGACAATATATGTAGGTTCTACTGTATATATTCGTAACATGAAAAAAATTGTTTAATAATTGGAACCAAAACGTTCACATAATTCCCCACACGCTCATTAAGCACTTACCAAACAACGCAATCTTTCAAAAACTATAGGGTCAAATTGCGAGCGATGTGTCTTTCGTTTGCGACGCACAGACACACTATAAATCGCCAAAGTTTATTAATTAAGCGAGAAAATTGCCAATAAGAATTCGCACCTTACACACCTCACAAGTTACACACACGCGCCGTATACTACACGAAATATGGGCAAAACGGAGCCGGCAAAGCATACACTGCCTGTTTCGCGAACGATAAGTACGTACTTGCTGGCTAATGTGTATAAGGAGCAAAGTTTCGACGCGAACGAAGCGAAACATATTGACAATAATGAAGAAAGATCGAAGCAGAAACGAATGGGCCTCACACTAACGTGGCTAAATGATAGATTTATATCCCGCGAGATCGAACGGTTTGTAAAAAGTAGGCACACTTCGGATGTAATCTATCGCAGCCGATCTGTTATACGGTCGGGGGTTTTGTTTTGGTGAGAAAATTTGTTGCGGTTTAAACTGAGGCGATGGTGAAAAAAGTGCATGAAAACGTTGGGAAGTTAGCGGTTGTTGTAATGGATTTCGTTCGTTATGAAATAGGGTAATTGTTCGATCCATTATGGTTTTATATTGTATAATATTTATGCTTGTTTAATCATTGAATAAAGATACCTCTCAAAATGATTGCATGACGAATTATTTTAGTTCAATTGCGTGCGGTTAGGTCATCTATTCATCTTCTGACAATTTACGTATTGTTTAGCTTCCATAATCGATAAAAAATTATGCGTCTTATTAAGGGTAGTTTTTCTTATCGAATGAAGCTTATTCAACAAGATTTTCTCATAATATAATATTGCAACTTACTAAATAGTATGTGAAAATATATCCTTTCAAAAAGACATCTTACGTGAAGTATTAAAAGTTGATTAAAGTTCATTTCAAAAGAACATACATTTAATATCATATTAATAGATCGAAATTCTCACTATAATTCTCGTTATATGTTACATATGAATGCGTGCCGCAAATAACATGGTTTCTGATGTTTTTTTAATTTTTTTTTTTTTTTGTGGAATTTCGTTTTATATTGTCAATGACAATATGTAATAGAACATTATTCCGCAAAAAAAATATCAAAAACCACTTAATTCGCTGCATGCATTCAAATAAATACTTGGGGAAACTTTCATGCCAAAGTGGTATATTTAAATTTGTATTTATATTTATATCTATGTATTTTTATAAATAAATAAATATTATTATTATATACATATACGTATACAACTAGATATCGAAGTCGTAGAAAATTGAACCAATTACATCATCCGACTTAATTCTCATAATAAAAGAACTAACAAAAACCTCATCAGCCGAACTCAATTAACAATAAATAATCGCATTCAATTTAAAACATATTTTTAGAACAGGCTCTCGATAAAGTTGAGAGAGCGCGCGAAATTCAAACGATCCATCACTCATAATTGCCGAAAAGGGAAACGGCACGAACTTTTTCCTCGGCGTATTAGTCGTAACAATCGAAAGGGGTTAATCGCAGCGGCCTCAAGGCGAGAAGAACAATCGCCTTTGATGGCGGACAATCTCGAGAACACTCCGGGACATAAATTCGGAAACGTCCCGAAGATAATTTGATGGCGTCCCATTACAATTAAAAGCCTCTTTATTGATGTCCCGTCTCCGCTAGGACTCGGGTTGCTCGCCTATTGTCGGCGGCTGTTTTCTTTTGCGTTGTGTTGTGTTCGCTAGATTCACTTTCTCTACTTTCCCGTCTTTTGACGCGATTAATTTCGTTAAAAGCGGCTGGGAAAAGCGTCGAAGGATCGCGTGATTGACGACGTTTAATCAACTCGTTTACGGGTCGCGGCACTCGAGAAAAATAAAGGGAAGGAATGATTATCACATGTAGGATGTTTATAAAAAGAAATGGTCTTTTAGAAGATCCGAGATTGAGTGAAACATGATTTGCTGTCTGTAGTACGAAAATAAAACAAAAGGTACTGAAACATATGTCAGAATTCCAGTAAATGAACATTTTGAAATAGAATAATGTTGTTTGATACAAATACCAAATAAATGTTAATTAAAATTAATATATTTCACACAACAAATCAATGTTGAAAACTTTCATACAATTCTCGCTAATTAAATCTTTGTAAGCAAAACTAAAGCGAGAATATTTTGAACAAACTTATCAAATGTTATTAATACAACATCATAAACAACATACAACATTTTCACTAAATATTCGTAGAACTTAGCTACAAAAAATTGACCTATAATCATTAACCGTTTAAAACAATTCAATACTTTCAATCGAAACATGTAATGTAAAACATACATAATAATTTTCTTGCTATTTGAAAATTGAACTACTCACTATTGATTGGAGATTATTAAATAACAAGTCGATTGCTTCATCTATAAAAAAACAACGTTGAAATGCGCACTGAGTTCTCATGAAAAATCTTCAAAGCTTTATCGAACCGGAAAAAGTTTAAAGTTTTCCCGGCGAGTTTTCAGCATAAAAATGCAATCTCATACCTGTCGTGAATTTAGATTTTTCTCTGAATTCTTAAAACCTGAAGTCGAAACTTCCTTTATACTATGAAGCAAGAAAGGCAAGGAAAAAAGGACGAGATGCCGCAAGGAGAAAATTTCCTTGCTTTGGAAACTCGACGCGCTTTCCCTTTAATAGACACACCCGGACAAACTTAACGAATACGTGGTAGGCAAATTTAGTTAAAACGCCCCCGTTATGTGTACACGTAACTTTATTTTCGCTGGGAACTTTATAATGCGCATATTTGCCAAATAATCGTCGAAAATTTTAAATAACCCATCTTCTTATACGCGTTCCCGGTTTGAATACTAATCTGAACATATTTAATTTAAAGAAAACAAAATAGTATTCGATGAAATGATTTTATTCCAGTTTATTTCATGAAAATAAATCAGAAAATGACCGCAGAGTTCAGAGCTAGCTCTGAACACGAATAGATCGCTTACTTTTCGGCTGAGCGGACAAAACGAGAAAATCTCTTCCCGCTCGTTTTCCCAACACACACCCACACCCACGTACATTTTATGGGCATTTTCGTGATATACGACATGCGGTCAAGAGCTTCGGAAATTTCCTCTCGTTCGTCGATTCAACACCGAAGTCCCGGCCCGAGTCCCGCGAGACTCCGGGCTGCCGTCCCACGGGACGTCAACTCGATGCTTTTTGCCGAATTCACAAAAACTCCATGCCGAAAATGAAAAAAAGTCGGCCGAGAACAAAAAATAGAATCGGGAGAAAGTCGCACGGAACGTTGCGAAAGCGAAAAAGATAAAGAGTCCCGGTCCCGTGGCGGGATTTGGGAATATAATGTGGCCGGCCCGCGTCGGGAGGGTCCCTATAATCTGTCCATACACGGTGACGTCCCATTGACATCCAATAAAACGAATACTTTATGCGCGTGTCATGTGTGTGTATGGAAAAAAGGATGTAGGGATGTCTAGGAGAATAAAATCTCTTATCGCTTTCCGTTCGCGCTTTCTTATATGAAAGAGTGTCCCTCTAAGTGACTCCTCTTACAAGTGATGGTGAAGAGATTTCGTTTTATGGGGACTGCACTATTTTGAGGGAATTGTATTTGGAGCGTGTCCTAGATATAAATTAGTAGAAATAAAATTGTTTTCGTTAAAAAATTTTAACGAAAATAAAAAAGTTATATTTCAATAAATATTTATACGTGCTTTTAATATGAATTTCATGAACCTTTTTTTCATTGAGTTGCCGTCGTTCGACTATAAATGATTACATTCCATATTTGAAGTGTGAAAATTTTTCAACGCTAGCCAAGTTATATACGATCCTTGCCTGAGCACTAGATAAGAAAATTACTGAAAAATCAATATAAGAACCATAAAAAAACACCAATTAATTTACTCTCAGCGATAATAATTGACCGAAAAAATCACGAATTATAACTCCTTAATTACGTTATAATTTATAAAAAAAATAACAACAAATACCTAAATGGCGCTGGATTATATAAATTATGGAATTAATTTATTTCGTCGATTTATTATCGCATATTTTCGAGGATTTGAGACTTATCTGTTAGAAACAATGTAAATCATAATAAAGTTTTTTTTATAATGTTGATAAAAATATTAATCTCAATCAAACAGGAACATTCGTTATTATAATAATATTTAGATAATCTCAAAGTGTTTAAAGTAAATACGTCAAGAAATATTACAAGAAAATGTGAAATTTGATAACACTATTCTATTTCAAGAATTTCAAACGTCGTTTTGAGTCAAAATCTCAACGTTATAAAGCCACTTCACTCACTGGTATAACACTGGCTATGTTATACGTTATATTTACTTTTGTAAACTCGTGATGCAATTTGAGGTTCTGTGGCAAGGCAAAGGTTAATTCGGTAGCAGGAAAGTATGTCTGACTCAAAGGAACTACGGTTTCAGCACGTGCACTGCGAATGCATATTACAAAAGATATGGAGGAAATTGCGCTCTTTTCACATAATTTACAACTATTTCTATTAAAAGCCAAAATAAATGTTATCATATTTGCCATGGATTTAGTGATTAATAGAAATGAACTGGTATTTTGTCTCAATAAATACACACATATGTACCTAATACAAATTTGTTTGAAAACTATCAAATTATTTTTAAACTATTCTAAACACGCAAAACATTATCAAAAATCTAAATACCGCATACTTTGTTGATCGACTTTTCACACTTTATTATATTATATATCCAAAAAAATTATTGGATCCATTAAAATTTTCATGATACTTAAATTGTGAAATTCGTCTAATATCCTTCACGTAGAAAGAGTTCATATTTAAATATTTATCCACTTTCAATATATCAATAGAAAAAATAACCCTAATTAAGCCTTTTAAAAGATCAAAAATACTAGCAGCTAATTAATTTTCAATTGAAAAATATTAAAGAGAAAATTGATTATGAACAACTCAAGAACACGATTATCGCTCAAAACAAGTAAAAGGTTATGAAAAAAACAATTACTCAACCGTCCGATTTTTCAAAAATTTATAGGCACTTGAAACGTATAGTGCGCATCAAAAACGTGTGCACATGTCGCACTTCGTATGCACCGATTGCCGTTTTAATTTATTCATTTCAACAGTGCCAATCGTGGCCCGAACTGAATAAAACAACGCCAGAACGGACCACGAATTTGGTGAAGCCGCAGAATTTCCAGGATTCGGTAATTCCGTCCGAATTCGTCAGAGGTACATTTGAATTTTTCCCACGTTGGGGATTTTCGAATGTATACGAGAATTCCCGTAGAAAAAATTTTATAACGTCTAATGATGATCTTCCTTTTTGCTAAATTGAGCATAACGAATTCTTTTAAATTTGCATGTGAATAAATGGGTCAAGCGGTGTTCGTGCACTGGGCACCGTTTGAGTTTAATTGAAGCGCCTTAAAATCGTTACGATTTCAAAAATTCTCAATTATATATCTCGTATTCGCGTAGGATGTGATTGAGAACTGCATTGATGGAAAAATAACGGTTTTTTTTTTTTATTATTATTTTCGTTCGGGCATTTCTAGGACTGATAGATCCGTTCAGATTTTCCTTCGGATTTTCCAATTTTTCAAAGGGAAATTTCACGAAACACAATACACGCGCGAAAAAAGACCGATCGTTTTGATATTCCGCATTTTCCGGGTGCGTCTGCTCAAATACGAGGACGATCGCATCCATCGACGTCTATAAACGTCAGATATATCACTTTTACTACGTCCTTCAACGTTTTTTTTTTTCATAAATGTATTATGTGAAACATATATTATGTTATTATTACTTTCGGCGAAATACATCTTTCAAAAATGACCGGAGTTTTTATCGTTTCTTTTTTTTATACTTCATCTATTATTTCTTTCATCATTGTTTGCGCGTTACGTCACATTATACGTGTGTACTAAAAGCGAACACGACAAATGGATTTTTTTTACTATTATATAAAATATTTTCGCCGCTGATCCATATGAATGTATTCATATGTTTTGAAAAGATACGTATTATATCACATTATATTTAGACTTACATATGTATATCATTATCAATATTTAAATTAATAATTAACGATTGTTTAAATACAAAATGTGACAATATTTTCTATTGAATTTTCATGTATTATTATTTTAGAAATATTGTAGGAGGTAATTATTTTTAGGTTCAATAAGCAAATATTAAAGGTTAAGAAAATCCTGAAATACAGGTTGTTCTGGACTTACATATGGAGATACAATTCTGAGCCTCGCTCGAAGGCTGAATCAGTAATAAGTCGAATCCATACAAAAAAATCAATAAATTTTATTTATATCAAAATTTTCATTCATAACCCATATCCTGCCACGGTTAACATAATATTATAGTAATATGAAAAATATTTTACCAGATTTATTTTTCAATTAGTTCAATACATATGTTTATCCCAAAAAGAATGGAAAAAATTTGGCAGATAATGGGACAATAATGTAATAAATCTGACAATAATTCGAATGAGTTCATATTTTTTCTGAAATGCATTGACCGTAGGTGACGAAAGCTCGTGATTTAGGAAGTGATAATTTTTGAAAAATAATTAATTCAAAAAAATCTGAAAATCTAAAACTACCTACATATATTGCTACCTATAATACTTCAAAAAAACTATGACTCATTTGAACTTCAACGAACAAGACTCACGTCGTAGTTTCTTCCACGAAGCTTTGTTTAAAAAAAAATGAATCGCGTATACAACATTCACATCCACACACGGCAACACATATGAAAACGGCCAAACAAATCGACGACATCTCGCAGGTAACGAGCGGCCATAATTCCGTCCGATTTAATGCCGCTTCCTTTATTTTCAACACGCGCGCTTTCGCAAAGCGCAAATTTTTCACGCAATTTCAGCAGCCTCAGACCTACGAAAAATTGCAAAAAAATAACGGCGGGTTTTTCATAAAGCAAACCCTCCGTGCGCGTCTTCGAAATCACCGTTGATATGAACCGCTTAGCGGAACACCGGATATTTTTCAAATTCGGTATTACCTTATGAATATTATTATAATATAGGAACTATTCTTGAACGTTCGAAGTTTGTTCGAGAAATTTTGCTTTGTATGTTATCCGATGTTTAATAAAATATCTAATATTGACTCTATTCTACTCGATAAAACTTTTTAATGTTGTATGTTGAACTTTTACGTTCGAATCCGGAATACTTTTAACGGCTGGAACAACTGCCAATTTCAACATCTCCAGCTCGGAAACACTTATTAAATTGCTCGTTTATTATTAATATTTCGGCGGGGCTGGTCTTCAGCGAAAATTCCGTCAAATCACATTGAAGTATAATATATAGATGTAATTAAATTTTGGATTAATGAACGCCCAAAAGCACATCGTAGGAATCGAACTGCGAAGTATGCGTTATTGTATCCACACAGAACGAACCTCGCTTTCCCATATACATATAATGTAGGATAGTATCACATTCCTCATTGTATTGCTTATTTATATAATTGATCGCCACGGCCTGACTGGGAAGCAGATTGGAATGACATGAAAGGTAGAGTTAATTAATAATTATTATTGATAATGTGCCGCAACAGAGCCGTCACTGACCCGCGTTCTACAACCAATTAATATGAATGTTCTTCGTTTATTTCGTGTCCGTATATTTTTACATGATTCCGTTAAATTAAATGTAATTAATTAATGTTTGTCTTTTTGTTTTGTTCGGCTGTTCTCGAGCTTTTATTTGTCGTGGATCTCTTTAAATTCGATCGTAGTAGAGAGCAGTCTGTAGCAAATATTCGAGATACAACTTGATAAATTTGCCAATTCACTTATATAGTATTTTCGAGTATCGTTTACACTTGGAACTCGTATAATACGGTTATATGGTTCCACAAAAATTTCGTGTAGTACAAATCCGTGTTATACGAGATTCGAAGTTTAAAGAAAATTAGAGTTTTCGTTCCAAACATATGTATATCGAAGTTTGTTAATACACTTTTTTTTAAAAACAATACTGAACATATACATTTACGTAATTAGATAAAATACATTATTGGTGCTTAAATTAATTTTCTTAATGTGTTTCTCATAACTTAATCATTATATGTATGTCCGCAAATTAAGTTTCTTTACGAATTTCGCGGGTAGTTTTCACGTGTTGTGTAGAGTCTATATTTGACTGTTTTTACAAATCATTTTCTTTTAGGGAATCTAAATTTGCATATAGCTAAAAGTTTGAATAGCAAACGGTACTACTGGACAATAAAACTTGTTAAGATATCTTTAAAAATTGATAAATATAACATCCAAACTACACGCGAAATTCGTTAAAAAAATAAATTATATACGCACTCATAATGCATGAATTACGCGTGAAATTCGTTAAATATCTCAATTTAAGAACTTATAAATCATTACCTAATTTTTTTTTTTTTTCTAAAACTGTTAAATAAATAAAACGTGCTGTACAAAAATAGTTCATAGTTTACTAACCGTGTTATAACAAAATGTTATTATATAAAACCGTGTTATATATGGCCAAAGTGTATTACAAAAGCAACCAGTACTTCAATATTGACAATCATGTATCAGCTTTTTGACACTTTCTTTTTATGAAAAAAATTTCGTACCCTCCACAATATTAGAAAAGGTCTTGAAATAGACATCACATGCACATTATAAAATGATCAATCATAAAGCTTAAAAAAAAATACTCCAATCACATTTAATTCCTCCATTTAGTCTCATTTGAGCTTTACTCCAGATTTATAAACATATGCAAACTTTTTTTATATCTAGTGGTCAGCTCAAACGATGTATTATATCGACCGACAAAACCGTCGCATTACGTTTCACTTAAGCGCACCAAATTGCGCGTGTAATTCGAATTGAACCGTTTCCCGAAATGGGAGAGCATTCGCTTTGAGCCTCCGGATGGAAAAAAGGGCGAATTTTTTGTGCGTGTGTGTATATATGTGTATGTATTTTGGAAACAACAAAAAGACAATTAGCGCTTGAAACCCCAAAGTAGAGGCAGGTTTTTGAAACTTTGCGAACGGTTCCGAAGCGGATTTTTCCAGTTGAATACGCGTCCGTTTGGCTGATTTCGACCACAGGTGGCGATTGTTTTGTACTGTAAACATACTTTTTATATTTTTAATATGAATTACTTTTTATTTTTTTCCCCAATTACGGAAATATAGCTCGAGGAAAATAATTTGATTTTTTTATTTTATTTCAGACGAGAGTTTTGAGTTCGTATAGAAAAGCTCTTAACTCTTTATTTCATTCATCCCCGTATAAATTACGTTGACCGTATTCACTGAATAGAAATACGTTTATTTATTTATTTCAATAGACTAAATAAAAGTATTCGATTTTATTTCGAATGTCGTATATTTTTTGTTTTAAAATAATGTATTCTTAACCAAGTCGGTTGCAAAGAATATTCGACATCATTTATTTTTATGGCTTTATTTTTGTTTTTGTTGTTTCGCGTGCGCTTCGTTCAAAAGTCACATGGGTAAAATTATCCACTGTAAACTTCTTCTAAAAGTACGCTATATTCTAAAAAAGTTATCCGCTTGTATTTGGCGATTGTAATTCAAAGAGCACGCTCCATAAGCGAGTATTTACATAATACATTATAGATTCATATTTCTATATTACTTCCCTGGGAAAAATATAATATATCAATCGAGATATCAAAATATTCAATTAAATCAGCTCTAAATATATTCTAGTCTAGTATCTTTCTAAAAATGGCTCACATACACAAAATGGTTAAGCAAGAGCACTGCTATAATATTATAGTGGAACAGTGGGGTACTATGAGCGCTCTCATGATGGTGGTAGCCGCAGGCTGTGTTGCGTTCCTCAAAAACTTTTGTTTCACAAATTTCTCGGATATAAAGGAAGGTAACCCGAGTCGCGTCCCCTCGAGAGAATTTGTTAATAAATCTTCCGTTTTGTTGAATTAAGGAGTTTTGCAAAATATTGAAAACAACGCGCGAATCCTCGGCATTGTTTTAATAGCCCATATTGTACTTATGTGTGTATAAAGATCCAACTTAGCGGAGAATCCTTCTGGAAATTTAACGATTTTCACATTATCCTATTAAACACAATTTAATGATAACAGAACAAACGTTCAAAGGAATACCCCAAAACGTTTAAAACAGACCCGAAAATCACGCCCCTTCGAGTCCCCACAAAAACGATTAAACCAACCATGACTCCCGACCAAACACGCGCTTTCCCCAAAACAGAAAAAAAACACCACCGAACGAAACCAAAACTTTTTATCAACGAATCCCGTTGTCTTCGTCGACTTCTAGAATCCAAAACGCTTCCGTGACTCGGCGCCATTGTAGGGCTTGGATTATCAAAACGAGAGCCGCACTCGCAACATTTATCTCCTTTTGTCACGTCGCACGGTGCACGCATTAATTTGGGCGTATCCTGTCATTTGTAAACGTGGCTGCCTTATTTTGTATATATAATGTGGGTTTAGTGTTCGTGCTCTATGGCGCACCCTGTGCTTAGGTGTTCAACTTTGTGCCCGTGGGCACAATGGGGCGATCCAATCGAGGGCCTGTCTATTTAAAAAAATACGTATTTAGTTATGAATTTTTATATGACACAAGGTTTTTATATTACTATCAGTGATTTGGGTGTTTTCCTAGTAGTAGTAATTGAATTTTAGAAGCTTAATGCTAATACAATTTCTAGCTAAATGGATTCAATTCAATAATATACATTCTATTTACAGAATGTATTATAGTTAGCTTAGGTTCAGTGATTAACAAATACCTATTCATACAATAAGACTAACGTTTGATTAAAATTAAAGTGAGACGTTATGTTGAACATTAACGCAAACTCATATACGGAAACACTGGTTTTTACAAATTTTCACACTTATCCTCACTAGGGAGGCAAAATTTACCGTAATTTTTATTTTATCGGTTATCTGGTAATTTTTTTATTAAATACCGGTTTACTGGTAAATTACCGGTAAATAAAATTTTATATAAAAACCGGAGAAAGTCGGGAAAAATCACAATAAACCAAAGAAAACGTAAGCCCAACATTTTTTTTTAAATATTCTTCAAAATATACGTTTTCAAAACACGAAAAAAATATTTACTGGTAAATTATTGAATTTCAAATTTGAGTAATTTACATATTTTCCAGTAATGGCTTCTTTAATACTCACCATGAAGTTTTCCCTTATCTGTAATTTTATGAACATAAGTTAATAATTTAAAAATATTTCACTGACATTGATTTGTATTCTAAAAAATTATGAAATGAGATTTACTAATTGTTTTTTTTAATTAAAATACTACAATAGCTGTTGATAATTATTACTTTTAACTCATAATGTTAATCAAAAAAATGTAAACTTTATTAAATGAAAATTGTTGAAAATCCCTGACATTGTACGACCGTGTTCTATTCGAAGCTCTAGTCTTAGCGAGGTTCCGATATATGGTGCGGATAGTTAGCAACGCGGTGGTAATTCGGTGATAATCTAGTCCATGGATCTTCATGTGAGGCTTTATCGAAAGTGATATGATGTGGTGTGAATTGATCTGGATTGATGTTGAAGCAAGATCGACATCCTATACATAAACTTTACGGAATTTACCACCACATTTAATATGACGTGACTTTAATAAAAAATAAGATGCGTCATGACACATATATTTAAATTTGGTAAATTCTTCGAATCAACACATCCTTTACTACAAGCCCAGTGACTAAATTAGTCACAAACACGACACGGTCCGTGTAAAATTACGGGTCAAACTGACCGCTCGGATCCTGGCTACAGACCGCAATCGACAAGAGGGACCGACACTCGACTTGGCGACAACAAACCAAAAACATATGCAAATTTTAGACCTCGAAGGTCTGAGGGCTGACTCCACGAAAATCCGTAGCAGCCTCTAAAGACGTGTTTCACGCCAGTTTCCTAATAAAATGCGGGTACCCCTTGAGGACCGTGTTTACTCGGACATTTGTATACGATTTGATTCCACCGATATATAACTTTCCATAATGAATTACTACAATTTATTTTTAAAATCAATTTTGTCTGAAAATAGATTTTGAATTACGACAGGTCATCCTTGACATTATAGTTGTATGTAAAAGTTAACTTGAGATTCTTCTGAACTTTGCTTTTCGTGGAACAACTCAAATGCCACCGAAGTAACTTCGTAAACTTAAAGTGTTCGTATATAAAGTGAATTTGACTTCAATCCATCTTATTTTCCATCTGCGCCAAAATTGAACTTTGAAATTATTTTTCAATAACTATCTTATAAAATTCCGATAAAAAAGTGATGAAAAATACCTTAACATAATGCATACGTTCGATCATTTGGATATCGAGCATAAATTACACATAATCGTCAAAGCAAACATAAAAGATTTACACCCCATGAAAATCGAACGACCGTTTTCATTGAATTGACGTTTCTGTAGATATTAATTTTGCATCAACCCAGTGCAATATCCAAAATCGTAAAATACCTACGTCGTATTTCCTCATCGACCTGTTGGACTAGTACGATAAAATCAGATTCAGGTCGACCGTTGGCCTGTAGCCGTTTTATTCGAGTCGTTGTCGACCTAAGGTAAATAAAAAGCTTTATATCGCAACATGGCGCTTAGAACGTTCCCCGTAAACGTTTTAATGTTCCGACAACGATAAAGTTGAATAATTCATATTGAAATATGGTACGTTGCTGAATTTTGGACGTCGAAGATACGCTTCACTGCATAGACACTGTTTGAATCGCTTCAATTTTTCATATTGTTGTATACGTTATAAAAATATTTGATTTATTGAAATTGGTCATGAAAAATTTTATTTAAAATATTCGAAATATTTATTGTGAAATTTTTGCGAGTCAGTAAATTTTTCAAACCTAAATAAATTCACTATGGAAATATTTCGAAAATTTTCTTCGAAAAATATCGAAAAATTCAATCCCATTTTTCGCGCAAAAAATTATATCAAAACATTTTACGATTTAAATTAAAAATAAAATAGTGGTTTGCTCTTTTTTCGAGGTCAACACAACGTCCAGCAAAAGAACAGCTCCGCAAAATTTTCCACGAATCTGTCGTTGGGGAAAAAAGGGGTCGAAAAGATATTGTTGCCATAAATGGTTATTTGGCTGTAAACAGGTCAGGTTTGCGTAAATATGGTGAAAAAAAAGGATATCGGGGAAAAAATGATAGGTTTTTTTACGTCACAAACGAACCGTAATATGCTAACAAACAACAATATGCGTACGAGTGTGTGCGGTCGCTTTTTTCATACTTTCGCAAACATTATGTACAATAAATATCAGAAATTGCGCGAATTTCCGACGTTTCTTCGATGAATACATTAATCGATTTATGTCCGTATAAATATTTCTAAAGAAAAATTATTACGCATTCTTCTCTTAGTTTACGGCGGTCCTTTGTATTACATAGAACCCCACAAACGTAATGCATTTCCCATGCGAGAATAATTCTCCAAATTTATTCCGACTCATATGATAATAAAATACTAGAATTTCTAAATTATCTTCGGAAATAAATAAACGCCAAATTTACACTAAATCTAACACAAAAAGATCCAAATCCGCAATTTCCCAACAAAAACACCATCGCACACGAAATTTGCGAATCTCAAACGTCTCCAAAACCACGGGCACGTTTCTCGAAGGCTTCTTCGCATAATTTTGCCTCAAGTCCAAGGAAGGAGGACCATCATCGTTCAGGGTTCCGTTTCGGAGACTCGTCTACATCCGGCTGCATCCTATTCGGCCGTTGTAGGGGCACTCTGGCGGCCTTTGAGGTCGCTCTCTGTACGTACGAGGGTCGTGCGAATGGTCGCTTTTCGTATTAATGGTCGTGTTTCGTTTTTCGCCTTTGGTGTGTCTTTTGTGGGTTAAACGTTCGGCTGCGGTTTGGAATGCTTCCGATGGGTTTCTCGAAGTTTCGTTCGTCTGATTTCTTTTAATATTATGAAGATTATAGCCAAAAGTAAAAATTTAATACAGTTCAAATAGAAATACGCTCAATCCTCTTTTTACACGGGGGATATGCACCAGAAACTACCGTGTAAAAAAAAATGTGTGGTGACCATTTAAAAATTGGAGATAGGTTCCATCAGTATATTTGGATAGAATTTCCATCCGAATGTACTTCATAAAAAATGTGTAATGTGAAAAAAAATTTCAATGTAAAATCATCAAAAAACATTGAAAATGTTTATTTAATAACTATAATACACAAATATAAATATAACAGTAAATTGGCCTGCACCGAATCTTACTATTGTGGCATAATACTTTTTTTTCCATGTTAAAGTGAAAAAACCGTGGAAAAAAAAATAACCCGTTCTTCTTCCTTGAACCGTGTAAAAAGAAGATTGAGTACTTATAAGTGAAATTTTAATACCGTTCAAATTGAAATATAATTAAATTAAAACAATTATTTTTGAGAATATTTAAATTTTTAGAATAAAATAAATTATATTTAAAGCAGATCTTTGATACACTATTAGCAGACACCAAATATAATTGATACGCAAAATTACAATGCCTTAATTGCCGAAAAGGGCATCAAAAGTATCAAACACTGAAAAGACAACCATTTTTAAATTTACGATATCAAGCAAGCTTTCCATTTCTTAGAAAACAAATTTTCTGCTTTGAAATAAATGCAAACGATGAAAAGAGAATTCTAAAAAAATAAAACAAATGCAGATTCTATTTAACTAATCACTATAACATTTATACCTTTATGAAAATGTATGAATTCTTTATACGCTCATCCTTTGCGAAAATTGTTTGATTACTCACTTTTGTCGAAAGCTCATTTTCAGCTAACTTTTCGACAAACCCTTACTTGGCAACCGCTTTCCCCGGGAAAACTGCCGTCACTGTAAAGAACGCAGAAAATCCTTTTGTGTGTCCCCTTAGCCCGACTAGCTCCTTTCTTATTGACACACTGCTGTTTCAGTTTGCTTTTATATTCTTCTACTCGGTTTGCTTGTTGTGACGCGTATCGACCCAAAAACCGAACACAAGTGTATTTTCAGCAATTTTTTTCACGGGCAAAATACACGTCGAAACTACCACCTGAATACAAAATTCTGTAATAAAATTTGCGCGAGACTTATTTGTGAAATGTGCGTTTGATTTATGTTGTGAATCGATGGTTATTTTATTCTCCCAATATACTGAGAGTTTTGAAATTATTTTATTATTTAGCGAATATGTGACACTAATAAATTTCGGAAAATCTATCACAAATTTACATTTGTGATAGAATTTTTACTTTCGAAATAGCTTTACAAAATTCAATTAAAATATTTAAAAGTGAGCCATCCACTTCAGAAATTGAATCTACACGATCGAAAATTGTAAACGATATCGCAACATCGTTGTACGTCGAAAACGGTTTTACCTTCCTTTGAAGGGAAATGGAAGAGTATCTAAGAGGAGAGCCTTTCTGATATAAAACCGGAAATGGCGTCAGTTATTATTTTGAAAAGTCTGACAGTGTTTCGTATAATGAATATTAAATAGCTTTAAACATTTTCAATAAGGCCGCGTTTGTACTGTAACGTAATGTTGGGCTATCAAACGCATTTCTCTCTCACCATAAAACACAAAGCGTTTCATAACTAATAGAGTCAAATATTTAATTTTTTTATGTAAACCATATGACTCACCACTTCAAGCTACGTTTCTGTGTGCTAATTAAAAATTTTCGTTTTAAATAGCTCCTTATCTGAAACGAAAAAAAAAATATTTTTGTTATTAAAATGTAGATACATATGTATTTGCATTACAAAATTTTTAATTGAAAACAAAATATACATAAATACATCAAAAAACTCATCTAAATAATATTTTTTTAAATATTTAGATATTTTAATAATTCATTTCGAGCAGTCACTAAATTTTTGCTCACTTTCGTGCCGAACGTTAACATCGACCGTTCGTTATCTCAAAACTCTCCCATACATTTTTACGGATTTACGCAATCGTCTAAAAATTCAGAACAAACGTTTTTTTTTACCCGAATTTCGTCAGTTAGCTAATTAGCGAGGCATCGTATTATCGGGCGCTCTTTAACTAATTAAATAAGCGTCGGTAACACGAAACTCCGAGTGTGAAACTCCCAAGACTTTGAGTGAGCCGAGGCGACGGGTTAATTTTCAAAATATTGTCTATTTTCGTCGCGAATTAATAACTTGAATTTTGATCGATATAAGGTGTTGTAATTAGTGTTTGGAATTATGCGTGCATGGATACTAGAAATTGTATACTGTGCATTGGGTGTATTTGGGTGGAAGTGGATTTTGATGTATTATTTGAGTCGTTCTTCTATTTTTTTCGTAATAAAATTATACTTTATTATGTAAAATAACATTAAGAAGACCTCTATTAAACTGAGATACAATAAAAGTATATAAGTGAATCCTATTAGTCTCAGTATGCCTTAGCGCTTATCGCGAAGACCATTTCGGATAAACGCCGGATTATCTTCATCGTTTTCGCAGACTGAAAAACTGAAAAACACACATACACAAACATACAAATACACCATTTCATCCCTAGATAGCTTTGTCGATCCTCTTTAATTAAAAGTTGACTATTCGCACAATGGAATTCCCGTAATTTTCGCTAGTGGCATGAAATTTAAAATATCGTGGTTTAATACATCTTTTTGGTCAGCGTTGAATGCGTACACTATTTTATATGTAATATTATATAACAGTTTAGTAGAGGATGTATTTGATGTTGTTAAGAAGAGCTGGAGGTCGCCAAGTCGAAAAGAATAAATTCGTTTTTGATAAAGAAAAATGGTAGACTTTTACGGCTATCCGGAAAACATCTAAATACTATATAAGGTGTACGTGCTGCTGCAGATTTGTGCAACTAGACGAATCCCAAACTGTCATGAAAATATAAATTTTAAGCTAAATTTTTACTTTAATTGAATCGCACATCCAAAATTTGCGTGTACTATTCTATTATAATAAAAACAACTTTCAATCAATAAGCAGTACAAAATAAATTCACATTTCGATAGGAATAAATTCACATTTCTGACAACTTTACTAGCTTAAGCTAAATATATACCGTACTTTCGATATTATCTTGAAAGCTTCGAACATCTAAATGTAACCAATATTTGACATACATTTTTGCTCTACGGTTTATGTGAGTCATTTCGCAATCCTATTTCCCGACTACGACAGATGCGATACATTTCTAGAGCACTCTAATCACACACCTGAATGAATAAATATATTTCATAATAATATGGATGGCTAAAAACGTATTAGACAAGTATTTGAGAGTCACTGAAAGTATTTCAAACATATTCTGCATCGACAAATAGTAGCGAGATCCTTGCCATAGTAACAAGTCGTGATTCTTGTTAATTAAATTAAAACAACTCTTCGCTGAAACACTCCACTCTCAGCTGTGTGAATTTTCTTAAAAACTTTATTATAATATATTCCACGAATATATTGGTTGATCAAATTAAAATTTTCTTAAGAGTTACTGAAATGAATATTTTTAAATTTCATAGAAAATATGCATTATAAGGTTTCCTATAACAAAAGTTCGTTAAAAAATTAAATTTATTGGGGGAAATATAATACAAACGTATCTCGTTTAAACAAAATTTCGCATCAATTTCTGTTTCATTGATTCTTAAAATATTATTTATAGATTTGATGCCAACTAAATGAAGATTTACTACAAATACATGTTGAAAAATTGTTATTCCTAGAAGAATCTCAAGAGGTAAAAACATAAAACTAATTGTAAGTAAATTTTTAAGCTTAAATCACTTCAATTATTATACTTAAATTTAAGGATTTTTTTTCACAATTTCAAAATAAAATATTTGTACTTATGGCTTTGATTTTTCCAAATAAAAACTTTTTATATTTAATCTGTATATAATATTTATTTGTTCTTAACTAACAAAATTTATATAGATAGTGATAATGTATTCAGTGAAAATATAGTTTTACTAGCATTTTAGAGAAAATGTGTTGAAATAAATATTCCCTTGTCGAAAATATGTATATTTTATCTAATACGAGTTCGAAAATTTATATTACTTGTGACTTTGAGTCAAAAAATCAATATTATGTTCAATAAAAACACACTTTAATAAAATAATATACATTTCCTATAACATATACTTAAATTAATTTTATTTACTTTACAAACCCCGTTTCCGTTTATATAAAAATACAAATAATGAAATACTTAATTGACCGAAAAATGTCCCGGATTCTTATTATACGAAACTTGAGCTACTTAAGACTTTTTTTGACTAACTTTTACGCACATCAACCTTACAAAGAGATCTTCCAGTAAATATATTAAAGGTACATAATATAATATAAATGCGATAGAAACGACTCAGGGGAGACTTTTCCGGTCGTTTAAAGAGCACGCGAAACTCCGGGCAAATTGATTTTCGCGTACGCGCGTACCACGACAGGAGGAGGCAAATTTAAATTCGAAAAAGGAACGAACGAATGAAGTACGAAAAATATATGTACAGAATACGTATAAAAGTCAAGTTTGTTCTTCGCTTTGCAGAATTAGAGTGAACGGAAAAAAATACACATAATCGATTCGAATCGAAAAAGACAGGGTCGAGTCAATTTCCCATCACCTATATCCAAGGATTGTATATTTTTAGCTTCGGTTTGAACAGTCCAATATTATGTAAGGGAAAAGGGTTTGCTGGTTATATTTTAATGTACATATTGTTTAAAAATGTATTATATTCTATTTTGGGTAATTTTAAATGTAATAATTTTATTTGATTTAAAATGGCTTGGTAATTTGAAGTGAAAAATTTCATACTTTGATACTTTACGATCTAAGTTATATCGTACCCAAGAGTCCAACATATAGTTTTCTCCTACCTATAATTGGTCTCCGAAGATACATGAAAATTATCGTGAAAGTTTGACACAGTGAACTGTTAATGAGTTTCGAAAAGTTCCAACCACGAAAATGTGATATTTTTAATGCCACAAAAGTGAATATTTTAAAAAATACACATTAAAAAAAATAAATTTCCATAAAGATTTCAATCTAATTTCCTCGACAAGTTTCTGTGAGATCCGCGACGAAATTTCATATCAACTTAATCGTTTCAAGATTATAAATATTATAAAATGAAACGGGCAAGCGACCCGGCGAAACGAGAGCAGCATATTTCTTTTTTAAAAGGTTATAATATAAGGGTTACAAGGGTTATCAAATTTTATCTAGTGTATAATAAAAATTCAATTTGGGCCTCCCTTGTGAGATAGCGTTACGGGCAGCTGTCCCCTTTCGCGCCGAAACCGCACATGCACACATTCATATTTTTATGTGTGAAATATTAATATATTTTATTATAAAACGGGTTGTGAATGGCTTTAAGATAAGCACACATATCGATGAAATTTTCCGTTTTATGCCCGCGTATACAGTCGTTCGATTCGCATTAGACCGATATATAACTGTGTCGATTTTTGCGAAATTGGCTCGGATATATTTAAAACGAATATTCGAATGATTTGTGAACGGCGAAATGTTTTGTAAACGTAACGGATTTTCGATGAATAATTCGACATGACATAACGCGCCGACAACATTTCGAAATATCTTTTGTTTATAAATTGATCCGAATCGTATCGCGAGACTGTTTAGATTAAATCAGAATATGTTCAGTCTCACACAAAAATTCAATCAATACTCAACGACGACATTCCAATAAAAAGCACACATGAGCAACCTTCACATTCTATCACACCTATTCTTTTCAGAACGAGTGCGGCAGCCAGTTCAAAAGCGTCAAATTCCTCCCATTTTCTCGGTTATTTTTTTATTTTTTCTCTCTCCAGTTTCCCTTTCAGGTCTGTTCCAATAATTTGACGACGTCGCAATTTTTCTCACAGTGTCATTACATAATTCAGCCGGGTCATCGTTGACGGCACACGATAATGTACCCGCGTCGTCGCGACCGTTATTACCCCGTTACGGTCGGGTACGCGGCCTCGTACTTCTTCGTGAAAAACGCAAATTTTCCACATTTGCCTTTGAAATCCGCCATTTTCTCCGGACGGCCTTACTAAAAGATATTTTTGTATTATTTCGCGTTTTTTATTTTTTATTTTCGTGAAAAATTTATCTTGATTCGCCAAAGATTTTAGCCGGTTTCGGGCATGAATTTTCATTTTCATATTTTATGGTTTTGTAATGTAGAGTACCTATTCCGAAAAGTATTTTTTTTTTTTTTTAAATTGCAAACAATTTTTATTTATTCATTTTTTTTTTTCAGAAATATTATAAGAATATGAATACTTTCTACAAAAAATGTCAATACCTTCGGGCTTCGTATAACACGGTTTAATATAACACAGTTAATGAATTGTGACCTATTTTCCTACCACATGATTTATAAACACGGTTTTAGAAAAAAAAACAATTAAAAATGAGCTAGATAATGCTTTACTTAAGTGAAAAAAATATTTATTTAACATGAATAAATTGTATTACAAGTTTTTAAATTGAGATTCTTAACGACTTTCACGCGCAATTCATACATTATAAGTGGGTAATCTATTATTTATGTTAACAAATATCGCGTGTAGTTTGGAAATTATATTTATCAATTTTTGACCATATCTTAACGAGTTTCGGGTTTACATGTTGTCCAGTAGTAGTACGTTTTGCTATCCGAACTGTTAGCACGTGAAAATTTAGACGATCTAAAGGAAAATTATTTGTAAAAACTGTCAAATATAACCTACCCACACTATAATCTAATTCGTGGACTTATAATGCATGAATTAATCGTGAAATACATTAGGAAATTTAATTGAAGCACCTATAATGCATTTCATCTAACAAGGAGAAGTTCTCAGGTTCGGAACGAATTTCTCAATGAAATATTTTTCTTTTAATAGATTACCTTTATTGTATCGATATAGTAAAGTATAAAAGCACACTATCGAGCCAATTTAATTAAAAACGATTTCAAAGTTTCGATATTTTGGGGTATCGCTTATATTTTTTTGTGAGTAAACGCCGTACAACAAACAAATGTTTGTATAAATGCTTTTATACTTTACCATATCGATACAATAAAGGTAATCTATTAAAAGAAAAATATTTCATTGAGAAATTCGTTTCGAACCTGAGAGCTTCTCCTTGTAAATACGTAAATGTATTTTTTTTCTGTTTTGTTTATTAAAAAATTGAACGTTGATATTTTTTTAGAACGAAAACCCTATTTTTTTATGAACTTCAAACCACGTATAATACGGATTTGTATTACAGAACGTTTTTGCAGAACCATATAACCATTTTATACGAGGCCCAGGTGTATTTCGGTATTGAACTCAAAATTTTTGAAATCCTCATATTCTATAATTTTACATTTGATAATTATTCTCTCACTGAATCATATTCTCCAAAAAATGTATCAACTAAAACTAATCTAAAAATCAACATCAATATATAAACATACAAAAATTAAAGCTGTTGATAAGTAAACAATCGAATTTAACTCCTATCCACTTCATATTTATAATGCTTAACTTTAGTGTAATAATAATTAAAAATCAGGACAAAACTTTTGTTTTATACAAATATAGAATTCTAAAAATAATATTTTACTTACATATCAAACTACCCATACTTGATTTAACGGACGGAAAAAAATCAAAAATTACAAAAAAAAGTTTTTCCCACCATTACACATTTGCATACTTGCAAACGCATACTTGATTACGCTGTATTTTAATCATAACGATCCGTTATTAAAAAAAACCACACAATGATAAGGCTCAAGTGGGCGAGCCAAAAGTGTGGGGTTTCCTTTGTGAGCACCCCTCGGGGGTGACAGGTGAGCGCCCCGGATAATAGAGAATTTTAGCCTTATATTTCATACAGTTGAAATTTCGCCCGGGCGATATGAAAATAAAAAAAATAAAAACGCGGACCCAAAAAGGGGACGTGCCCGAGAAAAAATCGAGTAAGCCGCATAATATGAAACGAAGCAACGGATGCGGAAGCCCGACGAATAAAATTTCTACAGTGCCGCTGCGAAAGGGCCTCCGGGTTGGTAAATCGGAAACGATGTGGAATTATGGAAAAATCGTGCTTGATCTATTGTGTGTTTCTTGGGGATCGTTGTTGTGAAGGCTTCGAGGGTGGTAGGTGCGGTTAGGCGGATGGGTTTGGTTTTTTTTGGGGTTTTTCTGGGTGCGGTGATGTTTTAGGTGGGATGACGAATGATGGGTTGATGATGAATGAAAATTGTTGGGAGGTTAGTGAAAATGTTGGGTGAAGGGATGAAAATTTTTAATCTTGTTGTTAGTGATGATTTTTTTGTAAGAAGATGATCTTTGATGAGTTTGGGAGTTGAAATTTGTCAAATTGTTTACAATATTATAAATCATATGTATTCCAAATTTTTAGTGATCTGAAGATAATTGTTAAAAATGAACCGACTAATAATCCTTTAATGATTATTTTGAAATTTTTTATTTTCAAGGACTAATATTTAACGATAACGAAATTGTTATAAATGAGCATCATTTTTGTACATCAATATTTTTTTCTCATTTTTTGCAAACGAAAACTTGAAAACACTCAAAGCGAAATTTTTTCTGTATTACATAACATAAATCTTTTCAATTTCTTTTCTCATGTCTGAGTAACAATCTCTTATTACGTTTTCTGCGAGAAACGAAAGATTTGTCATACGAAATAAAAACAATTATTTTATTTTAATGACATAGTTAAAGATACCGGTAATTCAGTAAGAACACCCATAATTACTTTCAACATATAAATT
Organism: Hydropsyche tenuis; assembly: GCA_009617725.1. Classification (NCBI taxonomy): domain Eukaryota; kingdom Metazoa; phylum Arthropoda; class Insecta; order Trichoptera; family Hydropsychidae; genus Hydropsyche; species Hydropsyche tenuis. Next base: position 1,736,148 of record VTON01000042.1, on the reverse strand, counting down.
CTCTGAAAAAAATAAAAGCAACGAATATATAAAGAAATTTTCGTGGATACGAACAAAAAAGTAAATTACGTTTCAAATAAACTTCATTCAACAAACTTCTCAGTTTTCCATACGCGTATTCACAAAATCCGAAGACAAAAACATCAATGCCGGATTTTAAAAAAAAAATTATATAGTCGACACTCAAAATTTGAAACGTCGCCATCAATCTGCGTAAAATGCGAAAAGGGACCACCGTAAAAGACACGCGACCCATTCAACGGACGTCTCAATACGCCACCGAAAGGACCGTAAAAGTGGGTCTTCCTTAATGGATTTTTTTTATTATTATCATTTTCGGCATACCTCGGTTCAAAGGAATAAAAAAGCGAAGGGAAAAACTAAAAACGGGGACGTTAATTCGCCGATGTCGAAAGCGACGGCGACAGGTGGCGAATATTAAAAACCTCAGACGTATTATACTTTATGGTGTGTTTGCGCTATGGTCTGTGAACTGTTTCGCACATATATAAAGTTTTTTTGATTTATTTTGAATTATTATTATTTTGAAACCATTATTATAATATGTGGTTTTATCAACGTCGACTACAAAACAAGGTTTTCACAAATATACTAACACAAAGGTAACTCTCAAGAAACTGAATACCAAACTATAATATAGTATTTCTTGCTAAATGGTTTCAAGTCAACACTGCATAGTCAAATTAATTTTCCGAAAACAGCATATGTCGCTTAGCTTCAGCGATCAGTGGTTTTACAAGGCTAAACTGTTAACTTATCAAAATATACAATTTAGTCAGGGTAACTATAAAACCAGATAAATATTTATGTTATTACATATCACGTAGCCACAGATTAATTCATATTTATTTTATTTTTTTTATTCATATCCAGAAAGGAATCACAAGTTAAATAAAAGATTGAGTCAATCTGATTTAAATAACTTTTAATCAAGTATTGCAACACAATTAACTCTATCAATATCATAAATTAATGATATAAATTTTGTATTTTATTTGTGCAAATGCGGAAATGATTGATTTTCATATCCCATGTAACATCAAAACATATATTGATTTGATCTTTATGATGTATGTGAGATAAAAATTGTTTGCTGTAACATTTGTGCATCTGCAAAGATGTGCTTCTTTACGAGCTTTTCCATATATTTCGTATGCAGCGAATGCACTCACAAAATTTTATATGGAAAAGACGTGGTGTCCAAGATGTTGTCAACTATTTCACTTTATTCGCATGCAGACATATCTCATCACAAACGGAAACGTTCAAAAATATCGTCTATATATGAAAATCTCAAAAGGGAATATGCTATCAAAATCGAGCAAAGTGACCACCATTTACATCCTTTTTTATATATATTTGACAAAAAATTCAAATATATTTTTTGAAACTCCGTAATTTATAATTAATTACATCATAATGTATAATATTATACTTCATGAAACGCAGCAATATAACAAATTCGAAACCATCTGCACACTTTCGACTCAAAGAAAACTATAAAGCGTTTCGTTCACGTTTCAGACGAAAATTTATTAAAACACGCCGCTACTGCTAAATTACAAAAAGAGTTAAAATTAAAACTTATTTCGTTCCTCGCCAGCGTTTAATAAGTGCACTAACTCAGTGCACCGTGCACCGAGTACCCCATATTTCCAAATACCCCGTTGGCCTGAAAACGATTTACGTCCTCCTTCAAAATGAACTTACCGAAAGCAAGTTAGCCCTTATGAGTCATCGCCAAGTGAAATTCTAGTGACCGTTATTTACGAGGCACCCCACAGTTACAATAACCGAGAAAACTTTGAGCAGTTCCTTTCTCGGTTTGCTGCAGAAAAAAAAGGAGAATTGCGTCCATTCTGTTTTATCGGCGTGTTCATAAGCGACTATAAAGATGGTGCTCTACTACAGATTTTTTTTTATAAATTTAAATAGTTTATTATAAATTTAAACATATTATTATTCTGAAAATAATATGAACTCCTACAGAAATCGAAATGAACTGACAAGCACGAAAACGTTGTAGGAAATCTCTCCTTTGACTGCGATCGGAAAAGCGATATTGGAAAAATCGCTCACGTCGCATTTCTCGACACGGCAACTGTTACATACGTACTTTGGTGTAGCACTGACCTAATAATATGAAGAATATTAGTATTTATACATCGGACGCGTCTCGGGAGCCCTTCCGGCTTAACGGGACAAAGTTTCCGCCCGTTAGCCGTTACAAGGGGACGGTGACCAGAAACGAGACAACGCCTAGAGAAACGGAATATAGGTGAGGGGTAAAGGGGGAAGGGTGATGAAAAATTGAATGATTCAGTAAACTTTGGTGAAATGTGGGAGTTCAGATAAATGTGTAAGTCAAAGGGATGGGGAGTAAAATAATCTTTTGTATAGCATAAAACTTTTTCACACATAGTTTCAAAATTAAATTTATTTTATTAAACAAAATACGATATTTAATATTAATATAATATTAATTTATTTCATAGATCGAGAAAATATGCAAAATGGTGCAAAAATATTATGATTGCCGAATATTTGTTGAGGGTCCTGATGAAACTTTTTGAATCGATTTTGCTCGCTCTCTTATTAAATAACTGGCGCGAATATTCCGAATATCGTTGAAGGCAGTGATAACCGATGCGTACTTTTTAGGTTTATATCGATAAAATTTTATTATCAAACGGTTATGTTCGATGTTATGGAAAAATAACGCTTTTAGCCATGACGAGTTTAATATTTCAGCCGTTCATGACAATGTTCGTTATTTAAGTATTACAAATATTAGGCGGACGCGTCAACGTAGAATCAAAATAAAAATATATAAATTTCTACGTCTTATTTCATCATAGTGTAATATCTTATTTTGTCATGTATTATTATAGCTTTATTCAACATTAAGCCGAAAATTGATTGAGACAAAAGGTTTAATAGAACAAGGACATTGTAACAAAGGAATTTCCAGTCTATGGATATAACGATGAATTCAGATTTTTATCGAATAAAAAAATATGAGAATCATCGTGTCTTTACTCTCGACATTTTTCACGTTTATGTGACACATGAAGGACAATGAATGATATTATTTATAACAGTATATACGTTGCATTACACGTTCGTTATAATTAATTAAATTATGTAATATTTATTCGTTTCTTCGAAAACAATATTTAAATATACGTTAAGTAAGTATGATTCTCGACTGCAATATTTAAATATACGTTAAGTAAGTATGATTCTCGACTGCAATGTCAACAATATAAGCTAAAAACACACAAAAGGTGATTTAATGTTACTGCAGACTTGTGTTTATGCACTCTAAAATATTAAATGTTTTATTAATATACAACTTTTTAATAGACACGTACTTCATCAAAACTCTGAAGGAAATATTTATTATCGACGCACATATCTACATAAGCGAGCTATTATATAACATCGAATGAAAAGTTCGAAATCGATATTCAAACAATCTCAAACTGGAAGAGAAAAACACCGCTCAGATTACTCGTTAAATTAAATGAAGTTTTCACTTCATGACACGACGATGCGATCCGCACAAAACCGAAGTTTTACACGGAAATCGATTTTCTCACTAGAAAAGCGATCGTCACTGAAGCGAATGCATATTTGGATAAATAAACAATGAGGAATTCAGTAGAATCAATATTTATTTTATTTTCCTCTGAAAACGGTATTTTTAGTCATCAAATTGTTTTAAGTACTGCACAAGCTATCTTCATAATTACGTATTTCTGAAATCGATATTCACTGTGTTTAAATTTATTATATTATATTATATTAATCAAAGCAAATTATAAGTTGATTTTAGAGAATATTAAGTTTACAAGCTATTTTTTTATTATTTTAGTCGCAATTTTTATGACTTTTATACAAAATCATAGATTCATACATTACTTTTATTTTCTAACTCGCATTCGCCTATGTTAACGTTCTCCTTATATTTTCATATTAAATCTAATCAAATCAAAAATCTCACAGTACTATATCAATTTAAAAAGAAAAAATATTTCACATATCATAAAAATTATAAACAACATCTACATACAGTTTTTAAACTTCAAAATTCAACATTTTAAACTTAAAATTGAACTCTTTAAACTTAAAATTGAACTCTTTAAACTTCAAATTCAACTATTATTAAGACCGTTATCATCGTAATCAATGAAATATTTCATGATGGCAACCATCATAACAATAAAATTTTTACACTTCAAATTCAACATTTTAAACTTCAAATTCAACATTTTAAACTTTAAATTCAACTTTTTAAACTTCAAATTCAACATTTTTCAACTCCAAAACTTAGCTATGAGAAAATAAAATTTTTACACTACAAATTTAACGTTTGACACTTCAAATTAAACTTCCAACGCTTTACTTTCTTATAGTTAAATTTGAAGTATAATATAAAACGTTGAATTTAAAGCGCAAAACGTTTTATTTGAAGTGTAAAATATTGAATTTGAAGTGTGAAACGTTGAATTTGTAGTGTAAAAATTGTACTTTCTCATATGTAGTTAAATTTTCGATTAGTAAACGTTCAATTCGAAGTGTAAAACGTGTCATTTGAAGTGTTAAATATTGAATTTGTTGTGTAAAACGTTAAATTTGAAGTGTAAAAATTGAATTTTTTTATAGTTGAATTTGAAGTTTAAAAAAAGTTGAATTTGAATTTGAAAAACATTGAATTTGAACTTTAAAACGTCCAACTTGAAATATAAAAACGTTTCATTCAAAAATTAAAAAAAAAACCCAATTTTTCCATACAAACACCGTTCGATCACACACATCGAAAAAAGACCTCGATACATCCCATAAATTCGCAACCTGCAACAACACATATCTCCGCGCAACGGCAACGCACGGATCCGCGGATTTCAATAACGAATCGCATTGTTGCCGATATTAGGCGAACGGGCCGCGTTACAAAAGTCCGCCGTTAACCCTTTCGCGTCGTAAATTCAGCCCGGCTATGAATAATGTTTTACGAGACGCCGTTTTCGGGGGGCCGGCGGATCCCGCAGCCTGTGTCGTCGGCGTTCGGATGTGTGCTTTTCAATCTTTTCTTTATGCTTTTTTATGGTTTTTCCTCGGCTATGGTGTTTTGGACGTGTGTGGAGGTGAATTGTTTTTGTTGTCGATCGGTTTTTGGGATGTGGTTTAATGTGAAATTTGATTTTTGTTGTGTTGAGGTTGATTTAATTGAGTGTTTTTATTAATCGTTTTTTGATCACTTTTTCAAATATTGTGTATTATACTCTAGTTTAAGATTTTTAACGAATTTCACGTATAATTCGTGGATTATTAGTGCGTAAATTATTATTATTTTTAGTTTGGAAGTTATACTTATCAATTTTTAAAAATTTCAGGTATACATTTTGTTCAGTAATGCCTTTTATTGTCTAAACTGTTAGCATGTGCAAATTTAGACGATCTAAAGGAATATGATTTGTAAATTTGTTGATCTTAACCTCCCCACAACCTACACCAAATTTGCGGATTACAATGCATAAAAAAGCGTAAAACATATTAAGAAATTTAATTTAAGTACTTATATGCATGTTATCTAATTACGTGAACGTATATTTTCTATATTGTTTATTTAAAAAAGGGTATTGACAAACATCGACTTTTTTATACGAAAACCCTAATTTCTTATGATCTTCAAACCTCGTATAACACGTATTTGCATTACACAACGTTTTTGTGGAACCATATAACCGTGTTACACGAGACCCAAGTGTACATTTTATTATACAATTTTTACACTTCAAATTCGACAAATCGAAAATAATTCACAGTAATGAATCTCATAGATTACCGAGACAACAGTTTTAATAATTCTTTCCTAAACATTGAATTTGAAATGTAGAGACTATGAAAGATGACAAATGCTCACAATTTTGTTGAACATAACAACTTTTAAACTAATTAGATCACTTCCGCGATACTTTAATTCGAAAGTAACGACTTATTCACGAGCGACAAACATCTAATAAAATTGAGAAGCCCTGATCTGATCAACGATAGGGCTCCCACCTCAACCCAGGGCAAGAACGAACCAAACCATAGAGATAACCCTCACCTTACCTTTGGCGAACGTCGATAATTCATTCGGCGGTGCGATCGCGGCGATAGTGGCCGGTGGTTAAGTAACAGCGGAAATAAATCACCGGAGGCTATGATTTACTACAAATAATATTATACGGGACGGGACAGCCGTCCCGGGAGGTCCCGGAATATCCCGGGACGTTCCCGGGCATCGATCATGAACGGCGTTGTCCCGGCACTGAGGACTCTTCCTGTCACGGGACCGTTTGAAAAAAACGATATTTTATTCGTGTGTGGTTCGATCGGAGTGTGAGGACGAGTTATTATGGAAAGGAAATGTATTTTGTATTATTTTGGGTATATTTGAATCGGTTCGATTGTTGCCGCGTGGGTGTAGATCGGATTAAAGATTGTCATTGATGGATCTGCGAAGTGTGTTTGTATCGAAAACGGATCTCGATTGGTGACTGAGGATGACATTTAAAATGATATATACCTAATGTTCATGATATGAAGGATGTTCGATAAAGTGAGTTCATTTATTTTTATCCGGCTGTACACTTCGTTTTAGTCTGTCAATAAATAATGTGATAGGACAACGTTTGTTCGAATATCTTTTTGTCGCGTAAAAAGAATCTATTATTATTTCGGGCCAAAAATAAACGTCGTTAAAATTTTCATGAACATAAACTTTCGAGAAACATTAAGTGAATGAATTATAGAATGTTGAAGTCGTTAATTCAATTTAATGAATCGTTTAGAATGAATTAACCGTCTCATAATTTTGAAATCGATAATTTATGTATTCGAACATCAAAAATTATTTTCAGTTTTCGAACTTTTCTATTCAAATTTTATACAAAATCAAAAATATCAGTGTAGTATAGCAATATTTAACGGTTGATTTAATCAAAGATATTATGTTCGGAAAGTTACTAAATGTTACAACGAAATTTTGCGGCTATGAACTTTCTTACATTGAAGACCGTCTAATTGCGTCAAATTTTCATCACTTCGACTAAAGAAACTTAGTGTGAATTCACCACACGCTACGCGAAACTTTAAATGTACATTCCAATTTAATTTTTTAAAAAACACTTTTTTATAAAAACGTAACACATCCTAAAACTCCTATTTAACTTGCACTTTGGCAAGCGAAAAGCTTGGAAGTGGAGCTTTTACTATAAAAATAAATTCAGAACTTCAAAACGAACTTGCTAATTGCACATGTTTGACACGCCGTATTTTTTAATGTAATTCACACCGTACAATTTATGTGTTTAAAAAATACAGGTAAACCTTTAATTATTATTATTATTATTATTATTATTCTTCTTCTTCTTCTTCTTCTTCTTCTTCTAAATATATAATACTAGCGACTCATACCCGGCGTTGCTCGGGACTCTGTGAAAATAATTTATATACCGAATGTCGACGACCGATTGTAATTATTGTCACAATCAATCGCGACGCCAATACATTGTATAGGGTTTTCGCAAAGTGTGAGTGGAGTTTAAAAACACTCACTAACTAAAGTTCACTCTCACTTTCTGGACACCATTATAATTTGTATTGCAATCAATAGAAAAAAATGAAATGCGAAACGATATTAAAAAAATGAATGCTTATTTAGTTTCTCCAGGTTTAAAAGGACATTCTTGTCAAATTTGGTAAAGATTCGTCTCTCGATTCAGGAGTTTATTGGATACATACAAATAACAAAGCAATCAAGATACAATTTGATAAGAATACAAACACTTCAACACTCGACAAACGGAACAACTAATTTAGAAAATTCACCATTGAGAAAAACACATTATTTTCCTCGCAAAAAAACGTAATCGCACAACGCTCAAGAGCACGTATCCGGATAAAAAAAACCAAGCTCGAACGAGGTTTTATATGGCAACCTGACGACGAGAAAATCCTCGTCGCGGCGGCACAAAAGTGCGCAGGGTGGAAAAATGTGAAAAAAAAAAACGAAGAGTCCATTTGTTACCTTTTCCAGCAGTGGTAATTCCGCCAAGGCATGAACTTTATGACATTTAAATACGAACACGATTCGCCATCAGCCCCCCGTCGGTCGTGCATAATGAACTTTCGCCGCTAATGACGGCGACATTCCGAATGGAAAGTAATTATTGCGCTAAATATTAAGCCGGTCTGCCACCATTAGAGTCCGCCTTGCGATATTTATTGTGCGGTTGGAAAATTGCGGCTTTGCCGTTTATTTTTCGTGTGTTTCGGCTCTTTTTTGTTCGCTGAATGTGTATCGCGATTCTCGTTTTATTGAGTGTCCGATTTTTTTATATAGAATTTTTGGTTTTGTTAATTTTTAAATAAATTTTATTTTATAATTATATTAGTGAAGAAATTCATATTCAAGTCTCATCACTCTATCCTAGAATAATTTCAACTTCAAACTCGGGAATCGCTAACTTTATACGTTCAGTGGAAGGCGAGGGATTGAATGATTTAACTATCGGTAAAATTCATAAATTTTAAAATAACGAATGTAAAATGAAGAATGTTTTGATATAAATTCTAATACAGGTTATTTTCGACTTATGACAGAGATACATTTTTGAATTTCGGTGGTAACTTGAATTCATATAAAAAATAATCAATTAATTTTATTTATATCAAAATTTTCATTTTTGACTCATTCTGCCACGGTTAATGTAATAATAATATAAAAAATATTTTATCAGATTTATTTTTCAATAATTAAGAACACATTTATCCCAAAAATAATGAAAAAATCTGGCAGATAATGGGACAACAATTTAAACGAGCCCTTATTTTCCCGACATGCACTGACCATAAGTAATGACAGCTCGTGATTTAGTAATTTTTGAAAAAAATTGAATTTAAAAAAATTGTATTATTTTTTTATCGGTCGTAAATGCGAACAGTCGTAAGTCGAGAACTACTTGTATTTGTTTATAATGTACATATATTGATTGCACAAAACCTTTGTAAATCTTTATTGGAAGATATGCATACTTTGAAATCAATACAGCGCTTATTACGTTTATTGATAAAAGTGTTTACGTGCATTTCAACCGAAATTTTATTTATTCGAGTCCCATATGTCACTACCTATATGCCCACACAAGCAATCTTCATATCCGTACATCTGAAGATATAAAAGGAAGTTTCGTTTCGCCAAATTGACTGTGCAGATGTTTTGAACCAACTTGGACAATAGAAAAGGCCGGATTTATACGTGACAAATGCGCCAACGAAACATCTAAATCGCTCGTTTATATATCCTATATATTATTTCGTATCAAAACATAGAAATGGACAATTTTTTTTTCTGATTGTTTCATATGGAAGTTCCGACATAAGGCACGTCCGTTAATCGTGATTTTTATACACTTTTTTTTTCATAAACGGAGTGCGTTGACGTTCCTGTCCTTAAAAGTATTCAAAGCGGCACCGGGAAGTGTAGCGTTTGAATATTAAATATACACTATTATTAAGATAGCTATAAATTTATTAAATTCATGTTTTAACTTCGTTGAAAACGCGTTTCGAATTATTAAAATTCATGTTTCGTTTTCGTATGCGGTCGTGCATGAGTGCAGCTCGATTCGAAACGAATATACATACATGATTTTGGTAAAGAAAGGTTTTGTAGATGGAAAGATTAAATTTGAAATTAATCGTTGATACTTTCCCTGTTACATGTTATTTTTAGATAAAAGTCTCACCAATTGACTGTTATATCAAATATATACATAGTTCAAAATCGAATAGTCAAAATAATTGATTCTGATCTCGTAATTGTATAATACATGTACTATGTATGTATGTATATTAAAAAACACGATTTTCTTTTTCGCGATAGTCACTCACAGTTTATATACCAATATTTTAATAATTTTAATACTTATACATATGATGGGATATCAACTTTTATATTAATATTGATAAACACGTGAATATTCATTTAAAATATATTATATGTATATTTCTTTACGTAGCAGAAATCTTAAATTCATATCCGTTTTCGTGCGCAAAATTTATTTTCATATTTCCTCGAAATTTTCGAATGTTAAATTATGTTTTATATTTCATAAATTACAAAACAAACATAATAACATAGTAATGAGATATTTACGTTCATTAAATTGTATAGAAAACCACTATATTCATGAACAAACATTATTATTGTACTCAAACATTATTTAATGAAAATAACAACGCAAATAAAGTAAAACTTCAGCACACATCAGACAAACCAAATAAAATTAGCCAACCGAAATAAAAACACCGAACACAACAAAAATCATTCAATTTGCAACTCCACAACAGACACACTACCCGCAAAACCCTTCAGGTCCCCGAATACAAAACAGCCCCATAACACCCACACAAACCCAAAATAAGGCAACGAGAAGGAGCAAGTTTCCGCATCCAACTTGCATCGAAATGAGGGAAAACAGCTCCGGTTTCGATTTATCGCGTTATGCCGGCACGTCCCGCTACAGGGAAAATTGCGACTTCCGATCCGCACCAGGACCTGGCTTTTACACCGTTTCCACCCACATTGGGCTTGTAAAGCTTGGAGGAATCGGATATTTTGTCCCGGAACGGGAAGTTGTCGGAGGAAAATGAAAGGAAGCACGTCGCGGTTGAGTCCGTTGAAAAAAGTTTCGTTTTTTAAATGAGATAATTTGATTTTTTTGTATTGGAATTTTTTTTGTGTTTGTAGAATGGTGTATGGTTAAGTTTTTGTTGAAGAATTTTTAATGTTTTTTTATATAAATTATATACATATGTATGTTATTCAATTGATAGATATTTATCTACCTAGATATTCATTCTATAGATTATTCTAGATAGATTATTTTTATTTTCTATATTATAGAATGAAAAGTAATTTTTTTTAGTTTTTAATGATCATTTAAGATACTTACCTTATCACTTGATAATGTAGCATTCATTAAATGATTTTTTTAATTCAAAACCATTTAGTAGAAGATGTTAAGTTTTTATTTTGATACTAAAATTATTCAGCTTAAAAAAATATCTTGTAATTTATTTAACAGAATGTTATTTAGATTGTTCGGATTTTTTTAATTCTTCCGAGAAGGCAAGCAGGCTTTTTTTACAAGGACTTCCTGATTTATAAGTTTTATCAATCTTTTATTTTGCTTAATTGTCATAATTAAAATTCCCTCTCCAACCGGCGCCACAATTAAAGACTAAATTTTAATATTCAGCTCATCAAAATATAAAAAATATCCGACTCAAATTTTCAACTCCACCGAACCTCGTTCATAAAACATAACACAACACTTCGTTCAAAAAACATTAAACTAAAGCACAACATTGTCCAAACAGATCAACTATTACACAATACCGCTTCAATCTGCATCCGATTGCGACTAAATAATAATTCATTAGCAACAATCAAACACCCGGCAACATTATAGCCCAATCGGACGCGTCGAACTTAGCTAACCACGTGAAATTAACCGGTGCACAATCCAGGCCCAAAAGCACATATCCACGACCAGGCCCAACACCCAAACGCGTTAATCAATCTCGAAATTTAATCAAGAAATCGATTCGCTTCCACGCTGATTGCGAAACGTCTCGCGACCATTATGCCGCATTGTGCGCAAAGGCTGATACCAAAGGCTTATACTTGGGCGGAAACCACACAACTGCCATTATACCCGAATCAAGATGCTCCTTCGGTACTTGTGCTAAGTTGAGATCGCCGGTTAAGCGATTTTGAATATTTCATATGAGGATGGGTGCGTAAAGTGTCTTGAATGGGATTTTTGAATGTTAGTGGGAAATAGTGGCGGCTCGTGAGAATTTGTAGTGGAGGGTCTGCAGCGATGAAAATGTAAGTATGAAATTTTTTGTTGGGAGTGTGATGTTTTATGAGGTATGTATTCGTTTTTTGTAGGTAAAGTTTCATGATGAGTGTAAGGATAAATGCATCTAGGTTATATTTATGTTCACATGTTTTCACATGCTTTTGCTCATCTTGGGACATTGTATTTATACTATTATAAAACCAAAAGTTTCTCTGTCTGTCTGTCTGTCTGTCTGTCTGTCTGTCTGTCTGTCTGTCTGCCTGCCTGCCACGCTTTTTTGAAAATTAAACTTTGTCCTTAACAGAAAAAAACTATACCATCTAGTTATAAATAAAATGTTAAAATGATCTTATCTATGTTGTATTCTGTTATAATGAAAATATTTAATAAACATTTAATTTTTTCCATTGAACGAAAATCTGTTTTGTGATCCTTCAAAAATATTCTTTGACTTGCTTCCGGAATGAATAAAAACATATTTGAAATCCACAATCCAATTTTATTTGCAAAATATTTGTTTAGATATTTACGTTTGAATAAAAATATTTTCGAAAAATATACCCCCTCAAAAAGGTGAAAAATAATCGAAGATTATGGGAATTCTTTGACTTTGTTATTTTAGTGAATGTTGTCATAGTATACGACTGTGTTTAAATTTATTCGAAACTTCTGAAGGCAACTTTATCCTTACATATGTAAGCTTTATTTAAAAAAAACTTATTTGTCATGCTGTTTCAATATTTATTCCCGTTTGCTGTTTTTATTTAAATTTCTATTTATAAAAAACCTTTTACAGAAATAAAATGAAAATTCGAATCTTTGCCAAAAAGTTATAATTTTAGTATAATATCATGCACACGAAGCCCTTCTATGAAAACATTATTATACATATTATATTTTAAAAAATAATAATATAATTTTTTTATATATAAATTTGAAGAAACGCCGCTGTTCAACAATCGCTGAACACGGATCCAACAAATTTGAAACGTCTGCAAAATTAACGTTTTCATATTGAAAGACAACAAAGTCTTCGCTCCTCGGCCATAAGGTCGCAGGGATCCTTTTGTGTCGAATGATTCGCGGATAAGCCCTTTCCGGTGGTCCCTTAAAGTTTTCGGGAATTTCAATTAGGATCATCAAAATAATCGTGCTTATCTTGAATCAGAAAACAAAATAATTGACGGCTAGCAGCGAATTATGACAACAATCCGTCCCGGTTCGATCGTTAAGAACGTATATACTTTCGATTGAGCAATTATTTCTTGAAGATCGAATTGTTAAATGAAGCTTTTCGAAATTTCATTATAGTGAAATTGAATTCATTTGTATTGCCGGCACAAAAACGAGAGAAAGGTTGTGTCGGGTTCTCGTATTTCCATCGAAGGCTTTCCTTTGAAATGTCGGGTTTCAACTATTCAATTTTATGTTTGTGAACAAGTTTCTTGTACTTTTGATTTTTATTTTAGAAAAATATTTGATAAAGTAAAATATGTAATTTTTTACTATACAAATACACTTGTTATAAATAACACGGTTATATGGTACCACAAAAATGTCGTGTAACACAAACCCGTGTTATATGAGGTTTGAAGTTTATATAAATTAGGGTTTTCATTACGAAAAAATTCGAAGTTTGTTAATACTCTTTTTTCGGATAAACAAAAGCAGAAAATGTACATTTACGTATTTAGATAAAGTGCATTATAGGTGCTTAAATTAAATTTCTTAATGTGTTTCACGCATAATTTATGCATTATAAGTTTGCAAATTAGGTTTCTTAACAAATTTCGTGAATAGTTTTTATGTGTTCGTGTTGTAAGGTGGTTATGTTTGACAGTTTTTACAAATCGTTTTCTTTTTGATCGTTTAAATTTGCACATGTTAAAAGTTCGGATGGTAAAAGGTGCTACTGGACAACATTTAAATCCAGAACTTATTAAGATATGTTTAAAAATTGATAACTATAACTTCCAAACTACGCATGAAATACGTTAAAAAAAATTACGCATTTATAATTCACGAATCACACTTGAAATTCGTGTAATAAAGCATTATTTAATTCATATTTTTATTTGATTTTTTTAAACCATTTCATATAAAACGTGTTGTATGAAAATATGTAACAATTAATTAACCGTGTTATATAAAACCGTATTATACAAAGTAACACAACAGTACGAGTGTAATACAAAACACATAAGTCACATCTGCAAAAAAATATTTCATAAAAAGCGAAACACACTCAAAAATTCAATACAACTACTTATATCGCTGTCATAACATATGAAAATATATAATGATCAATTCGAATATATTATTCGCGCTTGAAATATTAAATTGTACAACTGTGACGCCTCTTTTTCATTTCCACAAATATCCTTCGTCGCGCGGAAATACATACTTTCAATGCACATGAAATTCACACTTCGTTGCCAGCCTCGAAAAATATTACATTATACATCAAATATAAACGTACAGTGTAACGCGCAGGTAAAAGCTGACGTGGAAATTCGAATAAATTACGCGCGCCCGTACATACAATAAGCGAGAATTTCCCGAGAAACGATATCGTCGAATTTTCCCGGCGATTTTCCGACCGAGCGGGAAAACATCATTTTTTGAAATATGACTAGCATTCGTCACGTGTATCGTGGGGTATGCTGCCGAGATTTTCGCGTCCGTATAATATCTCGTTGGGGAATTAATCTGATTTCCGTAAGTATGCTGGTTGTGTAAGGCTTTTTTTAGTTTGTTCAAAATTTTTTTGTACGGTTTCGAGTTGAAACAAGCGAAACTTTTCGCATTTTTCAGCCGCCAGTGGATAACTTTTGCAGTGAAACGCCGGCGGCTATATGCTGAAAAGGTGAGCGGAACTCGTTCTAGTGTTGTTGTGTTGATCATTACAAGTTTTTTTTTTTGTGAAAAATAACGCTTTTTAAATAAATTTTCAAATAAATATTTATATAATTAATAAATTTAAAAAAAAAATTAATTTTTAAACAGACTAAAGGTAAAGTTGCTTGATGAACGATAGCGTGAGCAAACATACAAAAAATCGTTTTGTTTTTGTATCCTAATTTTGAAAATTGATTAGATACCCAAATTTTCGATACTTTAATCGAAAGAGCTTTAAACAGACATTTTTTTTAAAATACTTGAACGTTTTGGACATTCATTTTTTTTTAACAAGACATGCCAAAAAGTTCTATTTTCCCTTAACTTAAGCAAGTTTTTTATAACTAATCATGTATTTTAAATAGTTTTATATCATATTTACACAATAAACAAACAAAAAGATAAGAATTATCTACCTTGTTACCTTTCATTTGGATATTATTAGTGTACAAGTGAGAGATTTTTTCTTAAAAATTTAAATAATAATAATAACTCGAAAACCATAATCCTTTAGATTGAGATAAGTTTGGTTTAAGATGTTGCAAAAAACATAACCTGCCACTTTTTTGAGGCTTTAAGGAGACCTTTGCAACATCCTATGTATTATAATAAAATGTATTCATTATATTAAAATCTGTCATATAATATATTTTTTCACTTTCCAGTCATTAAAAAAATGGTTTTTTTATCCATTTGAAATTTCAATCTCTAAAAAATGCAATGATGCAATCGTGCCCCAGGATATAACCCTTTGGCCTCGTCGCTGAAAAATCTCATTTTTCATTCGGTCGACAATGGAATCCGACGGCCATTACCATCCTCGGCAACTGCAAAAAAGCTAAATAAAAGAACCGCTCGGAAAAAAATCTCATAAGAGAAGCCGAAGGAGTTATACGCATAAAAAACGAGATAAACGCAGTCACAGGCGTCGCGGCAGTGCCTCTTTTTGTCGGAGGACCTTAAAAAATTTCAGGCTAGATTTTCCTGAAATTCCGAAATCCGAATCCGGGACGCGATATGGGTTAGCACGGTGACACGGGCTGAAAGGGCGATAATTTTAAAATGCGATTAAGCTCGGCCCTATTCAAATCTTTCGGCGCGGGAAGAAATTTCGCGAGAGAAAATTATGGCCGGAATATTATTGTGCGAATTGTGTTTGATTAGTTAAATCCGTTTTGCTGCCTTTGCGTCGATTCGCTCGTATTTTAAAAGGGAAACAATTAAATCGGAATTGGTTTGTTTTCGTTTTCCGGGTCGGAAAGTTTTCGAATGTTTGATATACGCGTTTCTGCTTGTGTTTATTTATTTTGTTTTATAGAACAATAATACATTTCGATAAATATAGTGAATTTTAAATCGAATTTGAAAATTTGATTCTTTTATTTTTTTCTTGAATCTTGAACACATTCTCAAAAATAAATACTTCGATAATAATACTCTTACTAATGCAATATATTGTGTCATTCTAGGAATTTATTCTTTTGAGAAGGTTTAATCTTAATTTTCATTTAAAATAATTATTATACATAATCTATGAAGAGACTAAATTTATTGCCTTCATAATTGAAGATTTTAATACCAAATTTCATATAAATCCAAAGTAGTTTTTTTTAGATGAAACGTTCTCCAAAATGTGATAAATCAGGATCGAATTTCCGTGCGTCATCAGAAATGAACGAAAACAGTACCAAAACTATAGGTAAAGATAAAAGTTTCTTGTAATGTATAAATTATTCCATGTCAAATTGACTGTCGGGTTTATTACAATAGATGAGTTCAATGAAGAAAGTTCTTGTTGCAATAACAGCAAAATATTTTGTTCTAATCGAAGTCTCAATGAAGAAGATAAATATTACCGAGCTAATATGGGCAAATTGATGAAATCAGAAGAAATTCGTCGTGCAAATGAATACTTGGATATCAGGGAAAAAATTAACTCAGAATTTTATGCAACCCTTATAAAAGGTTTCCAGTATTCTAAAATAATCGATGTCCATCAGGAGTGATATAAACAACTTCACTTCAAAAATAAAAATATAATCTAGAAATTACAAGGGTAAAATCTTCTTACTTGTACCAAAAATTAATTTTAATTGAATGTTCAATTACAGGTTTTTCATTCTATTTTTGTTTATGATACATGCCAAACTCGTATATACATAATATTAAACAAAGATGGTTGATGGCATATAATTTGTTAAAATGACATATCGTCCATCAAGCACGTGTCACATATTATCCGTCGCAATTACGTTTACTAGTCACAATACATTAGTGTTATTGATCAACCGAATCAATTTGCTTTATCTCGTTAGTTTAGAATTAATATTGTATCATTTGAAATGTGTCATGTCTTATAGTTATAAGTATGTTATTATTTTCATTGAAAAATTATAGAGATATATTCCCGAAAGAATTTTTTATGCCAAGTTAAAATATGTATTTACAAATTAATTTAATGTTTTGAATATTTTATTAAAATTGATTTTATTTGAATGTTTTGAGTTTCATTTTTATGTTATTTTTATTCAAAAATTTTATTATAATTCATGAAGAAAATTTCAAAAATTCAAAGTAAACTTTATTTTAGTTCAGTCAAAGTTTTGCGCACGTGGAACGTGTATAAACTGTAAAACTAGCTAAGAAGAAAAATAAAATTTACAATAAACAATAGGGTTACGGTTATCGTAAAACCATTAGAAAATTCTTATTTTGCTAGTTGTGAGGAAAAGTTATTTCATTACTTCTTTCAATATATTTTATCCAAAAACGTAACTATTTCAAACAAACGAAAATTCAATTAAAAATATAAATAAAATATTTTATTATCTTACAATTAGTGTTAAAAACTTTAAATTATTTAAATTTCAATAAACTTAATAAAAATGAAACTATTTCGATCAACTCGTAAAAAGTAATAAATTTCTACAAGCTCACATTCGTGATCTATCAAAGAATCACGCAAAGACCAGGAATCGAACTCAGGTGAGCTCGGGACACGAACAAATCCCGAATTCCATCCAGGATCAGGGATCCTGGCAAGAATAATGAAAGGAATTTAAGTGCTCCTAGAAACGAGGTCACTCAGTGGAATGAATAGTTTTTCATTGTGCTGTAATGGTGCCTACGCCCTCGCCTTTTGGGGGCTGCGCCCCTCTGGAGGTTCCCACTCTTCCCGGGGCCCCGTATTTATAAAATAAGGACATACACGAGGGCTTCGACTGCCAGGTCTGGCTGTAAAAAAGAGGCAATCGTCTGTTTGCTGACGGGAAAAGTTTCAAAGGCCATAAAGCCGGCAGGGTAATTACGGCACGGAGACAATAAAACTCTGATGGGTTCATCTTCGGGACTGTGATGTGTGTTTGAGTTCGTAGGTGTTTTTCGAGTTATATTTAGTTTTTTATATACTTTAATATCGGAATATAGAATAACTGTTTTTTGTATGCGAAATTTTTAACACGTTCCGGAAAAGCTTTCTGAAGTCACTTTTACAATAAAGCGACATTTTTCACACGAACACAAACAGAAAACATTTTTTTTCCACACACACACACGTAATGTTAAAACAGTCCTAATACGAAAAATAAATCTAACGCCCAACGCTTACCAATAAACGGCTATTTTCTCCAACAAAGAATCCCACACTTCGAACTTTCCCAATCAGAAGACGGCCGTCCCCGAACAATCATCACGTGCGATGAAAAACGGCATTTCTGCTCCGGAACGGAAAGAATCATCGCCGGATAAACACACTCCGATGATAAATGCGAGTTCGGACAGTTTAGCGGCGAATGCATTAACGCTAGAACCGCCGACAGTAAAAGTTCTTTTCCGGTCAATTTGACCGATTATCGACGGCGGGACGATCGCCACAAAACTCCCTTGTGAGCTCTCATGGCGAAAGTACTGGGAGGTGTATTGTTCTAGATAAATGCTAGGGGGGTTTTGGGAGTGCTTGGAAAAATGTACGAGTTAATTTATGATTTCCGATACAAAGACGCCCGGTTCAAAAGTGAACCGATCGCAGATTTATTATCCGCCGCCAACTTTTCGCATATATCATAAAAAAGCGGCGTTCCAGTCTCGTTTTTTGTTGCGCCTTTTTTATATTGTTGGTGTATTTTTCGTAGCATTTTTCTAGGACCATTACGATATTAAAAACTGGACTTTTCTATTGCGATGAATTAAGTGTTTGTATATTTTTCAGATTTTTCTCTGTAGGGATATTGAATTGTTTTCATGTCTCTTCTTGATTTACATAATATATTTTATGTATTCTTGTTTTTTTCTTTATTGTTGAAAATTCTGCATTCAAACGGAAACTGAATATTAATTATTTATTATAATAACATGAAAATGTCTAATATCATATATTAAATATAGAATATTTATTATTATTATTATTATTATTATTATTATTATTATTATTATTATTATTATTATTATTATTATTATTATTATTATTATTATTAGAGAAAATAATTGAGAAATTGAAGTTGAATGTAAAAGTTTTGACTAAATTTTAATGCATTTAGGAAACTGTAAAAAGATATAATATATGCCAAAAGACGATATTACGATATCCATAAAGATGATACATATTACGGGTTGATTCAAAAAGATTTAAATAGCAATGGAGTAAATAAAGGTCTTCTTAAAGCCTTAAATAGGTCATGTAATTTAGAATATTTTAAACCAAATAAATACTAAAAACTCTCGTTTCCCTTTACCTCAGCAATTTTTTCATAACTAAACATGTATTTTAAATACATATAATAGTTTTGTGTTGATATAAAAGTTTTATGTATTAAATGCACAACCAACAAACAAAAAAAATAAGATTTAACTACCATATTACCTTTCATTTGGGTATTATTAGTGCGCAAATGCAAGATTTTGAATTTTTTTCTTAAAATCGAAATAATAATAAACAAATATTTTTCATTTCGTCGGTTCAGCTTTTCTTATTTCATTTTATAATTCAATTCAAATGTAAATTTTTCACAAATTTTTCAAAAGATCGAAAATTCATATTTTTCATCGATGAATCTGGGTTTAACTATCATCTTCGACGAACAAAGGCGCGATCAAATATAAATAGTGTCCTTGCCTACAGTTAGAGGCAAGGGACTATTTGTATAATATATGTTATAAATATCGGGCGTATACTATAAATACATTGGAACATTAGAACGGCATCAGAATAATTATAAAATGAAATAAGAAAAGCTGAACCGATGAAATTAAAAATATATGTGAAGTACCCCGGACAGAAGTTTCTCCACGAAATCGCAAAAAATTACATAAAAATAATAAAATTACCAATTTTATACACAAAAAAAAAAGTTCTCGAAACAAACACAAATACACCGCGGCCGAAAACGAAACAGCGAACATCGATCCTGCCGGCGGCCATCTCATCCAATTCCGTTTATTGTTTACATTTTTTTTCCCATAGCCGGCCCATAAATTATTTTCGGTCGGGTTTTAATTGGCCGAACTTAGCGCGAGTCCTTAAAGTTTTCGTCGTCTCGCGAAAATAATTACACGAGTGCGACGATAATAGCGGCCATTACGGCCATTAGCGAGCGACCACGTCGCACTTTCTCCCCATAGTCGTCTCACTTGTGCCCCTATATTATGTGTGTGTGTGGGTGTGTGTGTGTGTGTATCCATCTTCACTAATTTCCGCCCCCGATGTTCCGCTCAATTTTAGAAATATTTTCGTTTATCCTAATTATGCTGGAATGTTCTCGATCGCGCTCAAATCGTTAGCATACCGGTGTATATGTTGTTGTCTGCGTGGGTGTACGAATTTGAATATTTTTCGAAATATGATGGATTTTTGTATATGATATTCAAATTTTTTATGGAAGCAATATAATACACTTTTTTATGTTTCGTGTCAATTTTGTGCTGCATTTTTTCATTGCATGAATAAAAAGAGATTCGATTTTTTTTATATTTTCATTGAAAAATCTAATGAACATTTCGAAAAAACACGTCGACGATACAATATAATTTTCAGACTAATATTTTTTCATCGCCCGCTATCCCATAGGGTTTATTTCAGCCATATAACAATAAATTACATATTCCACGAACAAAATTCCAATTTTTATACCGAAAGAAAACGTTTCGAAAATTTCATAACAGCCCACACAAAAGCGACCAGATTCCTACGCCCGATACGACGATCCCTTCAACGCGCAAGAAACGTAACACGTTTAAAATACGACATTCCCGCCGGAACAATGACATTTCCCTCCTTGTATACAACAAATACAGATATTATAACGCGAGATAGTATAATATTTATCATTATAAACGGTTCGAGTGGCGGGAAAGAGAGATCGTTCCATTGTGTTCCGTTGCGTTCGCGGACTCGAACTTGCAAAACATTTTCACGCTCAATGTAACACCCTTAAATTTACCTCGATTTATTCAAATTCCGTCCAAGTCTGAGCACTCACACCATCTGAAAAACACCGCTGAAAGTGTTGGCGGCGCTGAAAAGGTCGCACGTTCTTAGCGACGTGCCGAATTTCGCGACATTTTCTGGCGCTTTAAACCGGCCCGGATTTGGCTTTTTTCGGCTTAATTAACTCGAAGGTTTTTTTAATTGTTTCAAGTTAAGTTTTTGCATTAATTAACGCGTTTTGGATCGACTTTTCGACGAGGGCGTTTGTTGTATCTGTCGTTTGAGTGCGCGCGTATTTGTTTGTCGAAAATAATTAACAGCCGTGTTTTCGCTTGGACGCATTTGTTCGCTTGTCAAAAACGCTGTTACGAGCCGTCAGAAAGTTCAAATGTATCCCTAAAATATCTTTCGGAAAGAATATAAATTCATATTATGAACCAGCCGAGGATAAGACCAGAACGGATCGGTTCTAACGTTATCCGTGAAAGAAAAGCGCACGCCACATCCCCAACAAACACATTGCGAACAAATCGGTCGATCATTATCGTTTTTCCTCGTTTTTTCCACTTTTTGTTCTTCGACGCTCCTCTGCGCGTATCGCCATGCTTTTCCGTGGCACGTTGCCGTGGAAAATCGGTGGAAATTCCTTGACTTTTTATCTCGCAGCGGGCGGTCTTATCTCGTCATTCCAGCAAGACCGCGGTCTCTTCCATTGTATTTTAAATTGCTTTCTGCTCAATTGTTTTCTGTTGTGCCCAAATGCGTGTATATAAAGACACTGATTATGTACGTGTATTTTGTACGTGTGTGTTGAGAAAATTCGGTTTTGCCGCCTACTTTTTCATTAAGCGAAACGTCAAGTTTGAAACGCTCCTTTTGTAAAGAAGCAATCGAATTTTTGAATACTTCCAATTTGGGAATTCAACGTTTTGCAAATAAAAAAATTCGAATAATATGTATATAAAAGGTGTATTATTTTTGACACTCTATCTCAAATTCAATTTATTTTATAACTTGTTCGTTATATTTTTAGTGGAAAAAATTGTGAAAAATAGAAAAAATAAATGTAAAATGTGTATGCATTATAAATACTCGGGATAAAAGAGTAACGAAAAATGTTGGATAGAAAAATAAAAATTTCGTTGAAACTTCATGAACACGACTAACTAAAACTTGAACTTTACCAAGTAACGACAAAGGTTAAACGCTGCGACGTCACTAATTAGCGATGACTGACAGGGTCAAAATGTCAGCTGCCCTTAACACACACGTGCAAACTAAACTTGTTTATATTTATAGACAAACACTCAAATATACTTCGATCATACTAAATTCAAAATATATATACAAACAAAAGTTGTTTTTCATTAGAGATCCCTTCAATGTTTCTCGTTATATTCTATTTTTCTGCAGTTGGCGTATTCATTTGCACATTTTCACTTTAAAAGTACATTTAATTGAAACTCTTTGAGAGTTTCGAATGAATAATAAAGAACTGTAATATCAAAAGTGGTATAATATATAGACGTATATTAAGGGTGACACAAGAGTCCCTTCCCTCTCGAGGGAGTCCTTTGTGTTGTCGAATTACACTTTCTTTTTCGTCGTTCATACGACCACTTCAGTTCCGTTTTGTCGTTTTGTTTACGACTCTCGCAACAGAAACGAGTTCATAATTAATTTGACTGTTTGTTTTCGCGATTAAATCTGCCCCTTGTCTGTACGATGTCCTTAAGCGTTTATGTGCGCATATATACAAATTGGTTTCGAATTAATTTTTTCCAAAAAACGAGCTCCGTTTTTTTTATTGGAACTTGTGTTCTGTGCAGATAAGATTTCGTTTTTCAAAGAAAACCAGAAATCTTATACTATGTGCACGAGTATATTCGCTTTTCATGTACGTACTTTTGTTAGTATTACTGGGATACAAACGGGAGAAAGAGTGATTTACGTTGCTTAGAATGAAAAAGCGGGACCGAAACTAAACACGACACGAAAGTAAATTATTGCTTCTGGTTGACTGATTTTAAAAATATTCCATTTTGTTGCTAACATATTGTCGACAATGTAATATTTTACGTGAGTTTCTAGAACAACTTTTTTCTTATTGTATATCCATTTTACATATCGAGCTTCACTCAAATTTTTTCCTCCCTCAATTTTTATTTAGCAATTACGCATTTTTCTTACATTTTCCGAAAAAAAAAATAATTTCTTTGAATTTTTTTGTAACTTTCAAATGTATATTTTTTTCAATATTTTTCAATCGTGCTAAAAATATCATCAATTTCATTTTTTTGGAGCGCAAAAAAATATTTTTTCAACAAAAATTTAACCCAAACAGAATCAACCATACCGTCGTTTATGTTCGATATCATCTGTCGGCGGCAGATAATCGAACACACGAATGACGACAACCTTCGGGCCTTACGCTAAACTTTCTATAGAAAACTCACCTATATATATGTATATGAATAAATAAAAGTAAGGTGAAATTGACTCGAAGCCGAGACGACTAACTGCCCACTTAACTGCAGTTTAACCGTCAGTTTACGTCCGCGAAGCCGTTTTATTGAATTCCGCATAAAATCCAACCCCACACATTGGATTCGAACCCCTTCTTGTATATTGGCCGGAGTTAGTATCACGTCGAATTCAATAAGGCTTAATATATAATATATGCTGAATGTATTATATGTATGTGAATAATGGTGATTAGTTTCTCATTTTTTTTTGTATTAAATCAAGGTAATTAAATTATTTGTGAAAAGACGACAGTTTACTGACAGCAGTGAATTTCGATGATGAATTGCTTATTCGCATAAATATAATAAAATAAAATAAACTTTTTGACATGCGAGAAAATTGACTCAAATTTAAGCGTCACTGTCTAAAACAATTTCAATCAAGAACTGTCATTTTGAAATTAGTTCCGGATTGAATCGTGTAAATTAATTTACTGCATTGTTTCCTCGAAATTGTTTTTCGCGCTCGGGATTCTGAAACTTTCCATACGAAAAAAAATGAAACGACTTTGAGAAACTCAAACGAAATACGTACTTATATATATAAAAAAAACGGTTTTATTTAATTACTCGACATAAACTTTTCCGAGTGCTCCATAAAAACGGGCGTCGTCGTAAAATTAAATAAAAAAACGCACGTCACAGTTATACCCCCCTTACATACGTAGATATATTTCGCGAATTCGGCCGATTGAATTTTCTTTATGGATTTTCTTATCACCAAACTGGAAAAAATGGCTGTTCTTTATTTCGATGAAAGCTTGCGTGCTTTTCTTATGCAGATTGCATTTTCAACAAGTCGATCTAGTAATTGATATACACCAACATTTATATTACCAATATACCAAAATTATTGAATATTGATCCACGACTCAAAATATGCTTATATATTATTTTACTATACTACATTATATAAACTAGGAAGGCAAATGACCCAAATGTTATTTTTATTGGAAAATATTTTTATATGAATATTTGGTTGTGCAGGAATAAGGTTTTTTTCATTATTTTTTCCGGTTTTTATACAAAATTTTATACTAGTAATTTACCTGTAAACCGGCAATTTGTAAAAACAAATACCGAATTACCGGTAAATTGAAATTAAGGTGAATTTGGTCTCCCTAATATAAACCAAATAAAAAAAATAATTCAAGTATTGATATCTTATTCATTAATATTATTTATAATTTTATTTAGAATAATTAGAAAATGTATTATTTTTATATTATTATTATTATGTATGTATAATCTTTATTATGAAAAAAAATTTGTTTTTTCATCTTAAAAAATCAGCACAAAATAGTATTTTGTTGTTATTTGTGTAAACGGTGTTTAGAATAATGTATCATGTATGTACGTAAAATGTTTAAATAAAAAAAATTAATGAATGTCTTTTTCCATGACAACGACGCTACAATTCCGCATGAAGCGTAATCGACATAATCGGTGATCGGTAAGTAAAAGTTACCGATCGAGAAAAAAATCGAATTTTCGTACGTTGAGTGCTCAACCCGTTGAAAATTTAATATGGAAGGTTTTTTGTGTGTTTTCCACCGTTTGCTGATCACAATTAAACCCGTCCGCGCATGTAATCTCGTTAGGTTAACGTGAGCGGGGATAATCCGTGCGGCGCGAACGACGGAAAGTCGCCTAAAACCAATTAAAAATTTTCACTTTGAGACCGCCAAGTCTTCCGAATGCAAAAAGCTAAGGAAGCGATCGCTAATTGAATTTGAAATCGAGATGCGCTCTGCGGTAATTTAATTTTTCATCCGGTAAACTCGGCTCACGCGTGCATTCGCCGACTTTTCGTCCCTATTATCCCGAGGCGCCGTTGACAAGGCCCTTCTATTAAATCAATAAGACTATAGCCTTATAGCCTGTACATCCTGCCGAGTGGAGAGAACACGCCTAAGACGCAGGAAAAAAAAGGAAATCAATCGCGCGGAAATCCTCCCGTCGTCTAGAGACGGAGACGGGAAAAGCGAGCAAGAAAAGCCGAAAGACGAACGAATAAAACGCAAAGAAAATATATATGGAAAAAATCGAGGGGAAAATACGCAGACCGCGACAATTTTTTGTGGATTCCCCGCGATATCGAGCGACGATCGGGATGGTGGGAAAATCTAGGAAAATCCGACGCCGCGGGAAAAATTATTCGCATTTGTTAAGAGCGTCGGAAAATTGCCGTCGGCTGTTCGACGTTCATTTGCCTCTTCGCTTCTGCTGATATCGCAGACGCATAAATAACACTCGAAATTTTGTACACTCGAAGAATTTCCGCGGGAAAACTTTTGTATATTATCTGGCGCGTACGCAAATGCGGCTCGTGCTAGTGAAAATATTTACGCGCTTGTGTGTGTACGGATTTTCTTTTTTATCTGGCCCATCGACTTCGATGTTTTCCAATCGCGTCAAATGTTGCACAGTATGAATTATTCATCGATCATTAACATATCGAATAACTGAAAAATATAAAAATCGGTGCGGTTTTTCTACACGTCGATGGATTTCTTTTGAATAATTAACGCTCGTAATATTAAATGAAATAATAAGCTTATACTCGTTCAAGTGTAATTTCATGAATTGGTTCATATATTGTAAAATATAATATATAGATAAGCGAAATGTTTGTAAATATACATACTTTCGATTCCTAACTTTACATTTCAAATATAATACAAACATATGTAAATCAAATGTTCATACACCGAATTATGTTCGTGAAAAATAATTTATTTCACGATTTATGTACTATATCTATTATAATATTATTAAATTTTTTATTCTAAATATAATACATACTATCCACCAAATTAATTACATTTTTCTTCTTATTTTTCACATAAAAGCGCTTTTAATTATTAACGCTCGCTTTTCTGAATTCTATATTTGCATGTTTTCTTCAACTGAAAACTTTCATAACGAGGTAAGTACACTAAATAAATCCAACAATTCCCGGTATTGAATAAATTTCTAGTGACCTTCTACGCCTATACCTTTTTAAAGACCATTTATAAAATTCAATATGAATTTCACCCAAAGAGGAAATTCTGGAAATTTTATTATTTTATAAACATTTTTTATCTCCTTAATAAATATAATACATAATTTATATATCATGATAATTGTTATATCATGATACAGAAATTATATGCTCTCTAATTTTTAATAAAAAAACATTTATATCCGGATCATGAAAATTATAAAATGTGTTTGTTATAATGATTTAATATTACTAATGATTTTTGTTTCATCATTAACACACGTAACCTTTTCGTTCATTATAATTAATTAAAATTTTATGAGATATTATTATATACGTATATTTATTGTTCTGTAGTAATAATATTAAATCCGGTATGTTACAGTGCTTCTTTACCATTTCAATTCTACATATATAGAATCAAAGTAAAATTTTGCAAAGACCCTTTTGAAAGATAAAATTTTTAATTTGTATGCTTGTAAGAAAATGAAGGATAATATTTGAAAAATGTAGTAATGAACAATCTGCTTCAACATTTGCACAAAGTTTCTCGCTCGCGTGCATTATTGTTACACAGTTATTATTATATTGGATTATTTCCTTAACTCATAACAATGTTTATTTACATTCGCGGATATTTCATACACTTCAAAGAGAATAACAGAAAATTTCCGAGAGGCGAAGTAGTGAACTATTTACACAAAGCCATGTAGATTAATTTTAATAGATAGCCACTTAGTTTATTCTTAATTCTCAGAAATGATTTAGAACAGTTTCAAATTTAATTTTTAAATATAACTCACCAAGTAATTAACCGACATTCCTCTAAATTTGTGGAACACATTGATCTAACCCACCTTACCCCGTTCGCATATAATACAACCGATGCTTAGATTATCGTCAAAACTAACACGTCCATCGCGCGCACATACCACATATTCACCTATAATAATTGCGATTCACAGTGAAAATATTAGCTTCGATAAATATGTATGTGCGAATATTCGACGATTGAACTGTTCTGTTGATTCAGCGAATTTGTCGAGTTTATCGGCTTGCGGCAGGAACTGAGTCGGACTAGCGATCGGTTTGTTTAATTTCGCGATTGATTAATTATTGTAATTTTGTCCATTTTTCGGTGGTGTATTGTTTTTTGAATATTCATATGTGAGTTTTTTTTTGTTTGGATATCATATGTAATGTTTTTTGAGTTTGTAAATAATCAGACATGTTTGTGAAGTATACGATTATGTAATAAATATTCGAAAAAGTAAATATTATAAATTCATTTGAATCGTATAAATGTAATTTTTACAAAAAAGTTCTTAACGTATTACATTTTACCTTGGAAAATTATTTTGATTACTGTAAAAGTATATCGTACGTGCAAATCAGCATTTGTTCTTAACAGTTAATAACGTAAACTTACATTTCATATTAAAACATTTCAATGCAATACACGTAAACAGGTTTATAGACCTCAGCTGAAAAATATTAATATTAAATCCGTTGACTGAAAAAAAGAACTTTTTCCATTTCGCAAAATATATACACAAAAAAAATAATACCTACCCTATTATATGTTATCAAGTATAATTATTTTTACATAAATAAAGCTATTGAATATTTAAAATAAAAAAATAACTATAGATATTTGTATTAGAACTAAAATTTTATTTATTTTATTATATTACATTTTGTTAGATTATATAATATTTTCGTACTTAATTACACAAACATCGCCGTCAAAATTATTCAAAAATATCGTTTTAAATCAGCATCTATACCTTTAATTTTTTACCATTTCCGATATAATCTGAACACACAAATTTTTCAGCGCACCCATAATCCGACTCAACGTAC
Organism: Hydropsyche tenuis; assembly: GCA_009617725.1. Classification (NCBI taxonomy): domain Eukaryota; kingdom Metazoa; phylum Arthropoda; class Insecta; order Trichoptera; family Hydropsychidae; genus Hydropsyche; species Hydropsyche tenuis. The sequence continues at coordinate 1,707,510 of VTON01000042.1, read as the reverse complement.
CCCGTAGATTATTAGATTTCCAAAAATCGATTCCTAAGGGCCACTCTCGCATTACGGAACCCTACACAAAAGGCTTTGTTTTCGCGCACACACACATCACATACGAAATCACTGCATGCAGCTCATACGAAAATCTACACACATATTGAATATTACACGACCACGCAGTCAATCGTCGAAACGATAAAAAGCGAATCGATCAAACCGCCCGCACCCGTAACGCTCCCGAATCACGAAAGTGCCGAAATCTCGAAACTTGCAACTAGGGCTTACAATTTACCGTCAAATTTCAATTACCGGTAAACTGTAAATAATTTTTCACATTACCGGTTTATCGGTTTTTACCGGTAAATAAAAAATAGACGTATGTAGATTAGATGGTTAAATTATAACTGTATTTACTGTACTACATTTACTAAAAAAAATATACTTGATTGATTGTGAGACCTAAATATTTTCGAATACGTTATAGATGAATAATGTCATATAAATCCATACATATATCTTATATGTGACTTTCAGTGGTGAAACTAAAATAAATGATTAATAAATCATTACTACCCCCCAGGTTCGCAAAACCATAGTAGCGCCCCTCAGACTTATAAAAGCACCCTTTCAAATTTTTTTTTTCACAATAATCATTCGTTATAATATACCTTTATCTGTCATTAATTCGCGATAAAATTGTTTTCAATAATTACCGATGATGCGTTTTTGGCTATTTACCGGTGAACCGGTAATGCAAGCCCTGCTTGCAACACACACAATAAAATTCACACGGCCTCAGAGGTCTAAAAGGATTTCCCTTATGAAATAATTAAGCGGCGCACAAACAGCGAAATAATGTAAACGAGCCGACCCATTTGTCTAATGGAAACGCGCGCGAAACCACTGCCGCTCGAGAGTCGCTCCCAACGCCCACTAATCCGTCTTTCTCGCCACCAGGAACACTCCTCCTGAGGAATGGTGGTCCTGCAGGAGGGATGGTGGCCCTCGTGAGGGATGGCAGCCCTCCAGAAGGGAAGCAGCCCGCTAATCCCGAGAAAAAGGTTCGCGATCCGCGCCGACAAATCTGCACCCGGAGCCTAAGCTGCCGAACGGCGGTTGCGATTCGTGAAAATAAATTCGCTTTAGCCGCTGAAAAGTGTAAGGCTATTGTGCTCGGGAGGCTCGCTAATGCTGCGCTGGTGAGGATACACGTGTACGAGGTGTTGTCGGTTGTGAAAGGTGTGATTTGTAATATTATAATTCGCTTTGGGTGTTGTGCTAGGTGTTTCTGTATGTTTTTGGATGTGGTGTTGGCCATTATCGAGGGATCGATGGTGTATGTGTTGGTGTTAATATTTGGCTATCCCGAAAGTCATCTCGTGTTATGAATCAAAGATGAAATTTTGTTCAAGTTTTCATGTACGTTAGAGCTGTAGTATCATAGATTATCACCAATTTTTTTAATGGTTGCATTGGATTTGCTTTAACTTCGGCTTTTAAAATGTCTTTGTCAATCATCGTTCTTTCATTTCTAGAGCGATATCAAAACTTCCTAATCGAAAGTTCTGGAACCATCTCTGACACGTCTGAACCTCCAAAACATCGCCTAGTAAATCGCAAATATTGACAGTTGCACTTTTTCTTCAAAAATGGTAAAGCATAGAAAAGCGAATAAATTCTTCACTCGGAAAAAAACATCTCTATTTTCAAAATGGCTTGAAAAAAATTTGAATGCAATAAAATACGTTTTTGAGAATGCCTGTAGTCAATATAGTACAAAAATGTGACACGAAAAGGACCATCATAAATACAACATCGCTTACGGGATTAGCTAATACTTAAAAAAATATTTTAAAAATTTGCTAGAATTCAGTAAACGCAGTAATGCATAAGTTTCACTGTCGAAATGATTCCCCGTAACGCAAACGATTGACCACTGATTTGGACCGAATTCTCAATCGCTTCTGCTCCGATGCATATCGTACATGTCAATAATTGAATTAGACTCAAATTTTCAATAATTTCCATTTCAGTACACACTCATTCTGCTCTAGATTTTTTTAGACCCCCGATACTTTTATATACGAGATATTTTCCAACAATTTCACGCTCCGACCGCCGACCGACTAGCCGAAAACTCTCAAAATCGAAACAAACGATACGTACCCAGGCCACAAGAGGGGCCACGTCCCAGCAAATTTTTTGCCCGATCCCGAATGGGTTGAGCCCTCTTGTCATCGCGCCTCTCGCCTTAAATTATTTTCGAACCAGCACCAGCCCTCAGCGCCGTGAAGTTTTGACAGTTCATTATGCGAGATTTTTATTCACGTGTCGTTAATCATCCCTACAGGCCCACACCCCTGGCCCGCTATCCACTCTCTCCTTTCGTCCCGAAGACTCCTTGGGAAATTGAGAAGCTTGCCTCGTTTCAGCCATGGAGAGAGAATCAAGCATCGCTCGCGGAAACTTAACCGCAGAGGCGCTTTGACGTTGACAGCTCGACTTGTTAATTAAACCGAGACGAGCAAGCATAAAGGGCGGACTCGACGAGTTTTGGCAATCGAAAGATCGGAAAGAAAGATGGCTTTCGTGATGCTAGGGTTGAGTTTTTTTTCCGTTTGCACTTTGAGAAGTGGTGATCGACACGATTGTTTACGCCGCAAGAAAATATTATGTTTCAGGTGCGGTCGGCCATCGAGGACGTGCTCGTATTGTCTTCACGTTTTGCTCATATTATAATATGTTGAACAAGGTGGAATCTCAATTTTTCAAACAATAGAATTCGAAAGCAACGTATAGTTTTTACACTTCAAATTCAATGTTTTAAACTTCAAATTCAACATTTTAAACTTCAAATTCAACATTTTAAACTTCAAATTCAACGTTTTACACTTCAACTATAAGAAAGTATTATTAAGACTTTTGTCATAATCAATGAAATTCATTACTATGAACTCTTGTTGAATTTGAAGTGTAAGAAGTTGAATTTGATGTATAAAACGTTAAATTTTAAGTGTAAAAACTGTAATACTAAGCAAATTCAAAATCATTAAGCTTTACGCATCAAAATGAAATGAGTCATTAAAATTTATCTTACATTTTAAGAGAAAATGATTATTCAGATCAACGAAGTTTAGTTGCTCAGTATGTAAACATGATCTCGTACAGTTGGTTTAACTCAGATCATTTGGCAAAATATAATTTCAGTATTCGTCTCTTTGAGATTATCTTCCTCCTTATACGTAGAAAGAAATTTAAACTTTTAACGACATCGGGAAAGCTTTATCCGTAAATGGAAGTCGTATTGCTAATCATACAGGATGTTTTGCAACGGAATGCAAAACTTTTAAAGGGAGATAGGTCATATCATTTGGAACATTTTAAAGTAAATATACCTTAATCCAAAATATTATAGTTTTCGAGTTATTACTATTTTTTCGATTTCTAAGAAAAAGTCCAAAATCTCGCACTTGCACACTGATAATTCCCAAATGAAAGGTAATATGGTAGACAAATCTTATTTTATTGTTTATTTACAGTGTATTTCATCCATAAATATGAATACAAACATCTATATCTACACAAAACTATTGCAAATACACGATTATTTATCAAAAACTTGTTGAAGTAAAGGAAAACCAGTGTTTTTTGATATTTCTTGTTTAAAAAAAAAACGAAGCTGAAAGATTTTAGATATTTGTAAAAATATCTCTGTTTAAAGCCCTTTCAATTGACGTATTAAATATGTAGATATTTAACCAAATTTAAAAACTGGGGTACGAAAACGAAACTGAAATACGCACTAAACAATTGTCGTGTTAGTCCATAGAATAAAGATATTTGCTTCCTTAAAACCACTGCAAAGCTGAATTTTGGTATGAAGCTTAATATTATGGTTTTTAAACAGAATATCAAAAGTTGATATCGATTTGAGGTCTGCATAAAGTCTTAAAAGGGGTCAAAGGTTGCTGAAAACGATTTTATGTGAATATCTCGTTAACTATCACTTTTACAAAAAAATATTGTAGCTCAAATTTGTAGCTTAAAAATATTTCTATAAAAAAGATAAAATAACTTTTATTCGTAGGAGTAACCGTTTTTTGTTTATGAATAGTTTTATTTTCTCAGAATTTATTTTAACTCGCCACGTACATGCCGTTGAGGACTGCATAGCCAGTGCCAACTCTTCAAACCGAATTATTTCCAAAACAATTACTCATACGAATAAAAGTTATTTTATCTTTTTTATAGAAATATTTTTAAGCTACAAATTTGAGCTACAATATTTTTTTGTAAAAGTGATAGTTAACGAGATATTCACATAAAATCGTTTTCAGCAACCTTTGACCCCTTTTAAGACTTTATGCAGACCTCAAATCGATATCAACTTTTGATATTCTGTTTAAAAACCATAATATTAAGCTTCATACCAAAATTCAGCTTTGCAGTGGTTTTAAGGAAGCAAATATCTTTATTCTATGGACTAACACGACAATTGTTTAGTGCGTATTTCAGTTTCGTTTTCGTACCCCAGTTTTTAAATTTGGTTAAATATCTACATATTTAATACGTCAATTGAAAGGGCTTTAAACAGAGATATTTTTACAAATATCTAAAATCTTTCAGCTTCGTTTTTTTTTTAAACAAGAAATATCAAAAAACACTGGTTTTCCTTTACTTCAACAAGTTTTTGATAAATAATCGTGTATTTGCAATAGTTTTGTGTAGATATAGATGTTTGTATTCATATTTATGGATGAAATACACTGTAAACAAACAATAAAATAAGATTTGTCTACCATATTACCTTTCATTTGGGAATTATCAGTGCACAAGTGCGAGATTTTGGACTTTTTCTTAGAAATCGAAAAAATATCAATAACTCGAAAACTATAATATTTTGGATTAAGGTATATTTACTTTAAAATGTTCCAAATGATATGGCCTATCTCTCTTTAAAATCTTTGCATTCCGTTGCAGAACACCCTGTATAATGATGACATTAAGAATTTAAACCTAATCATATTAAACCAGGCAATATCTAAAAATAAACACTTATTAAAAAAAACACCATCTCACATTACAACATAAAAAAAATCTTTTATTTCTCCATCACCTAAATCACACACTACAATAAACTTCAACAAGACACATAAGCAAATACCTGCACTCAACAATAATTAAAACCGACACCAATATTTGTTAAAACTCAACAAACGCTTCAAAACATCCAAAAAGCAAAGTAGCACACAAATATCAAAGTTTCGACACAATGCGAAACGACACACGCATTCCCTTATATTATATTCATAATATCACATGTATATGATGCGTTTCATATTCAGTATGAAATTAACCGAAATGCGAGCGTTCTTTTGCCCTCGTTGTTTGCGCCGTGCAAATACGTGATGAATTATTACGCGCTCGTCGCACCGAAAACACGCCAATTTGGCAACAAGATGACGCTTTTAGCTTTTCGCGGATTTTTTATGACTTTTCGAAGTGTGGGCGTCAAAAGTTGGGAAATTCGGGAGCTTTCTCGTGTTGTTTTTTTTAGATTATGTGGATCAACTCGGTCGAAATTCGGATATTCGCAAGTGTTTCAATATTATTGTTGTCGGTTAATCAATTGTGTTATAGTATAATATGATAATGATGTTCAATACTACGTTTGAATGCTTTCGCAAATTAATATATTCTGCGCTATTGGATAATTCTCAAACGTTGATAATTTAAAACAAATTCAAATTGTTTAGTAAATTTTGAGGAAATAAAAAATCAATGGTTTCCTTTTAAATATTTTATTTCAAACTCTGTCGTTTTTTTAATTGTTTAATTTATATTGATAAAAGTATAGGAAGCAAAATCAAATGTTTCGTTTAAGCGATAAAATTTTTGAGAGCTTTTTTTAATATTTAATCTAATTTTTGATTTTAATTAGATTGTATTGATTTTATTACTATTCTCTCCCACTTCATAGTGATATATTTTTTGCGTATTTTTATATTAAATATTTTAATAATCAATTCAATTTAAACGGGGCATGGAGCGGAGCCGAAACAAATACATACTTTGATACCAGAGCGAAACAACTCAAAAAAGTACTCGCTCGAAACCCCTGGTTTTTTCATCAAGATCGTGTTATTTTATCATAATTACCCGTAGAATATTATGAAAATAGGTTTTGTTGCCGTTTTCCCATTTTGACATAATTAGGTTTTTACTTAAGTTATCTCAGAACGAGAAAAATATAACTTAATTCAGCGCCGTCACAATAATAGAAACGTTTAATAGATTCAAATTCTGTTGACTTTTGAACAAATTAACCTGTTGCCAAATGACAATAGCGACATGCGATTGTTAATAATACAAATTGTTCCGCAGGGAAAAAAATATGTTCCAATTATATCATGTTGTAATAATAAATCATTTAATAACGTGGAAAATAATTGATGCTTATTTATTACGTTTTAATGTATTCGCGTTTTATGACGGTGCGGTTTTTCCTCTTTATTTCACGTCTGCAAATCATAATACATAATTTTCCCGAATGAAATATATTGCTTTACAAATATAAATTTTTGTTTTTATAACATAATATATGATAAATCTCAGCGAAAGTCAATCAAATTTCGAACGAAAAAAGTAAACATTTTGAACCCAGATTTTCGTTTTTATTTTGCTGAATTCAGATATTCGATTCGAAAAAAATTTTGCTTTATTTATCTCAGAAAAAATAATTAATTAAAATTTCTTCCATGATGAAAAAATATATTTATTTTATTTATTTATTTATTTATAAATATATGGTCCGGTTTCCTAAACATCACAGTCTGTCCATTATAGTCAAAAAAACTGCGCCGTTGACCCTTTCAATGCCAAAAACGTTTCAGTGCTACTTAATAATTATATTATATCACATTTGCTTGTTGCGTGACGGACGACGTTACCAAAAACTGAAATGACGAAAGAAAAAAATATTCAAAACGAAACGGAAACATTCAGATTATAATACGAATGCACAGCGGATACCATTTGCTCATGATGGTTTAATAAAATCCGTCATTGTACGACAACAAAACGTCTTGTGGAAAAGATTGATTAACCAATTTAAAAATTAAATAATTTTCCACCCTCTTAATAGTCGAGAAAAATCATAATTCGCGTTTTTAGCAATACATGCACACGGCATGCGAATTAGTTGGAAATGAATCGACCCGGACATTCGGCGAAATAAGCAAATTTCAAAATTTCGTACGGACAATGCGAATGTTCGATTTAATATAAAATAAATATAAATTCATTCACGTCCCGTTATAGTACTTTATCACGCAAAATTTCTTGGGTGGTTAAACTTTCATACGGATTTGCTCGGCTTTGCATTGAAATTTCGAATCGCTCCTTACCAAAGTAGTTACCGCTCAATTTATTATTAATCGATGAATATTTATGCAATTATAGTCTAAAAAATTCGGATTAATATTTTAATATATTAATAAAAATACTATTTCTCATTGTTTCATAATAAAGAGTGTATTCGATACTGATTTATATAAACTACAAGAGCTCTCCATTTGGACTGTTTACCTCGGACACACATAGAACTCCATTAGAACAGTTACATAAAACCTTTTTATCTACAAAATTTATAGATAACATTACTCGCAATTTATACGGTTAAAAAAAGTAAACCAAAACAAAATACGCACAATAAAGTATTCCCCATACTGTTCCTATCCATGACACACTTATAAAATTTTTAATCAGAAAAAAAACCCTAGCATTGCCAAATTGACCTTTTTGACACTGCGTCACGGAAAGGTTAACCGCACAGTTGACGACCGATGAATGCTAACACCCCAAAACTGACCGAAGCATATCGTGGCGCGTTTATTTTCGCAATATTTCGCCGTGTTTGCCATAGTATATGTGCATATGTATACGTGTGTGTGTTTGCCGTTTTCAAAGTTGTTTGTCATCTTCGGCCTAGTCCTGGAGGTTCGCAATAATATAACTGGCAATATTTTATAAGGAGACGGGTAAATAAGTGACGCGAGTATCGAGTAAAGATATATTGTGTCAACAGGAAAATTTTCCACATTCATATTTATATATTTTCACACATATATGTATATAATAAGATTATATTGCGTAAGTGCGTATGATGGAACGATGTCCCGTAACGGTTACAATTCCGCGCGAGGATCGCTACTTTTGTTAAAAAGCTATTTTCGTAACGCATAGTGTATTGCTCAGTGTTGGATATCATATATAATATTTCATATTGTACGTTATATAAATGTATGGTATTTTATACGTGAGCTTCAACTTTCATGATTTATATTGCGATTTTCGAGAACTTAAATTCGTGGCTGGTTTATTTGCTGCGCTTCGATGCGAGCGGAAAATTTGTACGGATTCTAAATTTTTAATAATTTCAATTTTTATTGAAATTTTTAAGAAAATTCGGTTATATTTTTTTATGTATTAAAAAAAGTGATCGTTTTATTTTCTCGGCATTATTACCCAATTTTCCTATTATATTTTCATACAATAAAAGCATGGAACCTTTCTGTTATAAATATTGTTTTTTTTTTTTTTCATCTGAAAACATTCTAATAAAATGTTACGAAAAATATTTACACTCTAGAAAATACTAAAATTAATCATGCTTACCTACCAATAACAATAGCATCATTTTATAACGTGAAAAAACTTTTTCAGATATCGAAAATTTCTTCCTCCTTCGGGACACTGATTAAATATTGATCATTTTTATCGCAAAGTTTCGCTCGAAATTTTTGAAGCGTAAAAAATAACTTTCTTCCTCGAACGGTAAGCAATAGAGAAAATTTCCTCAAAAGAAATATTTGATTTTTATAATGAACAAAAAAATAATTAGAATAGAAGAAAAAGCGCAATTATGAGATTGACTTCCTATATAATTTCGATTCGAACAGGTGAAAATTATGCATGCACATATCGATCATTGTTTACGTAAAACCTAATTAAAAGCTCCAAAACTGCTTTGAGTTATTATTACAGTAACTGCCGTAAATCAAACACTTAATTATGTATTTTGATTATACAGTATTGCTATAATACTTTCATGTGCTTGAATACCCGATATGAGTATTTACATAAACGCCAACAAATCCCGTACAAACGATCTCGAGGAAATACATATCGACTTATGCGAAAATTAATATGATTTTAGGAAAATCGTATATATGTACATTCCATTTAATATTCTTTTCCGCATGCGTAATAGGTGGAAAACTTTCTTATCGCTGATATAATAGGCAAAGTTAACGAAAGGTTTATCTATTCCTTTGATATACAAGCGGTGTATTTTGAATCGGTGATTTATTGCGGATCCTATATCAATGTTATAAGTTCTAGCGCAAGAAAGGCCCATCGCCCGAAATCCCTCGAATATTCATTATTTTTCGGTGTTTTCAAATAAAATTAATGAATCAAGAGTCGACGTTCGAAAATGTCTTTTGTGCGACTTTAAGGTTAACTTTTATGTCAGTGAGCTTTTTTTGGGCGATGTTCTACATGCGGGAAACGTCTGTTTAACATGCGTAAAGAAAATAATATATTGTGCGCTATTTAAATTATGTTTTATTTATGAAACAGAAATTGTTAATATACGATTATGCAAACATACATATGGTAGTCTAAAAATAATAAATATCGTGATAACCTCTAATTCGCCTAATCGTTTCTCATACGATGAATTTAAATAATTTATTTCATCATCAAATTCCAGATTCTTTACATCGAACATATTTTCAAATAACTAAAACATCAAAATTTATGTGACATATAAATAAAACATATATTTCATATTTATAGCACAATAAAACAAAACGAAAATCTTAAATTTATCATATTCCGACTTATATGAAATTCTCCAGTACACAACATGCTACTTATACATTAAAAAAAAACAAAGCCATTTAATAACGTTCATTTTGAAAGACATACGAAAAAAAAAACATTCCAAATTATAAAGCCACATATTGAATCTCAAGCTTTCAAAACAAACGAATCCCAATATAATCATAAAAGACTTACGAAATCGAGCCTCCGCTAACAACCGCCTCCGCGGCGTCGGAAAAAATATTATATACGAGAAATAAAACTTTTCACACCCAGTCCCAAAACGGGCGCCGAAAAAACGGATAATGCCACGAAAAAAGGATAATACGGCGAAAAAAATATACGCAGAGGACACTCGACCGAAACTCGAACTAACAACCAACAACCCCGGCGACGACAACAACAACAACAACAAGAACAACAAGAACAAGAGCGACGACAGCAACGCCCCGAGACCGCATCCCGCGAATGCCTTATACCGAAGCACCGTATCACGAGTGCCGGGCTTTGGGACTTTTCGAGTCGAACATCGCAACGTGTTACCGTGCAGACCCGACGCGGGACGTGCTCACCGTGCGGCGGTAGCGCGCTCACTGGGTTCCGTGTTGGCCTGTTGTGGGGAATGAGTCTCTTTGCACCCCGGCTGGAGCTTTTTGTTAAGCTCGGTTCGCACTCGAGTGGCGGATGGGTAGTGTTGAGGGTGAAGGCGCGTGGGAGTTATGTAATGTGTGTGTTTTGGTTTTCGTGTGGGGGGTTTTGGGGGGGTTTGGGTGTCGGGGTTGTTGTGATGTTCGTTTTGTGATTTGGGGATAGTGTAGTTGGATTGATTGAGTTGTTTTTCGATTGAGTTTTTTTTAGTTTCTCCATATTAGGGTTTGCGATTTATAATCAAATTTCAATTACTGGTAAATGATAATTTTATTTTTCCGTTATCGATTTAGCGGTTACTTAATTATAATTTTAAAAAAAACGTATGTAGATTAGATGATTAAAGTAAAAATGCCCTTTAAAATTTTTTTCGCAACAAAATTTCGTTATAATAATATTATAACGAAATTTTCTTGCAAATACAGGCATATTATGCCTGTATTTGCCCTTAATTCGCGATAAAATCATTTACGGTAATTGTCGATAAATTTTTCAATTTACTGGTAAATTACTGATGGTACGTTTTGGGCTATTTACCGGTAAAACGATAAACCGGTAAAATGGTAATGTAAGCCCTACTCCATATAAATTTTTTAGTTAACTTATACTTTTGAAATTTGAAACTTTATCGATCACGTATAGATTCCTGACTGAAAACGTTTTCATTTGATTGAATATTAATATTTTCATATATAATTACGTTTTTTAAATATGTATGTAATAGTATGTTTTTTTATACAGTTTTTACATTTCAAATTGAACTTTTCAGACAAGAGGTTAGCAAACTTTTTTTTTGGAAAGGCCAGATCGTATAAATTTGAAACTCGGGGTGCTGGATAGCAAACTCGAAAATATTTATATGGGTAATTTACTCAAAGAATGACAAAAAAGGGCTCAAAATTTTAAATAGTTAAAACTAGTTGATCTCAAAATAGTTATTTGAAAATTCAAGTGCTAGTTTCAAAGAAATATTTTTATATGCTGATAATATCAAGTATACAATAACCTAACAATTAATTAACCTGGGGGCCAGATGGAAAACAGGCAGCGGGCCAGATTTGGCCCGCATGTCGGGGTTTGCCGATACCTGGACTAGTCCTTTACTAAACTTTTCCTGGATATTTCTCTGGAAAAACTTGTACTTTTGAAAATTAAACCTCTATTATATTATCACCTGTAAGATCCCTGACGAAAAACAAATTCATTTGATTAAATATAATATTAATATTATCGAATATAATTACCTGTTTTTAGATACAGTTTTACACTTCAAATTGGGTGTTTTGCACTTCAAATTGTTCGTTTTAAACTTCAAAATCAACAAATCGACAGTAATTCATAGTAATTATTTTTAATGATTACTATAACAAAGGTATTCATAATACTTTCGTATAGTCCAATTCGAAGTATAAAACGTCTAATTTGAAATGTAAAATGTCCAATTTGAAATTTAAAACGTTGAATTTGAAATTTAAAACATCTTATTTGAAGTGAAAAAAAATGTTTTTTGATAGATTATAGTATAAGAAATATCAATTAGTTGGATACTAGATTTCCGAATTTAATAATATCTTTATTCTTCAGAATCTGCTATAAAATATTTTTATCTCGTGCTATTTTACTAGTACCCCAAATGTCAATCCACCATTCATCGATCTTTCCATCTCTTCCATTCCTATCAATATTGAGCAACTCTTATCCAATGTGTTCCGTAAAATATCCATCCATCTTACAACATGTACTCTATTGCCGTTTTAATAGTTCCACATTTTATTCACTCTGGTCTTATTTCTCACCAATGTGTTATATTTTTCTATCTTTTCTAGTCATAATATTAAATTATTTCTAATTTGTATATGTTGAATAACTATATTATAATAAAATGTTGCCAAATATTATATAATCACATTACATCTACTGCAAAACAAAGCTTTTCCGGTCTTTTCATGCAATTATATCAATATTGTGTGATTTGCAAATTTATAGAATATGAATGTGATGTAATTTGTTGAATCGATCAATTTGTTACGAATGATTTTCAATTGTAGACGGAAAATTTTCTCTTTTTTTTATTTATCCGATTTTATTGAGGACGGATATTAGATCAAACTATTATCAGTTCTGTGATAATAGCAATGAAGATAAATTCAACGTAATCCTAGCCGACCTAACTATACTTTCACTAACATTGAAAATATTTTATGAAAATAAATATCGAAGGTTATGAATCGGTCAGCTTTCCATTTTTATTCCGGTCACAGTATTTACAATTAAAATTCTATCTATTAAATTCATAAAGTTTCTATAAATTTTCGTAAATAATGGGTTTTATAATTCCTATTATTATACGATAATGAAAATTATTTTTATCGGACTTTATTATAGTAGATTCAATTTAAATCATAATAGTATCGTTGAGAAAATTTCGTTAATTTACCATCAAGCGTATTTGTAAAATAAAAAGGTTGAAATAGAATTTTTTTTTCGAAAAAAGGTTTAGGCACAGAATATAAATAGATAAATAAAACATTAAAATGCACGACGAGAGTGGAACACGAGCTAACTAGATTTAGAAATGTCAAAAGCGAACCTTGAATTTTTAAACATACAGAAACATATACAGAATATAAAACATACTAAAATGTATTTTATATTACCAATACGTTTGCACGAATCAAAAAAGTATTTGCTCATTATTCATTTCTAAAACACTCCAAATTAGCATAAAGCTTAATTTTACCTTGAATAATCTTTAAAGTCTTATAAAAACTTTCTTCATACACGAAACAAACAACTTATGCAATACGAACTAAATACGTAGAAACGACAAACTTATACGGAGAGCAAAGTATTAAGATATCACACGAGTTCACCTGTGACTTTCGCAGCATCGAAAGCCTAGTTTTGCAAAGGTACAACACAGCAGAGTTTATATAATATTCAGTATAATCAATACACCGAAAAAGTGCGTCGTTATCATTTACGAATTTGTCGAATTCGTCTATCGTACCTTGAATAAATGATATAAAACTATGGCACGCGATGGTGAACTTCCATTGTTAGAATATAAGCGTTCCAGTTTCGCGTGAGTTTAACTCTTAATGTTGGATTATTAATGCGAACAGTTAAACTTTGACAAATGAGACCCATCGACTAGTTCACACTTGTGAAATATACGGAAAAGTACATAAATCATATGCACCGAAACCGGAATTTCCTTATTTGTCAGAGGTAAAGTAAAAATTTGCATGTTGGCCTGATATTTGCAAAATTTTCAAAATATCCTACCCCATACCTTATCATCAACATTCGCAGCTTATATTATATAATATATGATATATTGTTCACTGAAGGACACATCCTATTCGATATCATTGAAATTTTACAAATCTTTTCTGATTGATAAAAGAAAACAGATTTGAATACAGTACAACCTCTAATATCCGGACCTCGATTATTCGGATTTGAATAGTGATAGGAACATAATTTATTTTCAAAAAAAAATTGTTTTATACAAAATAAAACAATTTCTATGTATGAAAAATTTGAAGTTAAAAAACTTTTCGTAGATGGTGTAAAGGATTATTACTTCATTAATTATTATCTTGGAAACCGATGAATACACTACCATGGCGATAAGTTATATTTACAAATTTGATCAGTATCAAATAACCAAAAATAAATAGACTGTAAATACGTTTGAAAAATACTTAATGATTGTATGCATAATTTCTATAAATAATTTAATTTAATTTAATTTTGAATAAATATGTATATTGTTTTTATTTATTTTCTCTGGATTTTTCGCTATCCGGACGATCTCAATCTTCGTTCAGTCCGGATAATCGAAGTTTAACTGTATTAAAAACACTCTTTTCTAAATGGTCACAAATCCACAATGCTTATATTATTCTATATTACCCTATACTTCGCTTCACTTCAGCCATCAATGAATACCGATAAGCACAACAAGATCAAACTCAAAACGAACGTCAATTATAATACTACCTCTCGAAATCTATCCCCAACTAATATAACCAAATCAACCTTCCAATCCCACTAAGAACCTTAATAATTAACCGATCCAGAACAAAGCACGGGTGCACATACCACGTGTGTCCTACTCAAATACAACAAACTGTTGTCACAACGAAATGAAACGTGCAAGTCTACTGAGATTGCTCACCCTCGGGGGCCATGTAACAAAATGCAATCGGCTGCATATGTGCAAGTGCATATATGGCCAAGAGTGTACGAGCGGGATATTGAATCAAAAATCGCTATCTCTATCCGTTGAAAATTGGATTTTTCTCGAATTCTCATTTACCTTTTTGATCGGATATTCTTTATCAGAATGTAACGCGTATATTTTCAGATAAATATGGTACTTTTCATATGCGTCCATGTTTCGCACACATATGTTGCGAACGGATGATCATATGTTATATAATATTAAAATGTAATATACAAAGTTTTCATATGAATTTTATATTAAATTTTTAAAATTTGTATAAAAACTTATTGAAACAATAAAA
The DNA here is from genome assembly GCA_009617725.1 of Hydropsyche tenuis. Taxonomy (NCBI): domain Eukaryota; kingdom Metazoa; phylum Arthropoda; class Insecta; order Trichoptera; family Hydropsychidae; genus Hydropsyche; species Hydropsyche tenuis. Next base: position 1,692,451 of record VTON01000042.1, on the reverse strand, counting down.
ATACATAGTTTCTATATCGAATCAAAAATCACTATGGTAACAGGATTTTTGGTAGAAATGATATCACTATTGATTCTGATTTTTCCATGATTTTCATTTCTTGAGAATTTAGAATTCTCGATTTCCCTTTTCAATTTTTCGTGAATTCTCGAGAAACTTTAATATATGAAAAAATACGCATATGACATATGTAATAATGTTATTGCAGTATAATATTGCAGACATCTTTACTGTTTTTATTTTCGCATTTTTTTTACTAATATCGAAATAGTGTATATGTTAATATAATATTATCATTCATAATATTTAATTGAATAAAAAAACACTAAAATAATAATAAAACATTTATCATTTAATATTAATAGTCACATTATCACATATTATTCTTACAGTAACTCTTTGAAAAATGAATAATTATGGTTAATCGGACAAACTTGTTCTTTTTTTGTTAAAATAATTTTCTACCATAAAAAATCTTCTCGTTTTATGTTGATGTTGATTTAATCGACAATGAAATAGAAAAAATATAATAGAATAGAAAAAATCTGGATGTGAAAATAATTTACTTCAAAACGTCAAATTATGAACGAAATTCGGACTCTCGTATATTTGAAAATGATATAATGATATAGTAAGAATTCTCGATCTCATCATTTTTCTCGAGAAATTCTCAATAAGAAGCACTAGTTACCACATTAATTTGAATTAATTTGAAAATACAAATTGTATGCTAGTTTTCAGTCTTTACACCTCGAATGCAAGTGCAAATACAGCATCAGTTTCATCTATTCCTGTGACCGCAAGGCCATGGATTCGGAGAACCGCAGAACGCAAAGCTGGCCCTTGTGGTTTATTACTACGGACAAATCAGAATATAACAGATATGGGTTTCGATTTGTGGTGAACTTGAACGCTTACCATAATAGTAAATGTATGTCAATTCGAACTGTGACTCGTTTATTTGTGTACATCCTGTTCCCGCTCGGCAATAAAATTGATCGGATGTTAAATGATCTCAGGGGGAATCGAATGAAAGGAAATCTGAATTGTACAAAAGAAGCATGAAATTTCTTATTTAAATCAGACATCGACGAACTCTAGCCCGCGGGTTATATCCGGCCCACTGCCCGTTTCCAATCTGGGATGCAGGTTAATATTGTTTTTACGTAGAAAAATTTAATTTAAATAAATTAACAATATTTAGAATCGATTTAGAAATTCTCATCCTCAAAAAAAATTTCCGCTGATATATTTTTCGAACTTATTGTTAAACTATAGTTAGAAAAATGTTTTTCATATCTTGATACAACTGCAAAAACATTTCCAAATTTCAAAATCCATTTAACTGTACAATTAAAAAGCTTCTGTCAGACTTTTAATTGTAAGTGATTGTTCTTCAAAATTAAACATTTCAGAAATTTTTACGTTGTTATCGATTTTATAGATTAAATCAATAAAAAAACGACAAACAATTGTCTGCGGCGCTCAATTCAATACTCATTTTTATATTACCTGAATATAAAAATATTTTTTTAAAACTAACACCTGAATTTTCAAATAACTCTTTTGAAATTGATTAGTTTCAACTTATTAAAATTTCAAGCCTGTTTTTATTGTTCATGAATAAAATTACCCATATTCTCCAAATTTCCTATCCATCCCGCCCAATCTCAAATTTTCACGACTCGACCCTTTCCTAAAAAAAAATTCCTACCCCCGATTAAATCAACACACCTCATATTTTCACATCAAAAATATTCTCATAACACCAAAGACATAACTCAAAACGACATCTCATCCGCCTAATGCACACATCACCATAACAAGAGCATTAACGTCTCATCACCACCGTTGCACATTCGATCACGTTTCTCAGCGGATCACGTACCACGTTTAGTGCGTTACCTTGCATTATGATAATTGCACGCGAAATGCCCTACTCCCTAGTCCCTAGCACCGAGTACCTGCTCCCTACATTCGTACTTCCGAGGAAATTTCACTTCCGGTTCGCCGAAAGGCTCGTTATGTAGGGCGCTGACTTCCGGAGCGCCGTATCGGCACCGGAATCGAAAGGTCGCCGCTTAATCATCGCTTATGGCCAACATTTGTCAAGGGGCGCGAAATTCGAGTATTTTATATGTAATGCGTTCCGCGCGTGTGTGATGTACGCGATTTTTTCTCACTTTTCACGCGCAGCACTTCGGAATGGATTTACTTTGATTACTTGCTGATTTTTTAATTTTTAGAAATCCGTATTCGTACAGGGTCACTAGAAGTTGAATGAATAACTTTTGAAATGTTTTGTGTGTCTTTGAATATTGTTCGAATTTTTTTTGAGTGGTTGTTGGCGCATTTTTTACAATTTTAGCAATCACGTTAATGATTCTTTGTAACTAAGTAAGTAGACTAAAACATTAACCGTTGTGAACTTTTGCAAGAAAAAGTCGTATCATATTATATTAAAGTTGCGCTTTATAGCGTTCAAAGAGCGTAACAAGATTCATTATAATTTCCTTTCATGGAAATAATATGTTTGAGCATTTCTTGCGAAACGATACATTATAAGCGACAATATCAAATAGACTATTAAGCGAATAATTCTGAATTTATCAGGAAAACGAGTATTTTAATAAATCCAAATTTATACGAAAATATTTACGCTCTCATACAATTTTGTATAAATTCAATTTTCTGTTTATTCGATATTTTCAGAAAAATATAGACAATAATGCCAGCAAACAATAAATGCGCATTACACGTTTACTGTGATATTTGATGACAACTTTTATTAAACCAATATCATTGGTTTTACCTATAGAAAATGCCATTCAAATAAAATGTGCCCCGTGGGACATCCATTGATGAATGATCGAAAAACTTTTAATTTTCATCTAGTACCAACAATATTCGGTCTATGTCCGCTTAATTAGCATCATCAACACGAGGGATGTATGCGTAAAAACGTATTTCAGCCTGGATATCACAATCAAATTGAATTGCATATATTTTATATGACTGATATTTTTATAAATATGAATTTTTAAAGGGTACCATTTACTGGAAAATTGAAAAAGTATACATTAAAACGAATTATTTGTACATTAGAATAATATGCTATGTGCATTAAAAAATCTCGTATGGAGCAACATTTTATTTGTAGTATACTATGAAAAAAATTGTTTGGCATTATAATGTGAACATTAAAAAAATTTGAAATGAATAAAAAAAATAGGTATGAACATTGAAATGATCGAGAATTGGCAATGTCGTCAGAGTAAAGACTTCCTCCATTGACAATACATTACAACTGTCAACGTTTCTTTTTCTTAAAATTTTAATTTAATCTAATTTCATTCTACTTTTTTTATTTTATAATATTATGAAACTTGTCAATAATATTCATGCGGTTGATATATTGCCCTGTTCGCGTTTTGGACTTTGCCAATCCTTTATTTATTTCCATTCCAATGCACGTTTAATCCGTTTTAAGATACAGACATTTTTTTTCAATATTCAAGCTAATTTTTCTACAGCACACATTTTAATGCTCATGCAACATGCACACTAATTTTATTAAATGCTCAAGATAAATGCACATTTATTTAATAAAATGCACATTTAAATCATCCCCATTTTTAAACACTCATTTCTCTGGCCCACCCTATACAACACCAAACCAAAATTTTCATATAACCCACAAGTATCTTAACATTTCGCACACCGAAATAAATATACAACAACCACAATAACAAACACGCGCAAACGTTATACGATACGCACTCATGCCCCATAATGCGCATTACCTTTTCGTCGGACGATATAAATACCACTTGATCTGAAGACGGCGTGGTATTTCATACATTATTTATTATTCTCGAAAACCCAGCCTCAGTTCAACTCCGACACGTGTTCGAGAAACGTACACGCCGAAAAGCTCGCTCGAGAATTTCCCGGGAAATGTATGCCGGGACAAACAAAGACCGTATCGAGAAAAGTGCGTCGCGATTTGGACGTTTCAATTAGTTTCGCTTGTATCGAATTGAACCTTTGAGTCTATTGAATTCGCAAAAACTTGTGTTATTTGGCGGCTAGTTCGTGTGAGAAAAACGCTTTCGTCTTGGAAAATTAACGTGCGTAAAAATTGCCTCTTTCAATGGGAACGTTTTGTTTGTTTTGTGTTTTTTAGTAAAATCGATCGATCGGCTGATTTTTTTAATTAATTAATTTGAATGAATAGAGATGTATTTCATAAAGTATTATGTGGAAAGTTTCAACCATGATTCGATTGCAGTAGGCTACTGTATAACTTGAATCCCTATAACACGGTAATGCTTTTGTGACTATACAAAGCAATTTCTCATTGAAATAACGATAATAATTACAAGTATGCAGTTCATATAATTTTATAAACGCACATAATGTATTAACTTCATCATATGAGAGTCTAATGTTGCAACTTTACAAAATGATGATATTACTGATACATACATTTTTATGCTTCCATCAATCGAGAAACCATTCTTCATATACACAGTACACATTTATGTTTCCATTTTAAATTTACATTGCAAAGAATTTACGAGGTCGACGATGTGAAGCTTTTAGAAACACTAAATATTCTTCCAGTATCGTGAAATTTATAATTATTCTACGTATAAACCATAGAATAAGAAAACATATTAAACATACTATAATGGCTTGCTCTAGAAGCAGTGATAATTTATTATTTTTTTTATTTATTTAATACAAATTTTTAAAATATAAATTTAAAGTATTCAAGCTAAAAATAAACGGCATATAAACAGATAAAAAGAGTAAATGGAATTTTGCTTTTTTTCACGAGTGCTTCACTATTCAAACTCGACACTTCAACTTCTAACATAGCTTCTTTTTGCTCATACATATTACAATACAAAACAAACTAGCGCCACGACCTCAGAGCAAACTCGGATTCGATAAATTTTTGAGCATGTTGGTAATTACAAAACGTGATACATTGCCACACAACTTCCCAGGCTTGTGTACGAAGTACGTGTACTTAATATTTTTACGTGTCGGCTCAGGTACGAGGTTGCGTCTTACGCGTTCGCATACATTATTTATAACCCTTTCTCGCTGTGAAAGTTCTACTTTTCGCTTTTTCTCGTGAGACTTGCGTTTACGAGATTTCCAAAACGTCAGGAATCGAGTTATGAAATGCTCTGCTTGAAAAATAGATTTATTCGTTTTCATAATGCATTTTCAATCTGTGCCTTGGTTATGTGCTTTCGTTTTTACTGTCACATATTTAATCTTCATAGTCAATACCCTCGGGGTATTCTTAAACTTTAAAATATTCTGAATAATATTAATCTCGCAGTGGAAAAGTGATATTTTCATCTTATTTGACTGAATGAATATTTATATTATTTTTTTCTATTAATAATCAATATTTTATTAATTGAAACGAGAAATATTGTTATCATCATCATATACTCTAATTTCTGTTTCTTCTTAATCTTAAACAGATCTCAAATATATTTTTTTTATTTCATTCACGCAAAAAAATATCACGTACTAAACAATTTTTTATGAGAAAATCGTCGCACATAGTAGCAATTTGAATGTTTTCTTAGAGAATGAGATAATATTGAAAACTATAAAAAAGAAAATTTCAGAAGAATTTTTCTATTAACATTTTCTCATATCGCCGAAGAAGATATATGTTAGTACCACACGAGACGCGAAAAACACATTTCCTTATGTGGGACACACTCGAAAATTCGAATAGGGTACGACACAAGATCCACGAACATGTTCCCTTTTAAGGGCACACATCGGGTATTTTTAGAAAAATTCCGAAAAATAATCCGGCTGAAAAAAAGCGCAAATTTAATCGTGTGGCGTCATTCGCTCTTTTGTCGGTTGAGAGTTGGTAGCTTTTGAAAATTAGTTCGTATTCTCTTCAACATGGAACCCGCACGAAATCGCGAAAGGAAAATAAACGTTCTGGGAAAATAAACAATAATAATAAAAGACGGGAGCGGATGAAAGCTCGTCCCGATGAAAAAAATCTGTTCCCTTTTCCGCATGGCGTTTGTTTTGTGTACGGCGAATTGCAATCTTCTGTGCGCTCCACACTGATGGTTATTTACATGTGATGATACTGTTCTTATTTTTATACAGTTCCATACACATACAAATTTTCTTTATCTTTGAAATATAACGTAGATAAATGGACCAGCATGATTTTTCTATTCTAAAAGCAAAAATATTTCCCTGTAGAATAATTCAAAAAAATCTCTTACAAAAACGAACTTATTATTCTTCGTATTTATACACACATATAATATCATTGAATCTATTCAAAAAACAAATTCAATATTTTCCAATACCCAAAACGCGTGACAATAGTCCGAACAATCAGAATCTGCAATACACACGAACCTTGAGAAACGTTCACGGAATGGTTCCGGTCAAACGTTCCGGAAAATCGTCGGAAAAGCCGGCTTTTCCGCCTTCGTCGTCTCGACTAAGTGTCGAAAATTGCCAGTTTCAATCGTACAAAGGAGACGAAATCGGCATCGGACAGGCAGTTAATTAAGCGGGACGGTCGCACAATAGTTGTTATGCGACAATTATTACGTACGAAATGCTTCCCGTTTTAATTAACTTCTGAAAGATATGGCCACCGCATGTACTATTGCTTCAAGTATATGTGTGCGTGAAATTTCCGTGTATGCTGTAATGAGTATTTGAATGCGTAATAATTTTTATCGAGAAATGTAGCGTGTTCGAGCTCATTGTTGGAATGAATTATAATAAATGTTTTATCAGTACGTGTATTCTGCGAATAAGTTAAAATTCTCAATTAAAAAACATGCGAAACGCAAAATCGGCCATTTCTGACTGGATGATTTTTCAAAATAATGAAAATCATCAATTTCGCAAAATCGTCGAGCCGTTTCTCACAATCGTGACGCCCAATCTGTCGGAAAATTACGTGGCTGTTTATTTTCAGATTTAATTTCGAACATCGAATCAATCTTTCGAGCTTTAGATATCTCCTATTAATCTCCCTCCTTCCATCCTTATACCTTTTTCTTCCGAGTTGCCTATAACTGTATAACATTTCGTATACTTGCTCTCTCGTCAAACCGACATCAGTCGTTTCCCTTAAGCCCTTTTTAGCCTCTGACGTATCTTCGGGTGTTGTGATGTCTACCAACATCAAAGGGCAAGGAATCGTAAAACAGGCCAAAACCCAAGACTAATCCTGAGCTGAAGCAACAAATCAGACTCAAATATAAGAAGAATCGACCGAGTGACGAGTTAGCGCGAAAACAACCTTTCGTCACGATTTCAATTGAATCAGATTGATTACGACTGTACGTGTGTGACCGCAGCCTGTACGGAAAAAATATAGCGTTTCAGTATAGAACAATTTATTAGGCTGAAAAATGCTCCAATTCCATACCGTCTGTCTGAAAAACGGAATTAAATTCGGGCCATCTGGGAATACGAAACTCGATATATTTTTATACATATTAGACTATCCCGAAAGTCATATCGTATTTTGAATAATAGGTGAAATTTTTAATAAAAACTTTATTTATTGATTATTAAATCAAAATATAATTTCTACCGTTATTTAACACTTCTATTCACTGTTTTGTTAGATTTTTGATCCCTTTTTGGTATAATTGTGTTAGTTATAAATCAAAAAATTTGGAAAATCCCCTTTTCACCTCCTTTGCATTTTTGAAAATTTTCCCATCTAAATAATTTTATAATGACCTGAAAAGATGATAATTTAATGGTGCAAAAATGTCAAATTTTCTCCTACTTTTACACCATAATTATATCTTTCGTGATTTTCGAAATATGTGGAAGCGCGTTCGTCCATATTGTCTCGCTTAGTGCTTAGTGTATGCGGCGTCCATTTTCTTTCTTTTCACGCTTTTCCAATTTTTTTTTCATGTATTCATGAGCACTTGAGCTATATACTATATAACTTTTGAAACCATCTTTAATACGTCTGAACCTCCAAAACATCGCCTAGTAAATCGCATATGTTGTTAATCGCACCAGTAGCACTTTTTTTTAAGAAATGGTAATAGCATAGAAAAGCGAATAAATTCTTCAATCGGAAAAAATCCGCTCTTTGAAAAATGGCTTGAAAAAATTTTTTTAGTAATGTCTGTGGTTAATATAACACAAAAAATGCGACGAGAAGTTGACCAACACGACACAACTAAGGATCGCGAAGGACTATCATAAATACGACATTACATGAGGGATTTGATAATATAATCATTTTTTTATATTTCATGAATACGTTTTCATTTTTAACAATATTCTATTGATCCAACGAATTTCAATTTACAAACACCAAGACAAAATTAATCAGAGTATTCTCTATGATAAACAGAACCCTCGATGATTTCAACATCGAAACCGTTATACCTGCCAATCATTATGATATACTACCGTCGATATCGAAACCCGATTTCGCAAAACGTGTAAAATACGTGCACCAGAATAATTTTCATGCACTAGATCCGAAGTCCTTTAAGCCGACGGCACGATCCTGCCATCATCTGTTAGTAACACAAAGGATGTCGGCAATCGACTCAACAATTATTCAACATCCGATATCGTCGAAGACTAATTGATCAGCCAACAATCCAACGATAATCCGCCCGTTGCATTGTGCACCAGATATTATAACTGAAGCAATTAAACGGTCTCTGAGGACTGTTGTTATCCTTGTATCCGCTAATTTTACATTTTTCGTTAGTTAGACCGGAGTTAAAACCGTCTAATATGATTTATGTAGAATGCTTTAGTATGATGATATTCATTAATACTTTGGTCATCGTTAATAAATATCCGTATTGAAAAATATGGAAGTGTTTTCATATAATTTATGTCGTATTAATGTCTTTCTTATAATGAAAACAGTGTTACCGTTTTATCATAAAAAGTTATAGGCTTTTACCCTTTAATAGCATACATTGTTACAATTCCATTAAATTTTTAAATCATAAATGTGCAACTTCATACATTCGACTGAACAATATATTATATTCTTGTAAATTATATTTATTTTATATTTTCCAGATGTTTTTATATGAATCGCGATATTTTTGTTATTGTTCGTTATCAGATCAACTTAAACGTACCAAAATATAAATCTAAAAAAAACATTTGCTTTGATTTTGCAAAAATAATCGTATTGATATCATGATGCAGTACACAGGTTAATCGTTATGGAAATACAGAAAATTCGATATCACTCCAATTAACCCGACGCATATTTTTCGGCAATATTTTCACATTTAATTTCAGAATACTATTTGTTATAAATGTTCATATCGTATTTGTGAAGCATTTCTTTTAGCCCTATATACATATTTGCTATTAGAATTTCAAAAATGCAAAATTTTCTAGTCAAAGATGAACTGATGTGCATTCATGCAAAATAGCGTAAAATTTTCCTCTTTGTAGCTAAAGAATGCAGCCGAAAAATGGTTATTTTCATAAAGAAAAGTGCCGCATTTTACTCCGGATACACCGACTTTAAAAAGCAGTTTCATCCACCTTCACAATATACACACATTGGCAATTCCGCAATGTTTGAATAATCATTCCTTGCGTGAAATTCTCGATCGCTCGAACGACTCTCGACTTAATTAACCTTTCCAACTCTTCGAAATATCAACATGTATCGAATATTCGTCGAAGCAGTTCAACACTATAGCCAAACCGAATATATAGTATATTACATATAAGCTCATTGTCTCGTATCAAGTACTGTAGCTTGTCCCGTTGGGAATTGGTATCGGATAATATAGAGCATTAATAATTAGCATATATCGGCATCCGAGTGAAATTGAAGTCATTCAGAGCCCTATACAAAACGCCGATGAACATATATTGATATGTTTCAAAGTGCTAATGCAAATCCTGCGCGATTTACAGTTTTCAACTGCCACACCGATTTGCCAACTTTAGCGCAGAAGTGACGCGCATAATCCAACGCACGCATTTTAAGCTATGAAAAGGGATACTAAACTGTGTTTTAAGAAAATGTATTCAGAAATTAGGAAAAATTCACCATCAAATTTTACACATGTTTTTAATTCGGTTAGTTTGTTGTTTTTTTTTTTTAAGAAAAGGGTAAATCTTAAGATATTGGACATTGAAACCATTATTTGTCAAATAGTATCTGGTGAATCCATATATAATATTTACAAACCAATTCATTCAACTGTATTCAAATTCAGGTTCTGAACAATGTTGAATTGACGTTAATGACAAAAGCTGTTATAATACACGTGTCCTCGTCAAACACAGTACAGGTCAATATGTTCGCATATTTGAAATACAAAATACAATTAGGCGCATAATAGACACAATTCCAAAATAAAGAGGAAGATCAACAATAATCTTTTCCATATTGAATATTTAATTTTTTTTTAATTCCAACTTTAGCAAAATTCATCCAGTTCATTCCACATCTTTTTTATTCCATCCATCCACAATCCAATCAACGTTCTTTATTTTATTTTACACTCTCTAAAGTGCCACATTTCATTCATACGTGTCTAAAACCATTTCAGATAAAACCAGTCATTTCAACCTTTCTGCTCAACTTAAAATATCACTTCGACCATCATTCTCACCTATAAAATCCTTTCTCTATTCTTTCAACATACATAAAACGATTCACAAACCACTAAAATTTCACAAAAAATTACAAAAAAACCTCCATCGACAACCAAAAAAACTCGAACCCCACCGAAATCATCCACTGTTGAGCATCTCTATCATCGAAGACATACACAACGATGACTCACACACACACACACACACACACACATCTTAGAACAATAATCAGGTGTAATCCCGGGGAGTTCCGCGTGTGTGCGGCTTAACCCTAGCGTCGGTAATCTTGGCGAGTACGTCCGGCGAGACGAGCGAGGCTTAACTGTGGCGAACCGAGACTCGGATTCGATACGGGCTTGTACTTGGGTGTATGTACACGATTTTGCAATGTCCTGGGATGTTTTCAAAACATGTGTTTGAGCGTGTGTGTGTTTGCAACTCGAGCCCATGGGGGGTGCATTGTGTACGTGGGAATAGATTTGTCGATACATTTACTTTTTATGTGCTTGTGATGCTTTTCGTGTCGTTTTATGTATCCCAAGATTCGTGCAAGAAGTAATTTTGATAGAAAATACAGGTTTATAATTAATTTTTTTTTATTAATTCATAAATTATACAGTATAGAGTTGTGTATGGAATTGCATATTGGGTAAAAAGCTTTCATAGCTTTTCTGGCACATACGCGATTTTTAGTTGAAATTTTCTATGACAAAATTCAAAATGTACTCATTATTTTTTTTGAAGCACCCTTACTTTGTTTAATGCTCAAGTTTAATGCATATTTATTTTATTTACATAATGCACGTTTAAATTGTTCCCATTTTGAATAACGAAAATATACTTTTTCCGATTCGGGGCGGTAATAGTTTCGATTTTTTTTAATATGCACAAATAAATTAGCGTTATATTGATTTTTTTCATACTATTATATTTTTGTACCTTATTTCGAAACATGGCTCGAGTTTTTTTCCGACAAATTATCACCACTGTAAATACGCTACATACAGTTTTGTCCTATTTTAAAATCTTTATATTGATCTACCATGATTTTTTTAATACGAGAAGAGTTTTCAGTGCATCTGAAAATAGATTTGTCAACATTTACTTTTTCAAGCTTTTTTTATGTGCTTGTGATGCTTTTCATATCGTTATACTCGTATATATGAAGTAATCAATTTTTTTATGTTTACTTAATAGTGAAAATATACTTTATCTATTCGGGATGGTAATAGTTTTGATTTGTAAATATGCACAAATAAATTAACTTTATATTGATATTCGATATTTACTTTTTTTATATTATTTTTGTACCTTATTTCGAAAAATGGCTCGAGTTTTTTTTCCGACAAATTATCACCACTTTTAGTACGCTACATGCAGTTTGTCCTATTTTATAATCCTTGTAATTGATCTATCATGATTTTTCTGACACGAGAAAAGCGTTCAATGAATCCAGAGCGTTCATATATCGGCATAAAAAAAATCACAGAATAAATTTGAAACGGTCATATGCAGTCGAATGAAATGGTTTTTAAAAATAAACCCATCGGACTCCGTGCGAAACGAACCCTATATACTAGTGAATGAACGACTCTATTATTATTTTTTTATCACTATTCGTATCCGGCGACTTTTCACGTTTCCCTTCCGAGTTTCCGCGACTTTTCCGGTCCCGCTAAGTTCCTTCGCCGGCAAGCAACAAAGAGAACAGACGACAGACAATCATTTTCAAGAATGCGGACGTTTTTAGTGTCGGTCCACAAAAACGCACGAAAAATTCGTTATTAGATTAGATTAGCGGTGGTCACGCACGCACTTCTCGACCGGGAGTCGGGAAAGCACGCGCTTTTCCGGTCGTAAAACGGAACATGCTTTTCCAGTAAACGAATTAGACCAGCAAACCTGGTGTACTCAGAAAGAAAGTGTTGATTACAATTATGTCGAGAGATCTTCTCGGGTTATCTTAACACGAATGATTTGTGTCGAAATGATTTATTTTCTTTGATCTGGGTTTTTGTGACGCTTTGTTCCAATCTATTTTTTTTTCTTTTGTTTTTTTCGTCTTTCCATTTTTTTAATATTTTTGCTGTGGATAAGAAGCGGTAGAAAATTTAAAATCGTATCTTCTTTGTCTCTGGTACTTTGTTGCCAAGATAATAATCGAACGTTAGACAAAACTGTTGCGGCAAACGGTCGGTATTTACAAGAGAGTGTTGCAATCAGCAAAAGGCTGTACTTGAAGGCGTATTTATATTAGACGATAGTCCTCAGGAGACAAAGCTTCTTTTACCTTCTTATTCCAGTCTTCTTATCCTCTTACAGAAACACTTAATGCTCGTCGAAAAAATTCAGAACAATTTTAAAACAATCGGGCATCTCTATTATTGGAATTCGTAGAAAAAAATATATTAATTATTCACGAACATAAAAATAAATAAATCGTTACGATAAAAGCATCTACAAAAATAAATAAGTTGACTTTTAGCTCGCGATATTTCAAAGACTACAGATTTTAACGGCGCAATTTTTCGAAGCGTTTAAGCATCTCTCGGTCACGTAATCTCATAATAGCCGTTTTTTCTGCTCTTTATTTATACATAATAAACAACTAAATCGCCCATTTCGCTTATCGACTGAAATACATAAATACAGTACACGTATTCTATTAAGAGAGGCTTCGACGCGAAAAAAAAATGGCGAACGTCGCCTTTATCTATAGAACGGCAGCGGCTCCTCCAGATAAGGGACGTTCGCTTATTTCAACCCCCTAACGACCCGGGACGACAAAAGCGGCGAAAGGCCGAGAAGAAATAAATATTTCCCAATCTTTCGCCGACGAACGAAAGCGGGTCGTAAACGTCCAAAATTGTTGATGGCTCGTCGTGATCCCGACGATCGCCGGCCATATTTCAAAAAACGCGCGGGAAAAAAAAGTACACGTCCACGAACCGACGGATGTCGAGCGGGGGAAAAAGCGGCGAATAAAACTAAACTGTTGCCGTTTCTCATCGGCCTTTATCAATTTGGGGGCGGTGGGTCGCTGCGGGGTTGTAAAAGAAAAATCCCGGAAATTACGTGAGACTTATCGCTGCTAAACCACTCTTCCCTTTTTTTATGCGGGGTCTTCGGAGCATACGTTTGCGAATTTTCAAAGTGGACCAAAACGGGCTTTTATTATATTGCGGTGGTGTTGACGCAGTGCAACGATGTCGTACGTATAGTCATTTGTTGATTTTTTTTTTCAATTTTATTTGTCTACTGAAATTTCATTACCTTCTATTCTATACAGGGGGGTCCAAAGGTATAGGATAAATTTTAATAAAGTGATACATAGATCGTGTTATTTGGAATATTTCAAACCACATACCTTGCCCATAGTATCATAATTTTTCAGTTATTATTATTTTTTTGATTTTTAAGAAAAAAACTAAAATCTTCCGCTCACACACTAACAATTTCCAAATGAAAAATAACATGGCAGACAAAGATTATTTTTTATTTAATCCTGAAATGGGATTACAAAAATCTATATCAGCCAAAACTATTAGAAATATAATACATGATTAATCATCAAAAGGAGTAACTAAAAATTTTTATATTTCTTGTTTAAAAAAAATGAAGCCCAAAGTTTTCAATCACTTTTTTAAAACATCTATGTTTAAAGCCCTTTCAATTGATGTATCAAACAAGCAGACATCTATCCGATTCTTAAAACTAGAGTACAAAAACGAAACCGAAAGACGAAATTTTTGAGCTCTCCGCGTACATGTCGTTGAGGGCTGCATACAAAATAGTAGCAATTCTATAAATAAAATCATCTCCGAAATGGTTACTCTTACGAATAAAAAACATGACCTACAACCTCTTTAAAACTCATTCTAGTCCTTTGGACCACCCTGTATAATTTTCATATTGTGATTGCGTTAGTGTTTGTCGATATAAATGTTGACGCAGCTCGAAGGACGATCTTTACTACGATGTTTTCATCCGGCTCGAAAAACCAAACTTTATATCGATTCTGATCTGATTTGAACTAACAAATATGCTTATGATAATACGTTATTTGACTCTCATATTGAACAAAATGAATTAATAACGGAATAAAATATATATACGAGAATTGCACTGCAATGTTTAGCTGCGAAAAAATGATTAAATACAACACAATGATGTGAAAAAGAGACTACAGAACAAAAATGAATGTTTTATCATCAATACAATATTGTTTATTTGTCTATGTTGAATACATGGGCGATAATGGGAAAATTCCAAAATGTAAAATTTAAATTGAATTAAACAAAATGATACAGGTTTGAAATGAATTTATTTTGAAACGAAATAATATTTTCACAAACGGTTGAAATTTTATTTTCAACAAAAAACCATATTGCAAAAAACTATGAATACATTTACGATTGAAATCGAATATCTCACATAATACAAAATACACAAAAAAATTCGCTAGTTTATAATAAACTTGTTACATTTTACACACACGACTACATCTAAAACAATATTATATCTATCTGTTTGGTTTGGGTACACGTCACTTCACACGTATCATAATACCGTGCGGTATGAACGTTAAATTTGTGGTAACGTAATTCGAGTACCTTCAATCCAAAGCGGATGTGTATATGCGGTAACAGAACGGACATTTCGAATTGCATTTGTGCACATATCCCTTGAGTGCCAGACGTCCCACAATTCTAAGAATTTGCACTGCTCAGACAGATGGACCCAGGGGATGTAAATACGGCCCAAATGCCTTCATGTGTCCTTTATTATACTATAAATAATTTATGTAATAGAAAAAAACAATTACGTGCTTAGATTTCGGACGTAAAAGTCTCAAATTTTCTGAGATGTTTTCTTCTTATAAAATATATTTTTCGATACAATATAGGGGGAGATTTGTCTAATTCTGTGATATTAAGCGCTTGCTTGTCATTATCTTGTATTCTATTGTAAAATAATAAAAAAAAGCTTACAATTATAAATCATCAACCTTCTTTTTTTATCGAGCCATTATTTAGATTTCATAATTCATTACCGATTTTGTGTGACATCTCAAATTTTCGAATCTGAGATTTTATATAAAATTCTAAAATAATACTCAGATTCTTTAGGCTTAAATACTATACAATTCTACCTATAAATATACCTCGGTAGTTCTATTCAATCAGTAAATAAATATGCAGATCGAAAGCTTCGTTTTACTCACCTGAATCATACATGTCCTCTGCACGATAAAAAAAACAGAAAATCGTCACAAAACATGTCTATACTGGCATCACATGTGGACAATTATTTAAATTACATCAGCATGTATTTGTATACTTACTGACAAGATTTCAGTAAATATAGTTCTCAAAAATAATGTACTTTAGTAATATTAAAAAAAATCAACTTTATTCGAACTATCACGGAATTAGGCGTGTCACGGATTTTAACAAGTCTCCTCTATATCTCTTTCCGAGTCAGGGGTCGCAAACATAAATAATAAACAGTACATTGTTGGCAATTTTTATGCGGCACATAAAACGATAGCTCGTCTATGCGCTTCTTCTTACGGCGCATAGGCAACTTCGAAGTTCCCCTTTCTGCCATTTTACCGTTCTGGGAGTGAACTAAACGAGCGAGAACGATATGAACGCACGTATAATGTTGTGTCTATCGTACAATGTTTCCTTTAGCTGTGCCGAAACGACTTCTTGAAGTCCCGTCTTCCGTTTTGCTGGTTTCACATAAATTATTCCATTGTGCAACAGTTCGGATGCGTGGCAACGATACGTGAATGCTGCCACTGAAAAGTTTACTTAATCTCGAATTGTTTTTGTTTTAAAAATATATAAATAAATTATTGAAAAAATTATGTGATTTAAGTAGTCTTCTATAATGAATTTGCAAATGAATTTTCAAAAGAAAAATTATCAAAGTACTTGCATTTAAATTATACAATGTAATGAATTGTATAACCCAGGGATGGCGAACCTATGGTACGCATACTAGAGGTGGCACGTACAAAAATTTGGCTGGCACGTGAAGGTTTTACAATTTTTGGTTTAATTTAATTGCAGATGGAAATTTTCGAAATTATTATTATTATATTGTATTTCATATTTAATATTATGAAATAGTCAGTTAATTGATATTGAAATTTGATAAAAACTCGAAGCATATGAAGAAAAATGAAATGTATCGTTTAAACGATAAAAATTTTAAAAGCTTTTTCGTCATTAAAATTTCCTTGGCAAAAAATGTTTGGGAATTTTGACATTTGAACGAAAAAAGTTTCGCCACCACTAGAATAATTGATTTTACTTGTCGTACATGTTCATATTACTTACTAGTTTCAAATCAATATCTTATAAATTTTCAACAGTAATTCAGTGCACCATATGAACAAAACAATCACGACATCTTCACCGCAGTATTAGAACAAGACATAAACGAAAACTCTTTATATATGTATGTATTTCAGTATATTTATCCAAAAAAAAAAAACACAATTGTATTCCTTTCATCGATTTATATAACAATTTACAAACAGATCTCCAAAAATACACCGAACAAATCGAAAATCGTACTCGACCGAATCTCGGCTGTACGTAGCAAAAACATAAACAGGGTTTTATGCGACACAACAATGTATCGCCATTACAAAGTGGCGTTCGAGCGTGAGCATCGAATGGCCACCTTAGAAATTCAGTTAAAGGACCACCGAATGGCCCGACCACCCACAATCCCACCCACTCACCACCCCCCACATAAATGCAACGTATGTGAAGAAATAATACCGATTTCACGGTCCGCAAACTCGAACGCAAACTTGACCGGCCAATAAAGCTTTCGAAAACTTCTTGGGAGATGAGTTGATCTCGCAATGTTTTATTCGAGATTTGATCTTGTTCTCAATAACAGTACTTGTTGTTTGTATGTCAAATAAGGGTTAGCGTTTGAAGATTTATGTCTAGGGTTGTCATATAATGTTTTAGAAGGCTTTTTATCTTTTTATTAAAATGAAAAGACGTTTGTTCCTAAAATGACTTTTATTTAGCTTTTCTGTTTAATAATATGTTGTATAATATATCAGTGGTGGGGAACCTTTATTCGATCACGAGCCAAAATTTCCGAATATTTTTACTGAGCTGGGGATATTTTAATGACCAAAAAAAAGCTCTCACGAATGTTATCGCTTGAACGATACGTTTGATTTTTCTTCGTATACTTTGAGCTTTAATCAAAATAAACATCACAAT
Source organism: Hydropsyche tenuis (assembly GCA_009617725.1). Lineage (NCBI taxonomy): Eukaryota > Metazoa > Arthropoda > Insecta > Trichoptera > Hydropsychidae > Hydropsyche > Hydropsyche tenuis. The sequence goes on along the minus strand of VTON01000042.1, from coordinate 1,674,539 downwards.
TATTGTTTTATTTATTATCTTACAAATCTCGATATTATTATTAACTGGCTATTTTTCGATTACGTTTTCATATTTGGTAAAAGCTAAATTTCATCAATACAATCAAATGTTTGAAAAAATTTTCCACAACTCAGCTATTGCACCAACTATTATACAACTGTACATAAAAAATTATTGTACGCCGGATATGCTTCATTTAACAATTCTCAAAATTTCCATTCCACAATTGAATTAAACTAAAAATTGAAAAAAATTTTATCCTTCGCGTGCCAGCTAAATTTCTGTACGTGCCATACAAAATTTCCATCATTTTCTGAAATTTTTTATCAAATGTACACGATTTCGTAAAACCCAAACAAGATTTCCGAAATTGCGCTCATCCATAGATTGGCCTCTTCTGTAAATAGTATATTATATAATATGTTTATTTTATTTTGAAATTTCCTGACAAAATAAAATATCCTTGTTTTGCGATGTATTCATTTATAATTTCATGCGCAGTTTTGCGAAGCACAAAAATAAAATGGAACGAATCTTCTCAGAAAAAAAACTTGACTCCTTACCGAAACCGTGCGTTCGTACCATAAAAATACAAACATACATTTCCAAGATTATATGCGCTAATGCGAAAGCTTTGAAGATCAACTATTCAAGCCCACACAAACATGCAAATGTACGAACATATGATATTTGCACTATCGCCCGCCGCTTCCTTTTAACGCTAAGCACAACCCAAATTCGCAACGAGAGCAAAAATAATATTAAAAAAAAGCTTGAAAAAGAGCAGCGAATCATCTTAAAATATCGCAGATACGTAAAGCTCTCGAAGAACGTTATTACGGGATACCGCTTTTGATACGAGCCATTTCACAGAGTCGGCTCTTTGCACGGCGGCCGTCTGCCATGGCTAATGCGTCTTTGAACTCTTTCAAGACCACTTTTGCTACCCCTACAAGCTCGGTTGGGGGTGTGGGGAGGCTGAGAGTTTGCCGGTGAGTGTTTAAGGACTCACAGGATTTTCATAATGTTGAAGGTTAGTGTCACATTGAAAAAGGTAGATGGATGACGCTTGAGTCTATTCCGTGACGATTTTGTACCCTAGTTGTGAGAATCGGTTTGATACACCAATCGAAAAGGCATTAAACAGAGATATTTTTAAAAATATTTGAAAACTTTGGACTTTTTTGAACAAGAAATATCAAAAAACTCTAGTTTCTCTTTACTTCAGTAATATTTGGACAACTAATCATTTATTTTTTGAAAGTTTTTTCCTAATATAGATTATGGTATTCCTATTTAAGGATTAAATACATGGTAAAAAAAAACAAAATAATAAGGTTTGTTTGCTATTTTTTTTTTTCTTAAAAATCGAAAAAAAATAATAATAATAATAATAATAACTCAAAAACTATGTTACTTTGGATGATTAGCTTGAATGGTTTAAGATATTCCAATTAACATAACCAATCATCTCTTTAAAAAATATCCTAAGCCTTTGGACCACTCTGTATATAAAATTAAAATTTAATTGGTTTATAATATTATCGTGGAAAAACATAAAATAACAATTCATTGAAAAACACTTATGTTTTTCTATAAAATCGCCGTAATTATCGAAAATTTTCAAAACAAAAACAATGTACTCAAAAACACGCGAAATAAACAAACATAATAGACTAATTGATCGTTACAGGGATTTTTCATAACGAAATAATATTTTTTTTTACTTTTTCCATATTATAATAGAATACAAAAAAAATTGATAAAAACTCTGATACAACAAAAGCTAGGCGTCCGTTCTGAATTAGCAATTCGTTGGACGCAATGAGCTCATGCTCAATAAACCATTGTTAAACGTAATTGAAGACGGCGAAAAAACTGCTGAAAAGAATGAAACAAAAAGCAGAGCCTGCGCGGCGCAAATAAAAATAAATAAAGGTGGACTGACGGGCTGTAAGGTGTTAACCCGGCGCATTATCAACTTTTCTCATTTGCGAATTAAGCGGACACCGCAGGAAAAAAGGGGCAAAATTGTGTACACAAAGGGTACGTATTGCAGGACGTAGGTGGAGCTCGTAAAGCGAGGTCGACTGCTTTATTAGCGTGTCCGGAAAAATGTTAAATAAAATTAAAATAAATGAAACGATACTGTGGTCAAGATTTTGCGCCCCAAATTTGCATTTGGATTTTTTTTTGTATTAAATTTTAAATGATTCCGGGTTGAAATTAGTGAATTTTTAAACGAATACTTTTTTTTCTACGAGTTAATGTTGTGAATTTTATTTATTTTGATTTATTCTATAAATAAAAGATTACTTCATTGATTAAAAAATATATACATATGTATAATATATAGTTTTTGAAATAATCGCCTGAAAGTTAACGAGGAAAATCCTATTTTAAAATCATCAAACGCAAATTCGACTAATGACTAACCCTTTTCTGCGTTATCCATCTAACGAACAATATTTATTTAGCGAACTTTGCAAATCATAAACTTTTACATTCAATTAGAACATCAAGAGCTCGAGGTTATAACAGTAGGTAAACACAAAAATTTGAATTAAACATTCTCATTGCGCGCCATATTCAAACAAACCGAAACAGTTGCGACGATTCTCACAATACGTCGAGCAAAATTGAAATATTTACACAAAAAATATTTGCTATGATGTTTTAATTAAATTTTATACGACTTCAGATTTAATGAAAAGATCACATATACCTTCGCATTGTTTTCACCATCTCTATTGAATCGACATACTGAATTGCTTGAATAATAATAATTAAATTGCTTATTAATTATTATTGAATTGCTTATTATTGTTATTAATTGCTTGTAAATAAAAGTCATGGATATACAATACATAGTTTAAACAGGGTGTGCTGCAGAGTGATGCAAAGTCTTAAAGGGGAGATAGGTCATGTAATTTGGAATATTTCAAAGTAAAAATACCTTACATTAGTCCAAAGTATTATAGTTTTCGAGTTATTGTTATTTTTTCGATTTCTTAGAAAAAATCGGACATCTCGCACTTGTGCACTAATAATTCTCAAATGAAAGGTAACGTGTTAAAAAAATCATATTTTTTCGTTTGTTTATTGTATATTTAAATCTATAAATATTAAAACAAAAATCTATATCAGCTAAAAACTATAAGAAATACATGATTAGTTATCTGGTATTTCTTGTTTTAAGAAAAAACGTAGCCCAAAGTTTTTAAATATTTTTAAAAACATCTCTGTTTAAAACAGAGATGTATCAAACAAAGATATCTACCGATTCTCAAAACAAAAACACATAACATGACCTATCACCTCTAGCATTACGGAGACCTTTAAACCACCTGTATAATATAAAATACTAATACAAAAAAGTATCGTGAGATTAATTTTAACTAATGACAGCATTTTCGGCGAACGAAAAAACTCAAAAAAATCCTAAAATTTTTATTTATTCTTCTCAAAATAAACCTTATCCGTTTGTTTATTTATCAAAACGCCTTATTCATAAAAAAAAGCAGCAAAAATAGCGTATTCGATAGAACCCGTTTAATATCCGGCAACGGTTCGGGATTTCGCATGTAGATCGGGGTCGTGGGTTAAGTCCCCGAACATAAACACATTTAAATATGATTAATGGAAGGCACGAGGGGTAACGAAAAGGCTAAGTGTTTTATTGCGATACGTGCCCCGCCCTCGTTGTGACTCTTTCTCGAGCGACTTTTAAATTCCGACCGTTAAATTCGGGACGGTTTGAATTTTAACCGTGTCCCCAGGCTCGAGTCTAACTTTACTTTATTTTTTGGTGAAATTGAAAGTTCATGGTTTTATTTTTGGATAATTTTTTGTTTGTTTATAAATATAGGCATTATTATTTGATCTGCCAATACGATAAGAACCCACCATCCCGCCTGTTACATGCACCCCACTCTATGCCAGCTTCCTGAGCCGGCTTATTGTTATCATAGCTGGGTACCAGCAACACTAGGCGAAACTACGGGCGCCACATTTACATTTATTGGGAACTCTACATTTAATTTAACTAAGCAATCGCGAAGGACTGCTTTCCGGGGGGCATACGGAATGCCAGGCGAGGAAAATTTAACGAAATATGTCTTTCTGCGAACTGACCCTCTTGGCGAAGGTGCAGAATGCACGAAAGGCGAGTTTCGAGGAAACGAGATCTATATTGGAAGTTGGCAAACGGTCGGGAAACCCGGAAAACAAGTCCTTTCTTTCATTTTCTGCCAGAGAACAAGACCACAGGATATGATCCGGGTCCTGAATTTCTCGCAGGCACAGTGAGGGTCATTTCGCAAACCAAGATACGTGAGCTTGGCAGCGAACGCGCCGTGACCCGTCAAATATTGCGAGACAAAGTGATCTGCCAATAATAGAAAATAAAAATAATATTATTTTCTAAATTACATTGGTATTTTGTTCAAATGATCTTTTTCGGCTACATTTGAGATTATAAATTAAATATTAAATATTGGATTTCCACGTTAATATCAATCTACATATTTCGCTACGAGGTTGGCTCTCGGATAAGGTATTTAGCCTAGACTCCCAATATTTGATGGGGAGACCTTGTCCTGCAGTGGGCACTAAACTGGTCGACAATGATGATGATGATGATGATCATGATGATGATGATCAATCTATTATTAATTAATCCATTTTAGTTCATAGAATAATTCATTTACTCTTTTTTTCAATATCGTCTCAAAATCGAATTCGAACATTTTGTTAATCTATCAACATCAGAATTAAAAATTGAAATAATGCTATTGTGAAAATATTTTGATAAAAAAAATCGTGAAATTAATATATTTTTAATTATAATATTTCATGATAATTTTGTGATATTTTTACATTCCAACTTATGAATGACAACTGGAAAAATCAAATGTAATATTGTACTATAATTGTATCGTAATTAATAATTGTATTGTATTGTAATATTGTATAATATCGATTAAAATTACTTCAAAGTTGAGAAATTTCATCTTAAATACTTTATATTATACTTAGAAAAGCTTTTGCTTGTCATTGCTATATTTCGAATAAACAAAAATTACAGTATCATTTAATAAACATTAATTGAATAAATTCTCAGAAAAGCTTCAAAATATTATATTATGAAGCAATTTTCAATATCTGTTTTAATTTTAGATACAATACTTATCTTTTTCTGATTCATTAAACCGAACGATCAATTTTGCTTTCAATCAATTATACATAAATAAACTTCAATTAAAAAAAAAACTCTTATCGAAAAACATATTTTTCATCGGACCATTTATTGATTTCAATTCCAACAGATTTACGCCGAAAATAGACAAAAAACAGTTTTGTCACATGTCGATCGAAGTCCGAATAAAATATGCATTAACCGGCGAAAAACTCGATAGATCCATCATCCATTCGCGAATTCGAATCATAGAATTGCGAATCATAGACGACACTTGAGTGACGCGGGCAAGTGGAGAATTTCACACTCAATATAAGAAAGTTGCTCCTTTTTTCCCCTTTCTAGAAAAGAAAGTCGAGTCCATTGTCGAGGAGTCCTCGACTTTGTCGCCGAAGGGACCACATCAATCATTCGACTGACCGTGAAAAATGAAACGGCCATGCATATATATAATATATATGTGTGTATGTGTGTGTGTATGCGGAAATCGAATATATTATTATGTGTGTTTCTCGTGTATTTTATTGTGTGAAAAATTATTTTTGCGCGCCTTTTGTCCGGCTCGGGAAAGTGTCGCCGAAAAAGAGCGCCAATGTCTCGGTCCTTTATCGATCATTTTATATGTATAAATAAATTTTCGGAGTCATATCTGTTGTTTAAGTGCGAAAAATGTGCGGTGTGATTCGATATATCACATTGGATATCAATTTAACGTCATCGTAAAACTGTATCATAAAAGCATACCGACAAAATTCAATCTCCTTAGTAAATTCCGGAAATTGAAAGTAAAAACTGTTCCGTACGTTATTTTCAATATCGATTATAAATAAGCTAATAAAAATAAAAGTAAATTCTAGTCTGAGTATTTTATATGGTTTCGATGGCTCTTACATCGATATAAGACCTTGTTAATAAATGTAGTAGAACCTCAATTATCCGTATTAAACGGGGATGAGATGATCCGGATAGAGAAAACCCGGATAACGAATAAAAATATGTATATGAATTTATTAAAAATTAAATTAAACCATTCATAGACATTTTTGGTTTACATAATTATGTATACAATCTTTAAGTATTTTTTCAAACGTATTTACAGTCTATTTATTTTTACTATTTTCGATTATTTGATACTGACAAAATTTGTGAACATAATATAAAATTTCCATGGTAGAGTATTCATCGGTTCCCAAGATGATAATTAATAAAATCATAATTTTAACGCCACCCATGAGAAGATTATAACTCCATTTTTTTTTTTTAATAAAATTTCTGTCAGGTTTTAAAAGTTTGATCATTCTCATAGTTGAGTTTGTTATGAGTCCGTATAGTTTTGTTATCTAGCACGCGTGTTATGTAAAAAAAACGTAACATCTGCTATTTAAAAAAATAAGAACAATAGAGATTCTACTGTATTAAAATAATTAAATCGAATTAAAAATTATTTATAATACTCATTCACTTTCGTAAAAAAAAAAAGGGAATTAAACACACCAAAAACGCCCCGAAAAACATCCTTTTTCCGAATTCGCTCGCTTTGTACAAGAACGTCGTTGTCATCGGCCAAACGCGCGGATACTCCGCTTGATTAATACGTCTCCGACCAACGAAACCCAGACACCCAAAACGATATAAAAAAGAAAGAAGTTGAAGCACAATGAGCGGCAAGAAGCAGAAGTAGACGGCTTTTCCTAGCACACTTAGCGCGTACGTCATATCGCGCGCGGACTAGGCTTTTCCTGTTGCCACAAAGGATTCCCGCTTTTTTTCTCCGCTCCCCGTATGCTTTTTTGTATTTTTTCGGCCCGTGGAAGGACCTTCTTTCATCGGTCCATCAGCATCGAAGCTTATTTATCTTCGTGAAGGCTTTTTCTTGCAGTGTTCGCGATCATCCATCGCGCCGGAATTGACAGCGCGCGATGGACTTGCGGGTTCGTGTGTGTGCCGGGATGTTTTTATATGTGTTAGAATGTTTTCGTTTCGGTTATATCGTGGAGATGGTGTTGTTTGATCAGGGAACGATCGGGATTTTCCTGAAAATCGTATTGCTCGGTTGACTTTGTTCGCGGAATCCGTCGGCTCGTGTGGTGATCGCGTTGAAATCGTGTGAATTTTCGTTTTTGTGTGTACATGTTTGGATGATTTTAGCGAAAATTTTAAGCTTATCGAGTCATTCGTTTATTAGTTATTTCAAAAAATCTGAAAATATCTTTGAGGACTTAAATAAAATATTAAAATATTATAAAAATTGATAAGAAAATTGGAAAATTTATCCTAAAGGTAGGCAACTTCGAACGAAAATTATTCCGAATTAAAATAAATATTTAATTGATAGGGATATACAATGTAATATAGTATGGAAAAAATTCTAATTAGAGATACGTTGCTGAACCTCGGTCGTAAGTCAAATCCATACAAGAAAAATCAATCAATTTTATTTAATTATATCAAAATTTTCATTTTTAACCCATATGCTGCCACGGTTCATATAATAAATAATATAAAAAAAATATTTTACCAGATTTATTTTTAAATATGTAAGAACACAAGCATCCCAAAAAGATCAAAAAATAATCTGGCAGATAATGGGGCAATAATTCGAATGAGTCCATATTTCTTCCGAAATGAATTGGTCATGAGTGACGGCAGCTCGTGAAATTAAGAAATTTTTGAAAAATATGTAATTAATTTTAAAAAAAAATTTTTTGTCGTAATTCAAACCGTCATGAGTCGAGAACTACTTATAGTTTGAAGGAAAACACTTGACACCACATTTTGATATTACATTAATAATAAAAATATTTCTACCGAAAATATAGATAACAAAGTTGAATTTATCCATATTACTTTTTTAATGAAACTATCCACTAATGCATAATGCTTAAAATAAAGTTTTCACTGATAAATTTTGCAATCAAAATTACCAGAGTATAATAGTGAAATTGAAAACCCTTAATAAATATACAACCAATTAAAAAGTTCACCGAATGGAAACCCATCTAATTAATTACCTCAATTTATACCGAACAGTTAAAATTCCCTCTTTAAACTACGTAAAATGGGTATAAAATATTCTCTCCAAAAAAAACCATCCCAATTCAATAGAACACATCGATAAATGAAAACAAACGACTCTTTTTCAGCCCGAGATCAATTCGCTCCCGTTTTAATTAACCTCGTGAAAGGCAGGCCCTTCACCAGCGAAAACAATACGCGTAATTGGAGCCTCCATTAATAAGATATGTCTGAAATGTGGAGGGCACAATGGCGAGAAATTGTACGGGCAAGACAATCGTAGCCCGAAACCCGCCCCTGAAGTGGGCCCCCAAAGCCATGCGGGGATCAACTGATATGCTCGAAGTGATTGATTGTATTGGCCCCTACGAAAATCGACTGAAAATTTCCCGGGTGTCCGTGTGTGTGTGTGTGCTTTCAGATAGATTTCTAAGTTTCCGTATGAAAAAGTTTGAGCGGATGTAAATTCTGTAAGTTGAAAAGGGTACTCGAAATTGAATATAAATATTCATTATTGAATTTTAATGTTATACGGATGAAAATATACGTAGCAGCTTTGAAATATAATATATTCGTCTGAAAAAAAAAACATTTAAAAATCGATGAAGTCTATTGAAATTTATATAAACCTTGCTATATTTAATCCTCTTATTTTGGATGCAAGTTGATGATTTCTGAGCGTATTTTTTTTCTCAACTCAATATTTTTATTAATCAACCAGTTTCACAGCACATATCCATAAAATAATTCTTCGTAAATAAAAATAATTTAATAAAACACTTCATGGCGTTTAGGACGATATCCTTAAACGTCTTGAAGGTGCGATTGCAGAAATTGTCTTTCGCACCACTTAACAAAGATACGATAGTGTATTGTTCCACGTATAGTGTAGACTTACATGATCCATTAAAATATCGAATATCCTCCGAATTTCACAATTCATTGGTATCCAGAGACGTCCCGTCTAGAGTGACAATCAAATTATATATTTTGTGATGAATTCATATATATAATATATATTTTGTAATGAACCAGTCTCGCTTTTTTTCTTGCGTATGTACCTAAACACTGAAAGATTATATTACTTTGATTTTAATGTTGACATGCACGTTAATGGTATAAGCTCTTGTTAATCTTTTAATATCTTACTTCAAAAACTGTGTGGTTTTAACTCAGTACTTATTAAATTTTCAGCACGTTCAAAGCGATGAAAAATAAAAAAGGAAGCAGTTTATTTTTAAAAACCACTTTTGTGAACAAAAAAGTTAAAACGAAATATCAAGAATAATCTTCTTAAGCCACACTTAACTCAATATTTGAGCTTTGAATGAAATGGTATAAATTTATCCGGGAATATCCGACAGTACACATATACGAGTAGGTATTACAAATGTATCTGTTCGTCTATTAAAAATTATTTTACCTTTGTGTGCTACGGCTCGTTTGATGAGACGACATTTGCACATCAAACACACCTTACAGTACACGTTTTGCAATTTTAATTTTTGTACTATATTGTGATGTCCCATTTTTTTCGTTATATTAATATATAAAATTTAATAAAATAAAGTCTTTTATTTTGATATTTGTAAATTTTTCATATCATATTTTTTCGTAGCAATTTTTTTTTCTTTCAGAAATTTTGTATTACATTAAAATCAATTTTCATATACAACAAGAATTTAATATTAATACATTCGAATGTAAAAATACTCAATTATTTTCAATTTTTCGTTTATTTTTTGATATTTAAATATAAACCTTTTTTAGTTAAATATCATTGTCATTATCTTTTATTTCCAATGTAAATTAACTAATAATTTTAAAGCAAACAATATAATATTTATTCAAATTTGAATGCCGTATTTTTAGCCATATTCATAATTCAAATAATGCCTCAAATCTACAAAATAGAGCACTTCCATGACAAAGAGATCTTTAAGAATAGTAAACCTTTTGCGATTGGAAAATTTTCCTCGAATCCACCCGCGGCATATTTATTAAGAAATCAGCTTTAAATCATTGATATTTCACGAAATGAGAATATTCTATCTTCAGAATCAAATCTTCGATATCATTTACGGCTCATCCTATACGACTTCAGGTGTTCGCTCAGAGACTTCTTTTCAAAAATGCACGCGAAAACTTTTTATACGACCCTCGTATAAATCATTCAGAGTGCAGATATATGCATAACATTACACGCGTTTTCCCATAAAATAGAAACGAAATCCCTACCACATTATTGAACTTTGTGTGCGTATGTATGAAAAGCGAAAGTTTAATTTGAATTCTCACAACTTGCCGCCCTTGTGCCATATTGAACGTGTCACCAAATCGGGCGAGTTCCTCAGATCGAAAATATGGTTTTGCCATAAAAATATATAGATCTGAATTTTAATATAATAATGTAATTCCATAGAAATTATTTAAGCGTATTGAAACTTTCTATCTTTTTTTTTTTTTTTACATAATTATAGAAAAATTGTTAGAGCATTATTTTTTTATTAGTAATTGAATAAGTAATTTTAAACCTAAAACCATTTTTTTGTTTTTGATACAATACATTATTTCCATTCATTAACCGCATAACGCGACGCTTAACTTCGATGATTGATGAGAACCATCAAATTTAACATTCGATTTCACTGTATACATATACACGGTGTCCAAAAAGCGTGAGAGCTATTTCTTTTTATTTTGCTTTTAAACTGCACTCACCTTCCCGAACATGCAGTATATTTTTTTTATTTGTACTATAAATAGTGCAATTCATAAAATCTAAAAATATATTATATTAAAAAAATAAATATCATTTGTATTTTTAATATAACTTTTCCACATATTCCGTAAAATAAACATTTGTATCACTATACTTCGTATGATATACAGAGTTTGCACGAGTACAATGAAAAATGTCCGATTGAAATCTTTGTCCGTCTCTCTTTCCTTCTATACGAGTCTTTTGTGCTTTGCAGTGCCCGTTACGTTAATTGATACGTCCGGACGAAAAATATAATAGCAATTTTCGTTAATTTATAACGTGAATAATTGCCGCCGTTAATCATAAATCGTTATATAATATTTATTCGTATACATTGTAATTGGAGATGTACGAAAATAAATATATAACTTATATATATATTTTGTATTTACAAATGACAAACATTAGAGTACGATTCCACAGACATAAAAACATACATTGAATTTTTTTTAATATACTCAATCCTCTTTTTACACGGGGGATACGTTCTAGAAAAAAAAATACGGTTACCATATAAAAATTGGTGATAGTTTCCATCAATATATTTAAATAAAACTTCCATCCAAATATACTTTATAAAAAATGTGTAATGTGGAAAAATTTCGCCGTGTGAAATCATCAAAAAACATCGAAAATTTTTATTTAATAACTATAATCATATACTGGCCTATACTGAACCTTATCATTGTGACATAATAATACTTTTTTTTTATACCTTGTTTAATCCGTTCTTTTTTGAACCGTGTTATTTCGGAACAGTATAAAAAGAGCATCGGGCGTATTTTGAAATTACCCGCGGAAAAGTTCGTTTCTTATTGTCAATTTTTATCTGTACCTCGACGCACCATCCCTCAACACCAAAAAACCTCATACACGTCTTTTTTACACCATTTCCAACCCCATACCGAGCTGGCACTGTCGGTTTTGAACTAACCCGCGTCCATTATTCGCTGGAAAAAGTGGTGTGTCGGCACACACGGGGCACGTCCGTAGCTCCGGAAATACACTTTATCAATGTCGGATGAGCTCCTTTTTCGGCTGTTAGACCATTCGACCACCATCTACCCCTATGCCTCACTTCAGACCCCCTCTCCTGCGCGTTTAGGGGATGTCGTAATATTTTTCGGGCGGTGGGATTGTATGAGTGTTATCATTCTTCATTTGTGGCTTATTTTGATTCATTTTTTTCGTAATCGCTTAGTTTTAGTAAATAAGTTGTTGAATATTATGCTTTTTTAATGTCGTTCCTATTTCATGCAAATAAACAAGGACCTCCAGTTATGGAATTTAGTTTTTCAAGTAAATTTTTACTTTTTTTCAAAATTTTTATACAGAATTAATGAAATTGTTATCAGAACTAACGCTTATGAAATATATTCAGTGATTTCCAGTTTTTTTTAAATAGTGACAAAATAAAACATTTTAAATTCAGCTGATGTTGATATTTTTTTATAAATAATATTGTATTAGTTTTAACCACTATGACATTTTGGGAAAACGCATTATGTCATGATGACATATAATATAATATGTATATAATATGTACACGCCTGTATACTTTTTTTCATATAATATAAATAAATTCCTATTATTATTATTATTATTATTATTATTAAATTGACATTCAAAATAAATCCACCATTGCTTGAATCTATCGAATACTATCCTAAAACTTCATAAATTTATAACAGAACTACAATATCTTTATATCTTCAATCATATAATTTTATATTTCTGATCATTACATATTTTCATATATTATATATTATACGTATTATTTGACCTAGATACAACACCTCTTGATATGCACTACATTATTATACAATCGATGAGCAAGTTGTATAGACGTACTCTTCATACTACATTACAAGTTAGAAAAAAATGAGGACCCCGGGCTGTAGAGAGAGGACGATGAAACTTTTTAAAAAGGACTTTTTTTAAAGGAAAAAAATGTGAGTCGCTTGATGAGTTTCGTATTTGCATGCAAAGGTCTAAAAGATGAGACCGTTGTGCGTGTTTCGCGTGCGTGTACTCTTGTGTGGAAATATGGAGTTGAGTTTTATAAAAAGTGTACTTGTTTGATGATGGACGAGGTCCTTGTTTTGTTTTTTTTTTACATTTTTCAATGAGAAATTCAAAGAGTCTTCAAAAGATCTCAGCTGAATCAAGGGGTTTTCTCAAGAAGTAGGTGAAAAGTGGTTAGCTCCTTATCCCCACAAGAGGCGAGCAAATTGTAAAAATACTGATTCTAAATCTATTATAGTTATAATATTAGATATTTATTCATCTGAAAACTAAACATAAATGATATAAAAAGTTTCATCTAATTATAATTTCAAACGAGAAACAAAAATTTTATACAATTCTAGTAACGAAGGTAAACAAAATCACTTAAAATCTCCAACAATAAACACGGTCTTTAAAAGAGATTAATTCAATATGAATACAATAACAGAGAGGTTCATTTTCATGCAAAATTATTAAACTAGTGTCTCGTCCTAAGATTTTAAATTAAATTTCATCGAGGCGCGATGAGGAACCCGAGGCCTGTTCGTGTCCACGGTCTAGCAGTTTCGCTTTGATTTGATTAATTTTATGCTAGAAATGAAACAAACCTCTTTGCTTGAAGACAAGGCGTCGAAAAGCTGAAATCGACTCGTTCGCCATCTACTTTTAGCTTGAACCAAATTTTACACTTTCATTATTTTGATATTATTTCTCTCTGATTTAATTATTATACATACACTTGGTTTTGTATTCAAATTTTGTTTATATTATATCAACCTCTCCACTTTTTCAGTTAGCCGCCCCTCGTTATAACAAAAAAGTTTCGCTATTTAGAATAAATTTTATGTTTTCATTCACTCACAGTACAACAAAGTTTCCATACTTACATTCTTTTGATGATGCTCGATAACTAATAGTTTCACAACTTTTCTTCGCTTTTTTATCAACTGATACTCAATCAAACTACAATACGAAGATTCGCCACTATATTTTCGGCAACTTGAATCGAATCAATAGACAATTCATCAGACAATATTCTAGCTATTCTCCGCATTACCGCCAACTTTTCCATTTCCACCGACGAACACACAGCCGAAAGATAATACAAGACTCTTCCACGGATTCACCATAATATTTCCAACAACCAATTCATCCACAGGAACGGACCATGGACGAATTCCGGTTTCGTTCGCAGAGACGTCATTATCGCGCGCGCGATTAATAAAGCGAACGCCGCTATCTTTGCCTCTTCGAGGAGGCCTCAACAGACCAACAGCGAGCAGATATCGGCCATACCACAAAGAAGAGCCGCCGAGGTAAATGAATATATAAATAAATGTGTCGAGATACGTCTAAGAGGCTCTGATAAATGGCCAAAGAGCAGGAACGTTCGGATCGCTCTCTCACACAAAGAAGCAGTGAAAAATGTAGTCGAAGATCATCGGACGTTTTCTTATACAATTGTGATTTTTTTTTTTGATGAGTTTTCAGCTGGATTGATACGAAAAGTTCGTATCAATAAATGAAAAGATTAATCTATATTCTGCGAGCAATAAAAATAAGATATGATCGAAGATTACGAGGGAGAATACGAGTCGCGTTTTATGTATGTAAAAAAAAGATTCGGGCGCTACTGAAACGGGCATAATTTTATTTTTCGGCGTGACAAAACAAACAAGAGTTGCCTTTAGCTCATAAAATATAAATTATGTTTGTTCCGCGCACATAATTAAAGGTAAATTGTGTCCGTTTTGTCGCGAACGACCCACGTTGAAAACCGCACGGAAAACGTGACGTCTTTTCGGAAAACACCAACTTTTTTCAGTGCTAAAAACGGCATCGTTGAAGATATTAACAACTATTAATTTATTCAGCAGACTTGTTTAAAATATTCAATTTCTTAACACCGCTCAACGGCTCGTTCAATATTTAAACATTTAACACAATCACGCCTCGGAAACATCGATCTGATGATACAACACGGAAAACGCTCCTAAAAGAATCGCGTTTATTAAGACCGAAGCGACAGAGAAGTCGATCGTAAAATTTCACGAGCTCCCACCGAACAATGTGCCTCGTGCAAAACGTTATATTTTGCATAAAAACCGAATAAAACACACCGAAAGAGCAGAAAAAAATCCGAAATAAAGTTAAGGATAAAAAAAAACAAGGCGCTTTGTCACACGAGAGACGCGAACGGCGAATGAGGGAGCCATCGAGCTGAACTTCGGAGGAGTGTAACGAGGAGGTCCTGAGGGACCTTTAGCAGATGGAGAACGACGAAGGACGAGCTGAAAAATTCCGAAATCTCTAATAAAAGCTGGGATAATCTTTTAAAGCGTCCCGACACGCAGATACGAGAATGAATAGGGTCTCCAGGTGGAGTTTAACAAGCTAAGTCGATCTCTTTCGTTCTGGTGTTTGATAGTTATGAAAATGTGCTGTTTTGGTAATATTGAGATGGTGGAGAAATTATGGAAAATATTGAAACGTTTCTTTTGGTGAGTGTTCAATCATTCAAATTGAAAACTAGATAAGTATTTGAAAAGTTTATGTAATATTAGTCTCGCCGAAATTAATCCATTTTTTTCGCATGGTGTTCAATTTTCGGAAACATCTTTGAAAGGTTTTCATTATACTCTCGTCTCTTCAGAATGATGAAAATTTTGTTAAGGGATAGAATATTTAATAGTTTAGAACGAGTACTTTAATTCGAGACCGCAAAGTTTTTATTAAAAATGGAACCAAAAGGTGGGAAATTAATTTGAAAAATTATGAATTAATTCTGACACGACTCGATAAAAAATTTCCATATTATATAAAGAATATATTTTTAAAAAATGAAATGAAAGGAGCCATCCAGTACCTATTGATAATATAAAAAATCTCGAACATTCGAAAACAACATTTCCCGTACATATTGTAATATAATATAACACATCGCGAGACATACTTTTATAAATCGAAAGATGCGGAAGTAATTTTTGAACGACTTTTCTCGTAACTTTTAATTGTGAATATTCTTGAAAAATCCGATTGTACGATACGTACGGACGTAACGTGTTCCGAGAAGGTTTCGATCGTGCCGAAAGACGAAAAAACGCCGAACTTTTCCCCCGAAGAGTTGGAAAATTTTCGGGAAAATTCGCGGCCCGATTGATCGCAGCTTTATTTGTGCGCTTCCAGTGTGTAAACAAGTCACTAGTCAATTCGAATACAACAATAAGGGGATGCTGGCCACCCACCAAAACCACCCCATGTCCTCAACTCACGAAAACAAAAAGATTAACTGTATAAATGCTATAAATAATCTGATTCTACAAACTTTCGATAGAATATAATTTTGTTTTCGATTAATCTATATGGAATCGTAGTTTTTTTTAATTGTCATTTGAAATACATTGTGAGAAACTTTTTTGTTATAATGGATCGATTTGCGAGTTGTGTTAATTTGATCGTTTGTATGTCACAATTCTAATTCTTCTTCTGCACTTGCAAACTTCTGAAGCGGTTACGAAAGAAGAAAACATTTCAGATTTCCCATCCGACATATAACCGTAATCCAATTGTTGTTGTCCCGAAAAAGGGAAAGGACGTTAGTCACCCTACGCGTTTTATTTATGGGCGCAACTATCGGCGCCGCTGTGCCGCAACCAATTCTTTCCTTCTTCGACGAATTGCTTACATTATTCATATATATAAATAATTACAATATTTCATAGATCATTTCCATCGATTTTCACAATTTAAAATTTCTCGATTGTGTACTTAAGCAGTTTCGGACCACCAACCTCTAGAAACGAAGCATGGAAATTTTCACAATCAAAATTCAATATAATATTTTTTAACTGATCATCATTAGCAACCTATTAATTATCCACTACAGGGCAAGGTCTTATCAACAATATAACATATTAGGCTATACCTTATCACGCTAGCCCAATAGGCAGGGAACAAAAGAGCCAATCCGCTCCATGACAATGGATGAAGCTCTCGGGCCAACGGTACGCGTGCCTATGTACTAGATCCTGTGGTTGTTGTCCACTAAGCATATTTCAATGACAACCAGTGATGCAGACGAGTTAGGGGCTGAGCAAACTGCGCCCTTGCTAACCACTTTGCGAGCGCAATAACCACCATTTTGGCAGACAAAGCGAGATCATTGCCGTTACATGGCACAGACCTCTGAATAATCACGTCATCGGCCCAATAAATCATATAAAATTTAAATTCTTATAATTTTGAAAAAAAATGTTTACATGCAAAAAAATATTTTTACCGAACTTCTTAATGAGTTACTCCACGCGAAAACATTGAAAACGACGAACGAATCTAAAACACTTGGCACTGTTACATACATTTTTCCCATTTACTTTCAGTTTGTACTGAAGACACGATAAACAGACGCGACCTCGAACGGTGCCACAGCAACAACCGCTCGTAAAGTTCGACTCCTTCCTTTCGGGGCTGTAAAACTGGGAAGAAAGGATGAAAAAATCGAAAAAAAACGCACAAAACGACCGAGGGGACGAAAATAACGAAGAAAAAGGAGTCTCGGGCGAAAGTTTGATGAAGAACTCGGCGATTCTTCATTTTCACGCTGGAGTTGCTGGTAAGAGTGTAAGTAGTTCGAGCGCTCAAAACAAACATGAAACTTTTGCATTAGTCGAAATTCGTATTGCCGAATTCACTTCGGAGCGGGACGTTTGCGCTTTTTTGCGCTTTTTTTTTGAATTATTTCAAAAAGCTCGGCGAGTCGATAAACCGAAACGACCATGTCCGCGGAGCTGAAAATTGTGGAAAAATATTGTACCGTTCAGAGTCGATCATGTTCGAATGGAAACAAATGTGACAAGTTTTTCAATTGAAGTTGTACATTTCACAAATCGAATTGGAGACATATCAGCTCTATTGAATTGTTTCATTGAAATTGACATTTGAAAAAGTACATACATTTTCCAAAGGAATTATAAATAAATTATGTATGTAATGTATTTGGAAATTTAATATTTTCAAATGGTAGTTAGTATGAGTGAAAAAAAACTATGACCGACTGAGAATAGTTTGTGTAAATGGAAATGTATTAAATACGCACAATCAATATGATAATTTATGATAAAATATTTCGTATGAATACAAATTTACTTTTAAATCTTCATAAAAATTCCGCTGAATCGATTGATATTGTAAAAATACTTCATATAAAAGCATTAAGTGTGTATAAGAGCAATAAAACTTTTCCGTTTATTCAACACATGTAAACTGTTGCGGCGTCATTTCGAAATTAGTTTCCATTGACAGCATCGAAACTAATTATGCTTCAAATAGTATAATACGTAGCTTTTGAAATTAGAAAATTACTAAACATTTTCACTCTAAAAATATATTAATTTTTCTCCGACTATTGCTCATTATCCAGCTAAATTTTTTCATTAAAATATTTGAAACTTTTCAAAACGAAAAAAAATATATCAATTATATCTTTCTAAATGGTATAAGATCTAAAATATAATATATGATTCCATTCATCTAATCGTTAGATTAGATTCTAATTGATGACTTTTATGATCAGTAAAACTCAATTATCGTCCATCTTTGTTTTATTAACAAATATTTTTGAAAAATTAAAAAATAACATCATTAATGATAAATAAATGTATTTGTGTATTTGTAAGAAAGAAAAAAAGAAAAGAAAAAAAAATTGATTATTTTAATGTTCATATTAAGATTTTAACGAGGCAAAATTTTGCAATCACGAATTATTAAAAACATCGATCGAAAGTTCGGTACGAGAACCAGCAGTCATATGTTTATGATAGAATCATTAAAATCACCATTTACGATCATATGCGTGAGAGAGTCATCAACATCTTTTGCTCCAGATTCAACACTAAAAATTGGCAAAATTCAACATCAGTAAGTTTTTGAAATATGTATGTGTTGTTTTTTATTTTTATTTTTTGTAATTTACACTGTTTTATTTTTTCCGTTTATAATGTATTGAATAAGAACAAGAACAAATCGTTTCAAAAAGCATTAAAAGATATAAAAAATAAGTCCTCCTAAAAATGAATTCAAAATTAAAAAAACAAATGAATTCAAAATAAAAAAAAACAAATGAATTCAAAATTCAAAAAAAAAAATGAATTCAAAATTCAAAAAAAGCAAATGAATTCAAAATTCAAAAAAAACAAATGAATTCAAAATTCAAAAAACAAATGAATTCAAAATTAAAAAAACAAATGAATTCAAAATTCAAAAAAAAAAATGAATTCAAAATTCAAAAAAAAACAAATGAATTCAAAATTCAAAAAAAAAAACAAATGAATTCAAAATTCAAAAAAAAAACAAATGAATTCAAAATTCAAAAAAAACAAATGAATTCATAATTCAAAAAACAAATGAATTCAAAATTTAAAAAAAAAAAATGAATTCAAAATTAAAAAAAAAACAAATGAATTCAAAATTCAAAAAAAAACAAATGAATTCAAAATTCAAAAAAAACAAATAAATTCAAAATCCCAACCCTATCACCCACAACCCTACCACCCCAAACAATCCGGAAACACCACCCAACACCCCCGAAAACCCCAAACCCCACACCAGCCTCATCCAACAACACCCACCCACCTCAGCCCGGATGTACCGTGCATCACACGTGGCGTTGCGCATTCCGTGCACGTGTCGCATCGTCGATATGCACGCCGACACCCGTCGCGGCTGATTGATCGCGATGCACCCGAAATTGGCCACCCCTGGATCCCTGGATTCGAGGGTTACTCCGAGCGAGAATCGGCCAGGTCGTGATGCGGAGGCGGATCGCATTCAATAGAATGGTGCTTTATGGTACTCACTGTTTTTGAGACTTGTCGCGGAATAGAGTGGAAAGGGTTAACCCTTTCCACTCGTTTGGTGCGTTGGGTGCACCTAGGGTTCTATCTTTTTATAGCTCGAGATTTGAACTGGGTGCACCGTTTACAAAATACGAAATATAATGCCGATTCCATAAGTTTACCTACAATTATCTTACATCGAATTGAATGAATATTGTAGACAGGGCTTTGGAGCGGGTACTTTTTGGAGTTGCTCCGCTCCAGCTCCGCTCCGGCACCCGAGTACTTGCTCCGCTCCGTGCTCCGGTTGAAATTTTTAAATAAAAATTATATTCATTAATTTTTTTTGATATACCTATAAATTCATGTAAAAATAAAAAATAACGTGTTTATTGTAAATAGTTGTAAAACAAATTTATTAAAAAAAATTAACTTATAATTTAAAATCCATATTAAACACTAATAATATACGAGTATAATAACTCACCAAAGAGTAAGAGAAAATAAAAAAAAATGATAAAAAAAAATTAAAAATTGGTATACCATTTTCCCAAATACATGTATACCTACATATAAAAATTAAGAGAAAAACAGCATATAGCATATTAGATATATACGTTTATAAAATTTTTATAGAATATAATCTCACAAACTAAAAATAGAATGATATCACTGTGAAATGAGAAAACAGGGAAAAAAAATATTAAATTTATAAAGTGGTATAGTCAAAAAAACAAATTTCAGACCATAAGAAAAATAGGCTATTCAACTTTGAGCTCCCCCCCATTTTACGAATAGAGAAAAATCCAATAGAAGCGTTAATTTAAATAAAATAAGGATATAAGAAATATAATATAAAAAAAAAATAAATTCGCCGCAGGCGAAAAATTTTTTCATAATTTCTTAAGATCTAAACCAGTTGTGTATAGCTCAAGATCTACTACGAGATTTACTCCAGCCCAAAACAAATTATTGTAATTAATAAATTTTTCTTATTGTAAGACTAATTCTCATTATAAAATAAACAAATGTAAATATATTTTTTCAAAATTTCAACAATAACTTATGAAAGTTTTAAATTAATTTATAATACAGACAAGCGCCGCAAGCGAAATTTTTTTCAAAATTGATATGTCATGAGACTTATTCTAAAAACAAAAATTTCCGAAAACAACGTTAATTATTATTATTTTATCTATAATAAATACTGAGAAATTGCAAACCTAGTTTAACCCTAGAAAATCAAAAAACATATATAACATATTATGTCCCAAAGTTTGATTTAGATCTTGTATTACAAAATATTTTAAAAAAATCTGTAAATACTTATTAAATGTATAAACATTACGATGCAAAATGTCAAATATTAAAATTAAAAAAATATATATATATCGGAGCACGGAGCACTAAAAATTTTCTAAAAAAATTTTGCTCCGGCTCCGCTCTTCTGGCAAAAAAAAAACGCTGTTCCGACTGCTCCGCTTGCTCAGCTCGCGCTCCGCTCCAAAGCCCTGATTGTAGATAAAAAAAAAAAAGTCTCAAAGAGTCTCAAAAAAAAACAAATCAGTCACGGTTCCGCGACGGAAGACGCCCGAACATAAAGCGCAAAAATAAAATGGACCGACAAAGACGCCCTGGACATAAATGCGCCTAAACAAAAAAAAAAAGACAAAACGCGCCCTGGACAAAACGCGCAATGGACAAAACGCGCAATGGACAAAACGCGCAATGGACAAAACGCCACCTGGACAAAACGCCACCTGGACTAAACGCTACCGGACATAATACTAACAAATTAAAATTATGCATTTTTCGAAGTAATTAGTAAACATGTAGAATATACAATAAAATTAATATGTTAAAATAATTTTTCCAATATATGTAATTGGGATTGTAAACATTAGAAATAACTAATGTTTAATTAAATATTCGATATTCGATATCTAGCCAGGTGCTTTCAACTGAAATCGAAGCATATAAGTATTATACATTATTTTCCAAATACGAAAATCAGGTGTTGTCAATCTCCATTTCAATATAAATCGAACCGTAAAAATTAGAAGTATGAAAAATACGAATTAAAAACGTCGAATTAAATATACGATATCTAGACAGGTGTTGTCAACTACAATCGAATTACTATCCAAATACGAAAATTCAGGTACTGTCAACTGAAATCGAAGCATATGAATTATTTTACGAATACGAAAAGTCAGGTGTTGTCAATTTCCGTTCCAATATAAATCGAACCGTAAAAATTAGAAGTACAAAAAATACGAATTAAAAACGTTTAATTAAATATTCGATATCTAGTCAGGTGTCGTCAGCTATAATCGAATTACTTTCTAAATACGAAAAATCAGGTGTTCATGATGGAAAATAAAGATTTGCACAAATATGTGGAACCAAAACAGGATTTAATTTTGTAAGCTCCTTTTTTCAAAAGAGGGCACTTTTTATGGTCAGCTAGATTCTAAATATTTTCATTTAGTCCATACGATTTTAATACGATGTCATTTTGAACATTCAAAATCTCATCTTCAATTTCTGACATTTCATCTTGACGAATTTCTGCTATGGAATTAACAATTACAGGTGCCTTAGTCAAGAGAACGCCATAAAATTCACCTATTTTATTTCTTTTTATATAAAATTTAAACATTAAACATAAAGAGTAAAATTTACTTTTAATACAAATTTGTAAATTTCCGGTAAAAAAAATTGTTACGTATTGAATATTATTAAAATTCTTGGGTTATTTTGAACGAATTTTAATTCGTATTTTCGTAAAAGAATTGTAATTATATTTGAAAAACAATTGTTCAGTGATGTAAAAAAAGCTCGGATACAGTTTTATATCTGCGTCCACGTGTACATGTATGTATTGTTTAAACATGTGAATTCCTCGGTGTCGTACATTTTTTAACTATGCCTTGTAAGGGTGTCCGTGCATCATATGTATATCGCCTCGCCCTCTCAAAAAAAAAAGCAAATTTTTTCCGCACTGCTTTCAATGATGCAAATGAATTTGTTTTACGAAAAAAATATTCTATTTTTCAAATTGAGTATGTATGAAGTATGAACTAATAATATTATAAATTGTAGTCTATTATATATGAAAAAAAAATTGTTGTTTGTTTAAAAATCGTAATGAATATTTCAAGATCTCAAAATTAAATGACTGAACATGCTATATTTTCAAAATATGAGCCGTTACACATGAAAGTGGTGTAATTTTGAAAACAAAGTTAATGGTGACAATGTCGTAAAAAAGAAACACAATTATCAGGTTCATAATATTAATTTTTTTCGGGATATAAGACGTTGTGTGTGACAGCATTTTGGTGAATGAATAAGCACAAATATAGTATGCAATGTGTTAAAAAACAAATTAATCAAGATTACTTTACACATTTGCCCATTCATTTTACGGCAAATGAATTTTTTTTCGCTAAATATGTACAGTTGTAACGGCCGAATATTTCCTTTAGAAAAAACATTACGAAATTGCATAAAAACTCTTCCAGTTTCACTCTAATGAAAACGCGACTGTTGCTGCAATAAATATTTGCGACATTTATGATGATGTTTTAGATGTCAGAAAATGTCAACGCTGATTCAAAATTCAAATCTGGAAATTTCAACCTATTGTTAAAAAAAAGCCTCGAAGTGGACAACATTGTACAGTCAATACTCATTTTTCATAATTTAAAATTTTACGATTCGAATAATATATACATATAATTGGAATGCCGGTAATGTCGGTAATGAAAACACTTGATTCGGAGTCCATTTCGATGGATGTCCATTCCGACGAGCATTCGTTGAAACGGCACAATTTTTCGTATTCGGAAAACAATTTATATGTTTCGATTTTAGTTGGTAACACCTGATTTTTTTTCGTATTCGGAAAGTGATTCGATTATAGTTGACAACACCTGACTATAAAAAATGTATATGATTGATTTCAGTTGAAAGCACCCTAGATATCGAATATCGAATATTTAATTAAACATTAGTTATTTCTAATGTTTACAATCCCAATTATATTGGAAAAATTATTTTAACATATTAATTTTATTGTATATTCTACATGTTTACTAATTATTTCGAAAAAACGCATAATTTTAATTTGTTAGTATTATGTCCGGTAGCGTTTAGTCCAGGTGGCGTTTTGTCCAGGTGGCGTTTTGTCCATTGCGCGTTTTGTCCATTGCGCGTTTTGTCCATTGCGCGTTTTGTCCAGGGCGCGTTTTGTCTAGGGCGCGTTTTGTCTAGGGCGCGTTATGTCCAGGGCGTCTTTTGTCGGTCCCCTTTTATGGTTGCGCCATATGTTCGGGCGTCTTCCGTCGTGACACCGTCAGTCACCCAGGTCTCTCTTTACAATTAGATAGGGGATACATTACAGAGACTACCGTGTAAAAAAAATGTACCGTAATCATATGAAAATTGAAGATAGGTTCCATCAGTATATTTAGATCGAATTTCCATCCAAATATACTTCATGAAAAATGTGCAATGTGACAATATTTCGCTATGTGAAATCGAAAATTTTCATTTATCAACTCTTTCTTACCCATCGACCAACGTGAGATTTGCGACGAGAAAAAAATACGACTAGGGAATTCAATCCCGGCGTTTTCTGGTACCGTGAATTCCGGTGCTGAAACTAGTCTTAATACCGGGATTACGGGGCTGGCATAAATTTATTTTATAAGACATAAAACAATGTTCTATAAAACATAAACGTTGTTACATAAAACATTATTTTGCTAATGAAAATATTTTTTTCATTTTACATTTTCTTAAAAAATTCAATTTTTGCAATCAAATTTTTTATATTTTTCTTGACGTCAACGAGTTAAGATATAGTTCATATGGCCAACAATTTTATGTAGTATAAATTTGCTGTATGTTCAAATTATCATGTATATAAAATTTCATGAAAAAAGTACTGGATAGAATTTAAAATAATAAGTTATAGGCGTTGATCTTCGTGTATTTTTTAGTCAATTCTCGAAATTTTATGGTTGTAACACCAACTATCGCGATTTACAAAACCAAAGAAGAACGAAATAATCGACATATTTTATGAGTTTCAAATTTCTCTCGGGTTGCTGACGCCACCTACATATTGTCAAAAATACTCGAACGCAAAGGGCCCTTTGCGCTCGAACATTTTCTAAAATTGTTTATGTTCTGGTTTGCTCCGGATCTTACCATTGTGGCATAATACTTTTTTTTCATACTGTGAAAGTGAAAAAACTATCGGTTCTTATTTTTGTAATTGGGTGTTTGGGGGTGGCTCATTACGAGTGCTGAAAAACTGCAAGAAGTCGAAATGTTTATTGTGGGAATGGGTTCCGGTTTATTCAGATTATTATTCTTTGATTGATTTCTACATCTGATTGTAAATTCATTGAAGGAACATCTTTGAATTGAAATTTCTACTTAATTTTCAGTACTTACCATATAATGTAATTTGTAAAATGTAGAGTTCTAATATAAATGAAAATTTCAAATTAAAGGGAAAATATTTTTGTTTGTCAACTCATAAGGATTCGAATCAAATTTTATATTGCTCGAGAATTTAAAATAAAAACCAGAGTGCTTAAATGTGCTTTTTATTACAGTATAAACCAAATGCTAAAACAAGATTAAATAATCATATATCAATTCAATTTTTAATATTCAATAATGATTGATAATATATGACTAGAGAACTTGCAGCTATTTTAAATCTCTGATATTTTTTATTTGTAAATCAGAAGATCAATTTGCAAGTTATTGAATGTTTTTTTCCAATTATCAACCATCAAGACATAAATAAATATATTGTAACATATTGTGCATATTTGAATGATTTAATTAAATCGATATAAAAGTAATGTCTGTTGCCTAGTACAATCAACTAATATAAAAATTAATTAATACATAAAAGTAAACATAAGTATAAAAATTATTGTAAAATAATGGAAATTGAAATATGGAAAAGATTTTTAATGTCAAATATGTTTTTAAAAAGTCTGAATTTCACTATTTTAATGAAATTGATGGAAATATTTAAAAAAAAAAAAAAAATTTACAAATCACTAGCCAGACCGTGGTGCAGCGTTAACGGTGCATGGATTGTCATTCGTAAGGATGATAATTCAAGCCACGGAGATGGCCAGAGTATCCTCCGTTTTTAAGCAACTACTCGATCGTCTGAAATTGGGTATTTAACCATTTGACTAAAAAATAAAAGTTTAATCTCTCATTTCGACTCTCGTCTTTTATGAGACGATTGCAAAAATTGTGTTCCGATTTCTCACTCTATCAACCGCCGTACGAATTATATGTGCCGACACCGCGATTATTGTGACAACTATTGCATGAGGTCGTCAGTGTAGTGTGTGGTCCAAGAGTTTGAAATCGGACCTCCTTCCCTTCCCACCTACAAATCTCGCCATATGGCACCCATTGTCTCATGATGTTCCTTTATGTGGAAAATGGACTAGTCCAGATACCACTACCAAATGACAATACATGAAAAAACAAATCACTATAAAGCAATGGACAATGAAAACATTCTAGAATATGTATTTATTTAGTGCAAAATAAATTAACTTAGCAACAATTGATGAAAGAGAAATGTAGTTATTTATTTCCAGATAAGTGCATTCAGGTTTCTAAAAATATCTGATTGAATAATTGACTCATTCACACATCAGAAAAATTTATAATTCTTTTCAATACGATTCCACTACATACTAAATTATACCCAGAGTAGTTTCTCAATATCTCACACTACCATTAAAATTAATTAATTTGATTAAGCAATGGAATTGATTAAAAACAAAGATAAAATCACCAGTTATGAGTAATTAATAAATTAAATCAAAATTTATGATCGAAAATATCTAAATAAAAAAACTTAATCTTATCTTCAGCACCAACTTAAAAATATTTACATATAAACACTAATGTCATTATACACAGTAAAAGTTTTTTTCAATTTTAAGCAGGTAACAGATCAAAATCGTCCGAAACATTGACTTTAGGTACGTGTCCTTGGTCTATGTGAGGTGCAGATTTATGATCACAATGCCCCAACTCTTGCAGCCTCCAACTCCAACTCATACTTTGAGATGCGTAAAGAGACTGAGCTTCCGTATGATGTCTTTTAACCATTGATTCCTGAAATTATCACAAAAATTTCTTAATACACTAAATAAGCTCAAAACATGACTATTTCGTTGTTCTTTAAGATGTTAAAATTACTCTAATAATTTTCAATAAATTAATTACCTTAATTTTCTCCCACTTGTCATCAACATCTTGTAACCATGAAAGAAATAGGCGACCATTATATCGTGAACGTTGGGCATTTCGCTCCTTTTCTTCTTGTTCCGGCGTTAACATATTATACACTTCTTTGTCTCGCAAAACAGAACACACAGAGAAAGGCAAAGACTGAAAATATCCAATACATAGAATATCAAATTTATTGATTCAACTAATGGCAAAATACTTTTTGAACAATAGAAACCTACTTGATTAGCTAAAGCCCTCGCCGCTCTTCCATGAACTCTCAAAATTTCTTGTTCCACAGCCAAAACTAATTTTTCCTTTTCAACCAAATGCTGAACGCGTAAATAGTGTCTGAAACCGTATAATAACTTAAAGTAAATGTAGAAAATAAAATATTTTTATACAGAAACAAAAGTAACCTCTCATTTTCTTGTAATATAAATTCTTCTCTCATTTGAGGTGGTAAAGATTGAGGAGGCTTCAAAATTGGCTGCTGTTTAGCATTACTTTTTAAGACATACGTACACCTATTCATTAAATAATCTTTAAATCCTTGAGGGGGTTTAGGTTGAACTGGAAAAAGACCTTTTTGTCTACGTTCAATCTGAAATTAAATTAAATATTAAATTTATATCTACCCAGTTACAATAGTACAGGCGGACCTCAACTTTAGCACATCGATGGTTCCTGGAAATGTGTGCGAAAGTTAAATGTTCGAAAGTAGAAGGATGTAAAAAAAAACACTACAAATTTTCATTTATCAAAAATTACTAATGTATTATAGTCGTCACCCACTGAACCATGCGAGGACCGCCCTTCGTTTTCGAAAAGTATTCAAATATAGGTTTCAATTCGTATTCCATAAAGTGCAATATCGTATTTCAGTGAAGCTCGAAAAAAGGCGGTCCTCTCCCGGAGCTCACGCACCGACCTAGTTGCGGAATCAATCCAACTAGAGATACGATTTTGCGCTTTGTGGAATATGAATTATAACCTATATTTGAATAAATTTCGAAAACGGAGGGCGGTCTACGGGTGGTTCAGTGGGCGGCGACCATTATGGTAGTCGCCCACTGAACCACGCTAGGACTGCCTTTTTTCGAGCTTCACTCTAATGCAATATTGCGCTTTATGGAATACGTATTAAAATCTATATTTTAATACTTTTCGAAAGCACCGAGCGGTCCTCGCATGGTTCAGTGGGCGACGACTATTCCTCCTAAGTACTGACTTTTTTTTGTAAATTTTTTTTTATTATATTCTTATTGGGAACATTCAAAGAGCATGAAAATATATTTTTTATATTTTTATGACTTTATTTATGGAAAATACAGTATGTACATTGTAATATACATCAGGTCTCAATGCCTAAAATGTAACATAAAATGCAAAGATTAAACCCAAATTTAATGTAAAATTAAAAGACAAATACCAAAACAAATAAACTAAAAAACTAATAAACTAAACAAATACCGAAATAAAAAACCATAAATATTAAAAAAAAAAAATTTACAAGTTTTCAAAAAATAAATTTCAAATTTATAGGAGATTTTATATGGAAATTAAAAAAAATATATTTATTTAATAATAATTTATAACATCATAAACTATTATATTTTCAAATTTCACAAAAAAATTATTATTTTCAAATGTGCGAAATAGCGAATTGTGCGAAAGTCGAATGTGCGAAAGTTGAGGTTCACCTGTAATTAAAAATTAAAAATGTGATAAATACCTGCTTTTTCACATTAATATACATTTGATAAGAATTAGATTGAGGGTTGATATGGATAGCATGAGAATCTCCAGAACTTGTTGAAGCGTGGGACGAAGAATCTGGTGCAGAAGACTGGTGATGACTGTGACTTTCTTTGGAAGATTTGATTTTTCTTTTTCTCGGATGAAAATCCACAGACGGTACTTGAAAAACTCCATCCCAAACAATTTGGGAACTTCCAGAAGCGGAAGAACTCCCGCCAGAACCAGACGAACCGCTCGTTGATGCTCCACTACTGCTACTACCCGCACTGGAACTTGCTGAACCAGAACTGCTTTCACCATCACCAGACTGAAAGAGTTAATTAAATTTAATACAAATAAACATATAAAATTTGGAGAAATAAAAATTCGATTATATAACAACCTGGTGAGCAGAGCTTTTCGCAGATCCTGAACCTCCGCTGGGGCTGTTTATTGATGTCTGTGATATATGTGGAGAATTTCTTCCCCTGTCTTTATCTTTCTCCGTGCCGTCAGCATTTCTATGAGACCTCAACACTCTCTGTCCAGATAAACCACTTTTTTCATCGGTCGAACTACCTTGACGTTTCTCATCTTTATTTTCCGAGCTATTATCGTTTCCTTCAGTACTGTTGGATCCACTATCAGATAAGTTATTTGATGGTTGTAATATGTAGGGTAGAGTGGAATTTCCGCCTCTGTTTTTGGTGTTGCCTCTTTGTGTGGAACCACCTTCACCTTCTTGCTGATTACCAGAACCTCCTCCACCCCCGACACCACCAGGTATGACAATTTTTAAAGGTGGAACTTTGGGTCCAGGAGTATCAACAGTTTTCTCTTCAGTTTCTGCTTCGTCTTTTGCTTGGTTGAAAGTTGCAGGCTTAGGACTGGCACACGGGCTCTTTTTATCAGAAACACCTTTCGCAGTCTGTGAAACGGCCAAGTTAGCTGTTTGTGATTTCCCTTGATTGCTAGATCCTACTTTACTTGATTGAGAATTGTGTTGCCCACTTCCAGTATTGCCTTTACAGTTAGAACCGCCAGAATTTTTACTTTGATTACCCTGTCCATGAACTCCGGAGCCCGATTTGCCTTGTGATGTGCTTCCTTGAGATTTACTTCCAGAACCTTGAGATGTAGCACCTCCTTTGCTCAATGGGGCAACTCCTGTTTTGCTCGCAGGCCCAGGTGGTTTACACCCAGACAATATATTTCTACAAAAAATAATTCAGTTGATAAGATAATAAAAATCAATTGCAAAAATAATAAAAATTGAACTGTTTACCTTCCCACTGAGACCCTAGTTTGTTGTGTTGCTTTTGTAGATTCTTTGCTAGAATCGGAATCTTTACGTTTTTTCCTCTTGGATCCTTCATCTTCGACAGACTCGGCCTCGACAGGGTCAGGGTTGTCAGGAAAGGATCTTTTGCTTCCTTGGCTCGAAGGCGCCGGCGTCTCTTCATGAGTTGTCGACGTGTTGGCAACTGCAACATTTAAGGATCCAGAAGTTTCTTCTAGAATAAAAGAATGAATCAAAAAAAAAATCCCGAATAAGTCTTTCAAATAGATCAAATACCTTCATTTTTAACGGAGACAGGGTTATTAAGAGGTTTTTCAACACTAGCCGTTGTTTCCTTCGTATCATTCTTCTCTTCGGACAATTTATTCGAGGAATCCATTATTTCTGTGCTATAACCGCTGGATGTCGCAGAATCGTCCCCTGTACCACTTTTCTTGGTATCATCTCGTGACTTTCCAGCATGTGATATTCGTTGAGAGGGGGGATTTTCTATAATTCACATCGACAAGCATAAATATGATGCACAACAAGCAAACCGACACACAAAATGCAAAATCAAAAATAAATAAATCAAAACGTATAATCGAACACAAAACGAAAATAAACCAGGGTAAACTACACTGTCACCCTGCACCAAATTATATAAGCAACATCGAAACGTGTTTCTTTTCCACTTTCCTTTTAGAAAAACCAAGTGTAAGGGTTGGCTGGACAAAGGCTGTATTTAATTTATGTGTTTATTCAATGCCGCATGAATCATTGTCAGTCAGTCAAAAGTCTGGACGTATTTATTACTGAATGCATTGATGGGTTAAACTGAATGTATCATACTGAACGAATTCTATTCAATCAGGTATTCAAATTGAAAAAAATTTTTTTTAAGTGTTGCTATATTCAACCATTGACCATTGTGTCGAAACTCAAAATTAGGACATTAAAAAAAGGATATAGAGCAACCGTGGGCAAACTGCAGCCCGCGGGCCGCATACGAATAATTATCATATTACTAACAAAATACTTCTTAAAAAATAAATTTTAATATATAATTGATATATAATCGAATTTGATTATTTATAACTCTTTTAGAATTTGTGGTTTTACTTGAATTACAAATTTTTAACTTTGCGCGATCAAATTTGGCCCTTCATCCAAAAAGTTTGCCCAGGACTGATAGAGATACTTTTATATATAATTCAATTATTAAAAATATAAGACAATCGTGGTGACTCTAATTTATATTTAAATTTTGTTTTTTATATTTTTGAAATGAGGAAATTCGTTTGAGAATAGTTCTTTTTTTCAAGCTTTTATTAACTTCACTTTCTGGAAATGTTTATATGTTGGCTTTGTTTATAAAATCCCACACAAGACTGGCATAAATTATAATTCGTTATTAGTAAACAACGGTTTCAGTTTTTAATTGCGATTTATCCCTGGACCAAATATTGGTCATTAAAGCAAAAAGACCTTTGGTAAGAGCATTTCTTCCAGGTAAACAAAGACAATATTCTATTAATTTGTAACGACAAAGTACAAATCTAAAGTGTACCGCTTACATCTCACGACTCCCCACAAAACTTGACAAAAAAAAAACAGAATTATCCTAGTGAACCCAGCATGAACGATCACCCCATAAACTTTCCCATACTTAAATGCCCCTCTTCTACTTCTTCAAAAAGTCCTTTTCATTGACCGCATCAATATACAAATTGATCGATCAATGCACACAGAACATTACCCTCTACAAATCAACACAGTGCAGAGCGACAGCATAACAACCCCATATAAACCATAATCAAAAAATACACCATCCCACATCGAAACATACATCACATATATAAACATAAAAACCGACTGCGACCACTTAAAATTAAATTAAAAAAATAAATTGATTAACCCTTTGCGCCCCTTTGGTGGTGCTGGAAAAGAACCACAACTTAATATTTTTTTTCCCAGCGTCCCAATGGTTTTATTTCGATGCCACTTCGATTTTAACGTTTCCAAAAACATTTAGCTTTCGTTGAAAATATTTATTATT
Source organism: Hydropsyche tenuis (assembly GCA_009617725.1). Taxonomy (NCBI): domain Eukaryota; kingdom Metazoa; phylum Arthropoda; class Insecta; order Trichoptera; family Hydropsychidae; genus Hydropsyche; species Hydropsyche tenuis. The sequence goes on along the minus strand of VTON01000042.1, from coordinate 1,642,352 downwards.
TTGTTCGAGAACTAACTTGTCATCAGTTGACTTTTGGATTTCGACCAGAGTGTAAGTGAATATCGTGGTTAAGAGAAACACCAATAATTACTTTATTATCAAATATGGCAGGTATGTTACTATGTGTTTTTATACCTCTATATTAGTATCAACTAAATGATACAAATAAATACATATATTTCGTACATTTTATAATTATCTCTTAGCTTTAAAATCGTAGTTCCACAGTGGGACCACTAGTACACTCGTCATTTTTTTTACATTTGGTTTTTTTACAATTATCTATATTTTGACGTTATTTTTATCAAATATTTATTTCAGATAAATTTCAATAGTCATTTGATGAATTGGAGAATCTTTATTTGAATGATCTTTTGGCAGAAATACCGTCTGATTGTGAATCTGATTCGAAACTTTCAAAATTAATTATGCCCCGAGTAATATGTAATGTTGGCCCAGTGGTTCCTTTGTGGAACCACCGTTTTTCTATATTATTATAAACAAATAATTTTTTTAATTCATATTTTTGACTTTACTTTATTCCTATGAACCAGTGGCGGCTTGTCCTAATGGGCTGCGGGGCTGCAACCCTCCCTGTATAAAGTTTTTTTTTAATTCTTATTTTTGACTTTACTTTATTCCTATGAACCAGTGGCGGCTTGTCCTAATGGGCTGTGGGGCTGCAACCCTCCCTGTATAAAGTTTTTTTTTTAATTCTTATATTCGTCTTGTATAGGTGTATAAATGCAATACATATTTTGATTCTTGTATGTGTTGATGATGACGTTTTCGTATTTTTTACATGAAAACATGTGTTCTATTATCAATTTCATTGTTGCAGCCTCTTCACTACAAATCATCACGAGTCGCCACTGCTATGAACCCATAAATCCCAGAAAATAAAGGTGTTTCAAAATAGACGAAAGAAGTAATTTTGATGGAAAACATAGATTTTTAATTAAAACTTGTAATTTTTTTTATTGATTCACACAGTATACAGTATAGGGTTACGTGTGGAATAGCATATCAGGTAAATGGCTTTATTGGCATATACGCATTTTTCGTTGAAATTTTCCATGACTTTCTCGCGTAAATGTACCTGAATTTCAATGAATAGTGCTCAATTCCCTTATTCAAGGTATGGGGGGTCGTGAGCTTGTTGACATAAACCTTAGACTTCAAAAACTCTCTAAAGAAATTTAAGAAACTTCCTAAAGAAAAGAAAATAAACTCCCTAAGAAGCATTTCAATCATTGCATGATTAATTTCCTAGTCGTATAATTTCCCATTTTGGTGATTAAAATTGTCCGGATCATGCGATTTAACGCCTTTGGTGGTTTTTGAAGTTTAAGGGTTATGCCAACAATCCCATGATCACCCACGCCTTGAAGGAGGAAATTTAGCACTATATCAACAAAATTCAGCAACATGTACAGAAAAAATTCATGGAAAATTTCAACAAAAAATGTGTACGTGCCAATAAAGTAATTTACCTGATATGCTATTCCACATATAACCCTATACTGTATACTATGTGAATCAATAAAAAAAATTACAATTTTCAATTAGAAATCCGTGTTTTCTATCAAAATTACATCTTGCGTTAATTTTGGGACACCTATTAAATGCAATAAATATTTGAGTAGCCTATTTACAAAAACGGCTTAAGCCACTTTACAAAATTTTTCACGACAGCTGATTTTTTGTATCTCCTGAAGTTTTTAAGTTATTGAAATTTTTTTTTTTTGAGCTGATCATCGTTTTCATACGGTTTTCATCAACTTTGTTAAGCAAGCGATACATCACTTCTTTTCAGGGCTTCTCGTGTACAACAAGAAATCCATCAAAAAATGAAAACCGATCCACGATGGCTTAAGCCGTCTTTGTAAATAGGCTACTCATTTCGATTCTTGTATGATGACGTTTTCGTATTTTTTACATGTGTACTATTTTCAAATTCATTGTCGCAGCCCCTCCAATACAAATTTTCAAAAGCCGCCACCGCTATGAACCCATAAATCCCAGAAAATATGTTATATACCAGGCTTGTCCAAAATTTCAGTATGCGGTAGTTCAAATCTCAAAATTTCAATTGTTATAAATTTAAAACGTAATAAGTATTAAAATATTGGTAAAGTTATTTATTTCCATTACAAAACTATTCCGATGAGTACATTTCGGAATAAATTCTGTTTGTGTTTGTTTTTGTGTGAAAAGTGGGGGGCCACTTTGGCACCATAGTGGCCCTTTGGACAAGCCTGTTATATACTAGGTTCTCTTTTTATGCGAATTCAGAGTTATGCGGTTTTTTTTAAATACAATATTTTTTTTATGGACTATATGAACGTACGTATGTAAAATGTAACAACTTAACTATAAGAGTACATTGTTAATAGAAATACATTTTTTTAATGCGATTTTAGGTAATTTTATATTGCAGTTTCACTTTTTCTTTATAAAATCATATATTTTTTTATGCGGAACGGAACGCATCTACCGCATAAAAAGAGAACCCAGTGTACATGGTTGGTCCGCAAAGGGTTAAAAAAATAATCAATACAAAAAATTAATTAACAAAAAATAAAATAAATAAAAATAAAGTCCGACTCATCGGACGCGCGTCATGCAAACAACAACCGACGATGCACACAACTTAGAAATGGGGGCCAATTACTGTTGTCCGGGGCGTCGCCCGCCCGCCGAGGGGAGCGCGGCGCGAAAGCCGGGGCGCGCGGGCGGGCCGGCGCCCCGCGGCGAGGACTGCGCCCCCGCCGTCCCGCGCGGTTCGTCGACGCTCGCTCACCTCATGCCGGCGGTGGGCGGCGGCGGGCCGCGCCGCTGCCGACTGCCCAGCGCAACATGGCGGCGCCGCCGAGATCGCATATTAACACTTGGGCCCGAGTCGGCCGTGAGGAGCGCGCGGTTGGGTTGGTGCGCGTGCGGAGGGGGGTTTGTTCAGTATCCGGGATTTGAGGTGGTGTCGAGGTTTTGGGTGGTGGTGGTGGTGGTGGTGGGCTTGGGGTGTCGGCGGGTGGGTTTTTGTACGCTTGGGTAATCGAAGGTTGCTGGTTAGTTGGAGGAATTGCCGGAGATGGTTTTTTTGCGGTGGGGTGGATATAGTGGGGAAAATTTGAAGGGGGCTTTTATGGGGCGCCGGTATGGTTTTTGTGAGGCTGGGGGTAGTAATTATTTATTTTTGTTACGTTATATGTAACAGGCTTGTCCGAAGGGCCACCACGGTGCCAAAGTGGCCGCCACTTTTCAAACGAAAACGAACATAAACAGAATTTATTCCGAAATGTACTCATCGAAATAGTTTTGTAATAGAAATAAATAACTTTATCGACGTTTTAATACTTATTACGTTTTGAATTTACAATAATTGAAATTTTGAGATTTGAAATTTGCATACTGAAATTTTGGACAAGCCTGATATATAACATATGATTGATTTCCATACATATATTTTAAATAATGTGACTTTCTCAGAAACTAGAAAAAAATTATTACTACACCCCCTCCCCCCACCATAGATTTGTATGTGTACATATATTTTATATAATGTTTAGGTTTTGATCAGGGATACTGTTTTTTTAGTAAAAGTAGCTACATAACATACAGTCATACTTTAATCATTTAATCTACATAAATTTATTTTTTTTATTTATCGGTAACGCGGGACCAATTATTTAGCGTTTACCGATTATCGAAATTTGACGGTAAATTGCAAGCCCTAGCTGGTAGGGAGAATCGCGGTTTATTCCAAGGGAATTTTGGGCGATGGAAATTTTGGGAAAATTGAAAAGAAATTTATGTATATCAAACAGATTTTCAAATCGACACATTTTAAATATGTACTCGCATTGCAACGTGCAACACTCGAGTGGATATGTGCCGGCAGGGAGGAGACCGGTTTATTCTCCGGGAATAAACCGGAGATTTTGGGCGACGGAAGTTTTGGGAAAATTGAAAAGAAATTTATGTCAATCAAATTTTCAAATCGACGTTTTTAGATATGTACAACATGCAACTCGAATGAATCTAAACATCTTCATTCAAAAATGAATTGATCATTCGGTTGAAACGGCAAAAAATGTTGTAAAATATGTGAAGTCACAAATTATATTATTTACATTCACCGATCCGCTCAGAAGACAGCTACCACAAAGTCTAGCACATAGACACGCGTATCGTTGGTCTGATTGTGAGAGCCTCCTCCGCTGTCATGGACGGATTGGCTCTCATGGTACATGTCCCTTAGCGAAATACGAGTTGGGCTAGCGCGGTAAGGTATAGCCTAGACTGCCGCATTTGTCTGGTAAGGCCTTGTCCTGCAGTGGATAACTAATAGACTGCTAATGATGATGACATTCATAACCAAGCAAAATCATAAACTTGGATCTAAATCATCCGTCCTTAAGCTTCCTGTGTCAACAAGGTGGAACAGTATTATTGACATGATTCAAAGCCTAATAAATGGCAAAGAATTCTTACAGGAAACTGTATTTCGAAAAGATTTAATTATTGATTATATTAAAATATTAAATGAATAGTATGTATAAATATAAATTTTGAGTAAAAATTATATTTGACATCCTAATCATTTTATAAAAAATTTTATGTTTCATTTAATATAACCTTTCTTTAATTATTACCTATGTATTAAAATATTTTGTATTATTTTGGTCATTTTCAATTAAAAAATACAGTTTCACGTAAAAAAAATCTCCCATTTTCTCAACTTTCCCAAAGTTCCTGGTTTTTTCCCATTCTTTCAAAATTTCCATTTCTGCCCATCTCTACGGTTACATGCACCCCACTCTATGTCAGCTTATAGTTAGTTGGGTACCAGCAACACTAGGCGAAACTGCGAGCACCACATTTACATTTACTGGGAACTCTACATTTACTTTTAACTTAACAATCGCGAAGGTCCTGCTTTTCGGGGGACATACGGAATGCCGGTGCGAGAAAAATTTAACGAAATATGTCTTCCCGCGAGCCGACCCTCTTGGCGAAGGTACAGAACGCATAAAAGGCGTTTTTGTTGAGTTTGTTTTCAGGGATATAATTGAGATCGTTTGATGTGAAATAGAGGGGATCGAATTGCTTTTTCATGTTGAAAATCACATACAAAAAAAAACTCGTAATATACACATTTTATATCATAAAATGTGATTAATTCAATTTTTTGATGGTGGAATATAGCATTAAATAATTTTTCATAAAAAAAATTAACACTTCGACGAGCGCGTCATCGAGTTCGAAGACAGTCAGTCGATAAATTGAAATGTGTCGATAATTGGCACTGCCTTGACTTGTATTGCTTTGGCTTGCTTCTTTGGCAAGCGCAATTATTGTTTGAAAATTGTATATCAAGTGAAAAAAGGTTAAAAGAATCTGGGTGACGATGCGGCTGCCAATAATAGACATTTTGTTCGTTCAAGATGTGAAATGATTTCATGTAAAGGCCACTTATGAATTTACATATTTTTTTCGAAACTGCAGTATTATTTAATATTAGCCGATTTTTTACGTTAATCATTTTCATATCAAGCGATTTCCATTGAATTTGTTTTGTTTGATTCGTTGAAGGGAATAGGTTTGTAGTTTTGTAATCGAGTCGACGATTAAATTTGAAATGGAAAATAAGCGATTACGCAATTGTAAGATACTTAACGGAGTAAATATGGACGGTCCTTAAACGAAAAACTTATGAACAGACGTTTACCCAAACGACACTGGCACATACCAACAGCAACACACAACATGTTTTAGGAGAACTGGAAAGCTACATGTTGGTTAAATGTTGTAGGGTTGTGTGTGACAATAGTAGGTGTATGCCAGTGGCATATGTGCTATTGTCGTTTGGGCAAACGTCTAAGAACCGAAAAATTGATATTATCTAAAAAAAAAAAAGGAAATTAATTTTCAAAGAAAATCTATACAAATAACTTTTTAAAAGAAATAAAATAATTTCTGCATTATTATAACCAATTTTGATATTGTAGTGGTTGACAAATACTGGAATTCTTAAGTTTTCACTCGAAACAATTGCTTCAATCAAAACGCATACAAACATGCGCAGATTTGAATTATAATTTCTAAAAACACCATTCTTTTATAAATAGGTTTGTTCCATATTAAAAAAGGCTAGATAAAAATTTACTGTGCATCTTTTATTGCCAACTGAAAATTTATCGAAAAGTTACGAAAAACGTCATATCTTTACAAGATTTAAGTTTTGGACTTTTTGCTTTTCGCATTGATTCAACATTATCGGCCCCATGATTTTCGCATCAAAACACGTTTCCACTATATTGGAACAATACAAACTCGCATAAGCCGCGATTATTCAATGCGACATTGACTTTAAATATGCAAAATAAAATAGCACGCATCTATAGATGTACTTAACATAAAAGATTAATATAAATCCTTTTTCTCCGAACATAAAATTTCTCAACATCGAATCCTCGAATTACAAACTATGCCAAAATTTCAAATCCACAAATCGACTTTGTATTACATACAACTAGTTGCATAAGATATTTACATGTTATTTTTCCTATCAAATGCATTAAAGATTTTAAAATAACAGACTTCTATCAAAGTAGTTTCAGTCAATTTTAACATCATCAATTTCACCCATCAGTGATAAAATACAATTAAAATTGCGACAACATAAAAAAAAATCATTCCATCAGAGCATGGCCGGTGTTAAGACCGCGCGCCGAAAATGGCGCGCGATGCCACACCAACACGAACGCGTCATTCCCGCGGCCAAAACTGAAAGAAAAGACGCCATGTCAACGCGATCAGCTGATGGCGGCGCGCGCAACGCCATCTTCGCCCTCAAGTTCGGGGTCACAGCGGATTTGCAAATGGCCGGTGGTGGAGGGGACGCGTTGCGGCGCAGGCGTGCCAACTGCTCTGCGTCTGACAATGAGATGTGGCAGTTTTTTTGGGACAATATATTGATCACAGTATTTACATTACAAATTCACAGTATATATCAAACGTCAAATTCGCAACAAAATCAGCTTTTCATCCGACAAATAGTTGGTAGTATCAAAAATACATTTTTTTTAGTAGTGAACTTATTATAAAAACTAAACATTAGACCCAGTGTACATTGCAATGTACAGTAATTTAAATGTTTTTTTTTTTGAGGGCTTGTACACGTATTAAAATATTTGGGACCATATACTATACAAAAGTATAGCGTGGCATAGCATTTGTCATTAACTTTGACAGGGACTAACTACCAACTAAATAAGTAACTGATTTTGTAAAGATATCAATTACTTTACAATGTTTTGAGATGATCTCACAAAGAAAGAAATCTTTTATTCCACCGTATTATAATTCGAGGTTATGTATTGTTGTTATTAAACAAATAGTCATTATAATATACACAATGTGATTGATTTCCATACGAAATATTATGTAAATTAAGAATATTTTGATTTCAGTTATGTTTTATCATTTTTTTTTGTTACCGGCAACTTTACTGTGCAAAATGCTAAATTATACTGCTCGAACTGACACCATTATACTGGGCCGAATATCGGTACCTGTTTTTTTTATGTCGTGGTTACGGTTCCCGGACGTTTGTCCAGATTCCGTGACAGTTCGTCCAGGACAATTCATCCAAGCGACAATTTTTCCAAAAGACAATTCATCCAAGCGACAATTCGTCCGAATGACAACTCGTCCAAAACCGTCCAAAGAAAAATTCGTCCAAGATCGTCCAAACGACAATTCGCCCAAAACAATTCATGAGAGGAATGAAATAAGTTGGCAAACCTGCATTTCACATTTATACACGTACACGCACCTGCACCTACACACATACTCAATTAATTTTCAGTTTGACGCTTTATTGAAAACTACGTGCGTGGGATACAGAGTGACAAGAAACTTTCTATTCATGGTTTCAAAACATTATTATCAAAATATTCATTAATAGCATTGCTATTACTCACGTATTGGTTAATTTCACAATAGTGGAAACATTTTGATGATAGTTTTGAGACCTTGAAAGAAAATTTCGTAGCCTTTTTGTATCGCGCGCACGTAGTTTTCAATTAAAAGTCATACTGAAAATGAAATGAGTGTGTATATGTGCAGGTGCATGTAGTGTATAAACGTAAAATGCATATTTGCCGACGTATTTCATTCCCCTCACGAATTGTTTAGGACGAATTGTCTTTGGACGAGTTGTCGTGCACCATTTGCCCAAACGACAATAACACACACGACACTGCAACATCAAGTGTAGAACACAATCCGAGTAAAATTCCTCGAAATATAATAATATGATTGAAATAAATTATAAGGCATACATTGGATAATTTAACCAACATGTAGTCATCCAACTATCCTAAAACATATCGAGTATGCTACTGTATGCTTACATGTTGTAATGTGTGTGCTAGTATCGTATGTATTGTTTCGTTAGGGCAATCGTCTAGAAACTGTTTTTGGGATTCCCAGAAGTTTGCCCAAATGAGAAAAGAACAGACGACGGCCGATGTGTTCTAGTGTCGGTGTGTTCTACTGTCGTGATTTCTGGTGTCGTTTGGGCAAACGCCTGGTCATCGTTTTTTATTATGTGTTCAATTTGTGCATGTTTTTGAGTGTCGGTTTTACTTTTTTTTTTAATTTGCACGGTTCGACCGGTTTGTAATGATAAAATATCGCATAGCAAAAGTGATAGATATTGGGAAAATGTTAATGAATTAATGTTTGCTCGTCGACATAAAAAATAAATTATTTTTCGGGAAATATAATGATATGATTCGTATAATGTTTGTTTTGATAAAATTGGAGACAAATTTAAAAATGGTCGAATTAGCTAATGAAAATAAACTTAATCTACTTAACGATAGATCACAAAATATAAACATCGCAATGAATACAATAATTAAACATAACAATAAAAATTATGAAAATAAGCATAATACATTTGTCAAGTCGTATGTGAAAAAAACAATAATCTAATGTGAACGGTTGATATACGAAGAAATTGTTTAATTTTCAAGAATTTAACGTTCACATTTTAAAAATGACTTAGGTAGGACATTACTTTTATCGTCTTAAAATTAATGAGAATATTCGCAGTCTTACTTTGTTAGATCATCGTTATGCATATGATAAAGTAATATTTTGAACTTTATACACTTTAAATATTTCAATTAATTATGCTATTGTATTATAGATAGGGTGACCATACGTCCCGTTTTCGCCGGGACAGTCCCGTTTTCGTCGCGTCTTGCGTTCGTCCCGTCGTTTTCGTAAAATAGTTTGATTTGTCCCGTTATGTCTTGAATCCCGATTGTTTTCCTTGAATATTTTTTGGTCAATAATTTAATTGAAGTCTTATTTTTATATTTTAATTTGTATCATTGCTAGATTTTTTCGATTATTTAAAGAATCGCTCAAAAATTCAACAGAAAAAACTAATATAGTATTTTCAAAAATGTCATTTAAAGATAGCTTACATTTTTTTAAAACCGAAAAACGCATTATTTTGTTCACTAATAATATCGTGTAATTAAAAAAATTCACTGTTTTTCGCTGAAAACTTTTCCAAAAATAAAAATTAAGATAGATAAAGACATGATGCAAAAAGTGCGAAACTCGAACGCTGTTTTTTTTTTAATGAAAATAAATATTCAATGCATTTTTGAATTAAGCATTGTTTCGTCAATTTAAAATAATGAAAGAACTCGATTAACTGTAACGAAAAATATGGCATGAAAAAAAAAATGGATTTTTCTATAGTTTTATTCTTATTAGAAAAAAATCGTAAAAATATTTTCTGTCACTTCTGATTGTGGTTATTTCTCTAAATATATTTAAAATTAAAAATATATATATTGTTTAAAAGTTATTGTGATTAATAAATTCGTTAATAAATGTATGATATTGGAAAAAATATGGGTGGGAAAATAAATTTCATCGGTTGTGTCCTTCCTTAACAATATTAATTTTTGGAAAATTTTTGAACCTACATACAACACATTTTTTTATATAGGGGGGGGGCATTTTTTTGGGGAGCGTGCCGTTTTGGGTCCTGGGAAATATGGTCACCCTAATTATAGACTACATACAACATTTCAATGACATTCTAGATCAGGCTTGTCCGAAATTTCAGTATGCGGGGGGGGGGGGGCACTTACAAATTTCAAAATTTCAATTATTGTAAATTCAAAACGTAATAAATATTAAAATATTGATAAAGTTATTTATTTCCATTATAAAACTACTTCGATGAGTACATTTCGGAATAAATGCTGTTTGTTATATTTGTTTTTGTGTGAAAAGTGGGGGCCACTTTGACACTGTGGTGGCCCTTTGGACAAGCCTGTTCTAGATGTTAATTTAGTTCAAAAAAGGATATTTGAAAAAATATTCAGATATGTTAGTTAAAATTTCATTGTGGAAAAAATTAAAGGAATAAAAAAAAGTTTTATATGAATCTATAAAACATTTCCTTTTCATTAGTGGCTGTTGCTGATAATATTGCAATAACTAACTATACACCCATAATATGTATTTCAGTACTCCATATATTTTTATAAAGATATATGAACAGTTATATATTTGCTATACGACATAATACTTGTTAGTGTAAGAGCTGAACCCTACTAGCCCAACTTGCGTCACAAAAATGCTCAAGTACATAGGTAGATCGGGAAGAGGGGGGACGCAAACTGATGCAAGCGATATAACGACCTTGGAAGAGGTATATGGCCTTGGAGGCGACATATGAACATGTCAGGCTAGTGGGGTTTGGCCCTAACCAATTAAAGTTTATGAATTTTATGAAAAATATACCATCACCATTAGATCTACAATATAAACAAAATACAATTAACCGTTTGAGAATGGAGTACTATTGCACTTTTTATGAATGAAAATTTTGAGTTTCCAGCCCTCAAACGATTAATAATACGATACATAGAAATAGATTAAACGATTCACAGTATTCCATATACTGTGTTTTTCCAACTGTCAGACTGCTCCCGAAATAAGCCCTACCACGATTTTACTAGATTCATGTAATATAAGCTCTACCCCAAAAATAAGTTCTACTAACTAAGCAAACCGAACAGCTGATCGTAGGTAAGGTGCCTTTTTTTGTTAACCAATTAAAGAATCACATTATCAATCACTCAAAAATTTACCTTGCGACGGCAACAAACTTAAGACATATGCTAGAAGAATTCAACGAGTCAAACCGCTAGTTATACGGATTTATTCAGAGACAAAAATTGTCTCTAAAAAAACGACAACATTATTTAAGTTAGATGATACTTTAATAATCAAATGTACACTCTCATTTACATTTTATGTTCAAAATATGATCTTGGCAACATTTTATAATTACAATTGAAGAAACTGCTGTATTTATGGGTAATGTATCTCAAACAACAATCGACCAAAAAGGTGCCACATCGATTTAAAATTTCCTAATATAATAGTGCTTATTTGAATTTCAATATATTTTGAATAAATGTACCTAATTAATTTGCGTAGAATACATAAGTATTTAAATTTATGTGAAATTTTACACTAATGAAACTACAAATTTTGTTTTCTTAAATAAATATGTATAAAACGCTATGTATGAACAAATTACGACTACCTCCGAAAATAAGTCCAAGTGTGTTTTTGGTACCAAAATTTATATGAGACCTATCTTATAGTTGGAAAAACACAGTAGATAAAATAAAATATACAGAATATACGCAAAATCCCATTGTAAAATTTTTCATATAGGTAATATAAGCAATTCAAATTAATTTGAGCAGTGATCTTTGAAATCCACGTGCTACAAACGTAAATTGATAGTAAACTCAGTGGCAAAAAATTAAATACATAAGTTTGAAGTAAAATTTTACAAAATACAGTAAACCCCCGTATAACGTACACTCACATAAGGATCCCCCCTATAACCTTTGCGGCAGTTTTTTCATATAATGTTGATTCCTACCTATTACGTGGTCAGTTATTAAATTAAACGGTCAGTAATTTATTTAAACGGTTAGTAATTTATTCCAAAACGGTTAGTATTTAATTTAAATGGTCAGTCATTTCAAATATAATATTATAATATAAAATATAAATATAATACAAATTTAAATATCGATTTAATTTTTGATTTCGTTTTAATAAATGATATTGTAACTTGGTGTGTAGGACTTGAAATTGACCGTCAAATTTCAATTACCGGTAATTATCAAAGTTTTCAAATCATATTATATGCGCCATACCTTTCAATTAATTATAGATAAATTAGATGCTAACCCCAATACCACGTTAATGCAAGTATGGAAAGATTTTTGGATTTTAAACTGTGTTGAAATTATTGATTCCTGTATTAAAGAACTCAAATCCTCTAATCTAAATGCTTGCCGGAGATGTATTTGGCCGGATGTACATAGTATTGAAAGAAACCAGATCAATTTCATTATTCAATAAAAATGAACATAATTAATATTTCTCGTTCTTTGGGCGGGGAAGGAACATGAAATGACATGAATGAAAACGATATTGATGAATGGATAAATAATTACATGGACTTAAATGGAGAAGATGTGATAGCCCTGGTTAATGAAGAAGATAGTACAACCAATGAAGAAAGCCTGGAAATCAATTTTAATGAATCCAATGAAAGTTTCAATTCCGAAAGATTGAATGAAGGCTTGCAATTGTTCAAAAATTTAAAAATACACTTTTCTCAATACGATTGCTCAAAAGAGCAATTAACCGAATTAATGAAACACTTAGAAATATGTAAAGCCCTATATTATAAAATTGACGAAGAAATGCGGGCAAGATATTTTCGTCAATAAAGAAAATAATTCAGTTAATAATCTGAATCATGAAGAAGTTGAGCAACCAGTATTAAGAATGTCTTGATAGAATGTGATATTAGATGATACTGATACTGATTAAATGCATAGTTATACAATTTAAAATGTTTATCTATTTTTTTTTACTTTCGACAATTATTTTTTAGTTTTTAATATAATTTTTATTTTATATTAATATGAATCTTTTTGTGAAATAAAACATATTCCCGGAATAATTATTATTATATTTATTCATCATGCTAACGCATTTTATAAAATGAACTAATAAAATGTCGCGTTGATCTTCCCTGCCTGCAAGTTGCGGGAAGATTACGTCAGCCAGAATACGAAAGGATATCGGTCACGCCCACTAACCCCCTATAACGTCTCCCCACATAGCGCGGAACGTATCTCGACGTTATAGGGAGGTTTACTGTACTAAAAATAAAATTCCCAGTGCAATAACGTACCTTTTAAGGAAGCCAAGTATTCATAAGTTGAGTCATTAGCGACATCAAAAGGCATTTTTCCATTTTTATTTTTTAAATAAGCATCAGCGCCGCATTCGATCAAATATTTCAAGATTTTTAAGTGCCCTTTATTCGCAGCGTCATGTAAAGGGGTATCATCGTCAAAGCCACGAGCATTTATGTTTGCACCGGCCTGAATCAGAATTACTGCAACATTATGCCGCCCATGATAACAAGCCTCGTGAAGAGGTGTCCAACCTGCAGAAAACATATTTTCATGTTGGAATGTCTCAGCCTCTATGCGTTTCACCAGTTGGATGCGAAATTCGATAAGACGGGTCCAAATGATGAATCATTGTCGAGAAATATTTGAAAGAAACACAACCGGTGAATTGCAAACAAAACTTTCGACATTCACAGTAAATAATACAAAACAAAATGCTACAAAAAAATAAAATATAAAATAATAAGGTATTTAGACAATTCCTAATGAGACTTGGTAAATGTTAAAACAAAACGTGAAATCTGCCCTTTGATGTCACTTTTACATGAGTGAAAAATTGTATCAAGAGTAAAATACTAATTTATATCGACACAAAATATTTTAAGACCACCACCACCAGTATGTACAATAAATTAAAATACCTGAAAATATATCCAATATATAAGTGAAAAATCATCCACCGTGTATGCTATCAAGCCACTAAAACTACACAATTGAAAAAATGGTTATAACTTAATTGTACCCTCCATGTTTTTTTATTTATAAATTCCTTTTATTTGACTAAAAAAAATTTATCAATCAAATTATTTCATCAAAATATATTTGCTGTAATAATTAGTTCAAATTTCCAACTTTTTACTTCAATGAATTTCTAACTAAATATTTTTTCACCCAAAATAAATACATAAAATCACATCACAATAAATTTTTAATAAAAAAATTTTCATACTATAATGGGTATAGATATCGAACTGAAAAATTGTACATATTTTTTTCAGAACTAAATTTTTAAGAAAATTCAGGAGTTTCAAAAAATATGATTAAGCGAATGAAAATTTTTTTAAATACAAAATTACATACAATATCTACTGAGGCATATATTTTTTTCAATATGTTACATATAACTAAAAATCACTTAATAATCTGAATAAAAAAAAATCATATTCTTGCTCACGTTATACACAGATGAACATGATTACTTTTCAGGATAGTGCAAAAATCATCCAATTTCAATACATTTCTTTCAAATTATCGTGAAATAGATTTCAAATCATGAAAATAATGGATAAAAAACTTAGTCAGAGGATTTTTTTTTTTAAATAAAGTACATACAAATAATATTAATTTGCATATTTTCATACCATCATCCCATCCCATTGATGAAATTTTTATTAAAAAAAATCTAGGCACTTAAGCAAACATAATTATGAGTATTTCTATAAAAATTTATACTTACATGAAATTCATGTATTGAGAATTTATTATTATATCTGAGCTTACATAAAACTATAAAATATTATGTTATTATTTTATGTAATATTAAGTGAACTCACATCTCATCATCATCTAAAATAGTACCAAAGTAGTGAAATTTGAAATATTATATTTTATTATTCCAAACACCATAAATTTATTCTCAAACGAGATTATAGTTTTCCAAATGGACATAAATATATGTACATATTTGTGACAAATTCATCTCAAATCAATTTCAAAATATTCAAAACAATCAATATACGATAATGGTGGTGTGTATACATAAAAATTAAATTTGATAATTTGCATAACAAATATTATGGCATATCAATCTCACTATTACTCATATTTAATTTTACTTTCGAAACAAATTTACACTATTTCACAATTATTAATTATACTTTCAAGCACAGAAAGAGTCTAAATACACTCTATTTATTTATAAATAATTATTTATAAATAACAATATGATCATAAACTACCCTTTTTCATTTGCAAATTCGCTTACTCAAATATACAATACAAAAGCGATATTAGTTCTCAGACATTCAACATAATTTCCAGTTCGAGACAAATACACAAAATTGTTTATTCTGTCATAATAACTTTCTTTTTTCAAAGTGAATTCGGATGAGTCACATAAACATAGTGATTACGGTTGGCAAATCAACGTATTAACTTCAAACATGTGGCATTCACATGCCTGACATATTTCCGTCGAAATCGAAAAGGCAATATGGTACTTGATTATAGTGATTACATAAAGCATACGGTACACTACATGCAGTGCATACAAAATGCGCATTTCAGAACTCTCGTATTGATACATGACATAGTTATATTACTTGGGAAATGTTATAAATATAAAAAGCAGCCAAACTATGTTTCGGAAAAAAAATCATACAGACCATGTCAATATCGTTACATAATGGATAAAAAGTTTATGAATTAAGTGTTCAATAATGGTAAAAAAATAACAATTTTATAATACAAAAATTCTAATTATTATTGCAATAGAATTTACTATTGCAAAAAGTACACCCAAAACTCTTTTTACGTGATTCCGAAATTATGCAGTTCAAAAAATAGGAACTGATTATTATTTTTACATTATCTTTTCGTTTTAAAATGGCATAAAAATAAAATAAAATGTACTACTATGTCACAATGATAAGATCCGGAGCGAACCAGTATACGATTATAGTTATTAAATGAAAACTTACAATGTTTTTTGATGATTTTAAATGGCAAAATTTTGCCTTATTACACATTTTTTGTAAAATATATTTGGGTTGAAGTTCCATCCTAACTACTGACGAAACCTATCTTCAATTTTTATAAGTTCACCATACATTTTTTTATTTACATGGTAAATTTCTCGAACGTATCCCCTGTATAAAAAGGGACTTGGGTATATATGTATTAATATTTTTATGACTCGATTCTTTTAAAATTTGTTTCATACTAAATTTATACAAATTAACATCTGTGACCATTTCAAAGTGTTAATACTTGAAAATTAACGATAAACATTTCAAATAACATGAACACGACACATTGCATATTAGACGTATTTACTTATGTATTAAATTTTAAAAAAAAATTCTTACATTACAAAATAATCAGTTTCCATTTCCCACATCATTCAATATGAAACTAGAAAATTTATCCGATATAAATCAAGAGGAAACTGAATAGATTTATACAAAACCACAAGTAATCAATAGTCATAATTCATCTCTCACTGGAAAGTTGATTGTTAGAGAATAGCGATGCTTTCTAAAATTATCAAATTACCTGCAAAATCTTCTACATTGGGATCTATTCCCTGGTCAATTAATTTTTTCACTTGTTCATGATCGCCTTTTATTGCAGCGACATGAAGTGCGGTTTCGCCCCGCTCATTACGATCGCGAGATTTTGGTACAGTGTGGCTAACATTGCTTGTTCCTGGAAAATCAAATAATCAAATGGTAATCGTGGCGTTAAATTTTGACTTATTTCATTTGAGAATTATTATGCGCATTTATTTGCCAATTAAACGATATTTATGAGACAACCGACAACTACAAAATTTTTGATATTTTCACCATGATAAAATTCAAACTGAATATTTTAAATCATATAATATAATATTTGCAAACATTTCTTTAAAAAAAATCAATAGTTATTCATTATGATTAATTAAATTTAAAACTTTTTCCATTGTTAGATATAATTATTTGCATTATGATAAACTAAGATTCTGAATCAAGATAATTTTACATTACTCTTATTAAATTAAACTATTTTCTTCCATCCAAATACCAATGCATACATTGAAAATTATAATATTTGAAAGGGAGCCACAACTTTGGAACTATTATCTGTTTAGATATAATTACAATTTTTTTGAATTGTTGAAACTCATTCAAATAATATATAAATAAAAACCCCTCCTTGAGAGTAAGTTAATAAAAAGCTTGGATAAAATGGCATCTATTTTCAATAAATTTAATATTTTATATAAACAGCATATATGCATGTTTGCAGTATACAAAAAGCTATTTATGGGAAATCTTATGTACAAGAAAGTGAAATGGTTGAAAAATACTAAATACATCAATAGAAGATTATTTTAAACAACATTTTACTCTCAAAGTTAGATATAAAAGGAAAAAAATCATTTGAAAAAGTTCATACAATATCAGTGTATATTGCAAACAGAGTTAATTCTGATCAATCTGAATTTGAATAAAAATTATGGCTTATTAGTACAGTTCAAATTCAGCTAAATCATTCAAGTAAAGTTTATATTCGATACAAGTGAACAAATACATTCAAGCATTTATAGGTTAAATCGAAGTGTCAACAAACCATTTGTTTATATTATTTCCAATACGATGAAACAATACAAAATCAACATTTACTATATACGAAATACACTTAAGCTCATTCATAAAAAAAAACAATAAAACAATCGAAATCATCACATGTCAAAAAAAAAAAGTTTTGACATCTACAATACAACCTCGATTCTAAAACAATCCAAATCGAACACGAATGAAAAAATCAAAACAAAACGACCAACTACATCACTGAACACCGACCGCCCACAAAAAGCATCGGTACGCAACATTTACAAACAACCGCACCAACACGAACGAAAACGGAACAAACGCGAACGGGCCGACACAAAAACACCACACCACCCCTCGTGAACGAACGGGTTAACCCGTCGCAGCCTCCGGCGCCCAAAGGGTTCCACACACGAGAACACAACACGCACACACCCACGTCAAAACAACAAGACGTGCCGAAACGTCAAGAGCCCTGACGTCCACGGAGCACGTGGGGGGCGTGAAATGGCGGGAAAGCGCGGGGGGCGGAGCGCCAGCCGCGGGGCCGGGGGGGGGGGGCCGCTTACCGTGGTGCGTCGTCTGCGAGGTGAGCTGCATCACGAGGGCCATCTGCTGGCGCTCGGACATGGGGGCTGAGGAGACGCGGGGGGCCGCGTGCGCCCCCGTGGCGGAGCCTCGAGGACGTGAGGACGGCATCGCACCGCATGCCCGCGCAAGAGACAGACGCGCGCCGCCCTCGCCGCGCCGCAAGCACTCAGGGTGGCCAATCGTCGGTGGTGCGCGGTTTGCTTCGGAGGTGCTGGCGGCGTGGTGGGTTTTGGCCAAAGTGGCGAGGGCGACGGGACGGTCGAGACAACGGTCTGACGATAACGAGTCCGAGGGACGATTCGTAAAACCGACAGTTGGTTCAAATGGCTATTGGTCCGAACGACATCGTCCGAGGCGGCTCTTTCAAAACTATCCAAACAATTCGTCCAAGCGACAATTGGTCCCGATCAATTCGTCCGAGGCAACTCTTTCAAAACTATCCAAATAATTCGTCCGACCGACAATTGGTCCCGATGACAATTCGTCCAAGATAACTCGTTTATGCGACAATTCGTTCAACCGACAATTGGTCCAAACGACAATTCGTCCAAAGCAATTATTTCAAAACTATCCAAACAATTCGTCCAAGCGACAAGTCACCCAACTGACAATTGGTCCGAATGACAATTCGTCCAAGACAATTCGTCCATGCGACAATTTGTTCAACCGACAATTGGTTCAAATGACTATTGTTCCAAACGACAATTCGTCCGAGGCAACTCTTTCAAAACTATCCAAACAATTCTTCCAAGCGACAATTCATCCAACTGACAATTGGTCCGAATGACAATTCGTCCAAGGCAACCCTTTCAAAACTATCCAAACAATTCGTCCAAGCGACAAGTCATCCAACTGACAATTGGCCTAGCTGACAATTCGTCCAAGGCAACTCTTCCAAAACTATCCAAACAATTGTTTCAAGACAACTCGTCCATGCGACAATTCGTTCAACCGGCAATTGGCCCAACCGACAATTGGTCGAAACGATAATTCATCCAAGCCAACTCTTCCAAAATTGTCCAAACAATTCGTCCAAGCCCATGCGATAATTCGTTCAACCGACAATTGGTCCAACCGACCATTGGTCCTAGCGACAATTCGTCCAACTGACAATTGGTCCGAATGACAATTCTTCCAAAATAACTCGTCTATGCGACAATTCGTTCAACTGACCATTGATCCAGGCGACAATTCGTCCAACTGACAATTGGTCTGAATGACAATTCGTCCAAGACAACTCGTCCTTGCGACAATTCGTTCAACCGACATTTGGCCCAAACGACAATTCATCCAAGGACGACTCTTCCGAAACTATCCAAATAGTTGATCCAAGTGATAATTCGTCCAACCGACAATTGGTCCGAACGACAATTCGTCCAAGACAATTCATTCAACCGACAATTGGCCCAAAGGACAATTCGTCCAAGGACAACTCTTCCAAAACTATCCAAACAATTCGTCCATGTGACAATTCGTCCAACCGACAATTGGTCCGAACAACAATTCGTCCAAGACAATACATCCAACCGACAATTGGTCCAAACGGCAATTCGTCCAACGAACAATTCGTTCAAAAATTTTTATTAAATTGATTATTATTATCTTTATGTAATGAATTTTTCTGGCTGATATTTAGCTTCGTAATTGATAAATATCAACAGCATATATTATAATTAGCAATTGAATTAATGAAAAAATTGGAAGCACATAATCCTTTACAGCCGGGCAGCGGGCTTGAGTTTACCGATACCTGTTTTTTTTTGTTTTTTGTAAAATAGCGACATCGGCTGATTTCGAGTTCGAAGCTTTTTCATTTTTCATCATCAATCACAACGCCGGAACATATGTATATTATAATTCGTATGGAGATCGATAGGTCGATCTTGAAATCGAAACTATTTTTCGAAATCGTCTCATCAACGAGAGATGTGACTCTTATTTTCTGATCAAATGGTTAAATGCCGAATTTGAAACGATCGAGCGGATGTTAAAAACGGAATCTTACTCTTTCCATACCCACAGCTTGAACCATCATCATTACGATCGATGGTCCCTGCAGCATACTGCTGCACCACAAGCTGACTTCACTGATTATGCAAGTGAAAAATATTTAAATTATTAAATTATAAGTATAAATCTTTTTCATTTTCTTTTCTGTGCTCAACTGAATTTAAATTAATCTCATTAATTGTTCCATTTTTTGTTCGTGCCCGAGTCTCATTATCAGTACGCCCTTTCGCGCCTAAAATTCACGCACATTAATTTCTCTCGAAATAGAAAGAGAAGAACACGTTTAAATCGACCTTCTCTCTCCCTCAATCTTTCAAAAAAAAAAAAACCCCCCGACAAATACGTCCACATTGAGTTAGTCGCCTTCAGGAACGCACACGTGACACTTCGTTTGCATTGTGGATCGTTACTCGTTTCCCGCGATTATTTTGTCAACCACAACCTCCGTTCCCTCTTTCAATATTCGTGATATCAATTTAAAGTATAACGCTCGATCTAACTTACTCGTTTAGTTTCTAAATCTACGATTCTATCCATCCGCATGTGTTCTTAACATCTGTGCAGACCTTTTCATTCCATAGAAACACTTAACTAAAACCTTTTTTTTTTATAAAGCCATTCGGGTTTCCCCAACGCCTGTAAAACAATCTTTAATTTACGCACGTATAACTTGTGTCATATTCCATTATATCTGGTTTGTTTTGTGCGCGTATTTAAATTGACACGATCTTAATCGAAGTGCTTATATCTCGTTTCGCGGGTGAAAATTCGATTTTACAGTGCCAGAAACAACACGACCTTCGAAAGACGGTAACAATTCAATTCAATCTTTTCATTTTTTCTTTTCTGTGCTCAACTGAATTTAAATTAATCTCATTAATTGTTCCATTTTTTGTTCGTGCCCGAGTCTCATTAACAGTACGCCCTCTCACTGCCGCCACACGAACGACGGCACAGCGCTGCTAAGGTGCCCGGATCGCTCGTCCGCCCGATCCGCGGACCCCGCGATCCCGCCCGCCCGCTAAGGCGGAGCGCCCGACTTTCAACCGCGTGCGCGATTCTAATTCCCCAATACAAATTTTCACAAGCCGCTACTGCTGGCCGCTCAATCAAACTACCGGTTATTAGATTCCCTCTCTACTAAGTCCTAGCATCCTGATTTACTTATAACCTCTTCGAACATATTCAAATTCCACAATAGGAAAATATATATCGTATAACAGAATCATTTAATTAGAACGTTTTTGAACCTCAAGAAATTCCTATTAGAATCCATCGCCCTACTGTAAATAATTAATTCTTCTTAATTTTACTACAAAATAAGGGATAATACTAGTCTCAAACTTACATGCTTGCTATCCAATTAACTAACTAACTTGTAAATCTGTTCATAATCATAGTTAACTACGACATAATTTAAATAACTATCTAATTTCAACTAACATACATTATAAACGTCATTCAATGACTAAACAACAAGTAGCGTACGATCAAAGTAAAATTTTTTAGAATATAATAGTTAAATTATACCTTATTCTATCTTATTACTAACTATTTACTATCCCTACTAACCGTCTAATATCAACTAACTCTTTTTTACGAACAGAACGCAGTAATGCATTTGGTGGGGTGTTTGCAGGACTAAAACTTTGTCGTACAATTAGAATACACTGCATGTTCACCTAGTTAAAATCTTTCTTTGGTAATGGCGAAGACCGATGACGTGTGTTTTACGGAGGTCGAAGCCAAGTAGGACCAACGGTCTTGCCTCGTTTGACAAACTGGTGGTCATTGCGATCGCAAAAGTGGTCAGCGAGGACGCAGTCTGCTCAGTCTTTACCTCGTCTGCCCCGCGGGTGATCATTGCGATTTGCTTAGTGGAGAGTCAGCGACCACAAAGACTAGCACATAGGCTTGCGTACCGTGGGTCTGAGAACCTCTTCCGTTGGCATGGGCGGATTGGATCTTATGGTACATGTCCCTTATCGCTACGAGGTTGGCTCTCGGATAAGGTATATAGCCTAGACCCCCAATATTTGATGGGGAGACCTTGTCCTGCAGTGGGCACTAAACCGGTCGACAATGATGATAAGTATAAATAGTTTTTTTTTTAATTGAAAATACTCATGGCTACAAAATGTGCGAAGAGAAAGTTGGCAGTACCGATTGATATCTCGCGACTCTGACACTTTTCCGCTAGTTACGTTCTTTTCAGCGATAAAGATTTCTAATTTTAAACATGCACCGAACAGTAGAAAGATGATGGGTTTCGACGAACTTAATACAATACAATACCGAAATTTTATGTTTAAATAAAAGAAATGAAAATGTCTGGCTCTAGCAACGTTAGTTTGTAACTTAACAGACAATGAAACTATTCTGCAATAATATATACGTCAGAGTTTGATTAAAAATACGAAAAAATATGTTAACTATCATCAACTTTGCACACTATATAAATTTAACCGTGGAATTGACAATTATTCCTTAATTCGTGTTATGTATATTACAATACTACGCAAGAGCACAGACTATCAGTACCAGGTGATAAAGATGTAAGACTGCCAACTCTCTCCTCAATGAGTGTAGAACGCTAAAACCATAATTTACCGTTGTGGTGTCGGCTGTTCTACTGTCGGTGTGTTCTAATGTCGTTTGGAAAAACGTCTGGGAACCGTTTTGTGTTATAGTGGGAAATCGATTTTGTTATAGGTGTTGATGTTTTTCGGATTAAATTTTATACGATAATCCAGAATGGTACAATATATGGTGAAGTTTTGATTTGGTGAATTCGTTGATTATGTAAATAAATAATAAACTATTACTAATCACTTATTACTATTTTCAAAATTAAATAATATTTTTATTCGTAAATATTACGTTCGGTAATTTTGTTTTTCAGACAAAATGTCAAAGAGTGGTATATGAAGGTCCATACTTTAAAAAAAATTCTGACTAAATCATTTTCACTCATCGTATCCTCGCAGTATAACAATCTAATTTATTTAAGAATATCTTCTGCACATAATAATAATTTTCTTTCGGCAAAAATTATAAAATAAATACAAATATTATACAAAACCATTCTCATATAGTAAACAAGTCAATGTCTTTTGACCAAAGCCATTACTAGAATTTGTAGATAGTCTAATTGTGAATCAAGCTACGTGTGATTTGTTGTGAAATCTCAAATTGACAAATTTTGAATATAACGAATCTAATTTCATTTTATGAACATGATTTTGTATTAACATATATTATATTTCGCAGAAATACCTATTTATTTACATTGGATCACGTTTATTACTATTCATCATTCGGATTATCCATACTTAAACTGTAAAACTGTGACAGTCTAATTTATCGAAACACCTTATCTACATATATTCATTCATGTCTGTAATAAAAAATTCCTATTATAATATATTGATTCATAACTACCGAACTAGGATTAGAATAATGAGTTCTATAAAAATATTTTATACATAGCATACATATGTATATGTATAATATATACCCATATATAATATGTACATACTGTGAAAAGTTGAATTTTGAAAATATTGTTTTCAAAATTAATATTGCCACTAATTAAAATTCATATACACACTAAGGAGTAATCCTTTGAATATCAACAGACATATGTTTTAAAAAAATCGTTAAAAATAATATAATATATGAAACTACTATATGTACCTTATTCGATTCGATTCAACTATATTATATAATATAATAGACAAAATATCCGGTTAAATGTGAAAATTGTCAAAAAAATTCTTTTAATGCTATATAATATAATACATGTTTAATCCGAGATAACACTTTAAAAAAATATCACACATGTGAACAATGTTGTAACTACATATATGTTATGTTACACAAATAAAGTGTATTTTCGGTGAAAAACTATATATTTATTAATTTCTATTTGTTAATTTTTTCCCGTAAATTAAATTTGACATAATCACCACATCATTGTTTAAAATTTGATAATACGAGTATGTGCTTTAAATCAATTTATAAAAACTTCACTGGCCTTATTGTGCCGTTTATTTTCTTTAAAAAAAAACTTATTTGGAAAACCTACCCTTATATAATATTATATAATAGATTTTCAACTTTAACGGATACCCCCTCACTCGCATTAGTTCGTTATATCGATTTTTTATTGTACTACTAATTCTTGAACAACAACAAAAAATGAATATGTTAAAAAATATTCAACTCGGATCAAATGGATAAATATAGATGCTCCCTTTCGAGCCCCCGTTCCCACCCTCTGGTTGAACCTTTGACCTCATCTCTCAACAGGTGTCCACTGACCCTAATATTTAATTACTGCATTCTCAATGGTTCAATTTTTGCCAATATTTCACCAACAGATATTAAAAAAAAAACTTATATAATATTTCAAACTTGAAAAAAAATCATATAATAATAAGTTTTAAAAAACATTAATACATATAAATAAATTAGCATCTAAAAGTTTAGTTCAAATATTTACAATAATTTTCGCTGAACAAAACTGACATTGAGTCACGTTCTTATAGTCGCATTTTTCGAAATACATATAACACTTCCAGACTTATCACTGATTTTCCATGTTAGGCTTGAAAATTAAATATAAAAGTGCCATGACAAAGGGCTGCATCCAAATAACCAATAACACAAAAATATTTGTCAAATTGGCCTTGAATTATATTATAATTTGTACCAAAACAAATACAGTTTTTTTTTTTACCTCAATTTGAATGTTTTCCACTTCAAAATATTCTCCATTTAAAATAAAATCTTTATAATTTCAAAATAAATATAATATTTTCCATTTCAAATCTTCGTCGATTCAAGTCATTTCATTTGTCGAAAATATTTTTCCTATAATGTGTTTGCCCCAAAATCCTTAAATCAAATCATAAGTAAAAGAAACAAATTTTTATAACAAAATCATCATTATCAACATAAACATCCAATGCAGGATGAAGTCTTGTCAACTGGCGTTGACAGTTTGGGCGGTACCTTAATACGTGTGCCCACCACGCTTCGATAAGAGGCAGGGAATATAAGAGACAACTCCTCCCCATGCCAGCAGAGAAGGCTCTCGGACCATCGGAACGCGTATCTATGTGTCTGAATCCGGTCGCTGCTCAGTGAGCATATCGCAATGATGGCCAGTGAGGCAGACGAGACAGAGACTGAGCAGATTACGTCCTCTCTGCCCGCTTTTGATCCCGTGGTCTCCAGCTGACATCTGAGGCTAGCCCGATGGTCCTACATGGTCCAGACTTCAGTACAGCACACCTCATTGGTCCTCGCCATTACCAAAGATTTTTGTTTTTATTTTAGCATTACTATCTGGTCATGCGGTTAGTTATTTGGTACTTTACTCAGGCAATCCTTCCTCTAAGTGTTATGCATGCTATATGGAGTCCGCATACATACACATATATATGTATATACAAATACACATGCATACCTACATACGCACACACATACACATGCATACACACATACATGCATATACACATACACATATTTATACATACGTATTTTTCCTTTAATAAAGTTTAATAAAGGAAAGCGTCTCGGAGATGCAGATAATGGTGAGTGTAAAATTTCTTCCAAAGATAGAAATATTGAAGTATAAGAAAGTATATACAATTTTATTCGATTTCACGCTATTGCGAACGCTGCGTGGATATGCCGCGATGAGCATTTCACAAGTATTTATCGTGATTCGATCTATAGATTTAAGTATAAATTTAGATTTACGCGGAAAGGACACCGGCACTTTCGAAATTTACTCGCGGCGGAAAAATTCGCCGTTCAAATAATCAAAATTCAACAAAAAAACTAATGGTAAAAAGGTAGCTACTTACCTTTCAACTCCCATCGTCTCTGTCCAATATAGGGAATGCTTATAATAAGCGGCGGAACTTTTTTTGTTTCCAATTCTTCTTCGTAGTTAGGTTCATACTTGGATTGCAGTTGATCCTCTGGAAACAAATTTTAAGTCAATTTGTAATCATTCTAAAGAAAATTTACGATTTTATCAAAATGCTAGTGATATTATTCCACTTGTTTAAAATACAAATTTTAGACGAAAAGTCTGAAACTATTTAGCAAGGGATGATTTTTAGTATTCAATTTTCATGAAAGCTATTCTTTCTTAATCGCCTGACAAGGAAAAATGATCGAATTCCAAATATTATTGGGAAAGCGTTTTTCTGCAGTGAACATTACACGGGTTGTAACATATATGACAATTATTATGATGTATCAAAATATTGATTTTGATATTTTGATACATCATACTTTGTGAAATATATTCCGAATTTTCACAAATATTTATAAAACAATTTTATACAGAGTGTTACAAAAGTCTCTTTAAAACCATAAAGAGGTGATAGGTCATGTTATGTTATTTGGAAAATTTTGCCCTAAATCTACCTTAGTCCGAAGTATCATAGTTTTCGAGTGATCATTATTTCGATTTTTAAGAAAAATTTTTAAATCTCACATTTGGACACTAAATTTAATATTCAAATGAATGATAATATAGTAGAAATTTTTTTAAATTGTAAATTGTGTATTTAATCCATAAATATGAATAAAACTGATAATACATGATTAGTTATAAAAAAACTTGCTGAAGTAAAGGGAAACTAGAGTTTTTCGGATTTTTTTCTTTAAATAAAAATGATGTCCAAAGTGTTCAAATATTTTTATAAACATCTCTGTTTAAAGCTCCTTCGATTGATATGTATATTAAAAATTGAGACATCTAATCGATTTTCAAAATTTGGGTACGAAAACGAAACCGACGAACGAAATTTTTGAGCTCTCCACGTACACACCGTTGAAGGCTGCACACAAAATAGTAGCAATTCTGTGAATAGAATTACCTCCAAAACGGTAACTCTTACGAATAAATATACGTATTACAATTATCTTTTTTTGCACGAAATTTACAAAAACAAGCTACAAATTAGCTACAATATTTTTCTGTTAAAATTACAGTTAACGAAATATTCACGAAATACCATTTTCGGTAACCTCAGACTCCTTTTCGTTATTTTTTTAGGAACCACAATATCAGGTTTCATACCAAAATTCAGAACATCACCGATTTCCATTTACAATTAGATAGGACATTTTTCGTCTTTATTCCCTGGATTATAAAGGCAGCCATTGTTTGATACGTCCTTCGATTTAGTTTTTGTACCCTAATATTAAAAATTGATTTTTGAACAAACTCTATTAAATTAATAAAAAAAATTAGTAATAATTTTGTGATTCAAATAAAAATTGGTTGCGTCGTTCAATAATTTTTCAGTATTTTCTCCGATATCGGTTACGGACTACGGTAGGTCGGTCGCGGTTTCTCTGATAAATATAAACGCGTTCAATCTTACTTTATGATGTTAGTGTTAAATTTCCATAATTGTTACAACACGAGAAAAGTGTTCAGTGCATAAGAAAGGCTCGTGAGTGCTGTGAAAAAAGTGAAGTGAATGCATCATTGGCATCGCAGAATTTTCACGTGCTGAAATGGAATCATTCGTAGATTTGTGACGGTCATCATAAAAGTAGGTCTCAATAAATATAATTATTTTTGGAAAATATTATATGTGATTTCATCAATTGCTTCGGTTTAGTTTTCGTACCCTAATTGTGAAAATCGATTAGATATCTGGATGTTTGATACATCAATCAAAAGAGCTTTAAATAGAGATGTTTATGAAAATACTTGAACAATTTGGACAAATTTTCTTAATATTTAATGTAAAAAATGATAACTTTGATTTTGATTCGGCTCTATTCATAGAATTCGATAAAGAATTCAGAACAAATATTTTATATAAAAAAAATTATGAATATTCGTTATCTCTGATATAATAAATTTGTATAAAGAGAATATACGAGTATGTTACGTACATACATATGTATTCAAATTCTTTATATTCATGTCTCATTAGTTTTTTCTCGATTCGCGATTTGTAAACACATCAACAAAGCAGGAAACATTTTTATTTGTTTGTGAGTACATACTCTAATTAATTTTAACTATGTATTTTTATTCGACATAATCGATAAATTATAGATACAGTATCTCCAGTTTATTTTCAATCAATCGATTTCAATAAGTAATGAATATCTTTGAGATACTTTCCCAGTTGATTTCCTCTTCTCATGCTATTCATATTTAAAAACAAATTATCTAATTCTCAAAAGTAACTTCTATTAAATTCAACTTGAAAATTCTAACAAAAATCAATTAAGTATTTAATCGAACCTTCTACTTTTACGAATCGTGAAAATTCTTCCGAGTTTCATAAGGAAATTTCGAAAAATAGTTTCGTTTGTTAAATACATATATTTTCAAAGGTATTGATTAGAACTCGTATTCGGAATTCGTGTATTTGTATTTTGTATATTGTGTAAGTACACAAGTCTACGGCTTTACTGCAAATCGCTAAAATGTTTTTATGCCAGATAAAAGTGGATTTTCTGATATCGAATTATTTATTCTGTAACTCGAATGAATTCAGTATGCTATAGTGTGTTAGACTGTGGAGTTTTGGTTCATAGTGATTATAGAAATAGTTTAACATTTTTATAGAAAAGGATCCATTTTTTTCAAGCTTTTTATTAGCTTGTTATTATTTTGATGTACGTATACTTGAAATTGATTATTGCGTTGATTTTTTTTTGTACATTTATTATAGTTAATTACAATTCGATTTGTTAAATTTCAGTAATGTATCTATCCACTTTGTCTTCATACTTTTTATAAAGTTTTGGTCATTTTGTAGATCTCGAGTTGAATGGAAATAAAAATTTCTCTTACATATCTTTTTACATTCTTCAAATAGCTAGTAGAGAAGGTTTAAAAAATTTTAATTATGGTTTTTTACATGTTTCAAGTTCTACGTGAAGGTGTTACGTTTTTTTTTATTATTATATTATATTATTAAGTATTTCGAATACAGTGAAGCCCAGTTTTCACGTACCCGGAATTGTAATATATTTTTCCGCTGTTTGCATTTAACTTCTACAGTTCCGTTTTATTTTAGTACATTTCATATCCGTTTTTACGTTTTTATATTCATGTCTGAAAAAATTTAAATCCAATTTATTTAAAAAAATATTTAAGCATCCTGGTGATTGGCAATCTTTGTTTAAACGTATTGGTTGCTTGCAGTGGCGGCTCGTCCTAATAGGCTGTGGGGCTGCAGCCCTCCCTGTATAAAGTTTTTTTGTTTAATTCTTATATTCGTCTTGTATAGTTGTATATATATAGGTGTATGCAATATATATTTTGATTCTTTATGTGTTGATGATGACGTTTTCGTATTTTTCAAGCTTTTTTTGCATGAAAACATGTGTACTATTTTCAATTTCATTATTGCAGCCCCTCCCCTACAAATTTTCACGAGCCACCACTGGTTGCTTGTACTGACAATTATTAATTTTTATAATATTTCTATTTTTATCATCATCATCATCATCATCATCATCATCATCATCATCATCATCATCATCATCATCATCATCATCATCATCATCATTATCATCATCATCATCATTATTATTATCATTATTATTATTATTATTATTATTATTATTATTATTATTATTATTATTATTATTACCTCATTCAAACGTTTTTCTGATCTTGCCTAACGTGATAATATCGAAAGTTAGAAATCCAAAAATGCGAAATGTGCGAAATATGCATTTTTTTCAATAAAAAATAATTTTTGACAATTTTTTAAATATTTGAAACCCCAATTTACGTTTTCCATCTAACAGCGGTTTTTTTGTTGGTCCCTTCAAAAACGGGGTTGTATATACAATATGCATGTATCGTAATACATGGCCGTAGCCAGGGAGTGTGCCATGAGTGCCCGGGCTTACCCTGAATTACAAAAATAATGACAGATTATACTTAAAATATTAAAATTATGCTGATTGTGAGATATGTCATTCGATCGAGATATATCTAAATAAATTATTTGAATGCCTTGACTTTACACACTTTACACACTTCAAATGAAAAACACCATATTTTTTTGCATGGAATCGCTTACAATTATAGTTAGCTATACAAAATTGTGTTTCGCCCCCTCTTCCCCCCCAAAAAAAATCCTGGCTACAGTCGTGATCTAAAATATTATATATTTGAGTGTCATCTCATCATTCATAAAAACCACAAACCAGGGAGAGATCAAGTTACCGAAAAACTAAATGAAAATCTCGCGAATTTTCCGAACAAAAAAAATTACGTTCGTATACTTTTGCTTTTACTATAAACTTCGTTCGTTACTTTTGTATAATTAGAATTTGTTCTGTATCATTTCAAACGTTTCAGAATCGTAGAAATACAAATTCCGTTAACGCAAATTCCACACCGACGATGCATCTCACGGAAAGCTCTCCGAAACAGAAACATTTTCCCTGAAGCGGCACTGAAAAGCTCTCCAGTCCGATCTCCCTCCCCCCAGCGCGATTTTCAAACCTTCGGACACCCCCCGCAAGGCTACCACCACCACATTCAAATGCAAAGCACTCGTGCCAACCTCGCAGCAGATTCCCACCACGCACACCAAGTCGAAAAAGCGCGCGCGGGGTATGCTCCGGGGGCGTGGCCTCCGATGACGTCACCGGTACTCGGGGGCCGCGGTGGGGCCCCGGTGTTGTCTTATGGCTAAAAATTGGGCACCCCCACCACATTTTCAGTACTGCCTTGCCGCAGCGGATTGCGGAGTCGAGGTCGCGATTGCACCGTCGGGCTATTTTTCGGTGTTTTTGTTTCGAAATTTTGCCAGAATTTTTTTGCCGGGGAGGGGTTTTTGAAGTCGTTTGTTGAAGGCTTTCTGTTTGTGCGTTTTGAATGGAATTTGATCTATCGTTTTTAGATGAAATTGATAGAAACTGTCAATTTAAATTTAAATGTGTTTAATAATTATAAAATATTTTTTATTAAATGAAATCAGGCCAAATATGTGTAAATCGATGTATAGGTTGGAAAATTTATTCGTTAACTTCGGTGATAAGATAAAATTTGTAGGCGATTTCATTTCGTATGATCAATATTACAATTAACGTTTGTTACGATCACTGTTCGTTCTTATCTAAATTTAGGGTTACCGTTACCATACGTTATTTAAAAATATCACAAATCTTAAATTTTTTTAATTGAAATAAAAAATTCCTATTTGAAATTCTAAAATATCCGCATTTTTAATTGTTATGGTCCAACAAAACTATGAGATAGTAGCTGTGATTATTATAGTTAAAACGTAGTATTAAGTTCTATACTATTTTTATAGAATTTAAATGTTGTGATTTTTAAGTTAACTCTAATATATCAATTTTCAGTTGTATTGATTTTTTTAAATTGTGTTCAATTCCTTCTTTTTCGTTTAAATTTATCAATTTGTCATATCCCGGGACGGTTCGTGACTTCAAAGACAGGTGGGGAACAAGGTACAAAGGCCCCACCTCCTAATTTTTTTCCCAAACAAATGAAAATATATTTATATACATTCATATTTCATTTGAAAATTAAAGCATACTTTGTAAAATATAAATGAAATGTCTAAAAAATTGACGGTGTCGTGTAATTTTCGAATCATATAGAAAATATATAATACCGGGCAGACATATTTTTGCCCAAAAGAATTCATTACTCAGTGAACGAAAAGCTACCTTCTGAATTCAGAAATACGGATCATTTTTCTCTCCCAAGTCTAATTTTTTATTACTACTCGCAACCAATATGAAACCGGTGATGACGGGACCCGGGCACATAAGCGACTGGCCGGACGAATCACAAACCAGTTCTCTTTACCACAGGTCGGCTGGATAAATGAACAATGCGTTCGACGAGTCGCCAACTAATTATAATATTGTTGTTCTTTTAAAAAACTTTTTGTTATTTTTATTATGAGAAATGTGTATGGGACACTGCCCCAGTTGCCCTTAAAGACGAGCCGCCCATGGTCAGAGGCCACCTCCCCCAATTATCTTTATTATTATTCTCTTTCGACTTTAAAAATGTGTGAAAAATATAAAGTAACATAAAATAAGTGACGCGTGGCCCAACTTTAAAGAACTTGATCAACATTTTTGACATTGTTAAAATAATCCTTTTCAGTTTTCGTTTGGTTCGAGATAACAATAAAAGTTAAATGTTCTCTGCGACATTTTCCATTACTAATTTTATAAAAATGAGTTGACTCATTTGCCGTTCATTGTTATTTTATGTACGAAACATTATGGAAATATGTCTTAAATTTTAAATATGCTACTCTAGGCAGATTCATTTTAAGCCCCCCCCTCCCTCCATTTTTTCCCCCCCATGCCTCACCAAATGATGACCCTGACGCTATTGCTCGCGTCTCGAGGCACCGTCTCATCTCGAGAATTCTCGAGAAATCCGAGAAATCTAATTTCGGGAATTCTCATGGTTGAAGTTGTGAGAAAAATATTTCTCGAGAATCTCGAGAATTCCATCAAAGTGGCTGTTGTCCTGCTTCGGTACAACGAAATATGTCCGTCAAAGCGAAAGAGTATTATTGGTGAATATTATAGATAAATACAAGTATGAAACATTCGATGCGTAACAGGTGCTTTATTACAAGTTAAAATAATTATTCTAATATATTATAATCAAAACCGTAAACATTATAAATAATTAATGTTTAATTAGATATTCTATATTCGATATGGTGTCATGTGTTGTCAACTAAAATCGAATTACTTTTCAAATACAAAAAATCAGATGTTGCCAACTAAAATCGTATTATATAAGTATATAAGTATTTTAGCGGAATCAAAACGATAAAAGTAAGTAGGTAGATCTGGAAGAGAAGGAACGCAATCGATGCAAGTGATGGATCGGCCTTGGAGGCGGCGGCGTGTGAACGCTATTACTCGCGTCTCGGCGCACCGTACAGACTTGGCTAGTCGACTGACGCGAGTAAGCCGTTACGGCTGTGCACACCTAGCCTCGTTTTAGTCTCAAACGATAAAAGTAAATCGGGTAGATCGGGAAGAGAAGGAACGCAACGGATGCGAGTGACGCATCGGCCTTGGAGACGGCGGCGCGTGAACGCAATTGCTCACGTCTCGGCGGTGATTCCTGGAGAAAAAGAATTACAAACAACATTTCTGAATCAGAGTAAGCTAATAAAAAGCTTGAAAAAAATGAGAATTCCCGAATTACTCAAAATTGAGAAAAAAGAGAATATGAGAATTCTCGGGATTCTTGAGAAATTCTCGAGAAATTCAAAGTTTCAATGGCAGCTGATGGCGGGGAGTGATATGGTTTCGCGACAACGTTACCGAACATAACGCTAAAAAAATTCAGTTCTACCGTAAACTCAGTAACACCGTCATATTTATCTATTTACCGATAACACTCTCCCGCTTCGGCGGACATATTTCGTCGTACCGAAGCAGGAGGCAACTACACCTTTTTCGATCTTTCTCGTGATTTCTCGAGAAATATTTCCTTACAGTTTCAATCACGAAAATCTTTGAGACGAGATTTCTGCACTATCCTCGAAACGGGATTTCTAAACATTCCTCGAAACGAGATTTCCAAACATTCCTCGAAACGAGATTTCTCGACATTCCTCGAAACGACATATTTCGATAATTCTCGAAACGAGATTTCTCGACATTCCTCAAAACGACATATTTCGACAATTCTCGAAACGAGATTTCTCGACATTCCTCGAAACGAGGTTTCTAATGATTCCTCGAAACGAGATTTCTCGACATTCCTCGAAAAGAGATTTCTAAATATTCCTCAAAACGACATATTTCAACAATTCGCGAAACGAGATTTCCAAACATTCCTCGAAACGGGATTTCTCGACATTCCTCGAAACGACATACATATCTCGACAATTCTCGAAACGAGATTTCTAAAAATTCCTCGAAACGGGATTTATAAACATTCCTCGAATCGAGATTTCCAAACATTCCTCGAAACGGGATTTCTAAACATTCCTCGAAACGATATTTCCAAACATTCCTCGAAACGAGAATTCTCGACATTCCTCGAAACGAGATTTCCAAACATTCCTCGCAACGAGATTTCTCGACATTCTTCGAAACGACATATTTCGACATTCCTCGAAACGACATACATATCTCGACAATTCTCGAAACGAGATTTCTAAACATTCCTCGAAACGAGATTTCTAAACATTCCTCGAAACGATATTTCCAAACATTCCTCGAAACGAGATTTCCAAACATTCCTCGCAACGAGATTTCTCGACATTCCTCGCAACGAGATTTCTCGACATTCTTCGAAACGACATATCTCGACAATTCTCGAAACGAGATTTCTAAACATTCCTCGAAACGGGATTTCTAAACATTCCTCGAAACGGGATATCTCGACATTCCTCAAAACGACATATCTCGACAATTCTCGAAACGGGATTTCTAAACATTCCTCGAAATGGGATTTCTATAGATTCCTCGAAACGGGATTTCCAAACATTCCTCGAAACGGGATTTCTAAACATTCCTCGAAACGATATTTCCAAACATTCCTCGAAACGAGAATTCTCGACATTCCTCGAAACGAGATTTCCAAACATTCCTCGCAACGAGATTTCTCGACATTCTTCGAAACGACATATTTCGACATTCCTCGAAACGACATATCTCAACAATTCTCGAAACGAGATTTCTAAACATTCCTCGAAACGGGATTTCTAAACATTCCTCGAAACGACATATCTCGACAATTCTCGAAACGGGATTTCTAAACATTCCTCGAAACGGGATATCTCGACATTTCTCAAAACGACATATCTCGACAATTCTCGAAACGGGATTTCTAAACATTCCTCGAAATGGGATTTCTAAAGATTCCTCGAAACGGATTTCCAAACATTCCTCGAAACGAGATTTCTAAACATTCCTCGAAACGGGATTTTTCGACAATTCTCGAAATGAGATTTCCAAACATTCCTCGAAACGGGATTTCTAAACATTCCTCGAAACGAGATTTCTCGAGATTCCTCGAAACGACATATTACTACAGTTCTCGAAACGAGATTTCTAAACATTCCTCGAAACGGGATATCTCGACATTCCTCAAAACGACATATCTCGACAATTCTCGAAACGGGATTTCTAAACATTCCTCGAAACGGGATTTCTAAACTTTCCTCAAAACGACATATCTCAACAATTCTCGAAACGAGATTTCTAAACATTCCTCGAAACGAGATTTCTAAACATTCCTCGAAACGAGATTTCCAAACATTCCTCGAAACGGGATTTCTAAACATTCCTCGAAACAGGATATCTCGACATTCCTCAAAACGACATATCTCGACAATTCTCGAAACGGGATTTCTAAACATTCCTCGAAATGGGATTTCTAAAGATTCCTCGAAACGGGATTTCCAAACATTCCTCGAAACGAGATTTCTAAACATTCCTCGAAACGGGATTTTTCGACAATTCTCGAAATGAGATTTCCAAACATTCCTCGAAACGGGATTTCTAAACATTCCTCGAAACGAGATTTCTCGAGATTCCTCGAAACGACATATCTCGACAATTCTCGAAACGAGATTTCTAAACATTCCTCGAAACGGGATTTCCAAACATTCCTCGAAACGGGATATCTCGACATTCCTCAAAACGACATATCTCGACAATTCTCGAAACGAGATTTCTAAACATTCCTCGAAACGACATATTTCGACAATCCTTGAAACGGGATTTCTAAACATTCCTCAAACGAGATTTCCAAACATTCCTCGAAACGAGATTTCCAAACATTCCTCGAAACGAGATTTCCAAACATTCCTCGAAACGAGAATTCTCGACATTCCTCGTAACGAGATTTCTAAACATTCCTCAAACGAGATTTCCAAACATTCCTCGAAACGAGATTTCCAAACATTCCTCGCAACGAGAATTCTCGACATTCCTCGAAACGACATGTCTCAACAATTCTCGAAACGAATCAAAACACAATCCCTCTTAACCCACCGCTTCCTAACCCGCCGCCGCGTGCACACCGACGAAAAAAACCGACACCTAATCGGCTCCGGCGTCTGTTTCTGTGCCGAAATCTTGCCCCACCGCGCTAACCCAAGGGGGCGCGTGGCGCTGTCGGCAGTCGCGCGCCCGGCGCCGCCGCGGTGCCATGCAGCGCTGCGGCCTGTGCTCGCTGTTGGCAGGCCTGCTGCGCCGCGCCATGTGCGCCGGCGGCCGCCGAGGCAGCGGCGACTCCTGCGCCCCAGCGAGCCCCCAGTAAGCCTCCGCCCCTTTGGCCTTCGTCGGGATCGCGGGACTGCGCCCCCCCGCCCCCCGCGCGCGATCGATCGCGGCACCCCTGCGAAAATGAACGAGTCGTGCGCGCGCTCGATGGTTGGCATCCCTGCGTAGGTCGTGTATGGTGCGCGCACGGCGGCCGTCGCGCGCGCATTGGCGGGAAAAATCGGGATGCGCAGGATTCAAAACCGGCGGAATACGGGCGTTGTTTTTTTGTAGAGCTTTTCGAAGCTTTTGTAGTTGGGCGCATGTTTGGTGCTTTTGCGGGTCGGTAGGGTTTGATGAAGTTTTCCGGGGTTTGTTGCGAAGGTTTTCGCGTGAATGCGCCAATGGTGTATTGTCGACTATGAGTTTGAAATCGACCGTTTGACAGAAATGTAAAAATTGAGGTTTCTAAAAATGAGTATATTTCGGAAAGGGAGCGATTGATGAACTGCTTATTACATGCAGCCTGTCAATCGCATCCTTTCCGTAAAGTAACCAAACTTTGATTTTTACATTTTTCTGTCAGATGGTCAATTATAGATTCATGGTCAACTACTGGTGCATTACTGGTTCATAGCTTTCGCCGGATTTAAATTTCAAATTAAACGCTGTAAATTGTTATTTTAATGACATTTTTTATTTATTTATAAAGTAGAAATTTTAAGATTAATTATGAAATAGGATGTCCTCCAAATGACCGCCGCTTTTGAGCTGGCATATCTTGATCCTTTTCGTCAAATTTTCGGAGACTTTTTCTTAGTTAGTTGGCTCATATTCAGTCATAATGCGTTGGATTTCTGTTTTCCCATTCGGAATTGTTTTTGCTTTGTTTTTTGGATTTTGGACTTTACAAAACCCCAAGGAAAAAAATTCGCACAGCATCAAGTCGCAAGATCTGGGTGGCCAATCAACTTCAGCATTTCTGGAAATCACACAACCAGGAAAACGTTGACTTAATAAATCGATGGTTTCTCTTGTCGTATGGCAGGTAGCACCATCCTGTTGAAACCACATTTTTTCAAGGTCTATATCGCTCAATTGATCCCACTTTTTTTTTTAACTAAACTTAACTTCGAACGGTTATTAAGTAAAATACGGAAACCAATAAGCCCCCAAAACTACTTGAAAAGTTTTCGCAAAACTTTCGCTATATGTATTTGAAATGTGTTGTTACAATAAAAATACAATAACAATTAATCTTTTATAAAACGATACATTTTTGAAAATCTCGAAGACTGCAGATCACAAACATCAAAAATCAGGGTTGCCAACGTTTATATTAAAAAAATTATCGGAAATTTAAAACTAAAAAATTTAAATTTAAAAATTTGAAAAATTTAATTTAATTTAAAATTTAAATTCGATTTCAATCGTATATGAAAAAATAAAGATTTCAATGACAAATGTGTAGAGTAACGACACCATTGGTTGACCATGTACCCACAGTTGACCATCTCATAGAAAAATGTAAAAAATTAGCTCTTTAAGGGCCGATCTTTCAATCGTCGGTTAAAGAGTTATTCTCGGAATAAGCCTTTTAGGGCCGATCTTTCAATCGTCGGTTAAGAGTTATTCTCGGAATAAGCCTTTTAGTTTTTTTATGGTTATTCACGGCCGGTCACGGATAAAGTCACGTATAAAGTCACGGATAAAGTCACGGACAACTAGCTTATAGTTGTCCGTGACTTTATCCGTGACCGGCCGTGAATAACCATAAAAACTAAAAGGCTTATTCCGAGAATAACTCTTAACCGACAATTGAAAGATCGGCCCTAATTTTATGGTTATTCACGGCCGGTCACGGATAAAGTCACGAATAAAGTCACGGACAACTAGCTTATAATTGTCCGTGACTTTATCCGTGACCGGCCGCGAATAACCACAAAAACTAAAAGGCTTATTCCGAGAATAACTCTTAACCGACGATTGAAAGATCGGCCCTTAATATGATAATCTTTGAGAAATGTTGCAATAGATATGCTGTAATAGGCAGTTTATCTAACAGGTGGGCTGAAAAGTTCGTTGGCTCACACATAGATGGTGCTACTAGTATCAAATCCATATAATTTTTAGTTAGCCCTAATCTTCAAAAGACGCGTGTATAAATTTGACAGCTGTTGCACTATTAGTATCTGAGTTATAGCATTTTTGGTGAACGAACTTTTGTTACTTTGAAAAAATGGATAAAAAGGAATTTGTAATTGGAATTTGGAATTTGGAATTTGGTCTGAGAACAGAAAAAAGTCGCTAGAGGCCAGATCTGGAGAGTACGGTGGATGCGGAAGCAATTCGAAGCCCAATTCTTGCAATTTCGCCATCGATTTTATTGATTTGTGACACGGTGCATTGTCTTGATGAAACCACTTTTTTCTTTTTCAAATGAGGCCGCTTTTTCGCGATTTCGTCTTTTAAACGCTCCAATAACGCTACGTAATAGTCGCTGTTTATGGTTTTTCCCTTTTTAAGATAGTCAATGAATATTATACCATGAGTATCCCAGAATACTGATGCCAGAACCTTGCCAGCCGACTTTTGGTTCTTTCCACGCTTTGGAGTCGGTTCATCACGTGCAGTCCACTCGGCTGACTGTCGATTGGACTCCGGTGTGAAATGATGGAGCCATGTTTCATCCATCGTCACATATTGACGCAAAAATTCGGATTTATTACGATTGAACAGCTCCAAACACTCCTTAGAATCATCGATTCGTTGTTGTTTTTGGTCGATTGTGAACTCGCGCGGCACCCACTTTGAACAGAGCTTTCGCATATCCAAATATTCATGCACGATATGACCAACACGTTCCTTTGATATCTTTAGAGTCTCAGCTATCTCAATCAACTTCATTTTACGGTTATCAAAAATTATTTTGTGGACTTTTTTGATGTTTTCGTCGGTAACAGCCTCTTTGGGGCGTCCACTGTGTGCATCGTCCTCGATGCTCATTTCACCTCGTTTAAATTTAGCAAACCACTTTTCTACGGTTGATTTTCCTAATGCAGAGTCCGAATAATGTTTATCAAGCCAAGCCTTGGTTTCAACAGTATTTTTTTTTGCCAAAAAGCAATGCTCTATTAACACACGAAATTCCTTTTTATCCATTTTTTCAAAGTAACAAAATTTCTTTCACTAAAGATGCTATAACTCTGATACTAATAGTGCAACAGCTGTCAAATTTATACACGCGTCTTTTGAAGGTTAGGGCTAACTAAAAATTATATGGATTTGATACTAGTAGCACCATCTATGTGTCAGCCTACGAACTTTTCAGCCCACCTGTTATTGCACCCTTTCCAGAAGATTACCATTTTTAGAAACCTTATTTTTTTAATTTTTCTAACAGATGGACAATTATAGATTCATGGTCAACCACTGGTGCATTACCTTATGTAAAGTAACGACACCAGTGATTGACAATGTATCTGTAGTTGACCATCTCTTAAAAAAACCTTTGGGAAAGTTTGCGATAGATATGCAGTATCAGTAATCGCAGGATATCATCTTTAATATCATAATTTTTATGTTTTTTATGATCAACTACAAATATAATACATGGTCCACCACTGATCTAGTTACATTTAATCTAAATCATTGCATTTGATAAAATTTGAATTAAAATCCTTGAAAATGTTGTCGTTTCGTATAATACAATGCAATTTGTCACTTTTATGGCGAACGATCGCATTTCGAATTCCCTTTCACAGAGGAGAGTCGTCGCCTGCGGGTGAGTATTATTCGTTTGAATGTTTTCCTCCTGTATATGATGATCAAATCGAAAACTTGAGGTCCATCTTCTCGGAAAACTCTATCGGGCGTATAATGGTCGTAAAGAGTCCTTTTATGGAAAAATTGTGTCATAAATATGTCGTAATTTAAATTGATCATAAAACATTTCGCGTTCTGTGCAACGTTTCATTGTCGGGTCTTTCTCGAAATGCATTACAATTATTTTTTACTGTCGTTTAATTTGTACGATGTATACTTTCGTACGATTTTATTGACCTTTTATATAATTCGATTTGCACATCATGAAGGAATCTAAATTTTTTCAATATTTTGTAGATTTTTTTTTTGAATAATTTGTATTTCAGCCGATACATCGTTACAGAAAAAAAAAGACATTTAATTGGGATATTTCTCTTCTGCGATTTTTCTTCGCAAGGCAAATTTTCATTATCAATCGATCAGTACGCATTAACTTTTTTTAGAGAACAATACTATATACTGTCTCAAAATTGACTCAATTCTTATAAAGAAATGATTACGAAAAATAAACGTAAACAAAATACGTAGTATGTAGCACTCAATCTAAAAATTGCGACACTACGCAAATTACATACGTAATAAACATGAGCCCACACGATGCGTACTATTATATACTCAAGTCTAACTATGGTTCCAAACTGTTTTCAAAATAGAAAATTATAAGGGGACCCACACACAAATCATTTTCAATTCGTCTCTTTGTTCCGTACAAAAGCCGAATTCTAAATCTAACTATACTTTCGAATTCATTAGAAAAGTTTCGAAAGCTTTGACTTAATAACTAGATCTCGTTCGACCGGTAAACTTCGGAACATCGCTTAACCTTCAAGGATACAAATACGTATGTTCGAACATGTCACTATAACACAGAACTACAATAGGACATGTGTTACGTTCAACAAGTGTTCGAAGTAATTGTGGATCGATCCGTCGGTTTAACGCTCGTGTTCAAAAGCATATCGAAAGTTTGCGAAGTTCGATCGTGAGCATATTACAGATTGAATTCTATTCACGTCGAATTAAAATTCATAAATTTTGGAACGTACGCTACGAAAATATTTCCATTCCTTTGGTATATT
Organism: Hydropsyche tenuis; assembly: GCA_009617725.1. NCBI lineage: Eukaryota > Metazoa > Arthropoda > Insecta > Trichoptera > Hydropsychidae > Hydropsyche > Hydropsyche tenuis. The sequence goes on along the minus strand of VTON01000042.1, from coordinate 1,600,949 downwards.
TTGTTTCCGGAAAAACATCCGCGGCAACTCGCGCATACAAAGTCGGGCGGGAATTCTCGCGGTGTTTCGAATTTTCCGCATTTTCCAAAATAAGATTTCGGTTTTTCGCCGTTTCGGAGACAGCTTGGAAACTCGGAGACCGAGAAAAGTCGATGGGACGAAGTGAGGACGTTAGGGCCGGGAACTTTTCCGCCCTTTCCTAACGACGTCATCGGGAAAGTCGGACGATCGGAATTTTCCTATTGTGTCTAAAAAAAACTTTCAACCTTGGCCTTAGTCGCACCCAGCATCGCGTGTCTTGCGAGTTTTATCTCGTTATCTGCAATTTTCACACTATCCCGAGAGCGTTCTTATTAATCAACTCTGTTTTCTAGTTTGTTCTTTAATCTAGATCTTTCGAATTGTCTTGAGATGTATGAAAAACATTTAAGCGACACGGTTAACAAATTTGAAAAGGGCTTTTATTTATGTATTCAAATTAATAATTTCGTTATGATAAAAATTATTGTACTATTTTCTATATTGAATTTAAAATGATCGATTCTGTTATTTCATGCTATCTTCTGCGTTATAACATATATTTTATCGGTCGAATGTGAAACGAGCAGCTGACATTCTCAAAACTAATGAACGGTACACTTTCTATGGGAAAATTTTCCTTTGAAAGCTCTCATAATTATTTAATACTATTGCAATTTCCAAATTAATATATTCAAGTAAAAAGGGTAATTTTTTTTAATTATTTTTGATACCTGTAATACAAAATTCTCCTATTTTCTGAACTATTGATTACCAATAATTAAATACCTTTTCGAATTAATTTTTCATGATATATTTGCCTATATAATTTAAATTTTACGTTTCAATAGAATATTCTTACTTTAATTGCACAGTTATTTCAACTATTCCTTCAACTCGGAACCGTATGAATTGAAAAATTAAAAAAAAAACATTTCCGAGCTCGAATTCGAATTGAACATATTTCTCATTTCTCATGTTTAAATCGTTTTCAATATTTGAGATGGTCATGTGAAACGTTTGTATACTTCGCAAATTCGCGTGAAACACGGTTCAATAGAAACGAACGCAAGGGTGTGCATATAATTTGAATGGAGCGTGAAGACGGTGAATGAAAAATTAATACTGGCATGAATATTTTAAAAGTGTAACGGCGGGTAAAAGCTTTTGAAGGACGACATTTCAGATTTTTCCAAGGGGGGCAGGCAAAAAATTATTTTTTATTCTACAATTTTTAATTTTCATAACACTTCAAAATTATTCGAATCATAAAAAAAATTCCCTAAAAAGAAGGTCGAAACTTTTTAAAATTATTCAGACCCTAAAAATTTCTCATACTATAATATTTCTAAATTTAGGGGGGGCGAATGCTCCTCATACCCCCTCCAAATGAAATGATGTCCCAGGCTTTTGTGTTGCAGCGGAGAATTTTCAATATGAATTAAACTGTAAGGAAAATTGCATCCGAAAAATTATTATTTCGCTGACGTGCGACGTTACGAGGCCGATGATTAAAAAGCTCGACAAGGCAATTTTTGAATAATAAACTCTTATGTGTTCACAGTTTTGCGTTCTAGTTTTTTCAGGTGCTTCATTTTCTCGTTATGCCTTCTTTGAACTACAATTTTTTTTATTTCAATGGTGAAATTGTGCGAGCGAACATTTCACTTCTTATATAATAGAATTTTTGTTAGCGTTTGAACTTTTGATTAATAGAAAATGTGTGGCTTGCAAAATAAAAGAAGAATTATATCAATGAAATTCATTAATGGTTTCACGTTTCTCGAGCACAATATTCAACTAGAAAGCTGAAGAATAAACACGTGCCTCTACCATTGAGAAATATGTACATATATGTACTAATTATTTCCTTTTCTTCGAATTAATATTACATAAACTTTTATAAGTATGTATAATGAAAACGGCATTTCAGGCAGAATAAAATCCGAACATCTTATATTATATAATAAGGCCATTGAGATATTTTGTTAAAAGTGGAAATTGATATAATATTATTACAAATTATTCAAATATACTCTTCGTGGTATTCAAGCTAGAGTATTTATAAGAGATAAAATTCATATCAAATTCAAATTCAACTCATTCGTTATAACGAAACCAACCAATCGATACACAATTTCCACATCGCCATAATTTGATACGTTCATTTTTTCCCGAACATTTTTTTTTTCATACACTAGCATCCTATCCGTTTTTTTTCAAAAGCGTTTTTTTGACGGGGGAAAGGCCCGCTTTTAAGTTTCGTCGATATTTCCGGGACGGGAAAAATTGACAGTGTGTCCCGCAAACAGCCCGTACAAATTGCCCGTCTTCTATTAATAAGTTCATTTCAGGTGAGGTCGGTTTCGCGACAGCGATGCTCAACCTTTTCGCGAAAACGTGTCAATCACGAAATTCCAATTATAGAATTCGCCCTGTAAATCGTACGCAAATTGCGTTTGCGGAGGGTGAAATGCAATTTCTTTTTTCATTAGTACATCTCGAGATTATTCATTCTAATTTTCAATTAATCGTTTAATTCGATAAATGACGTTCTTAAAGTGCAATCGAAACTACGTTCGTTTCATTTACCTTTTTTTAACTTTAGTTATATGACAAATATTTAGAAAATATAGTTATTTTTGAACTCGGTAACTTCTTTATTGTTTATCACAAATCACGCAAATTAACAAAAAAAAGACAAAGGTCTATAAAACTCATCTGAAATTCTTAATTCATGTTTTCAGAAATTCTATATTTTTTCCTTGATTGCCAAAATAAAATAATTATCATCAAGGCGTGTATCGCAAGTTTTGGTAATTTAAAATATTTTAATTTTTTGTTTCACCTGCAATAATATGTATATTCTTTACAATGTATATTATATATATGTATACATATATTATTATTATTATTATATATATGTATATATATTATATGTATTCTTTTTTATGTATATTATATTGTACAACGCAAATTAGGTATCATATGGTGACGTCAAAAAAACGCATGGATGAATCATATGATAAACTGACGTAGATAAATGGATTAACATTTGCAAGATTTCATCTTCTTCAATGACTCATAAAGCTACATTTTCTATTTAATTAGCTACGGTATTAATAATAATATCTTATCATTTACTTCGTAACTTATAATATAAATATTGATTATTTGAGTAAAATCTAATCATTTTCAACATCTGAAAATCTATTTTGACAGAAAAAAATTATTGAAATTTAATCGAACTTCTTTTTAATAATTATTAATTAAGTTTGTAGAAAAGCGTATATTTTTTTTAGATCAATTCCACTTTTTCAAGCTTTTTATTAACTTCACTTTCCGGATATGTTTGTATATTCGCTTTTTTTTTCAATACAACTTTATATCATTCGAAAATCATATTTAAATTTATTACAAATTAGATTCTAGAACAAAATCATTTACGGCATTTATTTTTCGTCACACATCTTGAAATTCTAGTAACTAGAATCAGACGAAAGTTTCCGATAAAAAATCAAATCAATTTTGAGAAAATAAAATTTCACATACAAACAACAAACAATCATAAATTTCACAAATACAAAAAATTACCTATTTTCACATATTATTTACCAACACTCATCGTTGTTTATTTGTATTTATTTTGCCTGTCTTTACAAACACTATAAAAATTCAAGTGCTCATTTCACTTGTAAAAAAACCGTTATATTCTCCAAACATAAAACACAATTCACACTGCAAAAAAACCGAAACCACACCCTACACTTAATCCCAAACAACCAAAAAGCTCAATCGCACGAACGTTTGCGTACAACTCAATTTCGCCCCAAAGCTCACGCTCACGCTCAAACGACCGCATTCCACCGGCCCGATTTTTCCAAAGCGTCAACACTTGGTCCCAGCGAAAACATGGTCACCCTAATCCGGAAACAACGAAAGCCAGAGCGAGGCGCTTCGGCGTTTTTACCGTTATCGTGCCGCGCCGTTTATTGGTATCGCGGTGTTGTTCCGCAAACGACCGGTTAACGATTTCGATAACGACCGTTCCAATTCCGACCGAGAGGAGTTCTCGATTTTAACCATTCGACAGCCAATGTCAAGGTCGGAAAGTGGATTTTTGAGTGTTGTTGTTGGTTTTTCGGTTGGGTTCTGGAAATGAGACGTTTTGAAGCGGTTGAAATCGGGAAATTAATAATATGATGAATATAGAGGATTTTTGTTTTATGATTTTTTTGAGGGATTGCGTAATGAATAATATAATGAATCTAGAGGAGTTTTGTTAATTATATGATTGTAGGGTTTTTGGGTGATTGCGCAATGTGGGTCAACGATGTAACATGGATGAATGGTCGTTCTTATCTATCAACGGAGCTAAGCGAAATGTAATGCAGTTGATAGATGGACGCTATTGTTAACTGTTTATTTGGCTTGGTTTTTATTTGAATTTTTGACTTTTGCGAACAAAAGATGGTTCTATGTGGAAAATCTGAATATGAAAAATCATATGTGTTAACTATGATATGATATATAATTAAAACATGCATAAATTAATTCATTACATCTACAACATCGAATCCATCTATTTTTATAAGTATGAAAGTTTATTTTGTAATAAAGAAAATAATTTCTTAATTCTTCAGCATTTTATAGACATCAAATAATGACCTTAATAATTTTTAATAGACAAAATTGCAAGCTTGTGACAGTCTTAATCTCCAAATATTTTTTTTTTACAATAAAACTTTCCTTTCACGAAAAGAATGTTTAGCATACCAAAAAAAAACATACACTCCCGCGTCAATATATTTGTAACATAAATTTAATAAATCATATTCGATCGAATGACAGTTATTCAAATACTGAAAATTGAATTTCGAAAATACGTATTGATGAACATCATATTTACTACTACATTATATTTTTGCATACCGGTCATATTTGTATGATGTTAATTTAATCAATATCTGACAGTGCATGTCTGTATCCGTTCAATTTTATAATTCATTGATACATTATCATTATTTAGTTTTCGATATATTTTAATACATTATCCGAATCCGCTGTTATCGACAATTATAATTCAGATGAGTTGGGTCGAAGAACACAACCTTCACACGGACGATCAATTTAAATCAATAACGCCTAAACAGGATATGTGAGTTTCTAATAGTTTTCTCATACGGGAAGTTCGCATAATTTCCGTTGTGTTGCTTATATTATATAATATATCAAATTTTCCTATTATTATGAGTATGAAAGCCTGATCTGTTAGATCACGGATAGAATAAAAGAAAAGCTGCGTTTCTCACAAACAGTATTATTTTCATATTTAGTTGTTATGTGCTGAAGTCGGAAAATATATTCGCAGAAAAATATGACATGTTTAAAACTACTCTCTTCGAAATAATAAATCCGAACGTAAATCTTCTTTCCTTATTCTGTGCAAATATAAAATGAAATTTCTTTCTAAATCAGCCTACAGGTTTAAATATGTATTTTGTTCACAAACTAAAAAAAATTTAATCTTTTCTCTGTATAAATTTATAAAATCGTTTTTGCCGAAATGTAAAATTGAGTGAAATGATTTCGCACTAAAGAACCGTTACTGTAGTCGATAGATTCGTTGCAAATTCTTATCTTCGCGATTTCGCAATTTCCGAAAGCAAAGATTCAAATTTTTTAATCTCCATCCAATCCTAGAACATCATATAACTAGTGGCAATTTCAAGCAGTGATAGTTAACATTCACGATAATATTATATTGAAAAAAATTACTTTAAAAAATACGCGCATCGAAAGCTATGTATATGCCCAAACAGTTTGCCTTACATTTCAGCGTACTCGATACGTAAAAATTAAGTTAGTCCAAGTCACGTAGATATGGTTTATATGTAAAAAAAATATATCATATTATAACCACAAATTAACGATAAAAGATATACATAAAAGCTGCACATACTCATGAAGAAAATAAGATAACTCATCTGTCGTTGATCGTCACATCAATTCTCCCGAACCCTCTTGTCTCAGAAAATATAAAATGGACTAATCAGCACTTGAATTCTTAGGCATCAATAAAATATTTCGACAAATATTCAAGTATCTACAAATACAAAGTAGAAAAAAAAACACGAAAAAATCATTTAATTGCTCGGTGAAAATTTTTTCCCTTGTATAGTATCAAATGTTCGAAAATAAATTCGATATTTCATTTACACATGACCGAAAACTCCATTTGGTCGAAACCGAAATTGTGTCTGGAAAAAAATAAACTATTTTGTTTTTCCCCTGTTATAATCCAGTATTTCGTGTATCCGATGTTGAAAAATTCGTTAGCGGTCGCATATTGTTTCAATCCCTCATTCAATAATTAACGTCTGGATCATTCCAAAAAGTCCTTTCGTATATTTCCGGCTGCTTTAAAAATTTAAAATATCTGAAATTTTTTCGTCTTTTCGAATATAAGGAGCACTTATCTCGATGTGATTTTGTTTTGTTCTGAAGCAAGTACTCGAACTATACCTTTTCCAAAGTCCACAAATAAAAATAAAATTTCCTATACTGAATAGATTATCGAATATATTCAATCGAAAAATCATAAAAAATATTGAAACAACATCATATATCGAACTGACAAATACCCCAACTTCATCATCTTCATTAATTAGGCGAAACGGCGCGTCATTCGAGCGGGAAAAAGGCACTTTTCCGTGCACATTTGAAATTCAACACCGACGCTAAATGACTAGGAATCCATCTCATCGTCACAAAAACCCTCGAACAAGCTAATCAAAATGTTGTCAAGGAAACAAGCTTCTCGAACCCTCCCCCATCCCGTCCGAAGGGCCTACCGCCCACAAATCCGCCCTCAGAGGGCCAACGTGGACGTGTGCTGGATGTGATTTGGATTTCGAGTAATCAACCGCCCAAACGGACCGATGATAAACGAAATGAGTTCAAAATCGAGCTTTCGGACGTTCAATTAATCTACTTGTTTAATTTGCGGTTCCGGTTTTTTTGTATCGAAAATTTTTTGTTAAACTGCGCGAAAATTGTTCTGGAATTAGCATTTTTCCTTTATTCTCATAGTGATAATTTACTTGATTTTTTTCGGTTTTAATCGTTCGGTTGATAAAAAGAGAATATATAATCGGCGCTGTAATTTGTTTTACTTTTAATAGTCGATATTCGAATTTTGTGAAAATTTATTTTAGGTTATTTATTTTGTATTATACCGTCGCAATTTAGTTATATAAGAAATTAATATACATAATCAAAAAACTTCTAGAATGAAAGCTAAAAGCAAAAAGCTGATCAGAAAATAATTTTTATTTTATTTTATATTATTCATATTTATGCATTAAAGTAGTAATGTTATCAATACACATTTAAGAAAATTAAATATTTATTCGATTCACAATAAAGAATAAAATATTTGAAATATTTAAAATTGTTAATTTCATATTCACAAAATCGCGTTATCGTTCCGAAATAAAACAAACAAAAGGTTAATAATATTATATACTAATAAACTCATCACCATCGCATCATTACATTTGATTCTTATTGAAATTGTCCAACTTCAAGTGGCGAAATAAAAAAAAAATCAAGTGGCCCGAACCGGTATAAATCGGTACCAAATTTCAAATTCGATTTGACTAGGGAAAACGAAACAATGCATACGAAATACGTTTGAATATCGAATTCGAAACAGTCTGAAAAGTATATATATGTAAGTATTATTTTACATATCTGCAACAAATAAACCAATAATACTTTCCAGCAGACAATAATTTCATAATTTATCTTAATCTTATCTTATCTTGAGCTTAATCCAAAAGGTTATTGAGAATTCATTCAACTTAAAATAATCCTGTAAAATCACTGAAAACTACCAGTATTTAACCATTACTCATGGGCCGGCGCGAGCATTTTTTTTTGTTTTTGATAAAAAAAAATTCTACAAATAAAATAAACGTTGTATCGATAGTGAATCATAAAATAGAATATATATTCTTCAAATTTTTAAATTAATATACGAATATTAATATTAATATTAATATACGAAAACACGCAATTATGATTTCATATTTTTCGATACAATTGGCGAATCAGATTTTGAATGATAGATATGTAAGTTTAACTACTAGTATTATACTACTTTGCCTTCACAACTATATGAAAATTAAATTTTTATACGCCGGTATAAAGCACGAATGCATTTTTAATATATACTAGCGGTAGTACCCGGCGTTCCCGGTTTTTTTTTGGATTTTTTTTAGTTGTTTTTTTTTTCTGAAAAGTCATGATAACAAATAAATGTAAACTGAAAAAGCGAAACCAGTCGATATTTTTTATGAAGAATATGCTGGTACGCCCTTCGGGCCTACCGACTCAGCCCTACAGATAGGCTGACCATACGTCCCGTTTTCGTCGTGTCTTGCGTTTGTCCTGTCGTTTTCGTAAAATTGTTTGATTTGTCCCGGTGGGCAAATATATTTTATCAGTAGTGTATTTTCTTAACGATATTAATCGAGGGAAATTTTTTGAACGTGTAACAATTTTTTTTTTATATAGGGGAGGGGGCATTTTTTTCTGAGTGTCCCGTTTTGGGTCCTGGGAAATATGGTCACCCTATGCAGAAATCTTCCTGGATGCGTAACCAAAATATTTACAAAATTTTATCGTGATCGGATAAGCGGTAAAGGTGTGCATAGGACCCATACATACATACATACATACATACATACATAACATTCATTTTTATTTATATAGAAGATTAAAAAAAGTTGATAATTCTATCTTATTTAAGTATTTCTAAGAACTATTTCAAAAATTAATTTTTTTTGTTATATGATTAATAATGTAAAGATCCCTGTTATTATCTTCCTTAAAGATTTTTATTTTATTTTGATAAATATAAAATTTACAAACGTTTTGCTGAAACATGCGCAATATCACAATAATCTCCTATTTCTGTTGAGCACAAAGGGAACTGTATGTAAATATTAAAAAAAAAAAAAAAACGATCTTAATAAGTTCTTTGTTGAATTATGTAGTGCGCTTTATATTTTTTTTCTACAATCTACAAAGATCATATTCTCATAAAATGCATTTATGACGGAGCCATATTGATTTCAACTTATTCAATTTTCTCTTATTTCATTTTATGAAATATTCTTATTACATCGGATTTTTTTATTTTTACTCCGGAATTTATAATGTCGGAAAAGTCTTTTTCATTTTATTATTTGAAAATCATATTTGAATGCTATGTTATTATGATGCAAAGTAGAAATATTTTATGGTATAAAATCCTTTATTTTATATATTCACGTTTTCAATTAGTCAGAGTATTGCGAAAATTGTATTATGAAAGTCAATTAAAATCATTGCGCGGTTGTTCACCATCAAAGTGAAAAGCTTTTTATCGATTTACATCTTCAATATATAAAAGATCAAAATCGAAAACTAATAGGCAAATATCATGCCCGTCAAATAAAAATAATATTTGTAAAGTGTATAATTTTCGAAATTGTTATTTTCTTTGATAATAAAAAGCTTGAAAAAAGGGCTTCCGAACCTTACTACAGTCCTATATTTCACCATTAAAACAAATACTAATATTAAAAAAAAACCAAAACTGAATTAAATTCGAACAAAGAGAACTTTCAAACAATTACCTTCTTTTATGATGAGCCTAGTTGATCTCCTCGGCGTTTCTGCCTCCTTCCACTCTCCTCGCTTGAGCACTTTTCTTTTCCGCATAGATTTTCGCAACATTTTCCGAAATTTAAAATTTCAATTAATATTTCGAACAATTAAAACCCCGTTCAAAGAGCACCAACACACTAGCGAACGAAAGCGACGCGCGAAAAAAAAATTCAAATCCCCCCCCCCCAAAAATCCGACTAATTACGCGTGCAATTACTCGACCACCCTCGAAAATGACCCAGACACGAAAAGACCGTCAAAAGGTTCCAATAGGTCGAAAATAAATTCACGTTTCCGGTGCTAATGAATGCATGTGATGTTGCATCCACGATCGGACGCGAACTGATTCAATTTTACGTCGGTTACTAGCATAGAGCAAACATTTCGAATAAGGGATATTATTTTATTTTTATATATATGTTATAGACATGTACATCAACGTGAATACACACGGGCATGTGTCTGACGAGTGATTCGTGTGAGTTACATTCGTATTTATTTTAAAATATTCGATTAATTTCTCTCGTAACATGGTTGTTGTGTTCCGCGAAATTCTGTGGTTTCACGTATGCCTCGCTCTTTTAATACTCGGATGGTGAATTCTAGGAATTTAGTTAGTTCAATTTTCATTGTTATAATGAATATATTGTGCATGTAATATCAATATGAAATTGCTGTTTTATAATTGATACGTGCATTTTCGCAAAACGAAAGGCCCAGATTATAAAAATTTGAGACTTCGGATCGGATAGCAAACAATATTTCGACTCAAAGGGCAACAAAAAATAGGTTCAAAATTTAAAAAATTTGAAATTAATCGATCTCAAAGTAGTTATTTGAAAATTCCAGGGCTAGTTTCGAAAAAAAAAAATTTATATGCAGGTATTAAGAAAATATGTTTCAATAAATGAACCGTTCAGTGCACACAATGACTAACTCCATAAAACAAAAATTTGTGAAAATCGATAAAACAATGTTCATTGTTTTTTAAAATTTCCTTTATAATATAAATTCAAATAAATATAGTAGAATGCATAAATACAGATTTAGTGCATTTGAGTTGCATTATTGCAATGATTTACATTAGAGTATGGAATTAATCAAAATGGCCCTGAAAATAAATAATTTATTATTCAATGGACAAAAAAAATTTGTCGTTTAATGATGTTAATCTTCATTATTCAGGAAAGTTATTTTAAATATAAAAAGTTATGACTATACTAAGTGCTTTAACACTTAAATTCAAGATTTTTCAAAAAGTGAAGTTAATCAGTCAGTGCACTGAACGGTTCAAATAGCGCTGCAGAATTTTTTTTTTATTGATTAAATTTATACTAGCGATAACTACGTAAAATTTTCTAAAATACATAATTTTGAAAAAAAAAAAATCACTTCCAATCGAGGGTCTGACAGAAGCTATTCAATTGTACAGTTAAATGTGTAATGAGACATGGAAATGTGTTTTGCACTTGTATCAAGATTAAAATCCGAAAAACGCTTTTGTAACTGCAGTTTAACGATAAATTCAGAAAATATACCTGCTAATTTTTTTGAAAATTTTAAATTTATTTAACTTTTTCACGTATAAACAATATTACCCCTCGGGCCGGATCAAAAACAGACAGCGGGCCGAAATTTGCCGATACCTGCAATATACTATCGGAAAATTTGGCAATTGCAAAAAACATTTCACAAGCATAAGTATTTGAAATCTGTCATTTGAGTTTTAAAACACTCATGGTGGTATATACATATACCACTCGAATTTCATAAGAGCGATGATTTGTCATGTGCATCGTATGTCGAAATGCACTGAATGCATCAAGTTGATATTAAATTTCTTAGATGTGTCACTTGAAACTCACGAAACTGAACACAACTTCATACCATATTAACAAACTTACGGATCCCCATGACGATCGTTTAAAATTTCAGTAGCAGCAAAATTAATATTGAGATTTTTAATTATGATTTATCGGCAGATTCGATATAAACGTAAAATTAATACGACTCGGATACAACGAATAAATATAAAACTGTTGCATAACATACATTTTATTTTGTGTACACTTCACGAACGACAACTTCATCGAACATTGCGCTTTCTGGGGCTTATTGTAGACCTCAAAGCATAATTTTCCATCATCCCTTGCGTTCTGCGGGAGCACGTATGTAAAGCCTTGGGTGATTTATTTCTATTTGTGTTGGATGCATATAACAGCAATTATATTCAGTACTTTATTCATTTCATCACGGGAGAAATCATAATTGAAGGGGCTTTATTTACTGTATGTTTGTGCTCGTTCGTATCACCAAGGTAGCATCATAAATTGACCGAGAGCTTTTAATTATTTTGTTCATGTCTGCAGATTTGCTTGTCGGCCATTTTGATCACGTTTTGTGTATTAAATTTATTTATGTTTCTACCTGAGTTTGAGGCTTTATTTGCATTAATTTTATTTCAAATAATTAACTGATAGTTTGATCATTTAATTTTAATATTCTAACTTTTTTCGTTGAAATATTTCACACTTTTTTTTAATACATTTTGCGTATCAATTAATTGGTTTAACAAAAATCGGGATCCAATTTTCCCTAATTGGCAAAATTTTCGCGCGAATTTGTGTTCGTTTATAACTGATAATTTTAACGTTTTATTACCTTCACATAAATTCTAATGGATTAAGAGGACAAAATCGCGCGGTAAAAAATCATAGAGGATTTGCGTATCGCTCACACGTCACATATTTGAGATATGTCCATTTTATTGACGGTCTTATAATTAATCTGCTGCTTAAGAGAAAAATATTAAAAAAAACGAATCGAAAATTACTTTATAATACTGTTTCTATGGATACTCGATACGGCAACTGCTGAATTTCCGCCGATCTCTTTTCGCACTGTGCACTCTGCTAATTACTAACGATACCAATTATTTAGAAGATTTCCTGCTTCTCGCTTTAATAAATCCGTTTGATATCCTCCCGATTTAGTCATGTGTAATGTTATGAAACTTGTTTTTGTTATTATTTATGAAATTGCATCGCGTAATTTCCCAGCATTAGTTATACGATATTTCTTTGTAGCAAGAAAAATTTAATTATGCTTCATAAGACATCCATGAAATTATTATTATAGCACTTAAAGTATATTACAATATACCTTTCAATTAAAATTAAATTATTTAAATAAAATTAGGATAGAACGACGGTTTTTTTTTAAATATATTCCGTCATTTTAATCTAGGCAACAAAATATAATATTCAGCAACAAATCACAAATTTTCACGGGTAGAATTATTGTGAGATCGAAGTTCAAATCAATTATCGATTTTCCATGAAAAGAAACCACGATATACAAACACAAGGCTCATTACACCCAAGAACAAACAGATTTGCGCGTAGATTGCCACATTTTCAGCACATGCTTTTGCACCGTGTTATTGCCGTCACCATAACGAATCCGCCGATTCAAAAACACACACACGTTCGTGCTGATAGCGAAAATAAATATTTAATTATGGCATCTTGTACGCTTTTGGTCTTTAGGCATGTGTACGAAAAGAACTAGTGTTCCTTTCGAGTGTCAAATAGTTTCCGAAATGCACAATATAAACTTGTGACGTTTCGTTGCAAAAAAGTGTGTGTTTCGTAATGAGATTTCGCAGATAAGTGGTCGGATGACGATATCGAACGTCACTGATAATGCGATATTAACACTTTTCCGGGGGACATTTTAATTAAACGCATGATTTTTGTATGATTAGGATGTCTTACATCTTGTAAATAATACTTTGTAAACATATTATATAATGTCATATTATTGAATTGGCTTCTTTCAATTAATCCTCGATTATATAAAATGCATTGCTGCATGTCGTTTTCGATATTACATAGTGATTAAGAGGATATTTCAATATTGAAAATTTACCCTCGCCAAATGAGATTGACAATATACGATCGTACACGAGTATATTATATTTATTGACTGCGCCACTTGTCGCTTAACTTCAGTAATCAGCAGGGAATTGACACGTTCGACTATTCTAACTATAACGGCTAACTATTTATTTACTTTTACAAATTTTTATTTTTACTCTAATTTCAATGATTTTTATCGTACTTTTCAAATATAATTAATGTATAATTTGAAAATAATATGACTGCCGTTTTTTATCATTGTTTATTATATATTTATCCATTTATATTAATTATCCAAGACAATGTAAGATATTTAATGTTTAAACAATATATACATATAGAGCAAATAATATAATACTATATCTATTTATTAGTAAATATTACTACACCTGACAATGGATATTATACAATGTGGTGACATTGCATCAATAGTTTCTCAGAACAAATATTTTATTTTTACTAGCGTATCAAACTTTTATCGATATAAACAATGTACAAATTTTCCAATCACAATTAGTATAAGAAAAAACCCCAAACAACGATTATGACTATCTATTATACAAAACACTTCACCCGAGTGCATCATATACTCGACACAACATCGATAATTTTTCGAAACAATAACTTTTTTTTACTATCATACCAATAATATTCAGAAAAAGAACACCGAAAAATTTCAACGGCATTTAGTTTGGCACAAAACAAAAAAACGGCAGCATTCAACAGGTTGAGTTCCCAAGTACCGGCCTCTACACCATACAACGATATCGTCATACAATAATACGATTCGATACTTAACCAAAACGATAATATATCACCAAACAGTCAGTCGGCAACCGGCACGATATGTACATACACACTTATCGGAACGCGCGGGAATCGACGATTCGGAAAAGTATGACGCGGGAACGCATATTGCATGAGGAAAGTGCACCGGTGCATCTCGAATTTTGTTTTCCTTGAAAGGCTTCGCGGCGAGGATTGATTCTGTGCATATGTTGCAGTGTGTGTTTCCTGCGAAATGGAATTTTCCAGTCCCTCAGACATGTTTTGAGTTCCGTGTTTATAGAGCGTCTAGTTCGGATGCAGTTGAATGTTTTTTTTTAAATTTCTTATTTCCGTGAATTGATCGGAGTTCTTTTGTGTTATATTATATAAAATGTAAGTTGGATGTTTTTTTCTGTTTTTTTTTTTTTTGAAAAATTTGCTCCGTTTCTTCAGAGATCGGGTTGCCCTTTTCATTTTTTCTAATGATTTTACTTGTAACGTAAAGCACAATTATTATGTGAACATCGTAGTATATTTAACTTAATCTGTCAAATATAAATATTATTACAATTTATCTGAATTGTTTGCGTTAATTTATCCTTTGAGTTTAGTTCACGATGTATTATATTTATAATTCGAGTATAATTTCGTGCAATTTAATATACTTTAGAATAATTTCGTATTTAATTTTCACGTGATTGTAATTTCAAATTTTAAGGCTTGTGTTGATTTTTTTTTCTTTACTTGCAAATACAATGCAAACTCAGAATCTCACGAAATCGTCGGTGTTTATATTTGATTAAATTTCCATGAAACATTCAATCAAATGAAATTCTTCGAAAATTTATCTCGTAAATTAATCAATCTCAAATTCTGTCGATTCTCACAATTTACAATGTCCATCCCAACACTACTTCAAATCACTCAAAAGAATTTCCGGTTATAAAATTTGGAATTTTTCAGCAATCTAATCTATATTAAATAAATATTCTAAAACGCTACTAGGATTAACGCCTAAACTTCGGATTACAATGTTAAATCGCACTTTATCAAAAATCGAACTCATACTTTTTAATCTATCAAAAATTCAAACGTTTTATCAACACAAACGTTTCGACATGTCATCATTTCGATCGCCCATCAAAACTAAATATTTAATCGCTGTTCAAAAATAATCTGTCACTAGCTCGTTCGCGATTATTTATTTAACGACTCTTTCACATACGAATATCGAAAACGCTCCTCATATTCAACATTATGTCGAAGCGATTTCCCAGCTTCGTCACCGCGGAAATCCTCACGTTTTCTAAAAGCAGCACTCAAGCCGATTTTCTTCCGACAGCAAACCGTTCTTACATAACCCCCGCAAACACTCCACCCACATCCACCATTCTCACCCATCCCCGGGGAGGGTTTCCCAACGCGGCTAGCGCCTTAACCCGCAATTGCGCCGTGACCGCTAACCGCGCGCCCAATGTCACGGTCAAGAAGCGAAAACGACAGACTGCGAATGTCATCTTGTACGTGGTGTTTTGGTTGCGTAATTTGTTTGACGTTTGTGCCTGGTGCAATCGCGGAAGGTTATCTGGGTTGTATCGGTCAACTTGACCTCGATACGAGTTGTCGAATTTTCGAGGAAAATTGTCCTTTGTTGTGTTTGTTTTGAAAAATTTATCTGTCGCGTGTTTTTTTTTTGCGAAGATGGTGGTGGGTTGAGTCTTTGTGTTTCCGTGGTGCGTTTTTTGATGAAATTAGATGTGATGCACCAGTGGTTGACCGTGTCGACCACTTTTAGGAAAAACGTGAGAATTAAGGTTTTTAAAGACTATTTTGTTGTTAAATTTTATCGATCGCACCCTTTCCGAAAGATTATCGCTTTAAAAATTATTATTTTACGTTTTTCTGAGAAGTGGTCGACCACTGGTTTCCTTGCAATAAACAATGTAAGAGATTGTGCTACTTTGTAAAATTTTCGTATTGAAACTGTTTATGACCAGGCGTGTTCGATTTATTAAATCTATTTATTTTGCTTCATTCGTATGTATATATGTATATATATTATATATATTATATATATTATATATATATATATATATATATATATATATATATATATATATATATATATATATATATATATATAATATATTAAGTGCGATGAATAAGCTACATTTGAATTCATCCTTTGTGTGTTGTGTTTTCAATTACATATTTTGAAAAGCCGCATCTACAATTCAGTTTTCAACATCGTAAAAATTTGTTTTTTTTAATAATGAATACAGAATTCCCACTTCGTAGAAGTGAAGTCTATGTTTCCTCAATATCTAATTAAATTTCTGAAATTTCGTTGATTGAAAACTTTTCTAAGATACCGCAGAAATGCGGAAATATTTTGTAGGTTTATTTAAGGTCGTTAGAGTGATTACAAAAAAATAAATTTCACTGAAAAGTACACTTTTCAAACAAAAATCAACAATAGTAGATTCTGTGATGGAAATAATTAATCATCTATGTTATTCGAAAAACGCAATTATGTTCGGAACTGTTTATTTAGAAATTAAAATTTTCCAAATATTCACTACAGATATGAACTAATATGAACCAAATAGTTGGATAATTACTTGAATGCGAAAAGAAAAACGCAAACGGATATATCCAATATTAGGTCACTTGAATCATATAATAGTTTCTAATTTTAAAACATGCTACCCAACTTGACAAATCACTGTTTGCCTACATAGTTCGTCGTTTCTCATCGTGAAAATTGTTTGATTTTGCTTGTTATTTACAAGGTCACACCGTTGCACGTATCGTTTGCCTTTCTTGCACGTGCAAATATGACATAATTTATTCCAGTTTTATTTCGAAAAGTTGCCACCGTCCGAGCTGAATGGCATTTTATTCCGATGGCGTTTCGTATAATAGAAACTTTTATTGATACGTTTCAACTTGTTAGTGCTCTTTCCATAGTCGATATCCTCTGGTGTTTTTTTTTTTTAAATAACGATTATTCATTATACGTGTCCGACAGACACGTGTAAATGATTTCCTCGCGCAAGTCCCATTGAAATCGATCGAATATCATAATTTTATTTTTAGCCAATTTATTATGTTGATCGTAAATATTACACGTGTATTGTCCGGATTTTGTTTTCCAGGGATTGTTTTATTTTTTCGTGAAACGTAATTAAAACGTTCTTTTAATATCTTCCTGTTATTAAAAAAATCAACATATCTTCCACGTAAAAGCCATCAAATGTACACACTTGGGAGTTAATATTGAATAAAACAATGAATATAAACTCAACATCAATTATCATGAATCTACATATTTAGTAAGATCTTGTTCAAACAGTTCAAAAACAACCTTATATTATATAAATTACATATATTTAATTTTTGACATGTGATCAATTTTGTTGTCTATCGTAATGATATGTTGTTTTTTTTTTCAATAATAAATATCAATATTAGTTATCGAAATTTCTTCCATTTAAAAAACGAGAATCTTTCTATTTTCCAACATCCACCACTTGGGTCGAAATCATTACTAATGGTTTTCTTTTTCAATTTTCTAAAGCTTTTAATAAAACCGTAAGTTTTCGGTTAAAGCTTTGAGTATAATTATGACGATCCTTTAGAGTTTTGTTGGTGTTGAAAAGGTGATTTTGTATGGTATAGTGATAAGAAATTGAGCAACGTGACATATTACATATTTACATATATTATACATATAATATAATAGGTCAACATAGAAACTCTTCACGTTTTCTAGTATGTTATCCCATTAACCGATGTTCACGGCCATAACATTTTCCAGTTTGACATATTTGACGATTTCATTTCAACACTCATAAAAATAATTGTGTTGAATTTCTTCTCGAACATTATTGAATATAAAATGCAATATTTCAGTACTTAATCTAAATATATTTCGAGTACATGTAATATAATCATTAACTTATATATGTTAGTATCAACATTATTCTAATTAAGTCGAAAAAGTCATTAATTATTCTTCTAGGATACATGCAATAACTATTCAATTAGTATATTGAGCTTTCATTGCACCACAGTTCACATTAATGTACACAAATGGCAAACTTTTTTATGGAATTCATATTTTAAAACAAACTAAACAAATACAGGGATAATGTTGATTTTAACAATCGAAGTATTGTTTTGAGCAGGCTTTTAGGACGAAGTGCGAGACTCAAACACTTTGTACTCGCAAGAAACATTACAGGATTGCTAATCCAAAGGCTCAAGTGCCTTCAGGTAGTTTGCAGAAACCCGATTTCCCAACAGAATTGGTTAACATGTTACATAGAGAAATACTGTGGTTGTGTACCCGATATATACTTTTCTAGTTTATTATGAGGGGAAAGCTTGTGTTTGTGTATCACTTGCCATTTTCGCTGTTTTTTCTTTATCCTTATGCAATGGTGTGTTTCATCTTTTACATTATGACATACCCTTTGTGAATAATGAAATTTTACATTCAATAAATATAAGTATATAATGTTTTTTAAATCTGTTCCTCTTTTTTTTTGTAATTTCAATTTTAATTCAAAATGGAAAAACGGCCCAGCTGAAACCGAATTTAAATCTTTTTGAATGTCTACTCCCGACGTTCAGGTGATTTTATACTGCATTATTTTTAATTTCCAGAAAATAATTTCATTTGACAGTTAACTGGAACAAATAAATATTTCAGTACAATCGTTTACTATTCATATTTGGCTTTAAATATCCACACCTCGTGGTGCATTTCTGCTCTTGACTTTTCAAGGAATCTGTTTTCCCTACAATATTGTAAGCTATAAAGCACGTTTAACCATTATTCGCACATACTAACGTTGTGATTAGAAATTCTCGTGCCATTACAAGAAATTTCACATCGTAAGCTTAAAAAAAACTCACACCCTTAGCAGAACAATAATTTTACTTACTTTTAGTTCACTTTTTTCGACTGAAATATTAATTTTCTTCTGTTCGATATTCTGAAATAATCAATAATACATATGTTCACGTCAGTGAACACCCGGATGAATCCGGTAGTTTCAGATGGGGTTGTTTGCGATTGATAACAGTTCGTTTTAATTATTAATAAATATATAAATATTCAAGGTCAATGACACCTCGTAGTATGACGCTCTGTCCGACGACGGTTGTGATTGTCGTAATTGATGATAATTGCGACAATTACAATTCGACAAAATCGCGATAAAAACAAGTAAATGAATTAAAAATAGTAAATTAAAGATTAACAAAATGATGCATAAGTGATCAGCAGTCGTCTGATCATTTTTTATATTTGTTGTGCCAGTGGATGGCCCGCAATTGATCACAAACGGGTGTGATCAAGTTAACGATTCGTGGTATTTTTTGTGAAACATAGTCGGCATCTGCGAGTGACACTTGACTATCATCGCAAACAATCCAATCTGAAATGGACCAGGAAAAATGCGAACAATAATGTTATGAATCAAGAGCCGATTATAAAAGCTGTGTAAAATCGGCCCGTACTTATGTACATTACAATCTACACAGAACCGCTGCCGATTGGTGTCCGCGTTGACTAAATCGAACACAATAAAAAAACTTTCTGTATATTTCGAGTTTGATTTACATCAACGTGTCAAGATTTATTCGCAGGGCTATGCGAATAAAACAACATTTAAACATATGTTGTCCAGTATTGTTTTTAATTAATTTCATTGAATTGAATATTTTTTATCTGCATAACAATAATGATCAGTACTTTTGATGTTTGAATAATTCGACATGTATATTTTTTCCCATCTTTCACGAACAATAAGAGATTTCTTAGAAATGTTATAAAAAATGCTCTGTTATGACATTCATTCGTAATTAACACGTCGAATGCCCAGAATTCGTGTATTGTGTGAAAGATCTCTTAAAATATCCCGTCATGTTAGATGTGCGGATATCTCAGTACCATTATACAGTGTTTGTGTTTATATCTTACCAATATTAGATTGCAAAATCACGTCGAACTTTGACCAGAATGAAACAGGACGATCTTCATTCTCGTTATTGTGTGAGGGTGAATAGACGTTTTAATAAAGCCCTACAAAGGTCTTTGTTTCCATAGTTCATTAGCTTCATATATCTGAGGTTTTCTGTTCATTAGTCAATCGCGTAAAGGGATTCATTACTTTTTTAATCTTTAATTTTCTGTCTGTATTTAAGTATGTATATTCAAACTAAAATCAATATGTTTAACTATTTTTTTTTAATTAATGTATGAAACAATTTTCATTTTACACAAAAAAAGTTATATTTAGATCATGTTTTGCACACAAATAAAATACAATATTTACCGCATAATCACGATCTTAATTCTTAATGCAAACTTATTTTTATAACACCGAAAGAAAATTCAACTTTCAAGTAATCGAATACTTTTATCGATGGCGACATTTTTAATTTTAATGAGTTTGATAAATAATTATATTGAAAATGAATTTATTCTTATTATTATTTTCATAGTCGCCTTTTACAAATAAAATGCGATTCCATGGTAGAGCTGTTACGCTTCAAAGAGTTATTAAATTTTCGATCTATCTAACAACTGAGTACTATTGCGCTTTATGAGGCTCAACTACGAAAAATCAACAGGAACTTTCTCATTCATAATACAAAGCATGTATATATATTCCAATACTGAAAAGGTCATGTGCCATGGAGGCAAATATAGAAATACTTCTAATACTCATAACGTTCAACCCGATATATCACCCTTCGAATTGCATAACACGAAATGTATTCAGATCTGAAAAAAAATATTTTTCGCGGCAACACGTAAAATACCAATACGTAACTTTCCAAATACTAATAACACTCTTCCTGGAAAATCACCATAAGAAAATGAACAACACAAAATATATCTATATGTAAATAAGTCCAGCTTTCACGGCCACCAATACTAGAGCCTTTCAATCTCAGAAATTAGATAACGCGAAATACATCCATCTCTTTTTACACGGGAAACGCTCCAGAGAATTACCGTGTAAAAAAAATGCATGGAACATCCATCCAAGTATACTTTATAAAAAAATTGTAATGTGGCGATATTTTGCCATATGAAATCATCAAAAAACATCGTAAATTTTCATTTGATAACTATAATTGTATACCTATTGTCCTGATGCGGATCTTATTGTGGCATAATAATACATACGTATTTTTTTCACGATGTAAAAAATAATTGGTTATTTTTTTTGAACCGCGTTATTTCGAAACCGTATAAAAAAAGCACGAGTTAAAATGTAAAACGAGTTTCGGCTGTATTTGGATGAAACTTTCATCCAAATATATTTTATGAAAAATGTGTAGTACCCACGTTTTTTTTACACAGTGGATACGTTCCAGAAACTAACTACCGTGTAAAAAAAAATGTATGATTACCATATGAAAATTGGAAATAGGTTCCATCAATATATTTAAATGGAACTTCCAAACAAATATTCTTTATAAAAAAGTATGCAATATGAAAAAATTTCGCTATGTGATAACGTCAAAAAACTTCGAAAATTTTCATTTAATAATCATAATTGTATACTGGTTCTTGTATCTTACCATTGTTGCATAACAATACTATTTTTTTTTATACCGCGTTAAAGTAAAAAAAATAATGGATTATTTTTCTCAAACCAATTCGAAACCGCGCAAAAACAATAATTCGAGACTGCCTTTGCGCGATATCGAAACGTGCATCCAAGCACATACTCAACGTACGATATGTGCATTCAATCACATATGTTTTCACACCAAAATAAAAAAAATCAATCCGAACCGAATTACATCGCAAAAGAATCTCGCATCACCCACACACCCAAACGCGAAAGGCTCACGTTTCACGGCCACCAACACTCGATCCTCCCAGCCGCTCCTGGAAAATCACCGTCAGAAATTGCATAACATCACGCATACCACCGCACAGCCCGTACTTACATAAAACAAATGCAATTGCACCACCCACACAGCCCCGGCGCGTGACCTCCACTGCAGCTCCGCCCCGGAAAGCGCATCAGCCTGCGAACTTGAAGTGCGCACCCCCGCCCACCGCGGCTTCAAGGGCACCAGCAGACCTACCCCGGGCAACAACGAAATTAGCATCAAATCGTATCGATTCCAGAGTGGGGGGTAGCGCGTAGGGGTGGGGGGGAGCGCACTGGTAAATATAAAAGCGGGTGCAGGCGCCGCTGCAACCAATTGGTCGTCCGCAGTCGCATAGGCTGCACTCCGGTCTGCTTGCTGGTTGAGGGTGCTGCTTTTGTTTCGGTGTTGTGATCGGGTGGCTGCATCATGTCTGATTATTTGGAGAAGTCGGTGAGCTGAATTTTTTTTTGGAATTTTCGGGTTTCGTTTTTCAGGTGGGCGGTTGCGCTTTTTATGCGGCGCGTTTTTGGTGTTTTTGGATTTTTTTTTCAGCGCGTTTTGTTTCGTTTGGTGAAATTTTAATTGTTTTCTGTTGCATTGTGAAATTTTTTCGTTGTTTTTTTTTTTAATTTTCATTGCGGACTGGAACGTTCCTGAATATATTTCAGTTGTGATTTTTGTTATCTTGCGATTGAAATCATACTATTATTAAAAATGTTTTATACGTTTTTAATTTTCAAAGAAATTGTTTTATAATATGCGCATTTTGCTTCGGTGATATACGTGTTGTTTGCACAGTATTGTTACTAATATGTATTACATATAGTATTACATTCTCTACACTCGGTGTTTGATATTAAAATATGCATGCAATAAATTTCGCGTTATTCATTTTGCACCTTTGAAAGAATACTCCAGTTCGTGGTTTTCTAAACTTTTCGAAATACTTTCTCACGTCTACTTTTTTAATAATAAATCTCTTAATCAATTGAATGCGTGCCGCAAATAACGTGATATTTGACATAAATTGTATTTTCCAATTGTATTTTGCAATATTCAAGAAAACTTTTTTTATTCAGTGTCGATATTTTCATGTTTTTTTTTTTAAGTTTTCAAAAGATATATCTTCATACATGCATTTTATTTAAAATTCAAAAATTCCCAAATTATATGTATAAAACGTTATTTCACAAAAAAAAAAATTTTTTTTGAAAAAATGTCAGATACTACATTATTCGCGGCACGCATTCAATTATCAACAAACAATTTGTTTACAGTGATTTATATTATATTAATGACACTTTTTCGTACCGAATTTGATCACGAACTCATTTAAAATAAAAATACCAGAATTTGTTTTCGGTGCTTATTGTTTTCATTCTTGTTGCGTGTAATAAATTCCTCTTTACAAACAATTCCAGAAATGGTTAAAGCGTTAAACGATCCGCTGGTTTCACAACGTGTTTGTTCTTATTTATTTACCCCTAAACTCGAGTCGAGCTTTCATGAAAATTAATGGCATATGTAATGTTATGAGAGCAAATAATTTGTCGGAGAGTAAAGTCAGGAAATCAGAAAAACAACAAACTCGAGCGTGTTAACTTTTTGTGTTCGTCGTTCGCTAATTAATTACGCGCTATCGATGGTGACGGTTCGTTAATATAATAATTATATTCGATAATAATGTATAGTTCAGTTAATATTATCAAATAACACTTGTTAAATGCTATGCGATATGTTATATTATATGTGCGCGCTTTAATATGTAAGTTGATTCATAAGAATTCCAATATGATTTTCGTATTTGACTCAAACAAAATCATTTTTTACGATCTGATTTTCGTTTACGAATTATATTCATATTGTTTTGATTTATTTGCTTTTAGGCGCAAATTACGTTTTTTCCTTGTGTTTAATATTAGTAATTATGTTATATTTTGTATATTCATAAATATTTATAATTATTAATTATTCATAATTTATATAACCACAAATACGCGATCTCTCACGTACATACATTTTGTATACTGTAATACAAATGACAAGGGTTTTATCCTTCGTGAAATGCATCTATTTTCACGGATCCCCGGGATTAGCAAAACGTGTCGCGGTTAATATTGCAAATGCATGCAATTGCGTATCTGTAGTCTGAGGCTCTTTGGCGAGAGATTATTTCAATACTCAACTCTCTGAAAATCACTACTCCGTATGTTACCCGGAAATGTGATTTTTTTTCGATCGCTTTGATCAAACTTAAATTACAAATTCTCAATAAGTAGTAATAGGCGGGATAATAGATTTTTGCTTTGGATTTTTTTTCTTTTAACGCATAATAAGAAATAACTCCTAAAGTTTTGATTTTATTGATAACATCCAGGACCCGGGCTATTTGAGGGCCTACCAATTTTAATTTTTTTTTATTTCGAATACTTTTGAAAAATCTTCTGTTCTTGAAAAAGTCGGTTTTTGTTGAAAAATGTTGTTTTTTGGATAATATTTTTCAAAAAAGTCGTAAATTCGAAAAGTTTATTTTTGTAAGTGTACGGTTTTTCGTGAAAATATTGGACACTTAAAATAAAATATTTTTCGAACTTTTTTTTCCAGGGCCTAGAATTTTTCACTACGGCCCTGATAATACCTTTTCTATGATAAAGATAATGTCGATTGTATTCGTTGATGAATACAATAATAAGAAATACATGAAAAAAAGTTGATTGAAACATATATTTGAAATCGATAATTCCAGCGTAATTTTGTTTCATTACGACACAGGCTCGATATGAACTTCGCACACTTTTTGTTTCGACACGCTAAAGTTAATTATCGAAAACAATGTCTGCACCGAAAACTTCGAAACTCCCCTTTCAGCTAAGCAAATTATGTAAATATGTCCCACGGCATCATAATATATTCATGAATCTCCAAATTCAACAATTTAACACACCTACAACCAATCAGCATTTCCCCATACAAACCCATCGACCATTCGAAACACCTACCGCATGCACTTATTACTCGCATTCTAGGTCGAATTCCTCGAACTGATACATCGCCACCCACGACAACATTGCACCCCCTCCAAAAGGACACAAACACGACCTTTGACCCATTTCCCACTACGCCCTTCTCCAGGCCCATAGAAACCGGGTCCATTTCTGGCCCGCGGTTTCTGTAAGGCCGCCGCGTCGACGTCGCCATTTGCACAGGGCGTTTCAGCAATTATGGCACACTGCAAACAGTTGCAACCACCGTGCAAACAATCGCACCCGGCAATTGAAGATCGATGCGGTAATTGGATCGGCTCTTTGCACGTGCAGTAGGCCACTAAATGTGATTGGAAGCTTCGATACGAATGTGATGAAAGATACGATTTTTTTTTGCGGTTGATTAGTGCGTTTGAGGGGTTTTTTTTGATGTTTTGAGGTATTCTGTTGATTCTTTGTGCGGTGATGACTCATAGGTAGGGTGATCATACGTCTTGTTTTCGTCGCGGCTTGCGTTCGTTCCGTCGTTTTCGTAAAATAGTTTGATTTGTCCCGTTTTGCCGGTTCACATATTTTGATGGACTTAAGATTGAATTTTTTTATATATATATCAAAATAATAAATTTTAATGCATTTTCCTTAAATATTTTTTGATCCATAATTTAATTGAAGTCTTATTTTCATGTTTTAATTTGTATCATTCCTCGACACTTTAAAATGAATAAAATAAAATTTAAATGAATAAACTGCGAAACTCAATCGCTGTTTTTTTATGAAAACTAAAAGTGAAGTAAATATCCAATGCATTTTTTTAATTTAACATTATTTCGTCAATAGAAAATAATACAATAATGAAAGAATTCGATTGACTGAAACGAAAAATATAAGATGGATTTTTTTATAGTTCTATTCTTAATAGAAAAAAAAATCGTAAAAATATTTTGTGTCACTTCTGAACTTGTTTATTTATCTAAATATACTTAAAATGATATTATCCATTATTTAAACGTTATTTTTTGTGATGAATTCGTTAATAAATTTAAAATATGGGTAGGCAATTATATTTTATTGGTAGTGTATTTCCTTAACGATATAAATTGAGGGAAAATTTTTGAACGTGCAACTCATTTTTTATATAGAGGGGGCATTTTTTTTTTGCGGAGCGTCCCGTTTTTGGTCCTGGGAAATATGGTCACTCTACTCATAGGTGAGTCGCGCGTTAATTCGCTTTGTATGCTAGAGACTCGAAAGTTATGTGGGTTTTTCTTGAAACGTGTAAATTTTTTCTTTCGTATTTAATTATATTGGAATCTTTAGATGAATAGATTTAAAAATGGAAAATCGATGGTTTTAAGTTTTTCAACAATTGTTGGCGTACAGGTTTGAGCCCTGCGAAAAGAGTTCAAAATATTTTTTTTTGTGTATTCGTTTTGATACCTTTTAATTTTGTTTTTAAATTAAATTGTCATTTATACAATGGCAGATTCATTTTCGAGGGAGCGTCTATTCAGGATTGAATTCTAAATTTATTCCCCCCGATTAAAATAAATTAAAAAAAAATAGCACTTCAGTCGATTTTTTTCATTCATTATTGATTTGTAATATGTAGTCGGTTTCACAATACGGAAGATAAATGGGGGATTTTAGAAAATAAAATTTGCTTTTATGCAAACTAATGCCTTTTTTCAAGCTTTTTATTTCTTCAGAAAGTGATTCAACTTTTATAATGTATAATGAATTCATTTAGAAAAACTAATAATTCGTCAAAAAATTATTTTTCAAAAATGCTAGGTTTCCCGGGTAGCCTCCACCGTATAAATAAATCCGCCACTGCATTTACTAGAAAATATGATATAAAACGAATTATGAAGTACGATTTCATAGAAACTGACAATTGGAGACTTATCTAAAAGAACAGATGCATCGAAATGACCATATTTACCATTCTTACCGTCTTTATTATTACGGAACGTTGCAGCCCAAAAAATCATAACCAAAGTCGGCAATCTACATCGTTCACATATTTTTTTATTAAAAAAAAATCGGAATTGTTCACGGGTCCCCAAGTAACCCGTGTCGTGGGAATTTACCCCCTCTCTACGGTCTTGCGTACGAGATCAAATATTTCGCGATTAGCAGTTAATTGCATACGTCATTTTTGTTGGGTTTCAGTTTGCGTTACATAATAGATACGTGAACATGAACCATAAGTATTCGTTGGAGGTTTCTTTCCCACGAAAACTTTTTATCATCGTAGTTTCTTATTTCCAATAATAGTGACGATAATAATTATTTATTTTTTTTATTCGTTGACGATTGCCTATGATTGTGATAGTTGATATTAACTTAATAATTCCCCTAATTGGATTGAGGCTTTGCGCTTGAACTAAGCCGTGAAAATGGTTTAAAGTTTCGCGAGATTAATTTGTATTTTGCTGTGCATCTGAGAACTTTCAATTTTTTATCTCAAGCTTTCAGTATATTTGATGTGAAAAAATCTTTGAACTTATTGAATTTTTTATTAAAATAATTTACTTTGTTCATATTGTAAATATATTCATCTGATAATCTAATCTGCTAAATTGTGGTACAATATGGTTGAAAACTTAATTAAATTTGAAAAAAGGGCAATTTTGCGATTTGAGTCGTGAATTTTCTTACGTTCATCGATTCTATTTATATATCATTGAAATCCGTGTCGGGGAACCCGTGATGATTTTTTCAACATAATTGTTTCTGACATTATATTATACATTTTGTCTTATTATAATACATATTCTTAATGCACTAAAAAGGTCCGTTCACCGCTCGGTCAACACGAAAAAAAAAATATCCCATAAATTCACAGCAAAATTCTTCCGAAACACCTTTTTTTATTTTGATTGTCACCCGTAATAACCAGATCGATCATATTCCCGAAAAAGTATCGACACTTTCGCGACTGTTGTTGTCATTTTATTGAATTTCGCGATAGCCCTATGATCGATTCGCGTTTAACGTCATTTGATCGTCGTTTCCCACGTCCCCGATAATTGGATAACGCGCCACTTCTTTAATCTTCCGCAACTCGGCCCACAGTTCATAACGAAATTTTCCAAATCTAATCTTCCACTCGCCCCACTTTCCACGTCGAATCCGAGCACAAAGAAAAACCCCTCGACCGCAAGTCGGGCGCGAATTTCCCGCGGAAAACTCTCCATTGGAAAACCGTTATCGGGCGACCGCACACAGCTGGAGACCATTATCATCGGCGGCCTAGGATTATTAGTTGCCAATTGGGGTCATCTTGTCATTGACTATTTATTTCTTTGGCGCTAATCGTCGCCGACGACACACATGCGCACACTTCCAGTACGCGCCGTTCAATTACCGCTCCGACGGCGAAAACAATCTTAATTGCCGCCGGTTAGCGAATCGGCAACCCTTTTGTGCGGTTTTTCCGTGGAATTTCAAATTCGAGACAATTCGTCCAAGACTGTCCAAACGGCAATTCATCCAAGACAGACAATTCGTCCAAGACCGTCCATACGAAAATTCATCCAAGGCCGTCCAAATAACAATTCGTCCGAAAAATTTCGATGGAATGATGAAATGAGTTGGAAAATCTGCATTTCACTTTATACATGTAAATGCACCTGCACCTACACATACTCGTTTCATTTAATTAGTAAACTACGTGAGCTAGATACAGATTAAATAGCTAGATACAGAGAGGCTACGAAACTTTCTGTTCATGGTATCAAAACAGTATTATCAAAAAAATTTCTGCTATCGTGAAATCAACCAATACGTGAGTCATAATGTAATGTAATAAATAAATATTTGATAATACTGTTTTGATACCTTGAACAGAAAGTTTTGTAGCCTATTTGTATCGCGGGCACGTAGCTTTCGATCAATTTTCAAACTGAAAATGAAACGAGTATGTGTAGGTACAAGTGCATGTACGTATATAAACGTGAAATGCGGGTTTTCCAGCTCATTTCATTTTTTCATCGAATTTTTTCGGACGCATTATTTTGGGCGGATTGTCGTTTGGATGCATTGTCTTAGACCAGTGTTTCTTAACTGGAAATTTTATTTTTTTATTGAAAAAATAAAATAAAATTTATTAATAAATTACAATTTGTCTAACAAGGAGAAGGAATGACGACGGAATTTAGTTTCGATACGGGATATTTTTTTTTCGATAGATCACCTCTATTGATTTGATATGGCAAAGTATAAGCGCGCACCACCGAGCCAATTTAATTATAAACGACTTTAAAGTTTCGAAAAAATGTGTATAGCGCCGTTTAGCGTTTAGCGCCGTCTCGATATGTGGCGTAAAGTCTAAATCGCCGAATCACTGGCACGTAAGCATCTGCGGTCACGCCTACAATGGGAGGAATTTATAGTACTTTACGCCACATATCGAGATGGCGTCCAATTGCATATACTGATGTATCGAAACTTAATGTTGTTTATAATTAAATTGGCTCGGTGGTGCGCGCTTATACTTTGCCATATCAAATCAATAGAGGTGATCTATCGAAAAAAAAATATCCCGTATCGAAACTAAATTCCGTCGTCATTCCTTCTCCTTGTTAGACAAATTGTCGCTTAGACGAATTGTCGCTTGGATGAATTGTCGCTTGGACGAATTGTCGTGGAAAAAACTATCTAAAGTGTCACCATTTAGGGAATCGACAACCCTTTAATGCGGTTTTTCCGTTCCGGAGGATCTGTGGAATTTTCCGCTTTGGCCTTGTGTCGGGAACGGTCGCCTCGTATTCGGTTTACGCTGATCCTCGGGATGTAGTTCCGGACGCGTTTTAGGGCTTACGGT
The DNA here is from genome assembly GCA_009617725.1 of Hydropsyche tenuis. NCBI lineage: Eukaryota > Metazoa > Arthropoda > Insecta > Trichoptera > Hydropsychidae > Hydropsyche > Hydropsyche tenuis. The sequence goes on along the minus strand of VTON01000042.1, from coordinate 1,570,806 downwards.
GGACTGTTGAATTTTGAAGTGTACCCGGGTATTAGCGGAATGCTAACATTGTTGCCCTTTTATGTAGACTGATCATGCTGTTTATTTGCTTTGGATAAATGCTGGGATTAACCTAAATCTTGAATAAATAGTCGGATCAGTTGATTGCTTTCGTGCGTTTTTATTCCCGTTTTATTTCTCTATACGCGTGGATCTCGTGTAACACGGTTATATGGTTCCACAAAATTTCATGTATGTAATGTAAATCCGTGTTGTACGAGGTTTGAAGGGTTTTTGTTCTGAAAAATATCGAAGTTTGTTAATACCCTTTTTTTTTAATGAACAATGCAGAAAATATGCATTTACGTATTTAGACAAAATGCATTATGAGTGCTTAAATTAAATTTCTTAATGTGTTTCACCTGTAATTTATGTATTATAATAAGTCCGCAAATTATGTTTCTTAACTAATTTCGCGCCTAGTTTTTTTTTGTGTGCGCGTTGTGGGGAAGTTATGTTTGATAATTTTTACAAATAATTTTCCTTTAGATTCTCTAAATTTAAAAAAAATTAAAAAAAATTTTTAATTCGTATTATACTGTTTAAATATTACAAATTAATATGCGGAATCACGGATTCGTCCCATATTTGATTGCGATATAATAGTGATATTTGCCGCTTAATTTCACTCTGAATACGTATTCAGTGTTTATAATTTACATTAATCTGTATGTCGATTTTCATCTAATTTTGATATTATTAATAAAATTCCCTTATATCAATTGATCGTGTGGGAATTTCGAGTCTCTTGCGTGTATAAATATTTATTTTTAACATGTTACCTACCTCTGGCTGTGCGTGCGTACACGTATCTTAATTGTTTTCTTCGACGATTTGCATACGCAAAATAATCGTATGCCATACTACGATTGTAGAATGCTGTCGATAATTCACATAGGACTAGTCCAAATCTTGTATGTTTCTATTATGTAATGCATTCATTCGCCTTGCAAATCCTTATAAATACTATACAAATAAAAATATAAAAATATCAGTATAAAAATTTACGTTTTTAAAATTGCGTAAAAATAAAATATTTTTATATAGACTTTCTTAAAATTCTGTGAAATATATGAAGATTTGAAATTTAATTGAAAACTGTGATCAAATAATCCCCGTCGAAACTCCTCTAGTAGAAATATCAGCATTTTGATTTCAAAATATTTGTCGAACTGAAACGGGGTTGCAATTATTTGAGATTCAGTTAACCGAGCACCATAATACAGTTATATTGTAACACAAAAGATAAATTCAAATAATCTAATTTGTATATATCATCGTTTTGTCTATTAGGATCCTCTTGAGGTTTCATTTCTCAGCACACTGTTGACCGTTAATACCGAAAATATTTTGTAAATATATAAAAGTCTTCGATGAAAATACTTTTTCATAGGTTTTTTTTTTGTATCAATTCCAAATGCTATAAATTGTAAATAATTGAATCTAATTGATTTAATAATATAATTTATGAAATATTTCACACCATCTCCTTAAAACGTAGTTAATTTTTGAATTGTTAAATCGTAAAAACGTTATTTTCCGTATCGTCAATTCATATGCTTCAAATATAGTACATATAACGTAAAATATAGCTTATTATAAATGAAGTAACATTTGCATCCTAATATAAATTACGAAGTTCAATTTGAAATTATAAATATCATACTAATTGCGTCTCTACATTTTGTAATAATGTAACTTTGGTAGAAACTAAATTTTGTTCATGTAAATGCATTTGCATCTCAATATATCTCGTGATTAGTATTATACATACGCTGTGAACTAGAAATTTGAATTAACGAAATGCAATGGGTCTTAAGCCAAATCCAGTACTCGAATTAATGACACACATCTCTAGTTCTGCATTTAATATTATATAATGTGATACGAAATATTTTTTTTTTATAAATTATATCGATTTTCATTTAAATTGTGATTTCAACACGTCACCAATAATATTTAGAACAACATTTGCATACATATTATAGTATATTTTTATATAAAATTAATCAGATAATGATAGAATAAACCGAATACGAAACAGAACGAGCTATTAAAACTCCTCTTACTTGTTATTCGCAATTCGAAGTGGTTTTCGTTCATTCTGTGACCAAATTGGTCATAAACTCCAACCAAAACGAGCAAATAAAAACCTACCAGGGATCATAACGATCATATTCATCTATTCTAGTCCGAAATTTTCGTTTAGTTTATGCTTTTCCTACCCCTAAACCACCGCGATTATTTATCAGTTTATGGCAAATTCTAATCAATGATAATTAGACAAATTGCGCAGTTTTTAACTATTATATAATATTCTTATAGTTATTAGAGTCAAAAATTTCATATATTCATTTGACTTAAAAACGTTTTCTTATCTCTAGACACCATTCGCTTTTCGGGAACATAGAATACATTTACCTGTATGCTAGTTCCTGACATTTCGATCGACACTCTGAAGAGTAGTCAAAGCTAACAAATTTATTCCAGTTAAATTATCCGATTTGAAAACTTCCGTACCAATCGATAAAAGCGTCGAATACAATGCGAAATGTGCAACGCGCAGCGCTTTCAATAACACACGATACGTCCAGAATTTTCGACTTCAATAAAGCGCATTCCGCGTTTGCTGGAATCCATTGGAAAAAGCCAATTCCAGCGGAATTCCATTATTTGATTCATTTCCACAAATTTTCCACATTCACGAATTGAATAATCGATAAAAATAAGCTCCCGGTAATCAAACCCTCGAAATTCAGCGAATGGGAAAAACAATCTGCGATAGGATCGTCGTCCGACGCATTACGTAAACGATTGAGTGTTTGCTTATTCATAATTCATTACGATTATATAATTCGATACTTGTATAACACTCACATGATTATAATGATCGATTGGAAAGGCCCCTTTGTTTGGCGGCCTCTTTGTGTTAATTCGCAGAACGATAACCCGCGAAATAAGTGGCTTTCACGGCTCGTTAACTTTTTGCGGTCGCTGCAGCGAAAGGGGCTGCTTTTTCGGTCCCGCTTTGTTTTCTTCGGTTTTTCAGTGTGCTGAAATTTTCATTGTCGTCGTCACGTCGCTGTGTTTACTGTCCGTTATATGAATTCGTAATTCGGACGAGGAATTTTTAAATGTGGCAAATAATCGTTTGTGTGAAAGTTGAATCAAAATTTTGGCTTTGTGCATTGTTTGTGTTGATTATTTTTTCTGAAAATTAAGTTTGATTTATTTCACATGCTCTTAATTTGCGACAAATGTAGGATAATTTATTTATATGAAAATTTCGTCGAAAGCTAAAAATATCCTTAAAGATAAATGTTTTCGTTCATTTTAAATAAAAATCTATCAAAATCTAAGCAATGATGGGATTAATAAGAAATTATTCTTTCTATACGAATATTATCTTGTATTAATAATATACGAATCGTTGAAATTTTCAATATCAAATCTTCGGTGCTTTATACATGGTTTTCTAATCGGATCGTTGAAATCCGAACGGAAAATTGGAGCATTTCAAATTAATATCCATAAGAAAAATTACATGAAAAATGTAACGAGTCAAAATCAATTAACGAATTTTCCCTTAGCGGGAGTTATATGCCACATCTTATAACATAGTTTTAGGTAACTAATATAATTCAACGACGGTTGCATCCGTCTACAATGTACTAGTAGACGGATGCAAACCTATTGTTAATGTAGAGTCTACATTAACAATAGGTTTAATTTACTCACATCGATAAGCATGATTCACGAGGCGACTAACATTCAAAAAACTCCCTTATCTATTATTTGCATAGCTGATGATTTCAACCAAACAAAACCTTTTATATTAACTTCATAATACAAGTACCATACAAGATTTTACAAGTAGTGGCTGACCCATGCTGACGTTCCATTTCTAAAAAATTCCATCATTATTTGCACAGCTGCACTATGCAGGGTAGATCAAGTCTACGAACTTTCCCCATCACTTATGGAAGCGCCCTCGTGAATCGATTTTGTATTAATTATTATTTTAATAAATCTACCTGGAACCTTTTACTCGGGCAAAACAGAAGGAGGTTTTCATTACGTCTCGCTACGAATTGCGTCCGGCCCTTCCACCTTAATCTCATTAAAAATGTCTAAAGGGCCCGCCAGGATCCTCACCAAACAATGGATAATAGTCTGTTACAATATTCGATGACCGTGGATAAATTATTAATCATCGAAAACAGGTCTATATCTATAAAAGGCTCGTTTTGTATATGAACATTGAATATATGAGCCGTTGCGTTATATAAATTGGTAGAAATTAATTTAATGATTCAGTGTTTCAAGATCCTTTCATAAAATTTTATTTTGCGATAAAAATTTTAACACATGAAAATTATTTTGAATAATACAGTGATAACACAATTTGAAAATTGTGAAATAAACTCATCTCAGTATTATAATAAGATCGAGCCTATTTTTTCAAGCTTTTTATTATTCAACTATATATCGTATTTATTACCAGACGTGTAAGCCGTGATCGTAACAATCAGCGATTAATTTTATGACTGTCTTTTGTTCGATATTGAGAATATATAATACATGTTGTGCTTCGAGTAATAATTTTCAACTTTATCGTCAATTTGCTTCGGTTACAACAGTAATATTTTGTGAGAACGCTCTGATATGTGATGGAACTTATGTACCCGTTACCGAGACATTCTAATCGACATTTTCATATTGCAACGTAATTACACTTCTGCAGCACTCATATTTTCTAATGTTGAGGTTTTCACTTCATTTTATCGTTTATCTTAGATGTTTTATAGATTTAATTTCGGCATTTTAATTTGAAAATACGATAAAAAATTCTTTACTTTTTTGTGAGTCGACATCTGTCAAAATTCATTTAGCAATATGTGCCATATACTTCTTGTTTGAATTCAACATTAACTAGTTTTGTTTGGGGAATAGAACGAAATTAACTCTGTTAAACCCAGATTTCCAGATTTGTTTCCCCGAAGAGAGTACAATTCAGATTGATTCCCAACATCCTCAAAAATTAATACCTCCAGCTATTATATTATATTAATAACTCTCAATTCGATTTGTAACGCGAATTGTTTTTAGTATTTCTATTAATTGGTGTTGGATTTCTATAAAAATCTTGAAAATAGACAAGAAAAAAATCTTTTCCTTTTTCTATGAAAACGTATCGAAAGCTTACAGTATTAACGAGAGATCCGAACATCCTTAAGAATGGTCATTTAACTCAATTTAATCACGTTGTTTATCCAATTATCCTTACACTCGGAACGATCCTTTTATATTTATCTTCAGATAATTTCTTTGATTTTTTTCATTAATCTCCTGTTCCATTCGCAGGAAATTCCCTTCGTTTATTTTATTTCCTCCTTGCGATGGAAAATTCCGGAAGTTCACACTCATGCGCTTTTTAACGCATCGTCCGATTATCGCTCATCTATAAAATGATTTTTATTTTTAATACAACATTCAATATATAGTAATTAATTTGTAATTTCGTGAAACGTTAAAAACACACGTACCGAAATTTCCCGATCATTAAAAAGAATACTCTTCAGAATTTTCCCTCGACATAAAAGCTTCGTTCTTTGATTTCCCTCTGCGACTTTGCTGCACCATCATAAAGAAACATCCAAGAAGGCCACTCGATCCTGAACAGCCTATTGAATTGTACGATTCGTTAATATGTACTTTCACTTCATGCATAATCGACGTTCTGTTATTTCCAATATCGTTTATTTTTTCATTGTTTCGTTCTTCCATTTGCCTTTCGAGAACTTTCTTCACAATCAGCATGTCAAATTACGTCTTCTGCATTTCGGACAAATTATCCTATCGACTTTTCATGATCTTTTGCATTTTCGCCCTCGTATTTGAATCAGCGGACTTGAAAGTGCGCAAATTCCACAATTATCGGATACGGGACGGTTCCCTATCGATTCACTCTGTATCTGGAAATAAATTCGGCGATCTATAATTATAATATCGAGTAACCGGCTGGTATACATATATTAATATTATATTATATTCAGCGACGCATCGATAATTCGCTAAGGGTGGGATCTTCGAGTGTGGACCCGTATGCATCCATGCGTGAACAAAATGCGATACAAAATCCAATGTCCAGTGCCATAAGAACGATGTTCACTACTGTCATAATGTATTTTTTTTATGGAATTAGGTATATTGTGGTTGGGATTACTTCATAGTATTTTGAAGGAAGACATTTCGTCTGTTTTTGATTTAAATGTGACGTCCTTTTTTGAATCTGATAATAAGATAATCTTTTATTTTGGTTATTTCGATCCCATCCAATTTAAAGGATTTTCATAGGTATCTGTTAAGAAAAGAAGCATTTTAATCGTAAATATATTAACTAAATTCTGTACTGTTACATACTAAAATATGAGATTATTTTTATATGTATGTACATATAATACGTTGATGCTAATTATTTTACAATTAATATTTAAATTTTTTGATGTTTCTTTTTTTGTAATGAAAAATATTAATCTATTGATTTCTCACAAAAATGTTTACTTTATTTTTGTAATATATAAATTTGTCTTCCTTTTGAGATATTTCGTCTGGAATCCCTAGTTGTAGTTCTTCTTAACGTTTCCCAGTTTGTTTTATCGATCGTAAAAGTTAGTTGTAATAAGTTGGCTAATTTGAAGTGAATCCACTTATAATTATTAAGTACGTTTACTTATACGGCAAGTGCAATAAATATAACGAACGTTAATGTTAATCTTCTAGGTCGCCTTCGATAAGAAAATCAAACGCTCACGTATGCTAATATAATATTATATTTCTCACATTAGTTCCGTCTTACAATTAGAACGGTTCTCTATAAAAATGGAAACACGCCTGTCAATTATTTAGTTTAATAGAAACACTCATTGTCAATTCGATAAGATTTATTATGAGCACTGATATTTTTATTTATTTTATTATTTTTATTACTCCTTGTATAATTTATTATTTTTTGAGAAATTAATTAAAAAAATAATGGTAGATACTAGATTTTTTTTGGAAACTTTATTTCTACGGCAATTCAAAACTAGATTTGTATTCATTAAATTCTTGTTTGATATCAATACGTTTAATAATTTCACTATTTTGTTCAATTGTATAATGATATGTTTATTAGTTAATAAGGCTTCAAACGCGCTATGTACACAACATTGTCATTATTGTTTCTTTGGAAAATTTGTACGACAATATGAGTGAGGCTTTCTTTATATAAATAAATATTTCAAAAGTATTTTTCTTTCTTTGTTTAATGTCTACTTAAAGGCATGCATTACTCCCTACACGTAAAAGCTTTACATCCGTCGGTGTACGAAAACTTTACGACCCTACGACGTAAGAACTCTTCACAACAGTTTCAACTATACGACAATGTTTATTAAACGTGCACATTGCATTAAGTAATGTTATTAGTTCGTACAAGGTAGAATATTTTTTCGTTACTTTGGGGCTCTTCAACTACGAATTTTCTGTCCACGATTTTTTTCAGTATGAAAAGATTCTTTTTGTTTTTATGTCGAAAATCTTCGTATTTTCTCGTTGTATTTGCTGAAAACGCTTTATAAGTTTTCAATCAAACCTTTTAACATGTTTCGTTTACATGTAAATAAATTTGACTATTTCGAATAGAGCCATTTCGAACTTTTGCTACTGACACATTTTACCCTTCACGTGTTTGAGTTTATTTTTTCCCCTTTGATTCTTTATTTTTTCAAATGCAAAATTTCGACATGTGTTACCGTCAATTCTTTAGAGAATATTTATATGTAGTACCAAATGTACGACTATTCTTATTTAATAATCCATATTCTTATTTTCAACTTTTCGTAAAAAAAAAAAATATTATGTAAAACTTTTATTTACTATAAAACTCATCAATTTTATCAAATTCTGAATATTGTATAAAAATAATGTATTTTTTGTAAATGAGTTTCAGAATAATAATGTTAATACCATGAGAAACTTGAAAAAATATAACATCACGAAATTAAAGATATGTACATGTATCTACACACAGATAAATACTATATACAATGATTATGAAAATTCCGCACGAAAGAAAAACGCTCATACTTTAACCTTTTATATTATTTTTTGTCTCCTATCGTTATCGTGGAAAAGCAAAACTAAACATAAGTATTCAAATCGGTCACGTCCATGCAACTAAACCGTTGACTCATATTTTGATATTTTTCAATAAACATTCACGCTCGCGGTATAACACGTTCAATCTCAGTATTTACAAGACACGTCAGTCTCTCGTTTTGAAATTAATGGCAAACTAAGAACGGTGCTTGATTAAATCTCGCTTCGTCTTTGAAGGTTTCATAAATGCGAAAGTTTTCAACGCCCGTGTAGCCCGCATCCTCATTATACTTATACTTTTTGTTTATATTTTGTACATTCACAATATACTATGTGAAGAAACAGCAGCCGTTTTCAGATATCACTGAAATCGAAATTAAATAACCGATTTCGTTAAATTTCGGTATCGTTCACTGAAAATATTTCATATTGAGTAGATGCTGCAGAAACACTTTTCGCATTTCAAAATCATTTTTCCTATTACGATGTCAATCAAAAAATGGTGATTCATTTTCCTTGAATGCTCTGGCAAAAAATGAAATTACTAACTGATAGGAAGAGACGAAATTACTCCGTAATATGAAGTGATTTCATGCATGTATAGGAAGTTCCTGTGTATTCTGTTCGTTATGAATTCTGTTTTTTTTTATTCGAAAACCATCAAGCCGAGTTGTGTGTACGTCTCGTGTATGTAATGAATATGTTCTTTTGAATTTTCATTTAATTTATAGTTGGATTGTGAAATGAAATTTCCCGAGGCATGCTTAAATTCCAGTAAAATCAGAATATAAACATTGACATTGAAATTTTTCTATAAGTATAGAAATTCCTTTATTTAATTTTTACTTATTATATTATAGTCGAAAATTTATATTATTTCATTCTATTTCATTAAAATTTTGATATTATTTACTAATATGAACATAATTAAATTTATAAACGTCATTTTGTTTCGGGAAATCTCGTTTGTATTGATCGAAATAAGAAGTTTACATGATTTCTATTAACTTAAATGAAAAAAACTTCAAGAAATGGATATTAAATAAAAAAATTCACAAACATTTTTTTCAAAACGTATTTCCGTATCCGTCATAAAATGTATGCAAATATTCTAATCGAAAAGCGATGATCATACATATTCTGTACATGAGTATAATATATCCATTCCATTCGGGCGTATTTAACGGCGTTTTAATATCAAATCATAAATATGATTGGAATCGACGTTTTGTAAAGCAATATTCAAATTGCTCGCCAGTCTCGCTTTGTGGATGAGGGAAAAATACACAAGTTATTTGTAAAGTTCAAAAGAAACCCATCAAAGATATGAGAAGGGAACGAGAACGAAAAGAAAAAGTTAAATTACACTTAACTTTCAATTAAATGAATTCTCGGAAGCGAACACAACATATTACGTTGAAAATATCTACGGATGCAAATATTTCTTCTGTATTTTAATATCTGTAAAAAAAAAACTATAATTACACTCCGGCAATAAATACGTTGTTTCTCGCCCACGATTTACGTTCATTTACTTTTAAATTAGCTGTTCTGTTTATATTCTGCACTATGCGGGACGTTCGATCAAATAGTGACGAGACCACCATCGTCATACGAATGAAACCCATATATCATTCGTGTGAAGTTTCCATTAATTCCGTTTACATTTCGCGATATTGATCAAAATGACATTACGTGTATTTCTGGTAATTAATTTGATGTATGGAGTGCTGATAATATGGCGTACGATAAATAGGATATCAAATTGGATTTTTTTTATTTAATCTTTTGTATATATTCTGCTTTATTTCGATGCATCTATTCAATTTCAAACTCATAACATAAATAAAATGTCTAATTAAATTTATTCAGTTTTGTCGTGCAATATGAAAAAAATTTACAATATTTTCGTATTAAAAAACGTTTATGAATTTAACAATTGATACGTGCTGAGACTATATCAAGAGTGTACCAAAATCAAAATGTAGTCTTGTTATTTTGGTGTTACATATTTGATCGTGTGTTTATTGAGTGAGTTACGAGCCATATAAAGTCTTCTTACAGCTCACATACAATGTCTTATGTCATTTTTTACGTATCATAAACAAGTTGAATTGTTTTCAAATATATCCGTTTCATAAAAATAAACATAATGCTGCTTATCAATATAATAAAAACTCATTATTTTTCCAGTCAAAAAATTCAATTACATATATACAAAAAAAACTTTGACTTTTTCCGCTCGAAAAGCATACATCGTTCACTTTCATCACATTACATCATAATGATACTCTGGCACTGAAAATGATGACAATAATAAGTTCTTATAGCGCTAAGACCACAAAGCGAATTGCCTAAATGCGATCTACTTTTAAACATTATCAAGTGAACGGTAGAATAATCCTCTTACGAGGACGTGTGTCATATGTTCAGTTCCGTACATTCGTATTTCCACTTTTGATAAAACGGCGAAACAAAATAAAACAGACGAAAACAAACGAAAATTATGAAAAAGGAATCGAAATATTCTTCTTACCATAAGAGTCCTTTGGCTCTTCTCTGTTTCGATTTTATATTTTTTTTTTATTGTTATATTATAATGTTAAACCTATTTTTTATCTTGAATAAAGTTATCCTTAGTTGCATTAACAATAGCCCCTCGGTTACGTCACAATGTTTTCGGCCGGAAATTATTGTTTTTCGCTGATTCAATTTTTTGTTGGTTGTAATTTTCCCGCCCGAAGCAGTCGCTTGCCCGCCCACCAACTCTTTTCAAACTTATTAAAAGAATTATTGACACATAATATAATATTTGGTTAATTCATAAGTTTCATCGTATTTTTTAGATGGTCAAATATTTTTCTCCTCCCTCCGAACTAATGAATATCATCTCTATTCAAACTATCCTATTATATGGAGAACACTTCCTTTTCGCTATCTGTTAAGTTTTGGCCTAGCCAGTGAACAATAAACAGTCCATAGAAATTTTTGAAATATCTAATAAAGTGAATTTTTCAATGTACAAATTTTATGAAAATAATAATGCGACCGCGGCAACCAAAAACACTTGTAATGTGTACAATAGATATGCAATTAAACATTAGAATTGCTCTGTTGAAGTTTTTAAAATTTACATCCGAGAATTTTTCATTTCACGATAATGGCCATAATTAATGCTAATGCACGTCAAAATATCAGAAAAAAAATCGTGTTAAAGATATGAGTCAACCAATAAAAAGAGTGCGATATCTACATTGCATCGGTTTGGTTCCAAAATACGATGTTCAACAATGAAACTTCTGTATTGAACTAAAAGAATACCCACACGATGTACTCGCACATATCAACACAAACACTTTTCCACAAAAATTCTAAAATACGCATCATGAAAACCTATCCGATATCAAACACTCCATTCTACAAACACTACCAATCTTCACGATGAAGATTCACAAACCTCAACTACCGATACATCTACGAATCTTCACGATGAAGATTCACAAACCTCAACTACCGTTACATCTACCAATCTTCACTATGAAGATTCACAAACCTCAACTACCGATGAATTGTCGACGTTCCGATTCGGACAACATCTCGCCACAAATTTCCGTCAACATCCAAACTATAACACGGTCCCGATTTAGAACAGCGTTCTCCTCCACGTACGTGCTTTGTTTTAGTTGCGGCCTGCGAACTACGTACGCATATCCCCGTTAACGTTGTTGCGGCAATAAACGCTTCGGCTATCGACGGACAAAAGAACACAATTAGAATTCGCCGTAAACACGCGGCGAAAAAAGGCGGGCTTCGCGGTTAAAATAAATAATCTCCGGCTGCTCTGCGGTTTTCGGATTCGGAGTGTAATTGGGCGGGAACTGGAGGAGTTTTCAGGGGAAAAAATTGAGAGAGTGTTTCGAATTTTAGCGATATGACGATTTGTTTATCGCGGTGTTGGTGCGGAACGCGCGGTGATGAATTGCGGGTAATTTTAGTTTGATTTTCGTGTTTGTTGGTCGAATTTGGATGGTTCGGTTTCGTGGTTTTTGTTTATAAATACACTTGGGTTTCGGATGTTACGGTTATATGGTTCTAATATCGTGTGATACAAACCGGAATCGGTTATGTGAGGTTTGAAGTTTATACAAAATTAGGGTTTTCGTTCTGAAAAAAATGTCGGTTTTTTTTATATAAAAAACACAGAAAATATGCGTTCAAGTATTTCTTTAATAATAAATCGTCACTATCACTTACCTATATATGTATTCGATTCTTTGTCATAAGTATGATATATTTGTGATGGCGAGATCCACAAGCGTGAAAATCAAATATGTTAATTAGTAGTAATCCTTTTCTTTATGCGCGTAAATTATTTTTCGGCATATTTGTATTTTAATGGATAAAAATGTATAATAGGTGCTTAAATTAAATTTCTTAATATTTAGTAATGTATGCATTATAAGTCTGCAAGTTAAGTTTCTTAACGAATTTTACGCGTAGTTTTTACGTGTGCATGTGTAGGAATATTATGTTTGACAGTTTTTACAAATCATTTTCATTTAAATCTGAAACTCTTTGAGATATGGTTAAAAATTGATAAATATAACTTCCAAAGTACACATGAAATTCGTTGAAAAATATATAATTTACACACTTATAATGCTTTTTTAATCATGTTAGAATGCAAATTTGTAAATAAATAATGTATGCACCTAGGTAAGGCATTACTTAATTAATTTTTAATTGTTTACTTTTCTGAAACCATGCTATCCGAGGGCCGAGTTTTCCAAACATTTGTTGCGATATTCACAATTTGTATTTTCATGCAAATTTTCCGAAAATATTATTTACGTTTAGATAACAAATTCGAAACTTTACATACTTATACTTTTTTTTTAAAGAATGCAATTCATTTTTGCCATACAATAATTTTTCCAAACATTCATCAACACCGCAAATCGCCGAAGCTCTCAATTTTTCACGTTCGTTCCGAATCGTAATAAGCTGAAACTGTTGTTCATACGCAAAACCAACTAACCCATAATCCATTAAAACTTATAGCAACTATGATACGTTGAATTTAGCATACCGCAAACAGTTATATTCGTCAACGTCAACACGACGCGGCCGTTTGTTTAGAAAGCTCATATTTACATATTCGTCGCTCTCGATCCGCCCATGCGTCGTTCGGAAACACGCGAAAATTCCAAAATAAACATATTAAGTAATGAAAAATATAGATTTTTCGAAAGTGCCGGGAAAACCGAGATTAGAGTCGCGTTTAGGGCACAAAGGGAATTCGTGCCGTGCGCATAACGAGACCACTTTGTCCGGCTAAATATTTAGGGGAACCGCAGATGGAAAGCTTTCTTGAAAAGTTATTCGTGAATTTGCGAAATCTGATAAGAAGCTGATTTTTAAAAATTTCATTTTCGAAAACTTAAAAATTTTCAGTTAGATCTGATAGTTTTTTATAAAAAATGTTTTTCTATATTTGTAAATTTTGTCGATCGAAACGAGTCGCAATATTTTCAGTACGTTTTTTCACAAATTAGACTTTTCGCAATGCATCGGTTTTAAATGGGTAAACATCAATCGCTCAAGTACTAAGTACAGAGCACGCAAACTGATATGTTTTTTAAAGGCAATATGTTAACCCATTAGTTAGTTCTGTTTTTACTGTATTAGCATATCGGCTCTGTCGTCACCTGGACGGCTATTTTGCATTACACAGACGTTGTTCTCATGAACATATACATATATTCTGATGTTTCGCTATAGATTTTGTGTATGTTATGGCTGACTGTACCTTCAATCTGCGTGTAATATTATGCAACACAATTTGGTTCGAATTTAGTAGAGTGAGGTCTATGTTATATACTATTATAATTCCCGTGTGATAATTTCATGCTATGAGTCTCGTGAGAAAGTGTGGCTATGGTTAAAAGTGATGTAATCAGTGTGTGTTTCGTGTCCTTTTCAATATTTATAAAAGCATTTCTATTATCTTTGTTAAATGAGTACTAACTGCTCTATTTACAATTTAATTCGAATAATAGCCGAAGTGCATTATTATATGCTGGACACACTATTTACTTGTATTATAATATTTTTTATTCCATTTCGCAATGTTTGTCATAATTTTTAATTACTGCTAACTATTCAAACGATAAAAATGTATTCCCAAAAAAATCTCCCTTACAATGAATAAAATTTTCACAAATTACACTTATGTGTTCGCCGTTGTGCAGAATTTGATTCATTATGAAAAATAATACAACAAACAACCGACATTACTAATATTACTATAGCGATATTTTTATGAAATTTAGTTTTCCTTTCGTGAGGTTTTAGTAAAGAAGAAAAATTCCGTTACCGTACATAGGTACACATAATATTATATTATACATTCCGTGTATTATAATATACGCTCGGCCGCGTTATTGTTATTCAATCTACGTAGTTTTCCGAAAATATTCACAAATTTTCCTTTTTTTTATGTACGTTGTTATTTTTTTTTTCGTTCATACAAAATAGGTGAAGTGATGTTGGAGAGGCTCTTGCGCTCTGAGAATAAAATCGTTGACGCTATATGTATTATATATTATAATATATAGACGATGTTTATATGCCCAAAGTACTGTCGCTTTTGTTTTTACATATTTTTCATTAATTTCACAATCTCAATACGTCTATGATGCTTTTAATATTGAAAATTTTCATTCAATGATGAAATTTAAAAGAAAACTGTTGACTGGCAATATGTCATACAATTGCGCACCGTTTAACTATAATATTATGCAACGAACGTTCGTCCAGTGTGGTGATAATTTGCAATTATCGCCTAAAACAATTCGCACACACTCATTAGCCACGAAACGGTACTAAGTGTAACGATCATATCGGTTTTTATTATTATATACACTTGCTAATAAAAATTCCGAATGAATCGTACCTACTTTCAATATTTTCATGATTTATTTTCCGAACGTTGTGTTTCCGATGAAAGGAATTTGAACCGTTCGGAGCTTAATGTAATATAACGAATGTATTTATTTCGTATAAATTATATTGATCATTTAATATTGGATGGAATTTGTTTTCTGGAATTATTATTATTTTATTTTTTTGTTTAACATCGCATTCATTATTGAATATCAAAGTTACACTCAATGGTTAAGTTCTAAATTTATCAGAAAGTATGTATAGGTACACGTCATAAAAATTAAACTATTTTGAAAATCTAAAATGTTACTATAATATAATATTAACGCGCTATTTACTTTATTAATCCTTTTTATTCATGTTTTAAGTATAAAGATGTTCAAATTCTCTAATAAGATATTTAAAATATTATCAACATATAATTTTCTTTTAAACTTCGCAAATGTATCCACAATATACTATACTTTTCCATCAAGTAAAACCTTGTACATGTCATTTTTTCATTAAACTATCATGAAACGTGTATATGAACGATTCAAAATCAATTAGCAGCTCAAATATCTTTAATTTCCTCTAAAAATTCATCAAACCCTTACTTTTCTATAACAAACGGACGCAGAAACGTGATTGTCACACCACCCGGATGAAAAATTTTCCCTTCTCCATCAAAACGGATACTCACAAGTCCGCAAAATCCTCTTCATACATTCAATAATCAGATTTCAAGCGACTGAATATACATACTTCATTTTTCACGAAAATTTTCCACTCCGACGTTCACAGACACATACCAAACGTACCAAAGTACTCAGCCCCTTCTTGTCGAGCACCACTAGGTACTTTATATGTCGCAAATTAATTCCACCTCTGGGTGCATTTGAGCATCCCTTTGACAAAAGATCCCTTGGACTGCTCGAGAAATGAGGAAACCTTCGACTCGAATAACTCAATCGTACGGAATCGAATGCGGTGGGAGAACTGATGACCAAATTAAATGGTCATTGACGGAAGTTTAGGTATATTAGATTTAAAAATAAATATTTGAATAAATACCTTCCATATTAAAGACTTTTTCAATATGCTTAGTTATATTCCATATGAATATTCGATTCCGTATTTCGAATAAAGTTTTCTATGCATAATACAATACAATACACTGCTATCTAGTATATAAATTATGAAGAACAACATGAAGTCAATAATGCTCTCGATATTAAATCGAAACTTTATGGCGTTTAATATAATATATTCATTTTCAATATTTTAACTATCCTGTTCTTGAACTTTCTCAAACTATTGTAATTTGTATTCAACGATCGATCACAATATATTGGTATTCCCTCGTAAAATTATTTTTCTCAATATTTTTCTTAACCACAACTGTGTCAACTATTATATATTTGATATTATTCGTAGTGTGCTTATACTGTTCAATATTTAACAACTACGGCAACGTTACGTAGAACAATTACACGATCTAAACGTTCAATTTAACTTGGGATTTAATCTTGGTCGCGTTCGTGCTTAAGATTTAACTGTCATATATTGTACATTAAGTTTTTCCTCTGTTCTAGTTTTCCTGGAAAACATGTTCATTTTCACATAACTCATAGTTTTTATATTCGAAAATTCATAATCAAAACATCAACATAGTTGTTTTCTAACATAAACAGACTATCATACGTCTCAGAAAATATATCGTTATTCAATAAAATACATTTTCATCTTACGTAAATTATCGATAGTACTCAGAAATACGCGACGATTCGGACTTGTATAATATATTATTGATCTCATTCATAACCCCATAATCAAAATCCACGATTACCATCTTACGTGGAAATTCTGAAAACACTCGTCGACCTCATCTGAAACTGCTCTCGATGTTTAATTGAGCATGAATCTACTCCGACTCGAAAAGACTCAGCTGCTGAGACCGATGTGGAAATGGAATTAAAATCGGAACAGAAATAAAATCAGGATTCAATAAAAGCGAAGAAACCATTCTCAGGAATGGTTCTGTTTCGTACGAAAAGTCGACATCCCGACAACTGTCTGCGTATCTCTCATTTTCTCTCTACTATCGCCCGGAGACTTTCTAGGTAATGGATTGTTTTTGTCTCGGTCTTTTTAGATCAAAGTAACGTGTGGAGAAAAATAAATATCCAGTACGGCTAATTTTTTCTTGAAATATAATTCGGTTGAATCGTTTTTGATTTAATTTGTATGTGAAATGTGTCCGATGAATTTTTGTTTTCATTTTACTTTTTTTAGTTCGAATTTAACGAAATTTCGACGTCCTTGCTCTAGAGATAAAATATCCATTTATTGAAGCTGTATCTCAAAACGAATATATCGATCCTTTTATGCTCGTGTGCTCTACGGAAAAATCGCGTGTTAAATTCGCTCGTGTAGCTTATAGAAAATGTTCAAATTATATTAAAAACTTTTCTCAGTAATATTGAAATATTATTCTTTAAAATATTCTATGATATTATAGTTTTACTTTGATCATTTAAATAAAATCTCTTATTCAAAATCATTTGATTACGATTCGCACATAAACTTACTTGTTTAACAACAAATAAGTAAATTTTGAAAATACACAATAACAAATTACGCTATTTTTATTTCTCGTTTTATAGACAAATATTGACTACAATCAAATGCTCCGACCCGAAAAAATGATATTACAGAATAAAATTTCGATATTCGTTTCGATTTTCCGGCCAGATAATACTGATACGACTTGTTAACATTTTCCACGAAAATGTAACACTTCGACATATGTATTTTTCAAGGCGTTTCATTCATACATCTACCATAGTGAATAAAAAACATCCCTTAATTATAAAACAACCCTTGCAAATTCATTCTCATTTACATCAGCGATATTTCGCATTTCTAACTCGAAAATGTCTATCTACGTTCGTAAACTCATAAAGATGTGCGCATATTTTCCTATTACCTTATTAAACAACCATCTCAGGTACATTTTCTTGCGCAGCATGTTTATAAACGAGGATTTTATTCGGCTTATGATCTCTCGTTTCTGCGTAGTGTCGCACGTTTGCATTATATGCGTAATGCGTAATTTTCTAAACGAAACCGAAAGGATCTAGTCGACACCTCCGTTATTTATTTGCTTTTTGACGGCGGGTAATATTTTGATTTATTTTTTTGACATTTGCATATTGTTGAGCGTGTGAATCGATTGAAGAACCTGTTAGAACAACTTCTCGCGACGATAGACTCAACTTCGATCGATGTTTGTAAATATTGCGTCGGAATTTTCCGTCAAAGAATTTCAAACACGCACAAACCATAAATATTCGACGCGTATTTTGTTTCATATAAAAAATAAACCGCAAAAAAACTTTCACAATAAATATCATCAATGTTAACAAATTATTTCGACCTCGAACTAAGGAATGGCAGTTTGTCGGATCTAAGTATCGACTCACGAAGCTATCGTGTTTTTAACGGAAATTATTTTATTAATTAAACGTATTTTTCTTGTATTAAATTTTCACATATAAACAAATATAATTTTTTATTCATAAAAAAATTCTGATCGTTTTTTATTTCCATAATCTATTAAAATATTAGGTGATTGCGTTAAAAGTTATCTGATAACGTAAACTCTAATGACTATCCAAAGTTTGTATAATATACTATTTAGAAACTATCTGACTTGTCAAAACTTTTAATTGGTTTTCTCTTTGGGATGAATTGATTTTAAGTATTCGTTAAAATTGATAAAGCACTTTTCCAACATAATTGAAATCTGAAAAATACAAAGCTTTTATCATAGAGCATTTTTGATTTGGCTTTTTGCTAGTATATATACATTCTCACATATAATTCATTTTTTTTATAGAATATACAGAGAAAATATCGACTGATAAATACATTCGTGAACATTGATACATCTGCATAACATTTCGATTCACAATGCAAATAAATGCATTCAAGAAAAGGAATTATTCATATCAAATACTAATGTACATAATACGCATATCATTTACATGAACGTATTGTAGAAAATGTATATGATTCGATTAAAAAATCTCTATATTTTTCATTAAAAAATGTGCATAAATACTGAAAATTCTTCACTAATGTATTGCGCGTTTATAATTATTAGCGACATCTTCATCACGAAATTGGAATTTATTCATATAGTCTTTTATGCAATCGTGCAACAGGTTAATAAAAATCTCATCGAAACTGTGTTAATTCTCAATATTAATAAAGAGATTTTTATTTCAATATCACACTAATATTTATCAAACCAATTCATAATCAAAATATTAACCAATTTGCATCGAATTTATTGTTTATTTTTATTAATTTTTTTTCGTTTTTAATGAAAATTATAATGACTTATAATCAAGAATCCTTATTCTGATCGAAAAGTTCATTCAAATTAATTTTCGTTTTGACAAAATTAAACGACTCGATAAAACTTGATGGCAAAATTCTAAGATTTAATTATCTTCTTCAACAAACTTTTTGAATAAAAATAAAGAATTCATAGAATTTATTCATTTGAAAAATTGGGAAATTCATATTTTACAATACAAATTATTAGTTGCTTCCCCGATGAAGTATATCTACAAAAATAATCATATTCGAACTCCTTACCATTCCGTTATATATCATATCATCTGATCATTTTTATTTCAAACCTATTCAACTTAAGGGTGAAATCCCATACTGAACATAAGCGTGAGCATAATTACCCTCACCAAAATTCCTCAACACTTGATTTTAATTTTCCACATTTATCACATTTCGGACGTCTCGAAAACGCGTCGCATCACATTTACCACCGATTCATCTTCTTCTTTCAGCCATTTGTCTATTTATTTATTTTGCTCGGGCACGCCTGTCAAAAAGTCGAATGCACCAAAATTGCATTACACGCAAAACAAAACCGCAACCGTTAAATAAAACATCTCCCCCCCTCCCCCCGCGAAATGAATAATTTAACAGCCTTTATCGCGCATTCACCTGCCTGGTGAATGGTCAATTGGAATTTTCACGCTTCGCCAAATCGGAAAACAACACGGAAAAAGCCAAATTCGAAGGTTTTCGAAAAGCATCACAAATCCGTCGGCTAGACGCGCACGAGTCCAAAGTAGGGCTCGCATTACCGGTTTATCGGTTTACGGGTAAATAGCCAAAAACTGCTCATCGGTAATTACCGGTGAATTGGAAAATTACTGGAAGCGATTTTATCGCGAATCAAGGGTAGATAGAGGCATATTATAACGAAAGATTATTGCGAAAAATTTTTGAAAGGATGTTTTTATGAGTGGGGGGCGCAATTATGGTTTTGCGAACCTGGAGGGGGGGTGATGGTAATCATTTATTTTAGTTTTAGCACTGGAAGTCATATATAAAATATATGTATGAATTTATGACGACATTATTCATCTATAACGTATTTGAAAATTTTAGGTTTCAATCAAGGATACTATTTTTAGTAAAGGTAACCACATACAACTTTATATTTTAATTATCTAATCCAGGTATCAGTAAACTCCTGCCCGCGGGCCAAATCCATTTTTATATGAAAAAAAAATCGTTTTTACATGAAAAAAGTAAATAAATTTAGAAATTCTCATCTTCGAAAAAAAAAACAGCAAACATATTTTCTGAATTTATTGTTAAACTGCAGTTACAAAAGCGTTTTTCAGGTTTTAATTTTGATACAAGTGCAAAAAACATTTCCATATCTCCAAATCCATTTAATTGTACAATTGAAGAGCTACTTTTAACCCTCAATTGGAAGTGATTGTTCTTCAAAATTATGTATTATATTTTTGAAAATATTACGTAATTATCGAAAGTATAGATTTAATCAATAAAAAAAACGAAAAAAATTGCCTCCGACGCTATTTAGTGGTACTTACTTTCGTAATATTGCCTGAATATAAAAAACTACTTTTTTACAACTAGTTTTGAAAATTTCAAGTAACTACTTTCGAGATCGATCAATTTCAACTTTTTCAAATTTTGAACCTACTTTTTGTTGCTCTTTGAGCAGAATCACCCATATTAATATTTTCAAGTTTCCTACCCGGCCCGCCAAGTCTCAAATTTTTACGATCTGTCCCATTTCAAAAAAAGTTTGCCGACCCCTAATCTAATCTACATACATTCATTTTTTTTTAATTTACCGGTAAACCGTTAACGGGAAACATGATTTACCATTCACCGACAATTGAAACATTACGCTAAATTGCAAACCCTAGCCCAAAGTCAAACACTTTTTGTTTGTCTTTCATTAAGCGCGCAATTGTCGGGATTTTCGCGCGCAAACAGAACTCGGAAAACTCTCGATTGTGTTCGCGTAATTGATCACCGCTTAATGTTTCGTTTGGAACCTTTAGATTGTTTACGGAAACGAAACGAAACGATACGGATTGGGCAAATTGGTCGTCTGAATATTGGATTGTTGGTCGGGTGCAATTATGACGTTGTAGTTGCGATAATTGCGTGCGGTGCATGTCGGAAATTACGAATGTGTATTATTGATTGGATGGCTTCGTTCGATGTTATTGGACAGTTAATTATTGTATTACGGTTGGTTAATTTAGATTGATTTGTTTATAATGCGGGAGATTTTCGTTTATGTGTCGGATGTTTCGATGATAATTGAAAATGATTGGATTGTGCATAATAATGTCGTTTATTATTGGATGATATGAGGAAATTCGTTTCAAATTAAATTTTCGCAAAATGAAAGAAAATATGAATAATATTTTCCTATCTATAATATTTATGCTTCATTAATCTGCTGTGGAGAAGCTATACAATTCTTAGTATCAAATTCGCTCGTTTGTCTCTCGGAAAATTGATTATCAACACACCTTTGCTTTTATTTATCATTCCGTGCAACTTATTATGATTTTTCCTTTAACTAATAACGAGATTATACGATGTCGAAGATTGCTAACTATTACCATTATTCTGCCTTTACGCGCATTACATAGAAAATTTTTCTCTCATTACAGAAGATCGAACTCATTATGAATCTGGCTGAGGAGTCTATCATAATTCCGAGTAAGTTTTCCCACTTTTTCACGATTCAAATTTACTCACCGTCAAACCCAAACACAATCGATCCTTCCTAGACTATCCAAAAACATACTAAATTAACTTTTCCAACAATATTTAGGCTCGCCTCCTGAAGAGGCCGGGTCCAGCAAATCCACGAAGAATCACGACGTCATCCATTCCAGTTCGGACCAGGCCCTGCTGGACAACCTGGAGCTCAGCCGGTTCACGCACGTGGGCAAGTTCATGACGATGCACAAGAGGAGGAAACAACGCCTAGTCACCAGGTCCTTGCGCCGGGAGACAGCCATCCTCGATGACTTCCAAAACGGACAAGTCAAGGTATCTGCGAACGGCCCCTATATTTCGCTTGAACAAATGAGAATGATTATAGCGGTGTTTTTTTAATGATTTTTGATATATCCTCCGAAGCAGTTGGGCGGTTTTGCTGCGCCGAATGATTTATTTTTATTTTTATGTATAATATTTTCAGCTGTGTTCTGCGAGCGAAAATTGTTCTCAAATTGGCTAAATTTTGTAAGATTTTTTGGTATATGAAAATTGATTTTTTTATTTCGAATTATGACTCGCCGAATAGTCGTCGATCCGTTTTTCTTCGGGATTTTTTTTTGTTTAATTTCTGTCTTTGGATTTTGAAAATTCAAAACCGAACGTCGTCTTCGCTTCATTGTATCTATTGTGGTTGAATTTGCATGGAGCCGAATACGTTTACGATGTACCGAGTGTATTTATGGCTGAAACGTAAGTATTATTCGTTACATAATATTGGTGTACTCATATTTGTAACGTGCGTGTAGAATTCGGAAAACATTTTTCGAAAATGAAACGCTGAAACATACTTATGAATCAGTACCGATGTTCGGAATCCACGCGCGTAATTTTGCGTTAGAATCGGAAATTTTGTCATGAAACGTTCTGTTTGAATTTTTTTTCATTCTTTCATGCATAAAAACTAAGCTTATTTAGTAACATAATCTCACGATCATTTTCATTATAGATACATATACATCACCTGATTTTCGAATTTCACATAATTTCGATGTGGCATTTCATTCGTTTCTAGTTATTTGTGATAGCAACTAATTTATTTTCATTCAATTGTTTAACTTTCGATATTTTTGTGCTACAATGCGAGTCACTGCAATTTTTTTTTGCTTCGAACTTTTGTTGTTTAATTATTTTTTTCAATTTTGATCGTTTTTTCGTGCTTTTCCACATGATGGACTGCGTTTTTCATGTGTGAAATTAGCGAAATACTGTTTTTTTTATTGGTCAACTCGAATTTTCAGTGTATCCTCGAACAATCGGTGCTTTGGCGATTCAACGCCTTCACCCTGGAAAACGTCACCGGTGGTAAGAAATAAGCATATTATTTTCAATTATCATTCCATTTCTGAGTTTTTCTCCCGTAAATCCAGATTTTAATAGTATTCCATTAAAAGTAATTTTACATAAACTCCTTGTATTTTCACGTCTTTGCGTATGTTTAGATTGAGTATTAGTCAATCACATTTCCATGCAAAAATGTTGTATGAGCTTTGTATATTCAACATTTTTCTCCTTCATTTCCACATTTAGTTGCTTTGTAATTTATTTACAAAAAAAAATCGTGACCTTAAAAAGATCCATTATGATTAATTGATACTCAACATTTTATTGATACATACATTTTTGATATAACGAAACTTCAATTTGTATAAAGTAAATTATCAACATTTTAAATATTAAATTGAAATTTTATACAAAACAAATTGAAGCATTGTTAAGCTCGAAAGCTTTGTGATCATAATTTGATTTGCATTATTTTATAGGTCGCTCACTTCCTGTGTTTTGTCTCCATTTATTTCACTGCTACGGTTTGCTGGACCATTTTAAATTAGATGTAACTTGTGTTTGGAAACTTTTTACCCTGATCGAGGAAGGTTACCACAGCACCAATCCTTACCATAATTCGATACATGCAGCCGACGTTACACAAGCTATGCATTGCTTCCTTCAGCAGAAGAAGGTCTTTAAGCATTAATTTCATTATTTTCGAATCATTGTATTTGCGAACGCGACGAAAAGTAAAGCTGACTATGAAACTTCAATAGTAGAACCTCGATTATCGATACAAGAAAAAAAAATTAAATTAAATTATTCATAGAAATTTTTGATGTGCATAATTATGCATACAATCTTTAAGTACTTTTTAAAAATATTTGCGGTCTATTTATTTTTACTATTTTTGGTTATTTGATACTGGCAATATTTGTGAACATAAAATAAAATCTCCATGGTAGTGTATTCATCGGTTTCCAAGATAATTAATGAAGTCAAAATGTTTAACGCCATCTGTGAAAAGTTCTTTTTCAAACTCCAAATTGTTTTATTTTGAATAAAACAATTGTTTTTGAAAATAAATTATATCACTATCACTTTGTAAGCTATAAGGATTATTTTAAGTCAATCATGAGCCAATATATTATAAATTCTTTACATACTCGTAAATTTTGGATGCGTATTTGAAAATATAAATAACTTTTTCAATCGATCCGGACAATAGAGGTTCTACTATATCTACAATTTGTGAAAAAAAACGCAGCCTGGTGCGAAATTTCATCGCATACACACACTTTTCATCGCGTTCGAATTATTAGATCACACAAGCGTCGACATCAAATCGTTCGCCAGTCGAAACTATCAAACCGCGTAGATTGTTTCCATTTGATTCGAATATTCGAAACGACGTCTCGAATACACAAATTCTATTTGCAGATTCGCGAACACTTAGAACCGGTCGAGATAATGGCTGCTTTGATCGGTGCAGTGGCTCATGATATGGATCATCCGGGTCTCAATCAGCCCTTCTTGATTGCCACCTCCAACTACTTGGCTTCCTTGTACCAGGTTAGTTCGTAGTTATTATAGTTCGTGATGGTTTCGCTGATGGAGTTTGATGGTTTCAATGGTTGTTTTCGGTTTCAGAACAATTCGGTTTTGGAAAATCATCATTGGCGTTCGGGTATCGGGTGCGTGATTGAGAGCGGGATTGCGGCTCAATTGGGTGATTATTGGCCTACCCTTAAAGAACAAATCGGGTCGTTGATTTTGGCCACTGATATCACTCGCCAGAACGAGTTTGTAAATAAGTTTAAGGTGAACTATTATATGTAGTTTGTTCGAAAGTGGAGATGCGGTTTTTGGGCGTTTTTACTTCTTTTCACAATTTTATTTTTAGCAGTTTGTCAAAGATTCCAGTTTTGACTTGAAGAAGGCCGAAGACAGGCATTTCGTTCTTCAGATAGCACTCAAGTGCGCTGATATATCCAACCCTTGCCGACCATGGGATTTGAGTCGCAAATGGAGTATGAAAGTATGCGAGGAGTTCTTCCGACAAGGAGATTTTGAGCGTAAACTGAATTTGCCCATCACGTCTATGTGCGATCGTCATACGACATCCATTCCGATTATTCAAAGAGGCATTATTTATTTTTTATTATAAATTATAATAACATAATTTTTTTATTGACTTTTAATCATTTAATTCTAGGCTTTTTGAAATTTGTGGTCACTCCACTAGTGTCTGAATGGCACGATTTTCTCAATAATGATCTCACTGAAGAGATGATGAGGAATCTTAAGATCAATCAATCTAAATGGGATGCATTGGTCAAACAGGAAAATGAAGAGGAGGGTGAAACCGAAATATCGGAGGCTGAAGCTCTCAATGAAGAAGCTTGTTCTAATGGATCCTCTGACAATGTAGATCCATTACTTCCAAAAATCGAAACACCTGAAGAACCGAAATGTGATGAACCTAGGAGGTATTCGGTTCCTGCAAATTTAGAATCAACTTCTGGAGAGGATATTAAAAGCACACGACGTGATTCTTACCATTTTGAAGAAAAGCCAGCTCCATTCAAAATCTCACTTGCCGATGATGAGAAATTGAGTTTCAAGGACAGCATGTTCCTTTTTCATTCTTCTCTCAGTCTCAATCGCATCGTGGATGAGAGCCGAACAGATAATCTTATGATTGCTGAAACTCTTATACCAGAGCACTCTATCGCCACCATAACCAACGTTGAAGAGGCCAATCGCATCAACATAGTAGTTCACGGAAATGTCCCTCAGAAAACTCTGGTGCGTCAACTGACTTATCCACCCATTCAACCATTTGCTCGGGTGAGATTTTTTTCTACGGCTGAAGAAGCCGCTTTCGGGGTAGAACCTGTAGCAGAAGGCAGTGTCCAGTCTACTTCGTCTCACTGCTCTCAATTAGAGTCTCCTGCTTCTCTGTCTTCTGATCCTGATTGTACTGATGCAGAAAACTCAGAAAAATCTGATGATACTAAACCAGAAGAATCTACTGAACTCGGTGTCGATAAGCCTGAAGAAGGTAATAAATTCGAAAAGGAAAACTGCGATCCCAAAGTGGCAAATTTGAACTTCAGCCGTCGTAGCTCCGCTCCAACTACTAGCGACAATGCTAATGATATACCCAGGCTGGACGAGAGGCGTTGCTCTGTACCTATTGAATCTCATTCAAATGGTATTTATGATCACAAAAGACTTATGTTCTCTTTCATTTCTAAACACATATGAAAAAATTTGATGATTTGCAACGCTTTTTAATTTAATTTAAATTTATTTTTTAAAAGCAATTTATTGCTTATATATTTAATTTTTATTGATTGTTTTAAATTTTTGTGATTAATAGATTGTGGCAATATTCAATAAGTCGATAAAGTTTTTTTCAAAAAATTAAATTTTTTTTATTGTATCATACATATTGCCATATTTTATTGGTTCTAAGATTCACCATTTGCTTTTTTATATAATTTTGCTTTGATGTATTCAATTAATCATCGCCATTGATGTTTTGATTTGAACTCGTCTTATTTATTTCCATTTATTCTTAAGGTAAGTCTTTAGCATGAGCATATCAGCGAGCAAAAACACATCAAAATGTTGACTCATTTCAATCCCTGATATGTTCTTACTCATACTTATTCATATTTTACCTTAATTCTGAACTATTTTCATCATGAATTGTCTTGGACATAACATATGATTGTTTCGTGTTGTCTTCGCTTCAACTTTCAACATCTGTCTTTTTTGCATTTAACTTATCCTGCCTATTATTATATCCCAAATTTTATATGTTCAATCATGTCAATTATATTTTTAATATCACAAATCCTATTTTACATATAAATTTTCACATGATTAACATACATTTCTCCGTCTATATTTTAATCATTAAATATGAAAAATTGTACTTCATAAAATAAATTGAATAGTATTATATAAATGTGCATCTTAGAATCAATATAATTTTATCTCATTATATATTAGTGTTATTGTTTTTATACCTCATATAAATCATCTCAGTGCATGAAAAATTATTTTTGTAATATTTTTCATTTTGTCGTGTCTAATATTTTAAGTTAGAATTTTATGTCTTTATTTTTATAGTGATTTTGACCCTCTTATACCAAGCCAATTTTCCAGTTGACCTCTAAAAGATCAGTCGACTTTAGTAAACTTATAGTGATACTTTAAAAATTATATAGACTATTGATTGATTTCAATTATTATTTATTTATTCCAAAACAGTTAAAATTTAGCTGCATATGCTTTTTTTTTAACCAATAGGCTATTTTTTTTAAACAATTTCCTTGGTAAGTTGGATCTCAAAGTATAAGAGGATCAAACATAATTAATAACAATAATTTTTTTTTTGTTCATATTATGAACAAAAAATTATTCATCATTTCCACACCCATTTATCATTTTGTAGGTTAAATAATTTAATTAAGTTGAAAATTCATGTTGCACTTAACATAAAACTCAAATCAGACTAAATAAATTTCATTTTGCACATAAAGATTTACCTAGAATAAAATTTTTATCTGTTCATTCATTTTTTTATTACAAAAATTTAAGAGATAAGTAATCTGAAATTTACCATGTCTAAATGTCTGAATGTAGATGCTTTTTTATAAAAATATTTTTCACTGAAATGAACATTATTTAATAATTATAGGGCAATCTAGTCTATTCAATCAAACTAGTTTATTATAACTTTATTAAAAACTTATATCTAATATTATAAAATATATCAAATATCAAATAATTCTTATTTTCGAACATATTTCTAAGATAAATTCTCTTCTATAAAAAGTATCGTTGAAATTGTGAGAGACTAATTTTTGAGTTTTTATAATGATTATATGCTTATCAATCTTATTATAATATTTCTCCTGATTAGAAATTCGATAGCTAAATGATATTATGATCATAGTTAATTTAATGACTTAAACATAATGATTCATTTAGAATCAAATGGAAAGAATTCCAAAGCAGTTTATTGTATCGTTCAATTTTTTACTTTTAAGTTCACACCTGTTACACAGTAAAATTATTTTATCAATAATATAGTATATTTACAAATTGATTTATTTTATTTTTTCACTTCATACATTTTTTTGTTGACGATTGCGAGCTTTTTTTTAACCCGCAGACTATTATTTACGTTATTATATCACAGATTATTATTCAATTTTTATAATAATATAATGTATACATTACATTCACTTACTACATAATCATCTTCATCTAACTAAATTACATATTTTTCAATGTATCACAAAACCCATACGCATAAATATAATAAACTCATATTTGTACTAATTGTAAATCGAATTCACATTCATTATCGAAATTTTATTTCACATTCCTAAATATCTAGTTGGTTAATTAACTTAAATTCGAAATTTCATTAACTATGATAATATGAATTTGATTGGAATGTTAGCCAGATGGGTTAATTTCATTTATAGGTGATTCGATCGATTCTGAAACTAATAATGGGAATGTTGAAATGAAAAACGTATTCAACAAAGACTGCAATGCAGATAATTTAAAAGAAAACACTTGTCCAGAAAGGAATTTTTATGTTGAAGGAAAAACTGACAAATCTTCCTTCAATCAAAACCAAGGAAGTTTCAAAACTAGGAATAAGAAAAAGTATCTGCATAGGCGTCTGTCTGGTGGCACAGAAATTTTCCAAACATCAGAAGCTATACAAAATGAAAAAACCGGAAACTCCAACCAAGTGCAGAAAGAAGCAGTGCCATGTGATGATAACGACGACTACAACAATGATGATGGTAATGATCGTGTTGAAATGAAACGTCGCAGCTCTCTTCCATCAGAGGCTTTTACAAAGACTGGTACTGATTCGATGTATTGAATAATTATGAATTGATTATAACAATTTATTTCAATGTTTTCTGTTATTTGTAGATAAATCAAATTAAAGTATCCATAATATGAATGTAAGTAAAATCTAATCCCCGTCCACCACATTGTTCGGATCTGGACCAACAAAAAATGTAGGATGATATTGAATAGGAAAACTTATTAACCATCAAACACTTCAAAATTGATGCTATGAATCTTCAGACCCTTTGACTGATGTTTATCGTGCTGGATATTGAATCAATGTTAGTTTTTGTTTCACTGAATATTATAATGTTTATGAGCATGAAATAGATATTTCAAATTATTTGATGTACTACTATCACATAAAATATTCCATCTTGTATTTTAATTGTTAAATTAAGATCAGTATTGTAATATTGTTTAGAGCAAATATGGTGTATTAAAAAACCATAATATTCACTACAGGCTTTGATTTGTGTGTATACAAAAATTCATATATACATAGATACGTGTTTACAATGTTAAATATTATAAAAATGAATTTGTTTAAAATATGAAAGCTAAAATGTGTACTTACATGTGTTTTAGAGTAATATAAATTAACATCTTTCAATTATTCAATTATTGTAATACATATATGGTGTATAATATTATGTATATAACTTGTGTATAAGACAGGGTCGAAGTGGCAAACCACTACTGCAGGTAAATTTAAAAATGTTCTCATTGTTGAAATTATGTCAATTTTGACATATTATCATTTAATCTACATGTTAGCTAAATTGACACAATTCAATATTCTATTAAATGTGATGGATCGAATTAATTATGGTTTTCATTCAAGATGTGTTCAAATGGACTTGTACTGTCTATTTTTCAATTCAAAACTAAAAATATCCTTTAATATAAATAATGTTTAGTAATTTTTATAAGAATCCTATTTTTATCTTCCTCTTTACAAAAAACACTTGTTTTGAACCAAAAGACTACATTTATTTTAGATTATTTTAATGAAATCACTATTTAAGGTTTTCCTCGTTTATTAAATGATCTGAATCTGAATGAATAAATATTTAAAAACACAATGTGTGTTTTATAAAATACAGATCTTTAATTAATTAAGACTGCAAATTGTAAAATGATCCAATAATTTTACAATTAATGAAACGAAACTACATATTTCAAAAGTATGAAGTTTTAAAAAATCAGTATCAAATGTATGATGATTAATTATTAAACAGTATTAAGGGAAGTGTGGGCCAAATCACGACTTTTTAGAATTTTTTCGGGATCATAAATATTTTCAATGATTTTAAAATATAAGTATTATAATATCTTTGTGTTAATATGTATGCCTTTTTATGGTTTATTCAATGCTTTTTTTGTCATAAGATTTTCTCATATGCTTATTATATTTCCTTTTTTTTTAATTGTATCTTCACATTATTATTTAGGACTAAATTTATTTTTATATAATTATTTATGCATCATACGATACAATTAAATATATTATAATTCATAATTCCAGTCTTTTTGATGGACTATAAAATTATTTCATGAAGTATTTTTGAGTGAGATTTAATAATTTTGAACATTCAAACATATCAAAAATTTTTCAAAATGATTTTTATGTTATCATATTACAATTTTTCCAAAACATATGTTAAATTTTCACAAAAAATGTCTAGTATTTTTTATTTTAATAAATGCTTTATTTAGGTATGTCATATGCAAAGTATTTATTTTCATTATATTATGTAATGTGTTATCGTTTCTTTATGTAATCCCATTTCAATTGTAACTACTTGATAACTTGATTTTCCATGTACGCACATTCATATTTTCATGAAAGATTATATATCCTTTTTAATGTTTATTCAGGTAATATATTCGAAAATGTGGGAATTGTGAATATTGACTATGTAGATAGAGTTAGTTCTTCGTCCTCGGGCCAATTGATTTAGGCTAGGACTTAGGTTAAATTGAAAAAAGGGTAATATCATGGTGATAACTATATTTCAAATGATAAATTTAATTTTTCATCTTGAAAAAGTTCTTTTACAGCAAGATAAACATATACATACATTAATGCGATATCTCAAGTAATACATTCATTCAAAAAAATAATTAAGGAAAAACACTAAATTTATTTGAAGGACCATTTATAATATGTACGTTTTGATAATTTTTTTTAACTTGTACATACATATAATGATTATTTTCAAAATATATTTTTTAATATTTGACTTAAAATGAAAGCATTTACCTTAATATTGTTCAAAAATAGATAAATACTGATGTCGGAATGGAAGTATTCCCTTAAACTACTTTTTTCGTTTTTTGAATTTCTCAAACTGTAAAAATATAATAACCCATTGATGGATTCAAATTTTCAATTATTTTACAAAAAAACAGGTCCAAATTGAATATAGCTTGTGTATGTAAACGAAGAACACAATTTTACTGTATATTTAATATTATGTTCTATATATAATTTTAAAAAAATGTGTACTTTATAAATGTTATTTTGGATAATAAATAAAAGAATGTCACCTAGTAGAATTTGGTCTTTATTAATTCAATTCCAAGTCTTAACTTATTATTGCATCGACAATACTGTACAGTGAACTATCCTCCATATAATATTGGTGAAACTGAAATATAATACAGAAGAACGAAAAGGCTGGATTTCACCATTCTAAAATCAATCATCGCTATATTTTTTTACATCCTGATACATTAGTTCAAAATTGAACTGTTGAACGAATGTGGCGATCTGAAAAATACTATAACAAATGACACCAAGGAACAACGTGCTATCGCATTTAAATTCATAGTATTTGGAGACAGCAAGCATTCAAACTTCAATGGCATTAAAAATTGTTGACCTTCGTAATTTAAATAATAATTGTATGGAAAATAAAAAAATAAGGGTGATGCACCAGTTACCAACCATGTTGATCAGTTAGCCGTTTTTCAGACATACGTAAAAATCAAGGTTTTCAAATGTAAGAATCTTTCAGTAAAGGTTTGATAGATAAGCTGTAATATCGACTGTTCCAACAACATAATACTTTTACTTGAATTCGATTGTATATCGAAACGATGGACGATTGAAATCATCAATGTTTGTACTATCCTCGTAACTGTGATTTTCTAAAGAGGTTTTAATTCACGTTGAGAAGCTTTCAAATTTTCAACTTTTTACGACTGAATCTTTCATTATATCAATCGTTAGATTATTTTATCAAACAATTTTTTTCACGAATTTTTGAAATATTTTCTCCTCAATTTGGAGGCTCTTAAATTTGGAGGCCCCAGACATGTGCCTGGGGCCTCTGCCTAATCCGCCACTGCAAATGACTATGCTCATACTATGAATAATTATTATTTTCATCACTTTCTCCACCCTTTACTGCTGGGTGAATTCTCATTCATTCATGTCTATCTTGAACAATACTCATTGTCAAATATATCAAATATACAATATTTAAGTACATAATCACCTTTGGTGTTTTTTATTTTATTATAAGTGGTCATATACTAATTTCATAATTTTCAAAAATGATCAATAATTGATATAAGTATGAAATTTTTTTGAATGTTTATAAAATCTTCAAATGTTTCAAAAAATAAGCTTTGTCACAAAATCTCGGAAGTTCAGCCGACATGTTAACTTATAAAGTCTCACTGTTTAATAAAATATTAAGTTATAAAATATTATTGTCATTTTTGCAAAATAAATCAAAAATGGTCCAACACTGGTGTCATTACTTTATTCAAAAGTGATCAGCAAACTCATCAGTGATCAGAACCAAATATATACAGTGCAATGATTGAAATTTCTTTTGAGAATCCAATTTCTCAAACATAAACTATATTGGTAGGTACAATTAAACCTCCTTGAATAATTGAGGACCGACTTCTCTCATTGAGCGATGTCAGAAAAAATTGCCATTGAACTTTCTCATCAATTCATCGAATATTATGTTGATATCGGAGACATTAAACGTTTTCTCACGGTCAGTTCCTAAAGGACCAGTAGCAATAATGTCCGACATTGTGATCGTTTCTTTTAGATTAAAAAAAAATTTTCTGGAGAACTACATTTGACAAATAATTCGACTGATAAAGATCATTCGCGAAAAGAATATTTTTTGACATATGACATACTAGCAAATTTGACAGTTCGTCGAAGTCGATTGTCACTAATCGGAACTACCAACCGATTCACAGAAAACGTCATTTATTTTTATGTAGTTGCAATCTTGAGAATATAAAATTAGAGCTTAGAACCGTTCTTTGTAAGTAGTATCGATTTAAATGTTTCAATTATTTTATTTTACAAAATAAATAATAATATAATTAAATAGCGTAGCAACACTTTTATGTTTGGCACAATTTTTTTTATTTTAAAAATAGAATTATTTCAGAAGTGAACGGGTCTTTTTCATTAATTTGTTTTTAAATAGAGATAATTCAAAATTTAAAATACTATTTTATGACACATAGTTAACAATTAGTCTTACTTATTGTATAGTTAGACTAGTCGTATCATTTTGATGTGGCAACACTGGCGTAATAAGGCAGGGGTGCTCGTAGGTTCTGTCAAACGTCAAATATACAACAGAAAATAGAATTTCATCCAATTTTCACGTTTTATAATCCAAAATGTCCCTGGAAATAGTTTCAAAAGATCTTCGCGGCCTCAGGGCATATCTAGTTTTTTCCCTAATTAAGGTACCAGTTTATTTAATTAATAATACATTTCGAATCTTGTGGAGATGTTATTTGAGAACTCCAAAGCGAACATATTGATATTAGCAAAACTCTTAATCATCATGGTCATTCAATAAATATAACATGAAAGATATTTGGGATCACTCGGTCTATCGGCATAGTCTGGATATAATAACTTCGGAAAAACAAGTCGTTTAGTATTTGTGATAGGGTTAAATTATATTTGACATAATGATTAAACATAAAGGGGCGAATTCATATCTCTTTCATTTCAGGTTGTTAAAACTATGTATTGATTAATTATGGTTTTATTTCTTTTCAGACTTTCAACCAATTCGAATACGATGGGATGCGACAATTGCGAAGATTTTTTACATATGAAAAACAACAATGATATCATATACGATTGCACAAGTAACAATTTCGACGAATATTCATCATTCGATTAATAAATTTGATTGTTTTTTTATCAATATCACAAAAAAATGCTTATGTTTTTCAGAATGATAGCTATGAGTCCTGAAGACAGATGGGTGTGTAAATAACAAAGAATAAGTAAGATTTTTTTTTAATATTTTTCTTTTTCTTATGTAAATTTTGTTATTTATTGATTCTTTTTGATTTTCAGCACGATTTTGTAAAGGAGTATATGCAATATCTGTATCGGGTAGACTACCCACAGGCATCGTTAGAGAAATGAAGATCAGAGGAATAGCACATAGACCACGTAACACTAGTCAAAGATAAAAATAATCGAATAGGGGAAACTTGTCTGATTCCATAATACATGTAATTCGGTGATAACACATCTAATTGTAAGTCGGAATAAATTTGATTTTTTTAAATAATGCCAACATATTTTAAAGAACTATATTTACTAAAAGTTTGTCACTATACAGGAATATTGTATGTATTTTTAGCGTTTATCAAATCACGAGCTAAGTTTCCACCAAGAAGCAGTGTCAATCGGTTTTTAAAAGGTTTACATATGCGATGGGGCAATTGATTTTTTCGTTGGTTATAATGTATGATTAGTCATTTTTTCCCAAAATAAACCCGTATTGCTGCCACCCGACAGTACATATTGTATTTTTTATATATTTTATAGGTATATTCTTATATATCTTCATGTATTTTTTTTTGCTTTCTTTTTTATTATTGTTTTTTTTCTAAGCCGCTATGACGAATTGGGAGTCCCCTGTCATGTCACAGCGGTATATATGTTTTTTGAATAAATATATTTTGCAATAAATGTATTTTTCTAAATTGAAAACTCGAATCACATTTTTCAATGTGGTGCAGGAACCTATTTTCAGATTCAAAGTGGTGCAGCTCACTAAAAAGGTTAATAATCACTAATTTACAGGAATGAGTATGAAGCCTTAAGAATATGAGCATTATTTTAACAATACGGCGTCAGTGTCTACGTCAGGCTCTCTAATGCGCTCACTTCTAATTACTAAAACTTCGGAAATAATTTGAATTTTGAAATGGTTAATAGCTTGAAATATTCTTAAAAGTATAAACAATTTATCTAGCCAAAAAAGTTATCGATTTTTTTGAAAATCTCAGGCTGGTGTAACCCCTTAAGATAAATTACAAATAATTGTTGCGCAGATATCTAATAGTCAGTATTAATGAAAACATTCGTTATTAAAATTATTTCAATTAAGAAAAATAGTTCTTTATGTTCATTTACTTCTGCTTTTCTTGAAACTGCAAAAAGTATTTAAATATTAGGTTGATATATAAATTGTTACGTATTTTTTATCAAATGACTACTGTTTTTTTTATATATATATAAATTCATATTATTTCAACAATTATAAGGTTTCCTTCAGTGATAATAACCTTCTACCTTTCTATAAGCATAAATATACCCTTTTAATAAAAACTCAGATTACAAACTGAAAAATGAATCAAACGCAGTTTTGAGTTCCAGTTTTGACGTAAAAAATTTTCCATAAAGGAAATTTTATAATAACCTGAATAAGTTAAAATCAGAAGAGGAAACTTCTGGAAAATGTAATAGGTTATTGACCTAAATTTATTAAAATCTTGAAAACTTATTGAAATCTAAACCAGTGATGTGTAGTTCAGGGTCTACTATGAGATTTACTCCAGCCCACAGTCTAATTGTAATTACTAAATTTTCTGATTGTAAGACTAATTCTCATTATAAAATTAAACAAAACAAAAACAAATATGAATAATAGTTTTTTTATAAATTTCAACGATAACTAAACGATCATATGGCCTAACATATACTAAAAATAGTGTAAAACTTCCGAAAACAACCTTAATTATTATTTAATCTAAATACTGAGAAATCGCAAACTGAGTTTAACCCTTGAAAATCAAGAGACATACATATGTTCCAATGTTTGATTTAGATCATGTATTACAAAATATTTTAAAAAAATCTGTAGATAATGTAAATTAAAAGTATATCGATCGATTTTCGGATTTATATTAGAAGGCCACTTGGATTTGGAGGCAGGCCTATATTGCCTTTAGGCAAATCCGGGCATGCCTGAAATAAAACAATTATCCTTTTTGTCGGGGCTCGAAAACGAAGATGATAGCTATTACGAAATTTTATTTTACTTTTAATATTTATTTACTTTATATAAAAAATTTAAAATAGATGTTTTTTTTCTGATCTGGATGTGGAGTCCGTTTGGATTCGGAAGCTATAGCCTGAAGCTTACATTGCCTCTAAATAAATCCAGGCCTGCTTTATAATGTATATGACTTATTAACTTACGTATATTGCAATTTATTGAAATTTTTGAAGTTTTCAAGCTTTTAAAAACAAATTTCACCATATTTGAACACAGTAAGTTACGACACTTGAACAGGGAATGTTTTCAGCTGTTTTGACGATGCTCCGTGGTGTAGGTAGAGTATTGTGCGCCCGAGGACAAATTATATAATTGGCGCCTCCCTCCCCCCTTGTTTTCGAATATAAATAATAAAAAAATATTTAAGAATTTTTTTATTGAAAAAAAAAGTGCTTAAAACAAAATATTGATCACATATCATTGTAAGTAATTGAAAGAAATTAGCGCCACAGGCGAAATTTTTTTTGTTTTTCATCGATACACTATGGAATGATCTAAATCAAAAATATATTTAAAAAAAACTTGCGAAAATTATATGGATTTCTAATGGCATTTAAATATATATTTTTCGAACTTCGTTTTTCGCCCCTCTTAGTTTGATGCCCGGGGGTCTCTGTACCCCCTTGCCCCTCCGTAGCTACGCCTCTGACGATGCTTCAAATGGTTTTCCAAAGGTCCAGGTTTTCTATACCTCTTACGAACACGTCGTATAATAGATCAGACGATTTATTGAAAAAAATATGTTTTTGTTTGAAAACTTTTGAAATTCTACGATATATCGATAAAAAAATTGATGATTTATTATCAAAAGTATAGCCATTGAAATTAGGAAAATAATAAAAATGACTATTAAAATTTTTAATGCAACGATATTTTATTATAAATATAATATATTATATCTATTCCTATCCTGTAAGTATTATAATTTGAAATTCTTTAAAATCGAGTAAAATTTGTTAATCTTTTATTTTTAAAGATATTACTATTGTGTATAAAATGCATAATATCTAATTTTATTACCATAAAAATACACAAAATAATGAAATTAAAAAATCTCCGAAATAATAATCGACATTGAATTTTATTACAACACATAACTAATCGTTATTCAGCGTTGAATCTCTAAATAGAAAGTCATCAACACGTATTTGTTAGACATTTCTTCCACGTGTTGGTCGACGTCATTTACAAAATGATTGATTGTTGGACAAATTATCTCACGGAGGGCGAAAAAAAAATACGTTGACAAGATAACTAATTCATCGTTCGATGAATTTGCCTCGTGTCGTTGCTTTTACACGAATTAAAAATTCCGCATCAACTCCTCATCCAATTTTCGACAATAATTATCAACTCATCGTTAATTTCATACATTCATACCTAATTCATCCATATCAGAATCCTGCATCTTTTTTCTACTATCTGCATTTCCGAAACTTTCAATTTCACGACTGACAAACAAGATAAAGGCAAATGTTTAAATATTTATCGAAAGTCATTCGAGCGGACAGAACACGGTCCCTTCCCGGTGCGTGCGATTAATTTGAAAATTCTGATACTTTTGTCGAAACGAGGGACGAAATCCCCGCCATTGTGCCTCGGATCAAAATTTACATTACATTAAAAGCGGTACAAGCTCAAAACGGGAATCCCTCTCTATCTGTCCGGAGCCACACCGCAACCGAAAGAGGGACTTTATAAATGCGATATCGTATAATATGGACTAATGTATTCCGGAGGAATTCTTTCAGAGTGCCGCGAAGTGCAGAACGGTGTATGCCGCTGAAGCGAAAAATATATAATGTTCATTTTTGGAGGGAAAATCGAAATGTGATCGTTTTCATTTCGAAAACGTGCTCGGTGGTAAATTTAAAACGAATAATGAATGCAGAGATAATAGTGGATCCGTTTTGGTGTGATCTATTGCAATTGTATGGGAATTCTTCAGGAATCCTTTCAAAAATCGACGACGTGTGAGTCCATTTTGAATACTAAAGCTGAAAAAACATATCCTCGCAGACGGGAATCGGACCATCGAGTGGCATATTGATTGACACATCTATGCTATTTATTGTGTTCAAACAATTATTTCATATTTTATAATATAATATAATAATTTTTAAAAATCTAGTATTTTCATATTTTTTGCATCCTAAATTCTACTTTGTTATATACAAAGTACGATAAAAAATATATTCGAAAAGATGAATGCAGTTAGGTTTTAGGGGCGACGATCGAACATGGCGGAATGAGGCGGAAACCATGTTTATTGAAACCTCCCTGAATAAACAAAACGCCACTTTGCGTTTTCGGATATATCCCCCCTGAGTGCGGCCCTGCCTCCCACCTCTACCCTCCGCCCCTGTTTTTGTTCTTCAGCAGCTACTAACCTTTTTGACTTTTTTCAATTCACAGCCCGAGCCGAAGATTCACCAGTTATTACGAGTCAGTCAATTTTTTTTGTTTGAAATCAAATTTCATAATTCAATTTTTTTTTTGAGATGATCGAATTATTTTATGATTGATCGATCTTGATTAATCGAAAATTTCAGTTTCCACAGATTATTATTCATTTGAAAAGGTCAATGTTTGGATGGGTGACTGAGTTTCAATATCTTGATGAAAGATGATTTTAGCATTTAATCCGAGAGCTGTTTTTTACTTGTCATCACAAACAATAAAAAAACCCAAATTTTAAATGATACCAGAAAGATCTTTTATCTGATGATTTTTTTAGTCAGTCTGAAACTATTTGACGATAAACACATTCCATTTTTTCTTTATCACATCGCAATAAGTACCAAGTATAATATGTAATAAGAAAACACATTAGAACTTCTATTGATACAGAAATAATTTAGTCCCGCAATGATATTTATACAAATTTCATACAATTTCGATGACGATACTCCTATTCTATCGGAAATTAAAAAATAAATAAATAAAAGGTTGACAACTACCAATTCGTAAAGGTGCATCAGCAGCAACATCATACGAATTGGGGTGCAATTATAAACACGACGTTACACGTCACAACGCCGAAAATCTCTCGATACCCACCGCTCCTCAAACTTTCGATAATTTCTTTCTCGTGTACGGATTTCAGGGGCAATGTTTGCTTTAATTATCGGCCACGGGGTCTCTAAATAGTCAACAAGTCCAAAAACAACATTCGAACGCGCGCTCGATACTCGCAGGCTCTTCAAATATTTTCCCTTTGTGGCACTTCGAAGCCTTTGAGAGAGACCGTTCGTTCGCACCTCAAATATATTATATTATATGTGTATTATTTTTTTTTTCGTGTGCGACGTCCGTCCGACCAATCCACTTCTGTCATTTCGACTTTTTCTTCGTTTTGTTGTGGCCTTTCTTTGACCACCTGGACGAGTCCTTGTTGTATAAGCTCGATGATGTGGAAAAAAAGCGAAGTTGAATGTACTAGTTAATTATAATATATTGAAGATATTTTAAGATTTTGATCATCACAAAAAACGATCGTCATAATGTAGTCAAGGTTGAAAAATGTATTTTTCAATTATATTAAACTTGGATCGTATATATTATTTTTAAATATTGTTTTAAGCCCTGCTTATTACGTAAAAAAATATTTTACAGATGTAAAATTATTAAGAGTAAAATAAGAGTTAATGAAATGTATTTCGATTGAAAAATGAGAAATGTATTTGTCGAAATCTGAAGTCTTCGAAATATATATTTATTAATATAATATTAGATGTTGTCCAATTTGGACAGGTGGGGTAGCTGTCCAAATAGCCCTAACACAAATTTATTTACTCTCGTCACCGAGCAATTAAAGGGTTAAAAACCGCCCACCTAAGAATAATATTTAACGCGACTATACTAAAACGAACAATTCCACAGAACGAAATACCTCTGCTTGGAAAATACAGGCTCACGACAAATATAAGGTTATTTTTCTAAAGGGAACGAAAAATAGTCCCATTTTTTGCTAAAAAAAATTCTATCAGAAATTTTAAGAATCTATTTCGTCACATATTGAGTATGTATAGTTTGTATATGAGTATTGCGATGAATAAGATTAATTTATTCGTTTCTTACAATTATTTCTTCTAAGAAACAAACGTTACGCACGTTGTTTACCGACTATTTTTATGAATTTATAGAATTTATAGATAAAGCTCATGCTGCCTTTTGTTGTTTCAGCAACCCTTTTGAAATGGTGCATTCACATCAGCTGTGTTTTCTGTTCTATTTTTGTACTTCTCTCTATGTTTCTAAGTTCAATATCGATTCTTCGAAGGGTCAACGAAGAGGAAATTTATGAAATTATTTTCATTTTTAAATTCAACAAAACGCAATGATTAACACAATAAGTTTTAAATAATATAATTTTTTTTAAAGAAAAATCATGATAGAATGTGTAATATTTTAATTTTTTTCCAGATCGAATATAAATATAATATTCAATTCTGTGAGAAAAACTTACAATTTTCATACAAGTTCGGTGACCGGAATTCCTTATATGTAAATAAAAATTTAAATGAATTGTTTACGCGATAGGGACAAGTCGCAGATGCATACAAGACGTCATCAAGAATAAACAAATTCCAATATACATTTTATATGACGGACTGCAAAGAATAATTCAGTACAAAAATATTACATATAATTACACATCGAAAAATCGAATTTAGACGAGATTCAAATCGAAATTCTCAATCGATCTCGTTGAGAAATCGCTTTATTATTTCGATTTCCATTTGCGCAATTTTTCAAAATACGAAAGTTCCACATATAGCATTGCCGAAACGAATCGAAGCGAATCGAGTGCACTTTTGTGCGTGCAAACACAAGAAATATTAAAAATAATATTGACCAAGAAATCTTCGCTTCGATCCGAATTGGCAATTCGCAAACCACAGGAAGTTCACGCTAACGTAAGTTTTCATTTCATAATTAAAACATTTGTACAATTCGATTTATCACGAGTGATTTCGAAAGTCAATCTTTGGAAGATTCAACCGTTTACGATATCAATTTATCGTATATTGCAAATTTTCGTTTAACTGTTTTACAGAGTAAGATCATTAATTGAACTAAATTTTGTTTTTGTAATAAAAATTCGAACGTTAGCTAAAAAAGGATCGAATAAATATAGTAAATCTGGTCAAATCAAAGAGTTCACATCTGTTTAATAAATGTACCAACGTACGAAGTGTGTGCGATTTGTTTGTACGCTTGTTTGTTTTCAACACACGTGCAATGTTTGAATTTGTACGGTTTCGGTTTTAGCACTTGGAGTGCATACTTGTATGCAATTGTCCAAAAATTAACATACGAATATCACATCGAAAGTAAATACGAAACTGTTCGACCGAAGCTTCTTCAAAAAATTCATAATGTTTGTTTTCGAAAATATAAGTACAATGTGCAATTGAAAAAAATATGCAATAAACTCAGATTGTTCCGACAAACGAGCTGTCCTATTTACACATGGGATTTGTTTATTTGAACAATAGTGTCATCCAAGTTTTTTTTTTATTCGACGATACTTTCTGAACAAAAACAATATCTTCGCTGAAATAATAAATGGTGCTATTTACAGTAACAGGAACACCCGACAGATGGGAATCTCTTGACATTTATCGGCGACGTAAATATTTATACGATGTCTTTCTTATATGCATTTTTACACCGCACATCTATCATGAAACTAATCCGACGAAGGGAAGATCTCAAAAAAGTTTTACAATTATATGAAAAATCGTACTAACAATAGGTTTTTGTTAAGATTCGATAATTCGAAATGATAATCCATTGTAATTTGAATGTCACATATTTCGTTGGAAGAACGATGAGAAAATAACATAAACCTGTTCAATCTGAATATTAGTAGCACATCTTGTTTCTAAAAAAAATATACTGCCACCGGCGTTGTCCTCGGCTACACACGTTTTTGCGCATTTCCTCGAAAATGTGGTCAATATTTTGTAATTTTTTTTTCGTAGACGTAACAAGAACGTTATGGTTCGTTTCCGTTTCTTCGGACCACCTACTATAGAATTTGACGTATGCATTTCGGAAATATTGTCATTTGATACATCCGCGAGAAAGAACGATTTTTTCTAACATAATATCGAATATCCAAATAATTTACAATTAACAATTTCAATGTTATATTGATATTTTTAATAATTTCACTAACAACCAGACATTCGAAATTTTTTCAAGACAAACAAAACATACAAAAAAATGCATTTTTGGGGTTGAACATGGGCATGTATGAACATTTGTTCGCCGCGTGTAGTTCGTCAAATGGGTGTTTAGGAAGTGTGTGCGTGTGTCAGACAGACCCAGTCAGACATCAGGGTGATTGACTGATGGTGTCGGCACCCAAATGCATTCTTCTGCCCCGCTTATTATCTATAATTAACGGGGAAAAAGGGAAACGTGAGGAAAAATCATCAACGTGGGCCAGACAGAAATAAACGGACGGACGTTCGCGAACATTCAATGTAAAATGGACCGCGATTCGGAATCGAATGATTTGATGAAAAAATGAAATATTAAAAACGTGCCGTCTTATAATTCGTTTTTTAATTTATTGGGTCTTTCTTAATATTTTATATAGAAGAAGTGATTTGCTTAATGATATCTTGATAATTGACGATTTAGATTCAATAATTTAATCGATTAAGTAATCAAAAAAAAAATCATATGAAAAAAACACTTATTTATTCGGAGTAAACACTTGAAATGACGATTTATAACCAAGACTCAAGAGTCT
Source organism: Hydropsyche tenuis (assembly GCA_009617725.1). Lineage (NCBI taxonomy): Eukaryota > Metazoa > Arthropoda > Insecta > Trichoptera > Hydropsychidae > Hydropsyche > Hydropsyche tenuis. The sequence continues at coordinate 1,527,246 of VTON01000042.1, read as the reverse complement.
CAGCGGCCCTGGGCCAAGGCCCAGGGCCGCCGAGAGAAATTCCGGGCCCCGGTGTAAAATCGCACGGACGAACCCTCTGTTTGGTTTTTTTTTTCACTTAATTCAAATTAATACTTTTATTAATACTAAAATTACATTTAGTTTACTGTTTTAGTTTGCATTATAATGCAAATAGTAGCGAACCTTCTAATAAAAGGCGTTAATTTTCAGTGTTATAATTAAATTTTATTATCTCTTCCCGTTTTCAGTTGGAATTCTGGGTGACTATAAAAGTTAAATGTTCTTTATAATTCTTTTTCCTTTGATTTTTCCACATGATTTTTATTTTCGCTTTACTATTTTATTTAAGTTTTTTTTTATAAATTATTATAAACGAATCAAAACGCAACGAAGTATAAGTACATATTCATATCATATGTAATGAGCGAACAAAACAATTTATGTAGTTTTTCGTGTATGTATTAATGTTTTACTTCACATTAAATTATAAATTTATGAAATAATTGTGAATTAATTTCATTAATTTCAGGACCCTTTCTCAGGCCGAGCCCTGGAACTCAGTACCCCCTAGTACCAGTATTACCCCCTCTCGTCAGGTCTGAAAGACTCATATTTCACACAGTAATTGAAACGGAATCGTCACTTCAAGTGGTGATAAATTTTTATATGAAAGTTCTACCGACCGCATATACCTATCGTCGACGAGTCTACGTGAAAAAATCTACAATTTGTTGTTTGAAGAAGAACCATTTGGATTTCAGTCATGCTTCGAAAACATGTCATGGGATATTGAATCGACGTTTCGAATTGATATATTTCAAGTATTTATTTAATAATGAGAAAATGAGGATAACATTAATCAATGCACTCTTGGAAACATCTCGGAAATACTCGTCAGGAAGAGATGCATCTGGCCATTCAAAATTAGAACAATTGTAATGTTCCACATCCGACTTCGTATTCTTGACTCGAATGAAATTGTACATATATACCTATATCGCGTATTGCTTTGTATTTCAAAACAATTTTCGAGGAAAATTGTCATTTTTTCCGCAATTCTGATAACTGAGCCCTTTGAATTTCCTTTATTTATTTATTTATTTTTTTAATAAAAACTGCACTTTTCTGGAAAAAAATCTCTTATTATAAATTGATTCTACATAAAAATATTTACATTATATCACATAGATATATTATTTCGAATATTTTTTACAAATCACTTATTCGAAATTGCGAATTTCTTTCAACGAAAGCAAAATGAATTTATCATATGTGAAGGTCGGTACAGGTGCACCAATTCTGACAATTTATTGTTGATAGTACATTCAACGATTCTCAAACCACGATGCCTATACATTTTCAAATTTCTTCTTTTCTAAAAATTCAACGATTCATCTCCCGTATAAGAACGACTTTTTTCAAACACAAAAACTTCCACAATTCAACTCCCAATCAATAAAATATCACAATACCTCGACAATCACACAAATTTTACAATTTCAAATCCCCATTTTCGACCTTCGCAGCCATCGGACTGTCTTACAAAACCCAAAAACCCCCATTCGAAACTCGATCGAATTATTTAACCCTTAACTCGCAAAGTGCTCGCGTCCCACAGTATGCGAGCCTCCCGCTGCTTTGATATGCGTCAAAGGCGAAAAAACCGCTTGACAGCGATCCGTAAACAATGTTCGATTTAATTTCAAAACAAATCTTATAGTTACACAGCGTGGCAAGCGTTTGTATATTTGGTTAGAGTAAAAAATAGTCTAGCGGCCGCGGTGATGTGCTCACGACCAGTCACTCCCCGCTATATATTGCCGACGAACGGATCTGTCATAATATGTCGTTCGCATATCCAATCTCGTCTTATAGTGCATAAATTTCAATTAGATATCCTCTTGGATTGTCGGTGATGCTGTTGAGTGGTCGTCGAATCAGAAATTCGTTACGTAAGTGCGCAATGGAAAAATAAACGGTCCGGACGAATGTTAGGAATTGGCGTTGCATGCGGTTTCGCGTTTTCATTTTCAGTTATTTTATTTTTTTAGGATTTTTTTTTAATATATACAATAATACGTGGGTATTGTAATATATCCATATATCTAATTGGCGAAATATATGAAAAGTATTATCGATTTCAAACATCGAAATTTCGTTTTTAAATCGACACATAAAAATACATTGAACACTTTCAAAAGAATTTTTAATGTGATTTTCGAATTTGAAATATATTTTTCCTGTTTATTGAAAGCGTAAATTGACAAAAAAATACAATTAAACAATATAAAAATAAATATTATAAATTATAATATAAATAACTATGAGAAATAGAAAAAAATAGTCAAATGGGTGAGATTCGTGACCAGAATGAACTAATTGTAGGTAATGTTAGTAAAATTATTGAAATGGCAATGGGGCTAGTCATGTAGTAATGTGGGCAGATGTTGGATGTACACGTGAAGTACTATGGTAATTGAGAATTGCAAAAGAAAACAAGGGTGACCCAGTGAAAAATGATTGGGTGAAATCAAAAAGATGTATTAATATATTATTAAACCAGATATTTACTCTATATAAAGTTTTTAATGATCAACAGAAATGGTAGAAGTTTTTAATTTAATTTATTTATTATAGTAGTGCAAGGTACAACTTTGTATAATACGATAATGTCGAAAATAAACATTTTTGAGAAATAATAACAATAACGTTCAACGATGCGAAATACACTAAAAGAAATTTCAGTTTATTTTTTAATTTATTTATTTTTCTACAATTATTCAATCCCACGAAAATTCGATGAACTTCGTGAAAAAAAATGTAAATCTTTACAATGATATAAGTAGTAGGTTTTGAAACAAAGAAGCGTATCAAAAATATTTTTCCATTGTAACAATATTAGTATATGTAGGTACGAAAATCGATAATTCGTTACGCGCATACGCGTATGGGCGTCGCACATGTTGCCTTTGGCCAAAATTCTGTCTTTCTCCCTTTCTCTTATTTACAGTATTTTCCGAAACATACCAAGTGTTATATTAAATAAAATTTGAGCACTTATTCCCCAAACATTTTTCGAAATTCCCACGATTCACATGAGTCTGTGAAAAATAAAAAATTCTAATAAAGGCAATACATTATCAAATTTTTCTTAGAAAGTATGATAGTAAAAAAAAACACAGGTACTCTACTCTATTTGCATTACCTACGTTTAATGTTAAAAGAAAAATCGAAATCGGATCCGACGAATGATAAAACTGAATTTTTCCCCAAAACACTTTTACGTTTTACACACCGCGTATTTCATGTCGAAATTTATATGGGTATTCAGTTTTTGTACGTCTGTCTGTCTGTCTGTCTTCCGGCTTCCTCTTTCGATAAATAATTTATTTCTTTCGTGGCCAGAGGAAGAAAACGTGTCTCCGGTCCCATTTTAATGGAATCTAAATGAAGTCGAAATTTCGGCTTCGATTGTCCGATCGATCGATTCATATCGTGGTTTTTGTTGTTGTTTTAGTTGTTTTCGTTGTCGTCGACTGTATCGGCGCGGATTTATTTGTTGAAACAACAGCGGCGACGCTTTTTTCGTCGCGTAATTCGACTCTTTAACTTTTGCTTATTTTTATCGATGTCGATAAATTAAAGATTTACTATTTACAATTACTATTTGAAAAAATTTATCGAAAGTAAAATTGATACAATTATTTTATTTATAATATAATATTATACAATAGTGACATCAATGTTATAATTCGATTACACAATGATAGAAATTTATTTATCTTATAATAAATACAATTAGATTTATCAATAAAATAATTAATCCTAAATCATAAAAATATAATCTGAAATATCTACTAAATATAACTAGTAAAATATAAAATAATAATAGAATAACAAAATAACTAACAAAAGTGATAAAAGGTTGCAACAACTTTTCCACAACTTATTCATGATCCCCAACTAAAACAAGCATCGCCAAATAGTGGCGCACCCTGAACTAAAACATCACTTTGAACATAATTAGAGGCGGAAAATCAAAAAGGTTTCCAACCCTAATCCGACGGTCAAACAAAAACTCCCCGTATACGGTACCTACAGGGGTTATCACGATGTAAATCCGTTATATTCAATTATTTAACATAAAATAAATCTTGGCATAAGATACATTATGTATAAGATTTATCGAATCTCAATTATTTTTCGTACATAAACTGGAATGGAATGTTCTGAAGTTTATTTATGAAAAATCCCTTTCAGGAAAATAATATATACTTAATATAATCAGGTCTAAAATATTGAAAAAATATGTATTAAAAATACGTACAACAAGTTATTTTAGAATTTATACGATCGAAACTTTTATAATATAAAAACAAAAAAAAAAACAATGAAAAACTTTTTCATTTTCTTTGCACGGTTAGAAAGTTGACATTGTTGATATTCCAAATCGCACAAAAAACTTATACGAACCCTTTATACGATATTTATCACACGTTTATTATTATGTATAAATAAACCATAAAATCGACGAAAGGAAACGGGGATTCTACTAGTCGACGCTGTCTTAGTTCTACCCTTAAGATGAATTTATTATATGGCGTTTTTCCCACTTTTTTTCATCGTGGATTTAACCGATGAGTTGTGTTGTGTGACGGCACTTTTGAGGGGATAGGGATTAAATGAGATGAAACGTCACACGAGCCGAATTGTTGTTTCAGCGATCAGGAAATGTAAAAGTGAATTATTTATTATATCGACTTCGTTGTTGGGCTTCCGTAAAAATAAATTTATCCACCACGGGTCAAATAAAGAATCTCGACAAAATAAGACAATTTTTCCTAGATTTTCCTAAAACAACGAGTAAGTACATTATTAATTCCCTTGTCAATGGTTTAGTATTTTCGAACGTATCGATTCCTTTCCATGAACGAAATTAAGCAATAGATGAGACCACTAACAAATGAATGCTAGCTTGAGACTGTTTGGCAAAGAATAGTTATTCAAATTTCCTTGAAGTTATCTGTAGAGTGATGGATACATTCGACAAGAAAAATCGCCTAAACGTTTAATGGTATCTCGGAAAATCTTTGTTCTATAGCCGATCTTATAAAGGCTGTGCATATATTACTATAAAATAAACCCTCCCATGAAGCACTCCAGAGATTTTGCTAAAACGAAAAAAGGAACCCATGGGTTCATAAGATGGCAAAAGTCGATTATGTGATTGGACATATGTAGCGATTGAAATAGCAATGAACACAATGCGCTGTGAGAAGGAAAAACAACCTCTGTATAATGAAAATCTTCGTATATTCGAGAAAAGGAAATTCTCCAGAAGAGATTGAAATGAAATTTTCAAAACGTTGGCGTTATGTGGTTGAGAAAAGCTAGGGATAGAAACAAACAAAAAACATCGGGGTGATCTTTGTCAAACAGAGGACGCGTTCGAACTGAGAACGATGACGGTACAAACCGGAAAATGTCCCCATTTTCCCGAACAAATACATAGTTTTTCATCCCGCAAAACACACGATCCTCATCGAAAAACGAACCCAATCCACATCGAAACAAAAAATCCAATTCTCACGATTCGAAAACCCAAAACACGTCACTGCAACTATACGAAAATTGAACAATCATGAATTTTTAATCGACCCATTAACGAAACCCGAATTTCCACACCCACCCCAGCCGGGAAAGCGTCGGGAAAGCGACGCGCGGGGGGTGGTGGGGGCGAGCGAGCGTGGCGCGCGTGCGCAGTCCCTCGCGGGTGGAGGGGCGGTGGGCGTGGCCTCGCCCGATTGGCCAGCGCCGACCACGCCCCCCGAGTAGTGGGCCGAGGCGTGTTTGTTCGGCGGCTGCCGTCGCGGCTAAGTAAACGCGCTCTGTTGTCTGACAAAATAGGCGCGCGCGAGACGCGGGCGCGTGTTGTTTCCGCAAATAGAATAATAGGCGGTCGCCCTAAGGAAACATTCGCGGCTTTTTTCGTTTCGTTTCGTCGGATGTGTTGAGGGCCGCGAAGATGAACGCGTTGTTCGGCGACCAGAACGTTTATTACCGCGCCGCTGGTGGTATCGGGGGCGTAGGCACCATGGGGGGCGCCGGGGGCGCCTACGCCGGAGGCTCCGGCTCCTACGCTTACGAACAATACCGGTATGGATACGCCGCTGCCCCTTATCTGCACAGCCATCAACAACTGAATCCGCCCAAGGAAATGGTGAAGCCGCCCTACTCGTACATCGCCCTCATCGCGATGGCCATCCAGAACGCGCCGGACAAGAAGATCACGCTCAACGGTATATACCAGTTCATCATGGAGCGCTTCCCGTACTATCGCGAGAACAAGCAAGGTTGGCAGAATTCGATCAGGCACAACCTGAGTTTGAACGAGTGCTTCGTGAAGGTGGCCCGCGACGACAAGAAGCCCGGGAAGGGCAGTTACTGGACTCTGGACCCCGACTCGTACAACATGTTCGACAACGGATCGTATCTGCGCCGGCGGCGACGGTTCAAAAAGAAGGACGCGCTCAAAGAGAAGGAGGAAGCTTTGAGGAGACAACAGTTGCAGGAGCGCGGACGCGAGTTGGACGTGAAGGTAGACGTGAAGCCGAGGCTGTCCGAGTGGAGGCCGAAGAGGGAACCAGGAGGGGAAATCCCTTCTTGTGCGGGCCGTTCCGGGGGAGACGCCGAGCCCTTCTGCTCGGAGCTGGGGCGAGAGCCTCTCCTGGCTTATCCTGGATATCATCAGCAGCAGTTTCCGCCTCAGGATTGGTATCCTGGTGACTTGTTCGAGCCTCCGAGCTGTCAGCTGGCGCCTCCGCCAGATTTGCCGCCACATTACCGCCCGCCGTATTATCATCAGCCGTGTACTAACAAGTACTAGGATACGTATGCCTAGGTAATTACTATTGTTGTTATTATTAGTTGACCGATTGAATTAGCGTGCGAATATTTTCTTGATTTGTATTGTTTTGTGCAAGCGCAGTGTTGCTATATTCAAATTTGCGAATGGCATTAGAAATCTTTTGACAAAGTTAACGTAAACATCCTATCATAATGATTATTTTTTTGCACTAATTGTAAGTATTTTATTTTTTCAATCCGTTTGAATTTTAATTTTTTTCGTCGTTGTTTCCTTTCGTCAAATTTCGAAATTGCTATCAATAATCACAAAATACCTAACTGACTAAAATAATTTTCATTATTGTTGTCGTTTGATTTTTTGCCAATAATTCTTAATTATTAAATTTAGAAAATACATTTGTATAAGACACAAAATAAACTCGTTCAGTTATTATATAATTTACCTTCATAAAATCAAACCATTTCGATTTATTACCGACGTTAATTGTCGTCAAATAATTTTAATACTCTACAGTTGTATTTTTGTAATCTGATTGCATTTGAAATATTATACGTCAAGAATCATTTTTTCAAGCTTTTTTTATTATTAGAAATGTATGCGTGATGTTTATAAGTATATTATAGAAACCTGAATTCGACACCGTAATATTAAAATATCTACTGAATATTTATTTTGATATTAAAGAGGACGCTTTTTTTTGAAGAGTCTATTTGAAAACACGTGATAAAAACGTACGCCGTTTATTTTTAAATTATTTGTTTGCCGATGTTAAATAAAATAAACTTAGGTATAATTAAACATTAGTGGATTTATTTGATTCTTGAAATTAGTAGCATGAAATCCCCACGGTGCATTATAAAATCACAAATTAAATTCTACATCATAATCGTCTATTTTCTGCAGCGATGCCGATTTTGATTTAGCGTTTTTCACTGAAATAATTCGAAAATGAACGAATAATAGTCGACCTTCATTACATAATTCCGAATTTTTGCGGAAATTCCACGAAGCATTTACATTTAATACGATATAATAATTTTTTTTCCACAAAATTTGAATCGCTCTCGCGAATGAACTTTTATTATTTCAAAGCCGCGACAAATTGTGCATGCAAAATGTTAACGCAAAAGTGATTTCGCTCAGCAGAGACGGATCGTTTTTTTTATAACTCTTTTACAATTGGTGCAATTTTCAAATGTGCATATATATAATACGATATGTGGGTACAATGCGTTTCGTTTCTTTGGTTTCAGGACTTGCTGCGAACGGCGGATGCTGAACGTAACCCAACACCGACCAGAAAGGATTTCAATTTAGCATATAAGAGTGACAGACAGCGACGTAACCTAAGTTAAAACAACCAAAAAAAAATTTTTTTTGACGAAGACGAGAAGAAAATCAGAAAATATATATATAATTGTATGCATATGTGTGTTCTTGAGTGTATAGACGCGTACATTTGGGAAAAAAATGAGCATCGAATGTCAGAAATAGCGCGCGTTATTCATTGACTGACGTGTTTATACAAATCGTGCACACTTTTAATGAATGTCTGCAATTGGAATTCTCTTCAGTTTTTGGTAAGAAAATGCCCTGCCGATTTTGCGTTTGCTCATAAATGCTTTTTATCGAAAAGATATTCTGTTGCATGGTCGATCGTTTTTTTAATTGATCGAATATATTTCTAAGGTTCATGTCGAAATAGAAACGGGAAAATCGATCATTGTTCCAAATTCCCTGGAGTACAGTTAACCGTCGCTAATCCGAGTTAATCTGTCTCGTGAGTGTACTCGGATTAGTTAACTGTCAAGATTATGTTTCTCTTCGAGTTAAAATTGAATTGTTTGAGAAATTTAACGGTTTTCAGTATGATGTTACAAGTGGCATGCTTTCTTGTTTTTTGGACGTCTTCATATTATTCCTACATACCCAGTGAAAATGTATTACGAATTATATAAATAATGTAAATAATATTGCAGTTATTTATTGTTTTGCAGTTTCTAACGAATTGGAGTTAATATTTTTTTAATGCGTGATTTTTTTCGACCTCAAATCAATTTTCCATATCTCTTTGATGTACAGAATGTCTCTAACTTTTAAGCTAAATGCGAATTTTCAAATTTATTTTATGCGATTTTTACATACGTATATTTATAACACAATATTTTGGCAATATTCTCATCTGAGCGTATCGTATTATTCTATGAAATTTATTAAATTATGTACGACAATATTTTTTTCATCTTTTCGTTAAAAATTTATTATTACATAACTATTTTCTTTCAGTCTTTTAAAATAATAAAGTTAATTGTTAAAAGATTAGGTATATATATATATATATAGCTTATAGAATATCAATTATAATTGTTAAAATATGATTGTTAGTGACTAAGATTTAATGAAAATTCAAGTATTTTCCTATAAAATTTTGAACTGAATATATGTTTCGGATTAATAATTTGTATTTCCTTTTTATTTATTTCAGTGAACACGTCATCGTATTAAAACAAAATACCTTGAAGTGAATATTTATCGTGTGTTAATTCAAACAATAAAAATGCGTGCACGAAAAAACTCAACTTAATTTATATATTATATATATATTCTGTGAATATCAATCAATAAGAAAAAATACGTCGCAGTTTATTAAACGAGAAACCTTGATTGTTAGTGCAAAAAATTCCAGACAATCATAAAAAACGTGATGAACCAAGTGTTTGATAAAAAAAATCTGTACGTGATTGTAGTGTTGGAAATTTTATAATATAGTAATATACGTGATGTCATTTGTGCAAGAAATTTGAACTTTGCGCAGTTTCGAGCTAAAAAATGTAAATTGTCAAAATATGTCTTAACTTTTTTCCCAATCGACGAGACGAAATTATTGTATAACAATAGTGAAAAAATCGAGTTGTTTCGGGGTGAGTTTGTTCTAAATTTTATTTTATAAATAATGTCATTTAAACCATTTTGACAATTCATTTGAAATAACTTGATTTCTTAGTTGTTGTTCCTTTTACTTTTAATGAAACGATCATTTATACTGTTCAAGTTATAAGAATATTTTCATTTTTATATCAGTTTTCAAATTTAAAATTATGTTAAATATTCGATAGAATAAATTCTGTAAAACAAATACGTTTTCTACGTATTTTTTTCATTCAAATTAAAACGTGCACTTTAAAGTTGCCCTTCACTATACAGATGAATGCACGGTGAAAATATTCTTATCATTTTCAATTTCGAATATTAAAAAAAAAACATTGTGAAATATTATAAAATTGTTATGTTAATTTAGAGAAATGAAATTATTATTGTATATTAAATTTAATATGAATGAAATTATAAATTATGTTTGCCATTGTGATCTCAATTATAAAATGATTTTTAAATTATACGATCCGTCATAAATCTAATAATATTATTTCATTCACTATATAATAGATTTAATAAATACATATGAACATAAATCATACGAAGCATTGAATTAATTAAATATGTTTATTTCGTCAAATTTTCAGTCAGATAGAAAATATTTTTCAGTCTACCCCGAATCATAAATACATTTAAATATAATTATAAACATAAATTATAAAGTGTATCTGTTCGTGAATTTTTCGGAAGTTATAATACATCATTTCTACAAATTTGATCAATACATATTAAATAAAAACAAGCTGTATATTTGATTTCAACATAGACAATAATTATAAATCCAATTAATGCATAAAGATTTTTCCATAAATTAAAATTGTATTAGCGCGCTAAATTATTTTTCGACTAATTAGTCCCTAAAAAGTGATCTCTATTGTGAAGATCTGAATCGATTGTTTACCGTTATAAATGATGATTTTCAAATCAACCTACGACCATTCAAATCATTAATTTTCATACGCACATTTTAAAAGATAAATCGAAAATTGCATGTGACTAAATATTATAATTGTAATATCCATTAATGTTAATTTCCATTTTATTGTGAAAGCGAAAACGCACTGAAATTCAGATTAAAGTAGCGATTTTCGTACTGTTTTGTGCAAATCAAGTGTATGTACGGGTTGCGGGTGAACGGAATCGAGATCGGGAAAATGAGATTGTGAAAATCGCGCCTTTTTCATACGAATCTCCATTTAAATCAGTTAAATAACAACCGCGGTATAAACAAACAAAAAAAAATGCGAAAGTTCTCAATGAATCTATCTGTGCCGTGGAGATATTTTCATTATAAATATTAATTTTCCGCTCTTTCTCCATTCATCCGTTTACCTCTATTTTAACGTTATCGTGTATTAGAAAATCAAGTTGTAACGGATAAAATAATTATATCATTCCTATATTATTATTCTATACATATTTATAAGATGAGTAAGTGTATGTTTCTAGTTGATTTATTAGATTTAATATTAAAAAAAACGCATGTCTGTGGTTTGAACTGTACATAATATCAATATATAGCATGTAGAAATTTAATGAAATTAAATTAATATCTTCATATCGAAATGGTTGTTTGAATTACATTTTATAATTCCCTTTATTCCAAGAAGTATTTGTTGAAAAAATCCTGATGTGAGTATACTGATGAGCTTATTATATTGAATTGATGATGATTCGGGAGCTTTTTAGATGTATAATAACTCGATTTATTATTTTTTTTTACTACTATTTTCGGAAAAAATATAATTTTATTAAGTACTTTACAGTTGTTTTGAGGTTGAAATTGAGTTTTTGAATAATTAAAAACAAATCAATTTCCTGTAACTATGCACATCGTGAAGATTTTGAGAAAATATTTAATTAAGTAGACTCGCGATACGCTAAATAAACAACTTATTCTTCCATTGTTTCAACTTAACAAGTACGTAATATTATTTGTATAAGCAAATTTCGTTCACTTTATTTGCATTCTCAATGTTTTTTTAGCAAAATACATATTATGTATTTAAAGACGGAATATAATTCAAATAATTCGATTTGTTTTCATTTGCCACATATAGCAAATGTGAGTCGGAAATAAATATACACAATTGCTCCGCAGGAAAATTTTGGGACCAATTTTCAAAAAAAAACATGAAAATACACAAAAAGTAGATAAACCTGAGAATTTTTTATAGTGTGATGTTAAAATTCATTTGAAAATTAAAAAAATGTAAATTTATCTATAAATTGCCGAATCTTAACCGTTTATTATATTCACTACAGATGCCAACTATAAAATTCATTTTACACTTGTATAAAGCTACTCATTGAGAATATTTGTAAATTAGAGAGAAATGAAAGGTAAATAAATTTACTCACTCCTCATTATAATACTTTTTATAAGGCGATTCAATAATAAACATTGGTAGGCCTCATTATAATAATTTTGATTAATAAAAAACTTGTTTTGAATTTTACTATTATGTTTAATAGTATCTAAAATTTTAAATTCTAATTAACATAGAAATTTTTCAAAATTTTCCTTTATTAAAAACTTTTGTCGCTAAGTTTAATAAATCTTTTCATAAATATATTTTGATCCTCACGGAAAATTAACTAGTAAGTAAGTCTTAATTTTCGTATATTCCACACAAATACCGTTCAAAATTCCTGAAATTCATAAACCACTAATCATATCGAGACTAGAAAATCGCTCCCACACAATTCGAAGAATTTTCAAATATTAACGAAAACAAGCCGTTATTGGCTCTGACAGACGCGAATTTTATACATTTTCTCGATTCAACCAAGAATATTTACATACTTAACACTGCTATTTGACGGACTCAATTCATCCGCTCGCGCACCGTTTAATTTTCCATCTAATATTATAAACCTCCGCTTAGCGAAACATTTAAATATATATATATACAATATATAATATATATATATAACAATAATACGGAGACCGTTTTGAAATTCGACGCTCGTCATTAATTTCGACAACGCCACTCGAAGACGGTATATAACATAATAATATATATAAAATAGAGACCGTAAGCGAATAACTCTCTCTCCGCGGCCACCTTTTGCCAGTGGCGCGCGAGATAGTAACAAAATAACCGGGAGAGAGAGCTATATAATATGAATTACATTATGCCTCGAAAGATAATATTATCTTTGCTTAAAACCTCTTGCGGCCTCGGGCTACGCCATCAACCCCATTCCCGCGGGGAGGACGAGTGGATGGGGCCGGGGGACAGGAGGACTTTCAGCCCCCGTCGGCTTTCAGCGGGATCTTACACCCTATACGTATATAAGGGGTGGTGGGTATAATTGCAATGTTGTAGGTGGGATACAGTGGCGGAGTTTAGGTCTTCACTATGCGCTAGATGGGATTTCTGCTTTAAAAATGTGGAATAACAGTCTTATTAGCGGTGTTTATTGTTTTTTACGGGTGAGGGTTTGGAGGTATACGGTGAATTATGAATTAAGTGGTTCAATTTGAATTATGTGAGATTTTAGGTTTGTATTATGAAAAAGGAATAATGAAAATAGGTAAATGCTCTATATTTTCTATGAAATATCAGTTACAGATTAAATTTGTATGTGTTGATTGATTCGATTCGATTCGATTCGATTCGAAATCGTTAGTAACAGATAGGTCGTTGGAATCGCAATGGAATTATTGAAAAAATACACAACGCACTCTGATGAATGTAAAAATATTCCGCTAATCTAATGGAATAAATAAAACGAAAAATACGTATAAAAAAGAAAGAATTACACCGACCCTGACCGCGAGAGTCCGTACGGAATAGCCAGTAATAACTGGCAGAAGAAAAGTGCCAGAAATAACATTTTCTTTGATGCCTGTTCCGCGAGTTACTCGAATTATATATATTATTATGTATGAAATGTTTTACCCGAAAAGTATTCAATAAACGAAAACCTGATAGATTTTAAACGTAATATTAAAATTCCTAGTACGCTTAAATTTTCTGGTTCGTGAAAAAATAAGCCGAAGCGATAGATTCTCGGCTTACTTTCTAATACAATTAATAGATTCTTACCCTTTCGAATATTTTAACTCTATATATTTTCCGAATTTAACCCTCTGAAAAACGATTTTGTCTTTCCCCAATTTCGATATCATTGTGTATTTGTTATATAATGAAATTAACGTGTATTAACGACTGTTTGAAGTCTATCAAAATTTTCATTAAAATCGATTTCTTTTTTCAATCGAAAATAATTCCGGCCGTCCATTCGACAGTTAATTGACAACTGTCCAATGTAAAATGTCGACAAGCGTGTTATTTTAATCGATCGGTTTTTTTTCATACACGAATTATTAACGAGGCCACATTGAAAATTCGCCGGAAACGAAATATGAAAGATTTCCACAACAAGCCCGCTCGCATGATTGACATTTGAATTCGCGCGCCACAATGCAACGCAAGTATATCACGCCGATGTAATTCCACTCACTTTACAAACAAATCGATCGAAAAAAAGTATATATTTAGGAAAGATTCATCATTGAATCGATCGAAAAACAACGCGAAACGCCGTAAAAAGCCGGCCAGAACCGATCCGAAAGCAATAAAAGAATAAAACGAGCGTGCGAACATGCACGGAGGACAGACTCGGTCTTCTCTATTAATCATTTGAATTTTGCAAATAAAAAAGTCGGTGTTTCCCAAATATTTGTATTGGGCGCAGGCCGCGGGTAAACACGCGGCCCGATTTTATGGCTTCACTTTGCGTGCGCGCCGACCACCAAATCCCACTAACATTACACCGAATTTTGAATGACGATTTTTCGCAAATTCTGTATTTTGGTGTTGTATTGGAGATGTCGTAGTTTGAATGGATCCATCCGAGTGGTTTTTGTGGAATTAAATAGTGCAGATCGGCTTTGAAAAATATTCTAATGTGGTTCGAAAATCGAAAGCGAGTTCGAGTGTGGTTTTCTTTGTGAAAGAAATCATATTGCGATACACGTTGACATCGATTCGTGTTTGAAAAAAATCGCTAAAATAATATTACAAAATTTATGAAAAGTCAACGAATAAAATCAAATCATGTTAATCAGTCGGTGATTGTAAGTAAACATTTATACACTCAATAAATAATTTATATATAACAAACTGAACGTCTTAATCAAAATTATTAAAAATAATAAATATGATATACTGAACTCAAATTTTTTGCTAATTTCAATATATGGTCGCTTAAATAATTCGTATTAAATGACAATTTTATTTATTAAAAACACCCTAATTTGGTCGTGGAAAAACAATGAAAAATCCGCCGATTTTCCCAGGAAAAACAGAATTTTCATACAGTTCACAACCAAAAATTAAAAGTGATAACATTAACGGCATATCAATAGTGAATTTACAATTTAACTAGTGTTGAGAACGGCTTGTCTAGGTGTCAGTCGGAGGATGAGGCCAATATTTGGCGAGATCAATCGTTGCCGAACGTCCATATTGCGCGTTCCCAACTCCGTCTGGTTTCCTTCACATCTGATGTATCGTCAGCTCGTCAACGCTATACCAGAAGTGAAAGAAGAAGAAGACCTCTCGTAGATGATGATGATGATGATGATGACGATGAAGAAAGAAAATTGCCGGAAAAAAGAACGGTTTCGAAACGAGGACGGTTGACCGTTCTCCGTCTGCGATCAATTTTGACATTTGACTACGGAAAATTCACGATTTTTGAAATTCCGTTGAGTCGTGACATGAGAGGGTCGTTCTTTTTACTTGATTATATTTTTTTATATTCGATGAAAGCAAATTGAATTTCCACGAGTTGATCATTTAATACCATTTCCCGGCGGCGTACTTGATAAACAAACACAGGGCTGTCACATTTGAGTAAGCTGCAAAGCTTAAACTCAAACTTAAAACAAGCTCGTGTGCTCGATTTATGGCAATCGGATTGTATGCGCATAATTTTCAGAGAATTTCCAAGAAAGCTTTTTCCTTCAACACTGAATTTATAAAATATATATTTTCATAGTAGACATATCAATTTATGCAAAGGTGCCTATGCAGAACGGTCATATTCTATTATATTTCAACCAATAAGCAAACAATAACAATATTTTTAAATATTGAAAAAAAATCCATACATAACATTTATGATATTATTATATTTCAAATTTTTATTTGATTCCATCAAATTAATTATTTTTTCATGTTAAAGTACAAAGAGAAAGAGTAATATTACTAATTACATTGAGTACTTATGTTTTATATGACATTGAATAAAAATAATCAAAATTATCGACCACATTTTACATATTAGTACTCAATCGATCTCAATTCATATGATACATACCTATTATAAATCACTCTCAGATACCAAAATTCAAATTTGTACGAACACAATCATTGCTCGAACACAAAATTTACATACGAATCCTCGTTTGTTACAATTACGATGGCTTATAAATGCAAAATTATCATATTCAAGAATATTTAACGATTGTATGTAAGGCTTCCAGGCCGCTTACTTTGGGTGTGGCCTGACAGAGGTGAAATACAAATAATATATTTATTTAGAGGGAGAGGTGCACTTAAGGGTCGTTCGTCCAATGGCGGCTGAGGGAACCACCCTTCCCAGTCACGCCCCAACTTAATTTCTTTCACAAATACATTCACGAAATTCTTGCATGCCTAAGTGTTGAAGAGGTGAGTATTATAGCAAGTAATTTTCCTTCCAATCTAAAATTTTATCTCCGTTGAACCGAGAAAAAATAACTCAAAGATACTTAGAATCTTCACGTTCAATATCTGGGCAAAATGCGGATTTTATCAAAATTATTTTCAAACAAAATTTATTTTACATTTAACGTGTCAATATTTACATAATGTTAATGAAACAATTGCACAAGTAGATATTGATTGTTGTTGATTCTTAAAAACTTCAGTTTCCTATACACAATATATTCAATTTAATTTTTAATTATCAACGTTATTGAAATTAACTCCATGTACTTAAAAACCCCAGCACATGATTTTTCCAAATTTGTTGATTACTTCAAAAACAACAATCGCTTATTTTATACATTGAATATAAACTTTTGGTACGAAATAGGCCTCCGTATAATTTATAATGCAAAACGTACCGCTGTATATTGCTATCGAGCTGAGCATAATTTTGCTTTGAAATTGGGTATCAGAGCGGCTTTGGCGCATAGATAATGTCGATTGTGATGGAAGATATTCGAGAACCGAAGCCGTCGGGGGCCCCCATGAGGGGGCGTAGCGCCCAAGGGTGGCTTTCACTTCGGATTCTCAGTCAGCTGCTTCGGTTCGCATCTACACCATTCTAAGTCTCGTTGCGTACATATGAGGGGCGAAGGATCAAAATTCGCAATGTCGATTTTGTATTTTGAAAATATGCGTATTTTTCGATTCGAATCATATTTCATCAATTTCAGAATCAGGTCTTGTTGATTTTAAGTTTTTAGATTGGGTTAAGAAATTGTTTATCTATTGAAAATCTATCGGCCACTCGAAATTTCGGTATCGTAAAACTTCTGGTTTATTTATCGCAACGAATGTG
This sequence comes from Hydropsyche tenuis, assembly GCA_009617725.1. NCBI lineage: Eukaryota > Metazoa > Arthropoda > Insecta > Trichoptera > Hydropsychidae > Hydropsyche > Hydropsyche tenuis. The sequence goes on along the minus strand of VTON01000042.1, from coordinate 1,509,878 downwards.
ATGATGAATAAATATAATAGGCGAATGTTTAATTTTTAAATAATTGTTAGTTTTGATTCTGCATCCCTTATATATACAATATGAATGTATATCTAGTAAAGTCTATCTCTGTATATAAATATATGAGAAATATTCGTTCTTTCGGATCTGAACGTTTTACACTGTAGAAGCCTTTTCAGATATGCGCATTTTTTTCGACCGATTATTATAATATTCAAATTCCCCAAATTCAATACGAAAATTTGCATCGTCGAAATGAATCCGAAGAGGTGAAAGCATTGATTTTTCGGTTCGTATTGGATATTTACTGTATTTTTTATAAGATGTAGACGGCCATGGTTGAACAAAAAAAAAATTCATCTGAATGAAAGAGAATAGATAAATTAGTTCTTGTTTCATAATATATATATAATATATGTATTATATTTATTTAGTTATTGAACAGTTATATATTTTTTTATATTGATAATATTTAAGGTTACTTTTGAAAATATTTCGTGAAAGCAAAATTTACAATTTAAACATTAAATTATTTTTTCAAAACTTTGTGTTGTATACGCGTACACTTGTATATTCGAAACATAGAAAAGTATAATATTTATTATTTTGTTTCGTTCGTTATAAAATCAAAAACTTTTACTAGGCTTTGTTTACATGAAAATATTTTTTCCGATTTATAAAATATTTGTACTCGTGTTTCCATCTAATAAAAAGTGGAAAAAAAACATAACCAATTTTCATAAATAAATTTTTATGATTCCTAAAATACTTTTGTTTTTTCTTGATTGAATTAAACTGTACAAGATTCATATTATAAAATTAATCATTTATCGCAAATTCCCACGAACCTCAACTTAACATAGTTATACGCAAACCGGCTCGACCTTACATAATTGAAACAAATATTTCTGAAAAAAATTTGAATTTAAAAAAAAAAATGATTTAAATTAATACGTTCTAACACGGTGTCCAGAAAGCGTGAGTGCAATTTATTTTTCAAGCTTTTTATTATTTTACTATCAAACTGCACTCACCCTTCCTGAACACCCAGCATTTTTTTCCTTTCATCAGTAAACCTAAAATAATTTTAATATGGATGATTTGTTATACTTCTGTTTTGACCATATAAACTGCACACAACCAGGTTATGATCATCAAACAACCTAACTACAATCCGACCCGATTTAATTCCGACACGACACCCAAAAGCCGTCAAAAAAACAAAAAAAAAAAACATCCAACAATATCACACCACCATATATAAAACGTGCCGCGAATTTCGAACGAGCGATTCGTATGCGCGATACGTACGAACCTCCACAGTATTGGACATTTCCGTTAAGCGGATTTGCCCGAGACTCGAGAGGCGAGGAGAGGCGAGAGGACGGGGGGCTCGGGGGCGCAGGCTCTGTATCGAGCGCTGGCCCCCTGGGGGGTGCGGGGCGGGGTCGGGCCCCGCTGGCGATTCACTTTTGTTATGATAGCGCCAAAGCCCGCTCTCACTTAATTAATGAGTTTCTTTGTTTGGAATGAAAATATAGGCGCGGCGGGGTGGGGCGGGGCGTTGGAGCGCACAAGCGCATCGGGGCTACGCCCCCCTAGCGGGGCCCCCGTCGCCAAGCTAGTCGCTTGTGTGTTATGTAACGTGGGATGGGGCTGTGAGCGCCATTTTGGAAATTTTCGTCGAGGGTGGTGGTTGAGGAAAGTGTTGGCGGAAGATAAGGAAGATAAGGAGGTCGGTTGGATGGATTTTGGTTTGGTTTGGTTTCTGGAGCGAATTCTCGAAGTGAAACATATCGACTGCACAGTTGGGGTGCAGTGTGTGAAATTTTGGACTTTAAGTCTGAAAATGAACTGGTGTTAGAAATAATCAATTTCCGTGAAAAATGATTTTTCTCTCGATGAAAAAATATTTAAAAAAGTGTATTTCAAATTGAATATAAAAAACTTGATCGGTCGTTTATTACTATTAATTATATTCTACACACGTTCAATTTCATTTAACAAAATAACAGAATTCATCGAAATCGATCGAACAATTTTTACGCGTCGAATTTCTAATTCAAAAAGTTGCCCGAATTCGTGACACCAAGCCCCGAATTCCGGAAAACGTTTCCTATACGTTACTCCTTAAATACGTATATAATACATACGAAAATAAATATATACTTAGTCTCTATTATTAGCCACATCCCGAATTATCCGGCGTGCGGACACGTGGTCTAACAGAAAAAATGTTTTCCTAATGACTGTGCCGTACAAAAAATAACCACAACACAAAAGCGCTAATCTCTCGCTCTCGTGGGGGTGGACCGGCCGCATTGGGACCAGACAATGCACATAATATATTACGATGTGTCCTTAATACATATCCTTCGACTTCCGAGGACCCTCATGGACACACATAATCCGCCCAAGGACGCGCGAAACGAAACATTTGGACGATTAGACCCCACCGACTCGAACGACCGGAAAAAAATACAATTTACATACTAACATCCGGATGGAAATATTTGTGGAAGTGAAGTATGGATTTTTATAGTGTTTTAAATTGAGGATTGAATTAATAGATTAATGTATGTGATAATGTATATTTATTCAATAGGAAAATGATTATGCCTATTAATATGCATTTGATATTTCTATAATCAGAACAAAGACAAAGTAACTATTTAGGAAAAAAGCCGCTACAAAAAAGATGATTTGATGAATAAATGAGGGCTGCATACAAAATAGTAGCAATTTCGTTAATCGAATTATCTCCAAATTAGTTACTCTTACGAATAAATATTATGAAATCTTTTTTGTAGTGAATTTCTTGAGGTACAAATTTGACTCACGATATTTTTCTGTAAAAGATATTTAATAAAAACTGTTTTCGGTCATCTTTGACCCCCCGTAAAGTCTTTTACTAATCTCATACCGACACGGATTATTTCCTATTTTGTTAAGAACAACAATATCGAGCATCATATCAAAATCCAGTTTTACACTAGTTTTCCCCGTACTACTGGATGAACCTATTGAAGTATAATATATTTTTACTGTATTGTTATAGCAATAACTAATAAACTCCAATCGATTATTTTTCTAATTTACCATATAAATTGATCGATGATTTCACATCAAAGATTTTTCACGATATAATCAACGTTTTTTTTGAAAAAACTCACCGACACGGTACATATAAAAAAGCGACAATTTCCCACCCATCCCCTCCACTTCCTACCGTTTTCCCCCTCAGTTTGGTCTCATTTAGATTTTATTTTTCGTACACGCACATTATCATAATAGCCCGCGAAAAAACGACGATCGACACAGAACGTTTCTATTTATTTCCGAGCGGTGTCGAGTCGTGTTATTTTATACGACTTCGGCTCGTTTCAGCGCTCGTTCGACCATTGTGTTAAATGGCTCGCAAAAAGTGGGTGTCACATCTTCTTCCGATGTGTTTCTAACATTAGACTGAGTCGACGTCGGCTGTCTAACTTTATTATTTATCATTCGTATTATTTAAAGCGCGCGAAATATGCGTCATTGTAGGAAAGTTCGAAGAAAGTGAGGGCGGTATGCATGTTGAGTTTTGTTAGTGGTTTTTTAATTGACGGAAATTTTTGTGGGAATCGATTTGATGTATGGTGTGGGTTATGTGATGGAAATGCACTCTCAGTTGGATGTCGCTGTTTGATTTAGCCTGTTTGTCTGCAAACAGGCAGCGACTATTGATATTTGCAGGACCATCCAAAATTTCATATACTATCATTCCATCTCTATACGTAACTAGTATGTATGGCTTTTCGTGGAGCGAATTTAATTTTGGAAATGACAGTTACAAATTACCAAATATCGTTATTATATAAACCAAATTTTGTGCCAAAAAGTGGGGTTTTATCAATTAATTTAAAATCAATACTATAGTAAAAATATATATTCTATATAGGGATAGGAAAACGCATCAAAAGCGCATAAAATAAAAAAATACAGTATCGTTTTTTTTTATTATATCAAATATAAAGTTTGTATAAGACAGGAAAAAAGTGAGCGTCTTACATTCAAAGAAACTTTCGGTCCATCAACGTTCGGGGGCAAATTTGATTTCGGGCAGAGCACAATGGAGATTTAAAGGAATTACAAAATTGCAGCCCATACCTTTTTCAATCCTAATCCTTGTATTTTTCCATTATTCCCGCCACGAGATCATCCCGGTACACAAGAATGGCGTATCCCATAAAATTTGTATACGCGAGTCGCGTGCAATTTGCGCAATTCGCCACATATACGCAAAAAAAAGTCGAACGTTTACCTTTTTACAGATTTTTTCTTTGCCTCGTCATCATCATCATATAATTTTATTGCGCCTATATAAATAAGGGATACCGACCCAACACTCGCATTTTCGACCGAAGAAAACAACTCACATTTTCATCAGATTTTAATTAAACTAAAGACACAAATTATCGAAAATAACTCGAAATTTTTCAAACATATAACTATTTGAATAGAGTTACTACTTATATGATACTTTTCGATAAAAATAATTGACATTAAAATTTGCTTTTTGCAGTAGACAAAATTTTGAAAATTAATCAGAGCACGTCCAATAAAATTAACAAATTTAAACAAAAAATAATAATTCTTAGATTCGCGCGCTTTGAATCGGCGTTCCCGGAATAAAAGTAGTAGTTTTCATTCGTTTCGGTGTTTTATGAGCTTTTTTTCAGCCTCTACAGTTCTACAACGCCGGCGTTCGGTTTATCACTTGTTTAGAGATCGTTGCTCGGTTTACTCGATCTTCGGCCCCGAACATATATCTACCACGGTGGTCCCCAAGGATGTATACAATGCTCGGGATTCGGAATTCGGGATTGTGTAAATCCGAAACGGCATTCGGCTTTGTGCGATTCCCGTTGTTTTTCAATTGTACGATCGGGATCGGATTAATGTCGACGTTCCGAATCGAGCGGTTCATCTTCGTTTCAGAATATATTGAAGAACACTCGGGTCTCGTATAATACGGTTTTATATAACACGATTTCGATATAATAAGTTAATTAATTGTGACCTATTTTTGTAAAAAATGTTTTACATAACACAATTTAAAAAAAAAACAATTGAAATTGAATGAATGCTTTAGTTAGGCACATAAAATATTTATTGATAAATTTGCGTTTTAATATGAATAAAAATGCATTATAAATGCTTAAATTGAAATTCTTGACAAATTTCATGCGTAAGTCATGCATTATAAGTGCGTAAATTATTACTTTTTTTTAAACGAATTTCGCGTGTAGTTTGGAAGTTATATTTATCAATTTTTAACCACATCTTTCGAGTTTCGAGTTTACATGTTATCCAGTGGCACCTTTTGACATTCGAACTGTTAGCATGTGCAATTTTAGTCGTTCTATGGGAAAATTATTTATAAAAACAGTCAAACATAACCGCCTCGCAACACATTTACAAAACTACCTGCAAAATTCGTTAAGAAATATAATTTGCGGACTTCTAATTGCGCGTGAAATTAATTTAAGCACCTATGATGCATTTTATATAACAAACATATGTATTAACAAACTTCGATATTTTTTAGAATGAAAAGGCTAATTTTATATGAACTTCACACCTCGTTTAACACGGATTTGTAATACACGACATTTTTGTGAAACCATATAACCGTGTTATACGAAGCCCGAGTATATTGTAATTGTAATTTTTAAAATAATCGCACACGATTTTTTAATATAAACACTTTCGATTTCACAACTGAATAGTCTATCTATGCGAACAACTAAGGGTCGAAAATTAAACGGACAATAATTGCAGGGGCGTCCAATCGTTAATTTTGGGGTTGCGTGAGCCTCGGCCTTAGGGTATCTTTGCACCAACTGCACAAATTGCATATGCATGTGTGTGGGAACTGTGCAATTCGATTTGCATTGTTTGATTGAAAAAGAGAGCTCATCCCCAAGACAAAGCTTCGATTTGTATGCCCCATTATATCGATGGGATGTTGCGTTTATTCAACTGTGTCTCGTTTTAGTGTGAGCGATGTTCGAAACGACTGGATGTTATTTCGCGATGCCGTTTAAGCGTTTCGAATAATTACTTCAATTTGTCAGTTTAATATAGTCCAATTTGATGTACAATCATTTGCAGCCGTTTCTCTTAAATCATGTTATGACAGAATTAAGAACAAATGTGATTCACACGATTAGTAAACTAATTTAAAACAACATATAAACATATAGTTCAGCGCATCGATTCTTAGTGAGTGGCTAATTATAATTTAAGCTCTCACATGACGTAGTCAGTAAATGAACGTTTTCGCGTGCCATTTTTCCTGAGACCATTTATCAAAATATAGTTTTCGATGTCTAAATCACTACTTATTAAGTGAATTAAATGAATACAGACTACAGAATACAGTGACGGCTTGTGAGATTTTTTAGTGGAGGGACTGTAGCAATAATTAATAAAAAGCTTGAAAAATGAAAATAGTAAACATATACACATGGGCAAAATATGAAATACGTCATCATCAACACATACAAGAATCAAAATATGTATTACATTTGGACATCTATACAAGACGAATATAGAAATTTAAAAAATACAAAACGTTCACTTTATACAGAGAGGGTTTCAGTCACGCAGCCCTTTAGGACGAGTCGCCACTGATAAAGACATTGAGGAAAAATATCCGAAATTCCTATAAAATTATAGAACGTCAAGGATTTGTTAAAGTGGACGCTTATATAGGTTGAATGTGATGACAATGAACTATTATATAATACATAACATCCACTTAACGCACGACAAATCCCAAAATTCGCGTCGTCGAGCGGTCATGTAACTTCGCACACAGGTCGTGTTGAACATGCGGATTATGCGAAAGTTTGCACCCATGTTTCCGTCGAAATTTTGCGGCTTTCCCTTGTTTGAAGTGACTTAAGTCGCCAAATATGGCGGCGAACCACCTAACCACCCAGCTGACTGACTGCACAGCAAATATAATATTTGAAGCGTGGATTTCTACCCGCACCGTTTGTTTGAATAACGAAACACCGACTTTATAATCGCCGACACGTGTTTAAACGTACACACAAAGTTGTTACGCACCAAGTAACATAAATAATCAAAATTATCGCCTTGCAAATTGTATTGAAGGGCTTCATACTTGGAATATCGCTGTGTTTGTTGGTGCAATACAAAGTGATCGACTTATGAACGATGGTTCAAGCTAATTGTAAGTCGTTGAATTAAATTGAATTCAAATTCGTTCAATTTAAATATATGGTAGAAAAAAAATTGCTATTTTATCACATAAAAAGCAAATCAATGAAACAAAGTTTTTATTTCGTCTATCAGATTTACTCGGTTCGATATCGAAATTTTTGACAGAATAGATTTTTTTTTTTAAATTAATAATATTCTTGTATTGACTAAAAATTTTATGATTACTTTCCGTAGTCAAATTCACGATGAATTTCAATCGAACTTGGGCCCTCACCCCAAATGGAAACGAAAAATCGACAAAGAGCGATCATCGCGGATTATTTTCAGTGTGGGTTTCACGATGGCCGACTGCGACTAATCCTGGGAAGAGTCTAATTGAAAAAACAGCCGACACGATGGGGGGCCCAGGGCAGAGCCCCGGGCCGGGGGCTAAGCCGCGGCCTGCTTTTCCGAATTTTCTTCTTGTGCGCCCCCATTTCCCAGCGCCCGGGGCAGCTTCTAGGGATCGATCCGCAGCGAGTCTACTTGTACATGTATATTATATGTATTATTATTATCTGGTATTTGTGTGTGTGTGTGTGTGTGTGTGTTTTTTGATGGTGTATATGCTTTTGGTACGTGTGTTCATTTATAGAAGTATAGAATCAAAATTCGTCAAGGTTTAAATTTAAAAGCTTCCAATTTTACTTTAAAGCTTAAAAGAAAGTTATTCGTTTGGATAATGCATTTTATATTTATATTGTTGGAAACATGAATGCTTTTTGTCTATATGTTAGCAAAAATAATAATAAATATATGGGAAAAAAAAACAAAATTGATGATCCAAATATAGTTTTTTTTTTTAAATTCAACGTTTTATACTTCGAGATCCACGTTTAATATTTCAAATTCACGTTTTGCAAATAAAATTCAACTATTGGGAAGTATTATTAAGATTATTGTCATAGTAATCAATTAAATTTATTATTATAAATTCATATCAATTTATTGAAATTGAAGCGTAAAAAACTGTATGACTGTGTAAAAGATTATCTAGTCAACATTGAATTTCTTCATACAAAACGTACACTTTCGCAAAAGTCGAAACGAACAATAAGTCCCTGAAAATCAAACGCAAAAAAAAACAAAACACGACAAATATTTGAAAAGCAAACTCGTCCAATATATTTTTCTTTTCATATTTTCGCGTAAGACTTTCGATGAATCATCGATCGACCCACGGTGACATCACACGCCCGAATTTTTCCCACGATCATCGAAGCGAAGGACCCGAAATCGAAATTTCGCAAAACGTCAACACTCGGCAATGTTTCGCAATGACTTTTGGACGTTTCAGCGTTTCTAATGCCGCCGAGGATGACCTTTTCGCTTATCGACGACGCCGCTATATAATTCAAGAACGCGTATTGTATAATGTAAGCCACCGGCGTGTTTATCTTGAATTAATAATGTGACGAATGATGAATTGTTGTCACGTTGACGTTCGTGTGTTAAGGAAAATGTCTGAGGATATCGCTATTGCTCGTCGTCGAATTTGGAGCTGATCGATAAATCTTTCGGTTGAGTTTTTCAGGAATTTTGATGTCTCAAATTGGATCGATGATGGAATTTTTCGCAGAACGTCATTGAAATATGCAAAGTATGACTTTATATTAATTAGAAAATTCTTGAACTAAATATCTTCGGTCTCATATAATACGGTTATATGATTCCACAAAAATATTGTGTAATTTAAATCCGTGTTATATGAGATTTGAAGTTAATACAAAATTGGTGTTTTCGTTTCAAAAATAAAATCGTAGTTTGTTAATATCCTTTTTTTAATAAACAATTTTGAAAATATACATTTTCTTATTTATATAAAATGCGTTATAGGTGCTTAAATTAAATTTCACTCGTAATATATGCAAAGTTCTTAACGTATTTTGCGGGTAGTTTTTATGTATGCGTATGTGGGGAAGTTATGTTTGACTGTTTTTACAAATCATTTTCCTTTAGATCCTCTAAATTTGCACATGCTAACAGTTCGGACGGCAAAATATGCTACTGGACGTAAAATCGAAACTCGTTAAGATATATTTACAAATCGATAAATATAAATCCCAAACTATACGCGAAATTCGTTAAAAATAATAATTTAAAACTTATAATGCATTTTTATTCATGTTAAAATGCAAATTTGTCAATAAATATTTGATGTATCTACGTAAAGCATTACTTGATTGCTTTTTCAACCTTTTTTTTATTCTAAAACCGTGTTATATGAAACGTATTGTACAATAATAGATCACAGTTAATTAACTGTGCTATATGAAACTGTGCTATACTCGTACAATACCCGAGTCTATATTGTATTATACCTTCGATTTACTACAAACCTAATAATATTCAAGATAACATGCGTTCACACGAATACATCGTTACACGACACGATCGTTTCGAATGACAAATTGCCAGTTCGACGAGACGAAAAATAATGAACAAACTACAATAAACTAGACAGCGGAGACTGACGTGACAAATCGTCGGGAAAATCCGAAAATCGGTGGGATTTTCTGGGATTTTTCGCTTTTCCCGTCTGCGGTTATGTTCCCGGACGATACAGACGTATATATTTTTATATATATATGTTTCATGTGTGGTCGATATAAATCAAAAGTGTTTATCTTTTGCGCGTTCCGTTTCTGTTTTTCGAGAAACCGACGCTCGCATTGTATACGTGTATTTTATATATTGTTGTTATTATATTGTGTATCGTTCGTGTTTTGATAACAAAGCCACGTGGATAGACGCGAATTTATACGGCCGTACACTTACTTTATGGCGTACACAAAAATTTTATTATAAATTTTGAATTCGATTGTATTTTCATAACATCGCATTCGATCTAAAAAAGTTATATTGATAAATTTCAACGTCTCGAACGGTTCTCGAATCAAATATTAATTTCAATACGTGTACAATTTATATGAAAAAAATGTTTTAATAAACATTCTTCAAATAGCAAACAGCACCGGATTCCAACAGAATTTATTGAATTTAACAACCGTATTAACAATTCAAAATCAAATTAAACAAAACACGACAAACATACCCGAGCACTCATTTATACATTAACCTTTAACATTCATAAAACAATCGAAATCTAAATACCGGATCGGCCTGAGATAATTTAACACGACTTCTAAAAACGATTCAAACAATTCGAAACGCACACACGGTTTTTTCTGACGCACAGTGACGTCTTTCGAACGGATCGCTCTTTTTTTCCAAGTGCACACAATGAAATCGCGTAATTCGAAATTGATGGCAACATTTTATCTCCTCGCGGCTATTGTGCGAGGGTACCTTTTTTGTATTCAGCCACAGATTTAATATAGTTGTAGACCGCCACGCCTATTGATAACCATTCTACGGGCAATTGTGCGAATAACATACGCTTCGTTCGTCGGCCACAATAGTGTCGAAATAAGCTTTGGTGGGTAAAAAACCGACGTTTTTCAGAGGGTGCGAATCGCGTTTTGTGATCTGTATAAAAATGTTTTAATGTTTCGAAACTATAAAATATTATTAATCATAATATTCTTTGATTATGGTACTTACATTAATTTCTGGAGGATGGGCCATTACCCCCCCCCCCTCCCCCTGAATTTCAAAAATAATGATAAATTATTAGACTTATGTAGAAATATCACTCGGTATATTATATCTAAATCAATTCTTCGAATGTCTTAACTTTACACATATGTATTACATTTCAAATCAAGACTTTGGCGCGAAGTAGGAGCGAGAGCACGGAGCAGGTGGAGCAACGCGTTTTTACCCGGAGCTTAAGCACGGAAATTTATAGTTCTCCGTTGCTCCAACATTAAATTTCAAATTGAAAAAAAAATTAAAATCGAAAAAAAAAAAAATTTTGTCCAAAAATGTTACATTAATCTAATTTTCACTTTTTATTTTTTATTATAATTAGATTTTATTGATCTTATAAATATTCTCTCCCACTTCATAGTGATATAATTTGTGTATTATTATATTAAATATTTTAATAAATAATTAAATTTAGTCGAGGCGTGACGCGGAACAACTCAAAAATGTGGTTGCTCCAAAACCCTGCTTCAAATAAAAAAACAGCATATTTTTGTTGCTTAGAATCGCTTACATATCCAAAGTTGTATTTTGCCCCCCCCTAAAAAATCTAACTACGACAGTGCAGTACTTTCAATCTAATTCATATAATCATCACAGAAACCCACTTCAATCGAAATTTCAAGCAAATTTCATTACATAATTTAACACTCAAAAAATACCATCATATCTATCAACAGACCACGTAATTTGCTATTTAACTTCTGCAACCGGTGGGATCCGATACGTCCGACAAGACTACATCGTTAACGCACTTTTCAACACGTAAACGAAAACCATCAATAAGATTCGTTTCGATCCGAAAAAATCATCCAACACAGCGGCAATGACACAAAGTCAATTTCGGCATATTTTTCCTCCGGCCGTGTATATTTAAATAGATATGTACACAAATATCCTGGACGTCCAGGTGTTGCCACATTGCATCCTCGCGAGTTCTTTTCCGACATCGTAAAACCAAACCGAGCCACACATCAAACAAAGATCCATTTGCCCAAAAAAAGACGAATTTCCCTCGTTGATTTGGCGGGAAATTCGCAGAACGGTGGTTTAACGACTTCGCCGAATCACCAATGTTCGATTCGCGCTTTCGGCTTCGGTTCACCTCCGGTTCCCGGTTCGTGCATTATATTATTTTCGTGTTAAAAGTAGGATGCATTTGTTTATTTGAGCATGTCGGTATCAACACAAGCAGTGCACGAGCTGCATCCGAGTGCATTTCTTCACCCGTACAATTTCCATAACCCAAACACGAACGCGAGAATTATGGGACACTCGCGTTCGAGAAAACTGTTTATAAACGCGAGTCATAAACAATCCACTCATCTTAACCACATGGCTTAAGACGTTTCGATTCGGAGATTTTTGATCCGATCTTGTTTACGCTTTTCACTTCGGCGGTTAATTGTCGGTCACAAAGTGGGGAAATTTTGGTCAATGTTTCGGCGAGGTGTTTATGGATTTTTTTTTTTTTTGAACGTGTGAGAATTTTTCTAGTTCTATTTCGTGTATGTTTGGATTATTGCATTCCTTGGTCGTTATTAGGTTTAAGTGTCCCGTATGACTCTTTCTTTGATCTCTAAATAATTAGACAGACTAAATGATTTGTATATTACGGTGAACTGAGTTCAATGGGATCATTTGTTATGGATTCAGAAATTTATTATATTAATGGCTTACTTTTATTGAATACAAATTATAAAAAATAATAAATTTTTGAGAAAAAAGACAAACAAAAGTCTTTGTGATCACCGACCAAATAAAAACTCGATTTAAGTTTGTTTTTTGAAATATAAAACATTTTAAACTATTTTATATTAATAATCATTAATTAAATGATATTCAAAACCATTTGTAATCAATATTTCAATGTTTTACGTTCAAAATTCAGTATAAATAGTGAAACGATGTAAGTGGACACCCGGGTAACCAGATGTCAGCTGGAAAGTGATGTTTTTCACCTATTTTTCAACCGATCCAAAAACTGAATACACCAATCGTTAGAGAATTGATCAAATAACGATAATCCGACCGCTTTTGCGATTTCTTTAACGAGAACATACCAAATTTCAGTAACAAAGTCCAAACGGATACCCAGCTGTTGACATAAGGGTTAATGAAGCTAAGTGACACAACACACAGTCAAAACATAAGATTAGGTAATTAATTATTTTCTGAACATCAAAGACCATTCAATATTTTTTTTTCAATATTCGATTTTTAAATAATCATCTTCCCTTTTTCATACGATAAGACAAAACACCATTACTTAAAATGTACTGCGTTAAAACGAATCAAAACACCTACTCAGTTCAATTTTTTTCACTTCGAAATATAAAATCGTCGAATATTCCAAGTCACCGCGAAAGTTGAGTATCCCTTCGACCAAAAAAGTGCATTTTATAATCCGGGCATTGTGCAAACTCGCGCCCTTATCAGGAGCGCCGCAGCCCTATGCCGAACCATTGTCGAATGTGCCAACGTATGGGGTGGTAGTACAACATATCGGCAACAACAACACAACAACGTCAACAACAACAGTGGTGAAGTCGACCGGAGGACGGGTTGTCTGGTTTATGAAAATTAGCGTAAAGGGCCGGGCTTTGTCTTAATTTTAAATTAAAACAGTTTAGTTCGGAGTATGTGCGTGGGTGGTTGAATTTCGGTTTTAATATATAAGTTATTATAATATTAGCGTTTCGTGTAATTCTTCGTCTTATGTAAAACGGACGGTGAATACAAATTACAGCGAGACAGGCACTTGAATATTCCAAGTGTTGGTTGATTTGACGTCACGAATCTAGTACATAACAAATCAATTTTAAATAAATGTAAATTGATGGAAAAAAATCGAGTATGTAAAATGTAGTAAGATTGTGTAAATAGTGATTAGAATTGAAATCGAGTAGAATGATTCAGCTTGTTCACATTCTATTTTATTGTGTTGAAACATGTGAAAGAAGATTTTTTTTTATCGATCTTCAATATTATGGCAAATTAAGAATTCGCAATTATTTGAAATTACTTTCATATAATACTGCTCACTGCTTTTAAAATTAACAGCTAAAATTGAAAATTAATGTTTCTTTTATTTATTCGTCGATTTCTTATTCTTATTGTACAATAAAAAGGTTGAAATAGATGATCATGTGTAAATCTCTTAAAATCTTTATATTTTTTGAAATATAAAAAAATGTTTTCAAACATAATGCATATGTTTAAATACTCCTATGGAAAATTTTATTATCAAAACTTTATTTTGAAAGCGCAAATTTAGGTTTCGAAAGGTTACCCTTTCTCCGTTTAATGAATCTTACAATTAGAATTGCAGCATCTTTTTTTGCATCACTACGACTTTTAGCAATTTCAAAACGATATTCACTTTCGTGGTAATTTAGTGAAATTGAAATGATTCGAAATCATGGTTGTTATAAATAAAAACTACTTTGCACCGTAACGTTCTCGAAAATAAGTATACGAATTTTATAAACTGTTGTAATTTCATATCAAGATTACGATCACTTATGCTTTTAAAAAATTTTCCCACTGCTCACCGATCATCGAGCGATTCGCCTATTATACCGCTGATTGGTTTGTTTAGTTATATTCACCAAATATTATTTTAACGAATATCGCTAACTAAATAATGCAATCAAATGGATGAATCATAAAGCACTAATAACGCGAATTTCGCAATCATACGTAATTTAAGAACACACTATGTTTAAAAACGAAATCGATTTGCAACAATACATCAGTACAAAACAAATATAACACGACGCCAACCATTGTAAACTCATAAGAATGTAATTATAGGTTTCATGTATATATTTCAAAACAATCTGATATTAGAAACAATATTCTCTCTGTGTTTAGAAAGACCACGGAACTCGTTCCAGTGCAATAATAGCTCATGTTTAACACAATGCAAATAAATGCAAATGTTTTCACTGCACCTAAAATCAATATCGATATATTCTTAAAAGTAAACAGAATTCTGATTCTAAAATCGAATTCATCAAGTATTAATAATTTTCATGAATTATTATTTCGAAAACTGGCCACAATCTAGTTTTTACACTTCAAATTGGACGTTTTACACTTCAAATTCTACTTATAAGAAAGTATTATTAAGACCGTTATCATAGTAACCAATGAAATTTAATACAACTATGAATTTGTGAATTTTTGAATTTGAAGTGTAAATATAGGGAGGCCAAATTGATCATAATTTTCATTTAATGGTAATTTTTTAAATAATTACCGGTTCATCAGTAAATTAAATTCTTAATGAAAAACCGTAAAACCAAAATACTTTCCAAAAAAAAAAACAACACTTCAAAAATATTCGAAACAAAAAAAAAATATTTACCGATGAATATTAAAAATTTACCGAACTGTTAATCGACTCATTTACCGACAATGACCTCCCTGACGTAAAACGTCCATTCCGAAGCGCAAAACTTCGAATTTGAAATTTAAAAAGTCCAATTCGAAGCGTAAAAACTGTAACACCCAAACAAGACCAGCATCGAACCGACAATCGAATTTCGACCGACGAAAAAACTCATTCGCGGTCTTGTCGCTTCGACAAACACAAACAAACACACGCCCAACACACTCGCAGGAAGAAAGTGTATCAGGTTGGCGACCCCTGTCCATGAGATTCCTCCGGCTTCGGCACCTGGTTCTGCGTCGTATGCCAAAGTAAACAGCCGACGCCCGATAAAACGCTTAAGCCGACCGTATTTTTTCATATGTTTTTCGTCATACGGCCACAAATCTCGCGATGTGCATAAACGCGAGCGGGATTCAATGTTAAAACAACAACGTCGCCGTCGACGGCGGCGACTTTCCTCATTATTTTCGTTTTTCCGTTACTTCTCGGAGCGGTTTTCCTCGGACGGTGAAGACGCCGGCGCCGCGACGCTAATCCCGATGAGGCGTCGAAATATCGATGCCGTTATAGTTTTTTTATTAATAATATCAACACGTAGGCACACGTGATAAGTAGGGCTTGCAATTTACCGGCAAATTTCAACTATCGGTAAACGGTCAATTATTTTTTCCATTACCGGTTTACCGGTTACTTACCGGTAAATAAAAAAAATAGGCGTATGTAGATTAGATGATAAAAGTATAACTGTATATGGCTACTTTTACTGAAAACAGTATCCTCGATTGAGACCTAAATATTTTCAAAGACGTTATAGATCAGGCTTGTCCAAAATTTCGGTATGCGAGGGCCACTTTGGCCAAAACACGGTCCAACACGGTCAAACACGGCAAAACACAATTTACATTTTTTTTTTAATTTAACGATAAAATACATATATTTTGATCAGAATGTACTTGAAAAAATCGATTCTTCAATAATTCAAAAAAATTATACTAATTTTCCTCGAATTAGAGCAAAATTCGTAGATTGTTATGTATGAAAAGTGGGGGCCAGTCGCGCGAGCACTGGGGGCCAGTTTGGCCCCATAGTGGCACTTTGGACAAGCCTGTTATAGATGAATAATGTCATACATATATTTTATATGTGACTTTTAGTGCTGAAACTAAAATAAATGATCACCCCCCCCCCCCCACCCCCTAGGTTCCCAAAACCATAGTGACGCTCCCCACACTCATAAAAACGACCTTTCAAATTTTTTTGCAATAATCTTTCATTATAATATGCCTATATCTGTCCTTAATTCGCGATAAAATCGTTTTCGGTAACCGGTAATTATCGATGGTACGTTTTTGGCTATTTACCGGTAATGCAAGCCCTAGTGATAAGGTACCGCCCGGACGGTCAACTGATGATCGCTCTATGTGTCGCTTAACTTCTTCGGGATAATGCTTGATATAGCTGGGTCGTTAAATAAGAAAAATATTAGATATTAGTTCAATCTTCTTGTATGTACAAATCGGTCGGTTCGAAATGAAACAAATTATTTGGGTCACTTCTGGTTCTGACAATTTTTTTCCATTTATCAAATTCGTTTAATTTCAGAATTTAATCATCATTTTTCGTAAATATATAAAAAATTTGAATAATTAATTTTTTTATTAAATCTGAATTGATTAATAGAAATTATGGAAATATCAAATTTTCACCCACAATATCCCCAGTCCCAGTCATTTTATTTGGTCCTATAAATATATATATAAAAAGAGAAATACTATTTTAAAATCGAAGCAAATAAAATTTTAAATGATTTTCTAAATTCGCTGCAATAAACTAACCGTAACGATAAAAATATTGAAAAGTTATAAATCATGCAGTACCTACACATCTAAAAGTATATATTCTGGAATGTTATGCGTATGTACGATTTGGAACCAAAATTCAAAAATTCTTAGACGAAAATAAAATTCGCCTACATGTGATTCACATTCATCAGCAGTGGATCCACATCATTAGATTTTCATACCGCATTTTAACGCATTCTCTAATATTATAATGCGATAAATAAAACGAGGATTTGCATCGACCCGGATGCTTCACCATAACTCAAAAATATAATACTCAATCGTGAGATTCTCGAAACATTCTATATGCATCCACGAAAATGTGAATTCAGTCCATTTGCATTACAATTAACACATTATATAGAAGGATCAATTATAGCATACATAAATACTTAAACGTCACATTCGTGCAACTACATAATTATGTGCTTCATAAATTAATTGTAAGATAAAATGTTTATTTATCGATGTCGACATGATCTTCGTTAGACGAAATTATTAAAATATATAATATTACATTTTGTGGCATACATATTGTATCGTAAATAGAAATTGACAATACGAAACAGAAAACAAAGGCATTTCCGATGCGATCAATATCGGAATCTATTTCGGATTCGTGATTTACGCTTCGCAATAAAAAAACATGATGGACTCGAAAGTTTTTATTAACGTTTTATGAATTTAATACGATCATTGCGAAATATTAAAAAAAAACTTAAACGAAAATTTTGTTCGAGTGCAAATTCGAACTTCACCGGCTAGAATCACAATTATAAATAGTTAGCACATTAACCGCGCACACTCCATTAATAAACGCCTCGCATCCTTCGAATATTAAACTTGATCACTCCATTAGCGAATTTCAAACGAATCGTTTCAGCTAAGACGACGAATTGGCATTGCTCGAAACGTTTCGACAATTTCAGTGTGAAAATTGCAATCGATCGTCCGGGGAAAAAAAAACGAATATATAGAGCGAGATAAATCTTTAGAAACGCCGCGTAAAATCCACAATAGCGACTAATGGTTATTCCTCGCAAAGTGTGGATGGAATAAACGAGCCGTGGATAAAAGTTCGAGGCAATAAACGTATTAGCCGAGTTATAAAACGGTGGAAAGAGAAAAAAACTCCTTAAAAATGGAAGAGTTCCGTTAAAAGGCGGTGGGCGACGAAAAAATTAAGGAATCGAAAGCGAAGGGATCGAAATAGAAGAATTTAAAATTTGGTCACAATAGTACGTTTAATTTTGTAAAAATAAATGTAGCTCGATGGCATAAATTAACTTTAAATATCGGCATCGATTGAATTCATTATTTTATTGGACGTCCGTTATGTTGAAAATTTTCGTTGAATACAAAAACCATTTATTAAACCAACAATTCGCATAACTGTGATATTGAATTATTTACGAAACATAATCACACGCATAATTAATTGGGTCTATTTTAAAACAACGAGTCTTATTATTTTTGTAAACAAATGTTTGTACGAATTGGAAATTTTTGAAAACAGTCACAACATACATTGTGATTCGATCGAAACGGGAAATAAAATCTGAATGCCATTGACCCACACACAATATAATTCACGCGTAAACATTTTATTTATTTACTTTTCCTCTTTTAATACTCGAAGTTTTTCTTTTTTTTTTGGTTCGTTCATAAAATTATATTTATTTGCTGCTCGCGCTGTGGCTTATTTATTCATAGATAAAAATGATTTACGACACAGACGACGGTTTCACTGTTTAATAAATTTATTTGCTATTTTTTTCAGAAAAAAATCATTGTTTCATATGAACTAATGTGTTAACAATTACATATCGTCGGAACATTTTCATTAACTTCTGAAAAATAAATTAACAGTTATGAAACTGTTTGAATTTGCCATACTTGTCATTGGGATGTTCAAAATATTGAAAACATGCTTGTAATATAATTTTTGAATAAATTAACGATCAGAATATGATTTTTTAGTTGAGAATCAATGACCGTTACGACCGAATTACCGCTATTCTGATACATATTCGAAAAAAGCGCATAGAAAACGGTACAAGTGAAATTTTGCGCCGTTCAAATATTTGTGCAAATCTCACACGTGTTACGAACGGCGACCGAAAAAAATCGTCGGCTTTGTGATTAATATGCGGAGAATATAAAAATAGCAATAATGGTATTATTAATAATGGCTATGGAAAAAAAAGAGTCATGGGAACTAATTATGTATGTTTACTTGGCAAATATTGCGCAGATTTTTACGTATGGTGAGATAGTCAAACATCGGCGCTTATCAAAATAAAGTAAATTTGCTCTACGCTGGCCTCTTCAATATTTTCATATAAGTATTTTTTTATACATTTATAAGTATTTTATTATCGATAAGTGTGTGTGTACACGTGATCGGCTTGTATGCGATCGGAAGCGTCTCATGATTTCGCAAAAGGTCACTTTTCTAGGGGCGACCTTGACTTTTTGACTATTTTGAAAGCGTGTATCGAAGTATGTACTGCAATTTAAAAAAAATCTAATTCTAAAACCATTTTTTTTTAAATTTATTAATTAAATAAACGAATTTTCATATGACATGCAAGAAAAACTTGATTAGCCAAGCTTTATTTATAAAAAATATATAATTCAAAGTAATCTCGCAATTGAAAAATGATTCCGTATTGTACGAAATTTCAACATAAATAAATTAAATCACTCAAAAAAAAAAACCAATTGTATTATATTATACGCGAAACTTATCTTTGCTAATGAAATTTTTCAATAAAAACACGAATCGATCATATTATAACGACAACAATCAACAAAAAGTCAAGTGTGTCTCGTTCTAGACTTGATTTTAGTATCTCGGAGAGAAAAATCTTGTAGATTTGAACACGTGATCTTTTGATGGGACGCCGGCGTCGGACAAAAAGCCGACGATTGACGACAAAACACTTAATGGCGTCGTTTCATTTATTTAATTTCATCAATGGACACACGCGACGGGTTAAAGATGGATGATGAGGACTCGAAGAATTTCGTTGTCGGGAAAAAAATCGAAGAAAACCCCTGGAAAACTCGAATGTTCAAACGGAACGGTTGTGTTATGGAAATATACGTTTCGAGTTTATTATACTGTCTTGGGATTTTTTATATGAAAATTAAATTTATTTGTATTTTCATTTCTTTATATCAATGTCAATATTCGTAGTTCAAAGTGGTTTTTTCATTCAATTTTCGGTTTAGTGTGTAATAACAAATTCGAAAATCATGTAATGCGGGGTCGTATATGTATCAACATGATCATTTGTGATAAAAGCAGTAAAAGTGCAATAGGAAATTCGCGTTTGTGAGATGTATAATAAATTAAATGAAACGTAACTTCAAAATTTTCACGATTACTTTAAAATATATTTTTTGTATACATAGTTATAACTTGCGTCATACTTTTTCGAAACAAACGTGATTGAAACTCATCGATCTTCGTTTAAATATTTACTTGAGATTTCCCGATTTTTAGTGGCTTATTGAATTTGAAAAAAATCCAGATCAAATATCTAAAAATTTTGTAAGAAAAATGAAAATAGATTTAAAGTATTTCATATTCGTATTTTAAAACAAATAAAAAAAATGACTGAAATCGATTTAATTAACCTAATTTATAGATATGAATTAATTAAACGATCTTAATCGACATAAATACAGGAAAACTATCAAACAAAACACTTTGATATTTTTAATGTCTTTTCTCCTTTTCAATCATTCTTTTTTCCGATTCGATATTCAAAAAATCCGACCCTGGCGGGTCATTAGCGCCATCATCAGGTCGGCTGCCTCTGTCAACGTCTTCCACCAAAAAAAAAAGACAAGCAAAAAATGAAAATAAAATGGAAAAAAGAGATGTGCAAAGGATTAAATGAACCGCGGACGAGAGTCGCACGTGCACATTTTTTACGCGCTATTTGTGTACAATTTTTTTTACCGCCATTGTTTTTCGGTCATAGAAGCAAACTACCCATAATAAACGATGCGTGAATGTTTCACTACTTCCTAACTTTTTTTGAAAATTTCTAACTAAATTGTGTTCTACAATTTGGTAATTCTCAGGGTTTGCTGGTAGTTTCTAACATTTTCGAGATGGTGAAAATCCAAATAAAATTTTTGAATATAAATACAAATTACTAAATTTGTAAGTACATTTAGTAATTCTTCCATCTACGGATTTGTTATATTTATATAAATATATCATTTTCGATCGAATCAGCATATCCTCGATGGCTATTTCGGAAATTGAAAATATTTACTTTGTGAATGGCATTGAAAAAGTCTACATCTGCATGACATTAACCCGGAAATGTGAACGTAGAAATGTTTCATTTTTTTTATATTCGCTTTATTATTGTTTTTGTTATATTTCTCATAAAACTAGTAGCGTGTTTCAGAAATAATATGTAAAAGTTTGAAAAGTACCGACGGTAGACCCCTGGGGAGAAGTGCGTGGAAATTTAACGACTGATTAAGACAAAGCGATGAAAAATGTTCCCAAAAGATTTATTATATTCAGAATTGGAAGCGGACAAAAAAAGGGCAGTTCGGTGCCATAATGTCTGCTTCGATACTATTTCTAAATTTGAGGTTGTTACATAGTTTCTCAATATACTTATTTTTATTTATTTTTAAAAACTTTAGTGCTTTATTGCTTGTTAAATTTAACAAGTTCTATTGGTGTTATTTCGAATACTTTGTGCAAGTTGCGAATTTATTTCTGATGAATTGAGTAATAATTAATACATACATATACATATTTAAAATTCACATTTCTTAAAAATTAGGTCAAAGTTTGAAAATTTTTTTTTTCGTTGCCACTAGATTTTCGCAAGTTAGACCCTTGAACAAATTCGAAAAAAAAAGTGTCGTTTCTGTTCCGGTAATAAGATACATGGACATGGGTGATTTATTATAGAATTATTGTCATTCTATGAGAAATTTTCAAAACGATTCGTTAAAAATTTATTTTATTTCGGATTTTATATTTCTAAAAGTTTTTTTTTCAGTTTCGCCAGAACGATTATTTTACTTTTTCGTTTTCTTTCTCGTTCACGATCATGTTACACGACTAATTGGTGCTATTAGTGAGAAATACAATATAATATTTTTAAATTAACAGATCCATCAGTAGAAACATTTTAAATTAATTTTGACTAATTTAATCAAATCAAATAATTTTTTTGTGAAGTATTCTGGACGGATTTAGCCATTCAGTTTTCAATTCGCTTCGAATAAATCTATGCTACCGATATTTTTTTCGGACGAAATGAATTAAAATTAAACATTTCGAAACACGAATACGACTGACAATAATAATTCAATGATTTTTTTTCCGTTTTTAAAAAAACCACGTATTCCGACAGATGTCCTTTTCTTGTAGGCACTTATGTGCGTGCCAACGTTTCAAGTGCGTGAAAATGAATTATCTGGAAAAGGGTAGGGAACGCAAACGAGTGGTCCTCGAACACTACAACAGACCCGATTGTATAGTAAAACGCATACGCTTATATTATTTATATTATACAGATGTCACGAAATATTCAAACGGCTTCCTCGAAATATTATCTAATATCCCATTCAAATTTTATAACATTCACAGGTCTTTCTGATGCCATTAAAATTTCGGAATTATTATTTAAATAAATAAATAATAGAAAGATTACTTCTATATATTTTATTAATAAATTATATTATATATTCTAAGAATATGCGATAATTTTTTTATTAATTCACATCTCGCTTGGATTTTATATATAACGAAAAATCACATTATTTTTCAATATATGTAAGTACATCCAATACCCTTTTCACACGATTTTAAAATAACACAGTTAAAAGAAAAATAACCGATTTTTTTTAATACAATTTTTTTCACTTTAACACGGTATCAAAAAAATATGTATAATATTATTATGCCACAATGATAAGACTCGGTGCAGGCGAATATACAAATATTTAATTATTGAATAAAATTTTCAGTGTTTTTTGATGATTTCACATGACGAAATTTTTCCATATCTTTTACAAAGTATGGATGGGTGTTCCATCCAAATATACTGATGGAACCTATCTCCAATTTTTATATGATCAACATTTTATTTTTACACGGTAGTCTCTGGAACATATCCCTCATATAAAAAAGAAAATTGGATGCACTTTGAATATTAAATAAAAATAAAATATTCAAATCGAAACAAGATATTTATGCTTCGTTTTTCCCAAAATTGTACAACTACACAGTTAAATAAACGAATTATTAATTGAATAAATTTTCGGGACAGGCTGTATTAGCGTTCCCTACGAGAAACGTCAATCCGTCTCGCGTGTCGTGTTTTCTCAACGTCAACGTCCAAGAACGCCTCCTTCTACTCGGCTCATCATCGTCATGAATGAACAGACGAACTACCGAAGACGATGACGGTCATCCTGCTGCTGCTGATGCTGCAACGGGCGAGGATCGATTACCAGGCCTGGCCAAGCTTTTGTTACATACAAAAAAATCTGATTGTCAGTCACTAGTGTATATTATGGGAGTTTGTAAATTTATGTGATCGAATATCCAAACATGGTTTGTTGTAAGTATGAAATGACCTGAATAGTTTGATTCGGTGAAAATGTATATGGTATTATTGTGTGGTATAATTTTTTGATTATATTTAGTGAGAAATTTGAATCAATTAGATGTTAGAAATGGGGTAGTTTATTACTTGATATTATGTATATAAATATTCCATTGTCAGATTGGTCAGTTTTCGTCACAACTCAAATTGTTGAATTGTAAAAATAGAATGAGACAATTTGAGCTTGAGATAACTTGCGAAAACTAACTGTCTTGTGTACCTCATTCGAGATAACTTGTTGAAATTCAATTAATTTCCCATCATCCCTCTCGAAACGGTGACTTTCACTAATGTGAATGTGCGTCGAAAGTATGGACTTAGTAGAATACAAAGAAAATACTTAAAATAATTCTGTTCCAATATAATCTGCAAAAAATATCAGAATTTCACAATATTTTCTGGAAATTAACGAGTTACACAAACAAATTATTCCTAGAAAAAAAATGTAATTAAATTCAAATAACGCTATATGCTAAATCAAAATTTACATATCCACAATTAGGCACAACAGCTATGTAATCTATATTGTTTCAGCACATCATAATATATTCATTACTCAAATTTAGGGAGGCTTAACATTATTAATATTAAATTTTGGGTCATAATCTTTGAGACAAGTATTTGACGAGCTCCTGTTCGTATCCTTAATACAAGCCGTTATGTATACCATTTACAAGTGTTTCAGAAAATAATTAATAACTAAAAATTAAAAAACGTTTCCAGATATAATATAATATGTAGTACAAGTATCATTCAGTTACGTGCATCGAAAATTTTCAAAATATATACGGAGACAAAAAGGAACGAGGATAACGTTGATATGAAATAAATGAAAAAAAAGTCCAAACGAAGTACGGATTCAGTTTACAAGTGTCCATTGTGATGATGATTTCGATGGAGCGTGGGTGCCCACTTCAGTCCGACGTCCATTCATGAAGATTCCGAAATTATGCCCAGACATTTTCGAAACGGGAAAAAAAGTCACCCGAAAAACTCGAATGATGCGTGCACAATGACGTCGATGACTTTTCAGCGAATTTACGCCTCGTATTTCTGTGTGACGAACGAAATTCGCGATTGTAAATGATTCGGCGTTTTCGAAAATACGTGATTTTTCAAATGAAAATATTTATAAATTAATTGCGACATTTTTATAATTTTTGAACTATCGATCTCACTCCATTCCATTTCAATAAAATCGCACCAATCTATTTTATAATGAAATCCATATAACAAACTAACAACAAAACGATAAACCCACCAACAATAAATGGGAACGAGCCTCATTTTCGCAACACATCCAGATTTTTTTTTAACAGTAATATAAAAAAATCTAAATTTAATACGATTCACTTACGTTTCATTCACTCGTCCATCAAACCGCCATAAATCGACACATTTCAAAACATTCGATGGTCGCGTTGAAAGGCGACAAAAGCAAAACGTCAACTGTGCCCCCGCTTTTCGGGAAAAACGCGTCTCGGATTATCTAAACGAATACTATTATATGTATAATGCATAAAGGAGCACTGTCGTTTTCGACCATTGTCCCGGATATTTCTCCTATTCGTTTTTTTCCCAGGGCTGAAAAGGGAGTTTCTGAGACCTCCCGCGGTCCTTCGCAGACCGCACATTGTGTTTTCGCAAGCGCCACATCGCCACTATTGAATTTTGTCGATAATGTATTTATTATAAGTGAAATTTCATAATAGTCGTAATTCTGAATATACTTGGGCCTCGTATAACACGGTTATGTGGTTCCATAAAAACGGCGTGTAATACAAATCCGTGTTGTGCGAGGTTTGAAGACTGAAAGGTTTTTGTTCTATAAAAATATCGAAGTTTATTAATAACCTTTTTTTAATAAACAATATAGAAAATATACATTTGTGTATTTAGATAAAATGCATTATATGTGCTAAAATTAAAATCGTTAATTTTTTGTGCGTAATTTATGCATTTTAAATCCGCAAATTAGGTTTCTTAATTAATTTCAGGCGTTGTTTTTACGTGTGTGTTATGGGGAGGTAATCTTTGACAGTTATTAGAAATTATCTTTTTCCCGTAGATCGTCTAAATTTGCACATGCTATTAGTTTGAATGGGTAAAGTTGCTATTGGACAACACGTAAACTCGAAACTCGTTGAGATATAGTGAAAATTGATAAACTACACGCGAAATTCGTTAAAAAAAATTACGCACTTATAATACATGAATTACGCGTAAAATTTGTTAAGAATCTCAATTTAAAGTCTTATAATGCATTTTTATTCATATTAATATCCAAATTTTTCAATAAATGATTTATGTACCTAAAATAAAGCATTGCCTAATTCATTTTTAATTGGTTTTTTTTTTCTTAAATCGTGTTATATTAGGTGTCCCAAAATTCACGCAAGATGTAATTTTGATAGAAAACACAGATTTTAAAAATGCGTATATGTCAGTAAAGCCATTTACCTGATATGCTATTCCACACGTAACCCTATACTGTATACTGTGTGAATCAATAAAAAAAATTACAATTTTTAATTAAAAATCTATGTTTTCTATCAAAAGTACTTCTGTCGTATATTTTGAGACACCTATATAAAACATTTTGTACAGAAATAGATCACAATTCATTAACCGTATTATATAAAAAAAACCGTGTTATACAAGGTCCAAGTTATTGATAATTATTTTTAAATTTCAGCTTTGAAATTCCATGAAAATAATGTATAATGTGAACATTGGCGGTATTATTATCAAAACACAGTTTACTTTGACTGTCTTATTTTAATCGATTCAAAAAATTTATATTTCATTCAACAGAAAATTAACTAAATAAAGATCTTACCAAATTTGAGATTTTTTTATTTAAGAAAAAAAATTCAAGTCCAAGTTGATATCCGGGTGATCGAATGTTGATTTATGAGGATTAATAAATGAAAACTATAATTATTTTCTGCGCAATATTTACAAAAATCCGTCGAATTGTCACTGAAAGACCACACATCCCAAAATGGTCACAACACAATCCTCAAAGCACCCATCTGCAACATTAAATATAATCCCATTTGCGCGTCAAATAAGCGAACAATGCGACCGCACTTCTTCCGGTCAATTTTCGCACAATGGTCGACGATTTCGACAGGTATTTTGGGGAATTATCCCCCAGCCATTGTTCCCTTCTCCGGGACGATGACACCGAAAGAATGGCGACGTTTAACGCGTTAATTAGAAGTAAATAGATCGCAGATGGGTAACGGGATTGTGATGTGATCGATGAATTTTATTGATTTTCTTTAAAGGGTTTGAAAATTTTTTGATGTATGAAAATATAATAAATTGTTGTGTTTTGTAATTTATTTGCTTGATTGATAAAAAAATCTTTTTTTTTTGTTTTGTTTTTATCGATTCGAAACGATTTGTGTTAATTTGAAATGTAATTCATTGTAATTATGCCAAATAAAAAATTAATTAAATTCGGGGAAAGGTAAACAATTTAGGGTCAAATAAGAGTGTTTTATTTTAATTGAAAAAGGTCATGTTCTTCTTTTGGACATTAAGGACTTTTTAATGCTATTGAAAGTTCAGGATTTTTTCATTAATATATTTAATTTTATATGTACCTTGAACTCGATATGAAAAAGATAATTTTAAAAAATTTGAATGCTGATAAGTGATTGTATCTTTCACTAACTACTCTACTTATCATTTAACTTCAGTGATATGAAATCAGAAGCAACAAATTATAATAATAAAATTTAAAAAAAAACACATAAATATCAAAATTCTCGACTGACAGAATGACAAAGTACACCAACAATAAGAAGGAAATGCATCTTTTTTCTAAACAAAATATGACAGGTTACAGGATAAATCTCAACATCCCGAATTTCGCACGTATGCAACGTGCAAATAACTATAAAACCTTCGACGGAACATCGAACGTCAAATTTAAAAAAAAAACACACACACACATATAAAATCGAAACCGAAACACGGTCGGCCATGCCCCGATCCTTATCTACAGGTTTTTTCCTCATTCCCGAAATTAGTCGCTTCTCGGCTCATTAGGGTCGTCGTGTTTATTTTGCGACGTGGCGGCGGACGCTTTTTGAACGGGATTTAAATATATGGCGCATCCTCCGCAAATGTGCACCGGAAGGACGATTTATCGTCCTCCTTCATTGTCCTGGATATACGCATATGAATGGCGTGGATGATCCTCACGTCCGTTTGAGGCAAAAAAGAAAAAAATTGCAAAATTGTTCGCTTTCCGGGAGTATAAATTGTGATTTTTTTTCGATGCATTGTTGTTATTTTTCAAGCTTCCAAGTCGTTTTGAAGAGTTTTCGATCGATAATGAATTAATAAGGATTAAGACTTTATAACAAAATGGAACAAGAGCATATGAAAACGTTAATATGAACAGATTTATTTGTGCATTTTCACGTTCCCGCTTACCCTAGTTATCAATATGATATCCAAAAGAAGAATATGTATGTCTTTTCTTTTTGATTAAAATAAAAAAAAATTTCCTTTCTCCTTAAAATTTTGGGTTATACTAAAATTAACGGTGAGTTTGAGGATTTTTATATTATAGTCATCTGTCAAAAAAAAAGAATCAATGTTTTGAAAATGTTTTAATGTTTTTTTTTTATAACAATATCCATTTATTTATGTTTCGAATAACATATGTATATATTACATATTAATCGTTTTCCTTTCTTTCTAAAATAAACCGATATGTCTTTTGAACTTCCTCGGCAGAAATTTTATATTATAAATTAACGAGCAGACATGTACATCGTATTACAACAAAACGATAAGACAAAAAAAATTATATCGAATCCAAAACACGAATACATCACCGCATCGAAGAATCACAGAATTTGTTCACATCTGAAACGCGAAGACCGTTCCTGATATATTGAAAAAAAAAATCATTTTGTGAATGAAAAGGGCATGTGTGGTCGCAGGCCAGACTGCCTGCCGCCGGATGCCGCAATTAAAGTCAACAAAATTCCAGAGACTTCTATGACTTCTCGTTTTTTTTTTATCTAACTTCGATTGCTCGACGGGAATTTGTTGTGTTTGCTCACGGACCTTTTGAAGTGACGAAAAGGATATGCGTGCGGGAGAATTGGGTGTTTGTGTGAAAATATATTGGCCTGTGATTCACTCGCCCCGGATATGCGTCCCGCAGGATCGATTGCTCACCAGATGATGGCTCGTTTGCCATGGTGAATGATTTGAGAATTTTCGTTATCGTTTTCGAACGGTTATAATGTTTGGAAAAATTGCTTTTATATACTTCGAAAGTAGATTGTGGGATATTTGTTCGGGATCGGTTACTCGTGCGCGTTTTTGTGAATGTTAGACTTGGCCTGAGGATATGGTCGTTATCAATTTATAAAATAATTAAAAAATGTGTGACATAATCATCGGTTCTTACTGAAATTTCAGGAAACATTAAAATTTAAAATTATTTGAAATGTATTACCATCTAGCGACCATTTTGTAAAACTATTTAATAATTATTTGATTCGATTAAATAATTATGTAATAATATATCACTAGATGTCTATAGATAGATATATGAAAAATAATAATTTTCCAAAAATTGATTGTGAGATGTTTTTTAAAACCCTTTGACTATGGGGTTTTTTCGCATGCAAATGCGAAAAATGCCGAATTCGTTGCTCGAATTGAGAATATGAATATTTCAATCCCTAAAGTATCGAGGATCTTTACTTCTACGAAAAAATGGTAAAGAGAACTTTGTATTTTATAAAGCACAAGACTAAATTATCCTAGTATCAAATTCAACAACGCTCCTGATGAAAATGTCGTGAAGGAATTGGCAAATTTGGATGCTTAGCTTTGGATTGGACTTTGATATTAGAGAAGTAACAAATTTTGAAGCAAAAGAATATTATTCTTTATATCCTAACGCTATTAATTCTTACAACCAAAAAGATTGGGAACAAACTATTGCTTATATGGAAGTTGTACATGCTTATTTTGCTGCTGATGAACGATACAATTTTATATGAAGGTTCTTTCAATCAGAGATGGTTACCTGATTTCACTGCTTCAGGTTCAAACCACTTCGCTTATTGTCTTCAGGGTAAGCAAGGTTGTGCTGATAAATTGAAAACTTTGGACGATGTAAAAGGAGAAGAATCGTTGGCAGATTTTTATAACTATTTACAATTTGCATTATATTATAAAATGAAAAATTATAACGAAGCAGTATGCAACGTTGCAAGTTATCTTTTAATCATTAGAAATGCAACGTTATAAAAATTTGTATATGGATCGTGTTGATCGTATCTTTTTCGAACCACGTCCAGAATTAGTGTATTATTTGGGAAGAAACAAATATGAAATAAAACTCTTAAAATTTATTGAAGATGAATTTACTGTTGAAATTAAAAAAAAAAACAAAATGGAACAATTTCAAGTGATGGACAAGAAGATTTGACTGACACAATAACTAAATCGTTTAACAGTATTTCTTCACTTGATAAAACTAAAGAAAAAAGTAAAGTTACAAAATCAGAAAAAAGTTCAAAGATGGTAGAAAATAAAAATCATTTCAAAAATATAGGAAATTTTAACCAGTTACATAAATACTGGCACCAATTGGAAGCAATATTTACAGCTAAATAATAAAAAAATATATATATGAGGATCTTGAACAAGGCTGTCTTCTGTGAATTTATTTTAAAACAAAATTGACTTTATATCTTTATTCAATTATAGTATTGCAATCTAACACAATAATTTTTGAATTAAAATATTTTCAACAAAAATTTTGAATACTGATATGATTTTGTAATACAATCAGTCAATTATGTTTATTTATAATTTTTCATGTGAATAAGCACGTGCTTTTATTTTGATTTTGACTTTCAATGTTTATATCATGTAAACCTTGTTCGAGTATATTTATATTTACAATTATAAAAAAATTGGACCCATAGATTTGTATTATATCTTAAAAAAATATATATTTCCAATACACAAGTGGAATATTTGAAGAACAAAGCACCAATATTTTCATTGTCTTTTTTTCATTATTGAAATCACCTTACCATGAGATCGAAAGTGCTTTTCAAGATCAGACGCATTCAAGAAAGGCGCCGCACAAATATCACACAGCAATTCTTCTTTAGTTAAATCCGCTTCAACTTCTCCAATATAACATTTGTTGAGTTTCATATATAGCCCGGCCTGTATGATATTGTGGTAAATCAACAAATGCATAAAGAAAGTTGTCTTTGCTGAAAAACAATCACCGCAATCCATACATTGATAGTCAGAATAAACATCGCGATGAGCCATGATATGTTCGTAAAAATTTTCTCTGATCGGTGAAGCAAAATTGCATTTGCAACATTGAAAAGGATCAGAATTTGATACATTTATCAATGTACCTGCGTTAAATGTCTCCGATTCCAAGATCCTTATTTTCTTTTTTCCCCACTGTTTGCGTTTTCTTTTTTGACATTTGCCAGGAGGAATTTTTGTCCGTTGAGGTCGATTATTTTTAAAAATACGGACATTGGTAGAATTTTTATCGTCTGAAGTAATTTTTTTCTCAGAAACTTCGACAGACTCATTTGTTTGTGAAGTATTAGGTATAATTGTATTTGTGGTGACTTTTTCAATTACGTCGCTAATCTTAGACAAGTCTTTTATTTCCTTATTGTTTGTTTTGATGTTAATCTCTTTTTCAACTACGTCATTAATCTTAGGTAAACCATTTATTTCTTTGGTATATGTTTTAACGTTACTAACTTTTTCAACTACATCACTAATCTTATGTGAATCTTTTATTTCCTCATTATTTGTTAAGAAGTCCTTTCTCTTTTTCAAGCTTTTTTCTATGTAGAGTGGACATTTTTTAAAGTGCTCTGAGAATTCAAAAAATGTACAGTAGTTTAATTTACAACTATGACACGAGTAATGACAATAAACTTTTATAGCATTTTTAAGATGAGATAAAATATGAGAAGATTCGTCATTTTCAGCAACTATTTTCATGCACACTTGACATTCAAGTAAGCTTTCAGCAATTTCTAATGCTTCTCGGTGAATGAATATGCTGTGCATAATAATTTGTTTTTTAGTATCAAACTTTTCACAACATTTATTACACTTGAAAAATGATTTCATATGGCTAAACTTGAAGTGCATTCCTAGATCTCGTTCATAACACATAGATTTACATTCTTCTTTTACACATTTAAGAACCAATACTCGAGAATTATGGAAGCATATTGCATTTAAATGCTCTTCGAAAATTGGAAATGAAGGAAAACTATTTCCACATTCAGGACAAATATAAGGAGAATTCCTTAGATGCATTTTTTGGTGAGCAATCATGGCACATTTGTTAGGAAGAAAACCTTTACAATCTTTGCACATATGCTGGCAACCTTTCAAATCATGCAAGTTTTGCAAATGTATTTAAGAATTATTATTCTTTTTACAGAAATTATGGCATATTGGGCAATAGATATCTTGAGTTTCAGAATTAAAACTACGATTCTTACTTTTTTCAATAGAATTTGCTTCTTTGACATTAATATTTTTTCCATATTGACATTTTTTACCATACCAATTGTATCATTGTTTTTCGACAGCTCTTTTAACTTCGAATTAAAACTTTGATCAATGGTTACAATTTTACTTGTATCAATTTTCTTAGTGAAAAAAGCATTGGAAGAATCTTTAAAAAGATCTGAATGTTTGACCAATAAATCTTCAGCCGATAGAGGTGTGTAAATCAATTCGGATATGTCTAAAACAGCATTCAGGTATGACTTTATATGTAAGTGTAATTTACATTTATTTGTAAAAAGAATTGCATCTTTACAGTGCTCACAATAATAGGATATCTTAAAACGATTTATATGATAATCATAACTTGATTTGCAGGAAAATCTATAAAAAAGAAATGTCAAGAAAAATATTTAATGTAAGATAAAAAATGGAACCACTACGCCATCACCCCGCACCATGTCAATATGGTGACACATAAAAAAAAACCTCGATCTAAATACCTGATTGCATAAGATACGTTCCGCTTCACCCATCAACACGTTCAGTAATAAACCCGTTCACACTTTTGGCTGACTGAGACATTAACCTTTAGATTACTGTGCTAAAAAATCCTGGGCAGTCTGATGATATATATTTACTACACCATATAAAAAGTGATTTAAAAACCCGAAAAAATTGAATATTCATAAATATTGCTTTTAGTGTCCATAGTTGAAGTAAAATGTAGCAATTTTTATAATGTTAGCTCCTGAAAAGTGTCTGAAAAAGAAAAAAAAAATCGCAAATTTCGGACAAGCCAGCGCAGAACGACTTGTGTCAGCTACTGAATGGTTAAGGCGCAAAAGTAAGTCGCATGCAGGGAGTCGATCAGTGGTTTTAAATCTTTTAATATTTTTCGTTTAATAAAAATACAGAATGTGTGTGAATACCACAAATATGTATTTTTTTTAACATATATATATACATACATATCAGAGGCGTGCGGTGACTTTAAGATCAAGGGATGCTGTCCAAAAAATAAACCGAACAATTCATTTTTTTTACATTTTATTTTATTTTTGTCGTTTTTGAAAAAGAATTGTTGATGTTCATTATAAAATTTTTCACTATTTTTATCATGAATAACTTAGGACATAGTGTGCGAAATATCGATCAATTGTGCCTTCCAAGCAAATTGTCCATAGAAACTCAAGCAAGAGGGTAGCATCCAACGTCCATACAATGTAAAATGTCAACACAAGGGCATGGCTAAAGCCCATGTCGCAGTGCGCATGCGCAATGAAAGCTGATTCTGAATCAGAGTCCGCTACTCTTGCGCACAAGCACAAGCTAAATGACTATATTTCGTCAGTATATCATAATCACTTAACTAAAAATATAATAAAGAGAAATAAAACTATAATAAAATTTTCTTGACGTGAAATTTAAGGGATGCGCCACATCCACAACATCCATGGACCGCACGCTACTGATACATATACATACATATTAAATATATTATATTACATATTTACTTTACAT
Organism: Hydropsyche tenuis; assembly: GCA_009617725.1. Classification (NCBI taxonomy): domain Eukaryota; kingdom Metazoa; phylum Arthropoda; class Insecta; order Trichoptera; family Hydropsychidae; genus Hydropsyche; species Hydropsyche tenuis. The sequence goes on along the minus strand of VTON01000042.1, from coordinate 1,476,012 downwards.
ATAATCTATAAAATTGAAAATAAAAAAGGCAAATATATGAAGATAGGAAAACAAATATGTATAAAACAATGTAACTGACATTAGATATAAATAAAATACAAAATCATCATCGTTTATTTCAAACTCAATATCGCTATCTGTCGTATTCCTCTTAATTCATAGATTTGTTTCCATCCATTTTTTCTTTTTCTAAAATTGGAAGAATTTTAATATATATTACTATATACTTATATATTTTATATAAATATAAATTAAATTAAATAAAGCGCAGCAACATATAAAAAAGTAACATGCCAAATAAGTATTATAAGAAATAATAATCACCAAACGCTTGAGAACCACTGTAAGTAGCGACAGGAAGAAACTCTGCTTTGCAGAAAAATGCGCTGACAGAGACTTAAGCACATACTCAATTTTTATTTCCGTCGCTGCAGATGAATAATTATATATTGTAATACTTGAATGTAATTCGTAATTATATTACAGAGGATTACAAAAATTCTGAACCTCGTATCTATTATATTCGCATCGATATTCCCATTATTAGAGTCGAGTTGTAGTAAATATACATCACCGGACATGAATGGTTAAATGAATGCATAAATTAAATGCGGCCTTAGCCTAATTAACCCCTACATTCAGTTTTTTTTTAAAAGGAAAATGAAAGGGAAATGCGTCTTCATAACACGTCAGGTAGCCAAGCGTCAACTCGTCCAAACGCTAGCCATCAGGTCACCAGCCATCTAGTCGACAGGCGCCAGCCCACCAACCGTCAGGTCATCGGGCGTTTTTTTTTTTAAATAGTGTATAATTCAATGTATTATATGTTACAGCCAAAGCATCAAGCCCGTTAGTACGTGCATTCTCTCGCAAATGAATTTTTTTTCTAAATCAAACAGAGAAAACATACATGAGAGTAAAAATGAGCACGTTAACTAGAGAATGTATGAGTCATCTATTGCGATGTAGATAACGTGCTAACGAAATAAATAAATCGCAATTCGGGAATTATAGTAGGGTTGTTTTATTTTAGGAAATATGAGAAACCCAAATTATTCAGTTTACGCTAATTTATTTTTTATTTACGTACTAGAAATTTTGACAGATAAGTATGGCTGCGGGAACGGAAAACAGTTGGCAACACATAGGGTCCCCATACATGCTTTGTATTATAGAATGCAGTTCTCATATGTTACTTTCACAATATGTAACGAAATAAAAAGGTGATTTTTATTGTTAAGTTATTTAGATATAGAGAGTTGAGTATAATAAATGATAAACATAATAATAATAAGTATTTCTTTGTAGCTATATTATGAAGTATCGAACATCTTCTAAACGTCAGTGGTGTTTTACGTGTTGCCAACTGTCAATAACGAAACTAACTTATCTGTCAAATCGTTCATTATACGAATTGTCTAAACGATGTCAGCGATTCGGTGTATTCTCTCGTTAATATATGCTATCTCTAGAGATAGCATATGCGGAATCTCGTATCATGCACTTTCTCTAAAACATGAAGCGCGCGTATACATTTTCCAGACAATGTATGTATTAACGCCGATGAACGCTCTAATTGTAACATATACATACTTAAGCTACGCATCGTAAATATATTAATAAGCACTTAATATACAGGGTGTTCTGCAACGGATTGCAAAGCTTTTAAAGGGAGATAGGTCATATCATTTGGAATATTTTAAAGTAAATATACCTTAATCCAAAATATTATAGTTTTCGAGTTATTGATATTTATTCGATTTCTAAGAAAAAATCCTTAATCTCGTACTTGTGCACTGATAATTCTCAAATGAAAGGTAATATGGTAGATCAGTGATTCTTAACAAGTGCACCGCGAAAAAATTGGTAAAAACGAAAAAATCCGCAAAATGGTAAAAACTCAAAATAGTGAAAACCGAAAAAGTCGTTGGCGAAATTATGAAAGTCAACGAAAGAGTTAATGTTAATTCTAGTGCACCACCACTTTTTCCCATTATCAAAAGTGCACCGTGACTTTGAAAAGGTTAACCTTTCCCTTACGGTGCTAAAAATAGTCTATGCGTTCCGACGGTATGTATTTTCGATATCATATGAAAAAATGATCTAAAACACTAGATCACTGATCACTATGATCATTTTTTCATATGATATCGAAAATACATACCATCGGAACGCATAGACTGTTTTTAGCAACGTAAGGGAAAGGTTAAGAACCACTGTCAGGTAGATGAATTTTATTTTTTTGCTTGTTAACAGTGTATTTCATCCAAAAATATGAATACAAATATCTATATCTACACAAAACTATTGAAAATACACAATTAGTTATCAAAAAATTGTTGAAGAAAAAGAAAACCAGTGTTTTGATATTTCTTGTTTAAAAAAAACGAAGCTGAAAGATTTCAAATATTTGTAAAAACATCTCTGTTTAAAGCCCTTTTGATTGACATATTAAATATGCAGATATTTAACCAAATTCAAAAACTAGGGTACGAAAACGAAACTGAAATACACACTAAACAATTGTCGTTTTAGTCAACGGAATAAAGATATTTGCTTCCTTAAAACCACGGCAAAGCTGAATTTTGGTATGAAGCATAATATGGTTTTTAAACAGAATACCAAAAGTTCGTATCGATTTGAGGTCAGCATAAAATTTTACAAGGGGACAAAGGTTGCCGAAAACGAATTTTAGTAAGTTAACTATCACTTTTACAGAAAAATATTGATAATCAAATTCGGAGTTTAAAAATGTTCTTACAAAAAAGATAAAATGACCTTTATTCGTAGGAGTAACCTTTCTTTCTTGAAAATTATTATTATATGGGCGCGGCATAGTGGTGCGGTTTTTTCCGGGTGTGTGTGTGTGTAAATGGTTACAGTATAAAAAATGACAATAATGTGTATAATGAAAAATGATTATTCGACATTTAAACAAGAACTATAAGAAATATTGTATATTTCATTATATCCAAATTGCACATTTCATTATATGCATACATCGATATCGATACGGTCAATATTCTCATTAGAATGCACGTAACATGCGAATAAAAACCTACGCTTGCGGTTGTTTTTCTTCGCTTGAATATATAGTAAATTTTTATTAATATATTTACGACGTGTAGCTTAATTATGTACACATTGAATTATACACAATTTTTAAAAAACGACCAGTGGGCTGGCACTCGGAGAGTTGGCGCCTAGCGGCTCGAGGACTGGCGATCTGAACTGTACAGAAATAAAAGCATAAAATAAGTGTGACCTTGACCTAACCTTCCCCCATGCTGTTTTTTTAAAAGGAAAGTAGAAGGCAAAAGCGCGCTAATATTATTTGGTGCGCGGTGATGGCGTAATTAACTCATAAAAACATACCTATCTTCACAAAATCCACAAGTAAGTACATGTTGTGGAATCGTTTCCTGTGTCACATTTGTAAAGAAACAAAGACTCTTTGCAAATAAGTTTCTTAATTCTATCCTGCGTTTGCTAAAATAGATTAACCTGAATAAATATGCAATTAACGCGAAAATATAGCAATTTTAGAAATATAGTAAACGTACTTGGTTGGGATTGGGCCTCTTTATCAGATTTTTGAAAAAAAAAATGTACATAAAACTAGACGAAACTTGACATCACCCAACGAATGAAGCCGAAGCGTTAGTATAGCCGACCATTGTTCCAAACACGTGATTACCAACCACTTTGTGCAGCATTGTTGTCAACTGTTCTCAGACGTTTGCCCAAATGACGCAAGCGCACACAATGCAAGCCAGAAGACGCAAGCGCACACGATGCAAGTTAACGTGACGCGAGCGCACACGACGCAAGCGTAAATGACGCCAGCGCACACGACGCACGCGCAATTTTTTTTGAATTTAAGTGAAAAACGCTTAACACGAAACTGAAAGTGCCAAAATGCGTTTTTGTGTTAAAAGAATCTTACGATAGAAGTTATAGTATACGTACACAATATTTTGTCAGTATCGAAGTAATATTTTTTCTGGTTAACCGGATTTTTCGTTAAGCGATTTCCTCTGTAATATCATTATTATAATTTTGTAATAATATCGTTTTCATATAACAGTTAATAAGATTGTGGTTGATAGGCACCAGGTCTAGTTGATGTGGTGCCGGAGTAAATGAAAACACGGTTGCATGTATCGAGGTACGGAGTATGTCGTCGTTGGAGTAAGATGAGATCGAGTAGGTTTGGTAGGAAGAGAGTCGACGTGGCGTGTTCGCCGTGAGCGTTGCGAGGGTGAAGTGCCAACTTAACAATCATGCAGTGTTGCCAACACCACAAACATGCAGTGCTGCCAACACCACAAACATGCGGGGCTACCAATCCCCACAAGATATTCCCCAAAAATTGTTTCCGGTGACCTTTGACCTCTTATAAAATTTTTACGAAGCCTTAGAATTTTTATAGACTTTTTACGTTTTACATTTTTTACATTTATCTAGCTCCTGGGTGGGTTTTTTTCCAAATTTGACTATTATTGACATTATTTTATATTGGCTGGACTAGTATACTAATTCAATGGCGGATTAAGGTCGAAAACGCGAGCACATGCCTGGGGCCTCCGAATTTAGGGGCCTCCAAATTCAGTGGCCCCCAAATCCAAAATATGTCCAAGATTCGCAAAAAAAAAACCGCTTGATCGTTTAACGTTAAATGTCATTGATTTATAAATAGATTGCCAGCTTTGCGTTGCTGTTGGGTGGCAGTAATGATTTCGCCGTCAGCGTCCGACGGTGTCCAAAGATCAAGAGAATATTCGAATATGAGCGTTAAATAATATTCCATAAAGTGCAAAATGACATAATGTGTATTGAAAAAGAATAGATAGTACTCGATGGGCATCCAGAGTAGACGCTGTTCGTGCATTAAAATCAAACTATCAAAATATTAAACAAGCTCTTATTGAAATTAGCAAGTCCGACTTGGAAAAGCCTATAGGGAAATTGCAAGCAAAAAAATTGTCAGCGTACTTTGATGAATATGAAACGGCATTATTGACAACTTTGTGGGATAAATTTTTACAACGCATCGATTGTACAAGTAAATCGTTACAAAATGTGCAACATAATTTATTGTTGGGGGTGCGTTTAATAAAATCTCTTTCAGATTTTATCCACATTACAAGAGACGAATTCAATGAAATCGAAAAATATGCCAATCTACTTACTGAAAATCAAACATATGTATACCTAGTAAAAATGTTAGACGTAAAAAAAAGAAATTGGATTTCGGGGAAAAACGCAATGAGATTAATTTTAGTCCAAAAAGAAATTTGTTATAAACATTCATAATTTTATTTGTAATGCATTAATTTCGGAAATATCAAAAAAAAGTTCAATTTATAATAGTTAACTTGAAGATTTTAAATTATTTTTTGATTCTCAAATAAGTCGTTGTGAATTCGATGAATGTGTTGAGAGACTAATTTCGAAATATGAAAAAGATATTGACGCAATTTATCTTAAAGATGAAATTGTACATTTTATGGCATTTACCAAAAGAGAAAACATAACTAACCCTATAGAAATGTATAAATTATTGGTTGGAGGTTTACAATCTACGTTTCCAAACGTTGAAACAATTTTTTTTTTTTTTTTACTCTGCCAATTTCAAACGCTTGTGGCGAACGTTCTTTTTCTGTATTAAAAAGAGTTAAAAATAGTTGAAGAAATACTTTACATCAGGAAAATTTAAATTGTTTATCAGTCATGGTTATCGAAAACGATGTAATGGATTTATTGGATAGTAATAAGATAATAGACCAATTTGCAAGTGCAAAAACACGAAAAGTTCCAGTTTAATTTTTTTGTTTTTTCTTCTTTGCTTTTTTTCATTTTTTGTTTTTTTTTTTCTTCGCTTTTTTTTTCGTTTTTTTCTTTGGTTTGAATAAAGTTGTAAATTTGCATTATTTAATAAATAATTTTGTATATAAAAAATGCATTTTCATTATAATATACATACAATCCACAATCAAAAATATTTGGTCACATCATAATTAGAAGGAGGCCTCCAAAATTACGTTGTGCCTGGGGCCTCTAGTGTGCTTAATACGCCACTGTATACTATGACGTTCACTAAGAAATTTTTTTAACACAAAAAACATATTTTGGTCCTGTCAGTTTTGTGTTAAACATTTTTCACATTAATTTGAAAATTTTGAAAACGTGTTCGCTTGGGTCATGTGCTCTTGGAGGTAAAGAACAACATTGGCTTAGGAGCGAATTTAAGTTGGCACCCGTGAAACACGTTTATACACATACATACAAATCTGAAGTTTGACGTTTTCATTCGTACACACTCGCATCCATATTTTGACGTTTGTAACGTCAGTTCGGGGTAAAATACGCTATCATCTGCACCATGTCATTATAATGCATCGAGGCGTGTTATTGGCTCGGTGATGCGCGCTTATACTTTGCCATATAAAATCAATAGAGGTGATCTATCGAAAAAAATATCCCATATCGAAGTTGATTTCCGTCGTTGTGCCTTCTCCTTGTCAGTCAAAAGTCTGAACGTATTATTACTAAATGCGTGTTTAGGTTAGGCAGAGAAGGTTTTTTCCAGTGATGTAGTGCTAAAAAAAGTACCGGAACGTTTAATTTTTACACCCCCACCCCCCCTCCCCAACACAAATAATTTTTAAGGTTTTTTTTTAAATAGCTAATAATGATTTTTATTTTATACATTGAACAAAATAAGGGTTTTTTTATAACATGTCATTTTCATAATATTTTATATATGTATAATCCAACAATTAGAAGTTATGAAGAAACAAAGTTATTATTATTATACATATATGTACTTATATTTGTTTTCGAAAAACGTTTAAATTACTAAATTCAAAATTTTATATTACATAAAACAAGCTAAAAAGGTGTCGCAGGCGAAAATTTTTTTCCAAATGTTTTGCTTAATCAAACTGTATCACCAAAAACTATTAATTTACTTATTTTCTTTGGTTTATTTTCTAATATTTTCTCATATTTAGAAAAAAGTACCGGAACGCGTTCCGGCTAAGAAATACGTTCCGGCGCGTTCCGGCGCGTTCCGGCCCCACTGCCCCACTGCTCATATCCAGTTGGAGGAAGCTAACGCATACGAAGCAAACGCACACGAAGTAAACTCACAGGAAGCAAACAAACACGAAGCAAGCTCACAGGAAGCAAGCTCACAGGAAGCAAGCTCACATGCTTTTGAAAATTTTCGTATCATTTAACAAGAAATATTACTTTAATACTGACAAAATATTATGGACGTATACTATAACGTCTAACATGAAATTCTTTTAACACAAAAACGCATTTTGGTGCTTTCCATTTTGTGTTAAACGTTTTTCATTTTAATTTGAAAATTTGAAAATTTTCGAAAGCATGTGAACTTGCTTCATATGAGCTCGCTTCGTGTGAGCTTGCTTCCCGTGAGCTTGCCTCTTTTGAGCTTGCTTCGTGTGAGCTCGCTTCGTGTGAGCTTGCTTCCTGTGAGTTTACTTCGTGTGCGTTTGCTTCGTGAGTTAGCTTCTGGGAACCCCAACCCTCATTTCTGGTGGCCAGAAGCTAACTCACACGAAGCAAGCTCACATGCTTTCGAAAATTTTCAAATTACACTGAAAAACGTTCAACACGAAACTGAAATCACTAAAACACTTTTTTGTGTTCAAAGAATTTCACGTTAGACGTAATACTATACGTCCATAATATTTTATCAGAACACAAAACGCATTTTTGGTGATTTCAGTTTCGTGTTAAACGTTTTTCACTTTAATAAATTTTCGAAAGCATGTGAGCTTGCTTCGTGTGAGCTTGCTTCCTGTGAGCTTACCTCGTTTGAGCTCGCTTCGTGTGAGTTCACTTCGTGTAAATTTGCTTCATGTGCGTTAGCTTCCCAAACCCTCATATCCAGTGATGTAGTGCTAAAAAAAAAGTGCCGGAACGCTCAATTTTTACACTCCCCCCCCAGCACAAATTATTTTAAAGGTTTTTTTAAAACAGCTAATAATGATTTTTATTTTAGATATCGAACAAAATAAGGGTTTTTTTAACATGTAATTTTTATAATATTTTCATATATGTATGTATAATCCAAAAACAAGAGGTTATAAAAAACAAAATTATTATTATTATATACATATGTATATGTAGATTTTATTTTTAAAAAACGTTAAAATTTTGTATTACGTAAAACAAGTCAAAAAGGCGCCGCAGGCAAAATTTTTTCCAAATGTTTCGCTTAATCAAACTGTATTACCAAAAACTATCAATTTACTTATTTTCTAATATTTTCACAAAAAATTTTCTCATATTTATAAAAAAGTACCGGAACGCGTTCCGGCTAAAAAATAAAGTGCCGGAACAACGTTCCGGCCCCACTACACCCCTGCTCATATCCAACCACCCTCCGATCGTGTGCGCTCCGATCCGACCCAAAGCGCCAAAGCTCGCCCCCGATCTGGCCGCGCATCGCCCTGCCCCGACCGCGCGTCCCGCGGCCGTCCATACCCCGCGAGTCCACAGTGCGGGGCGGCCGGTCTCGTCGCCATTGTCTCGCCGCGGCCGCTCGCCGCCGGCCTCTCGGGGACGGATGCCCGCGCGCGGGGCGGCGCCCTCGGCGCCCCGCACCCCGATCCGCCCAGTCCAGGTGATGGCCCCGCGGCTCTCCTCGCGCGCCCCGCCCCGCCCCGGCGTCCCCCCCGCGCCCCTCGCCTGCGGGCGCTCCGCCCCCCAGTGCAAATGGGGGGCGCGGACGGTTTTGGGGGCCCCGGTTTGGGGTTTTGGGGGCCCGCGAGGATGGCGGTTTTGTTGTGCGTCTCGCTTGGGTGGTGTGTCTTGTCGGTGGATGTTTGGTGTGTTGTTAAACGTTCGGAGATGTGGTTTTGAAGTTTATTGTTATTTTTTTTGGTAAAGGTGACGATTGGCTTAAGTTGATGAAACAAATCGAATAAACTAGCGTCCATACCGAATTGTATTTGAATTATACGTGTTTAGTTGCAGTTTTAATAAAAAAAATTAATTTCGGAGTTGGTCGAACAAAGACGTAAAATTAAACGCATTTTTTTTTGATGTTCCATGTCAGTTGAATGTGAACGTATCTTATTGTCAGATGAGAATGTTTTATGTGTCGCTGTATCGATATGGTGCAGGGTGATGGCATGGTGGCCCCCAGGTGCGCCCACTTGAATCCTGTATTAAGCTAATTGTCACATTTGCCTGTTATTATTTTTTTGTATTGAAGCTGTACGTGTTGTGTGTTGTTAAGTGTTTTCGCGAAATATGTATGAGTGGTTATGATGGAGGAAAATTCGAATTAGTATATGGAGCTTTGAATCAATATTATTTACCTTATAGCTTGTTCCTGCGTTAGGGTAGGTGGGTGATTACGTTCGCCCACCCCCTTTTGGATGGCCTTGACAACTGTTATGACGACAATACTCACTCTATACGCTTAATTATGTTTGTCTGACGTATATGTACATTTTTTTCATATTCATGTGAAAATTCGTCGAAGACCGTTGCTAATTAAACGAGTTTCGTTAATTATTTTATTTATACTTGAGCAATTTTTCTTGTCCGTGACTTTCGATGAGTTTGGATACTAAAAAAAAACCATAGCAAATGATTTCAGCTGTTTATTGACCGTTCCGCTTGTCGCTTAACTTTGGTGAGAGAGTGATTCTTATTTACTTTATACAATCTAATTTTTTTTTGTTTCATTCAGAATTCGCAAGAAACTGGAACGAAGACTTTGTTCTCGATATATGACCGAAATACAGTATTTGTATTTGTATAATGGTGTTAATTTGTGAAAAATTTTACATTAATTCACCGCCTAATTAAGGATAGCCGCATATTTGGACGAATGTATAATTTTTTCGGCTATCGATTTAACATAGTTAAGGAGCACGTATCAAAACTATCATAACGACAAATATAATAACGGTTCCACAGCCTTAATATTTTAAATCGTGAATTGTATTCTTCAAACTTTGTACGTGCGTACAGGAAAACCGGGAAATTTTCCGTTTCTTCGGAGCGTGTCCGATTTACATACAAATGTATCTGATACACCGTTTTATAATTAATGAGAATAGAATTAGAACAAGAGTAAAATGTATAAATTTTCCCAATACGGATTCCAGTTAATTGGGATGCATCGGGGCTAGAAGAACATTTTCTGCCAATTATGTCGTTTTTTGCAAAAGTATTTCGAAATTCGCGCTTATGTTAAACAACAAACATTTGATATACTCATGTGAAATTTTTTATTTTTCTACAAAAAAAAAAACTCAATACAAATCGAAAATATGAAGTCTTTCATTAGAATTGATAGAATGATAATTGTGCAATTTCTGACGCGAATATTTTCACTACAACTCTTAAAATATTCTCATTGCCAGACTTTTCACAGTGTCATTATGCAATGCTTAATATTCTTTATTTATTATACAGACTCATTATTTCTGTCGTTTCAAAGATTTTACGTTAATTGGTGTCTAGACACCCGTGTGCTGTATGTGATATGATGCACGTATGTATTTTGAACACGACAACGATTCAAAACATAAGGTGCATATTTTCGAACCTTTTTTTCAAAAACTATATTGCAGCGTTTATGTCGTCGAAGTTAAGCGACGAATGGCACAGTTAATAGGTAAATAAATGATTCGAATATCTAAATTGCCCATATTGTGCTGTATATTAGATGAAGTTTAAAATACTCATAATTTTGCTTTTGTATCAGTCAAGTATACCAGAAATCTTTTTTTTTTTTAATAAGTAAATTACAAAATTTTGATAGTTTGAATTTTCAAACTGAGATTCTCGTAGAGAAGTAGGCTTTGTTTGCTTTTGTGTCATCAAAGTTAAGCGATGAATGGCACAGTTAATATGTAATTAAGTGATTCGTAGATCCGAAATCTAATGTGACGGAAATGAGATGAAATTTAAGATGCTCGTAATTTCGCTTTTGAATCGATCAAATATGCCGAAAATATGTATTTTTTCAATGAGTAAATTACGAAATTTCGAATTTGCACATTGAGATTCTCGGAAAGTAGGCTTTATTTGCTTTTATGACATCAAAGTTAAGCGATGAATGGCGCAGTTGATTGGTAGATAAGTGATTCGATGATCCGAAAGCTAAAAATTCTGAATAGCGCATATCGTGCTATCATATATGAGATAAAGTTTAAAATGCTCGTAACTTCGCTTTAGAATCGGTCGAATATACATATATATTTTTTTAATTAGTATATTGCGAAATTTCGTCAGTCCGAATTTGCAAATTGAGATTCTCAGAGAGAAGTAGGCTTTGTTTGCTTTTTTGCCGAAGTTTCGCGAACCGGTTTCGTCACAGGTACGCGAGATCTATCTAATAGCTTCCATACGAATTGCATCTCGGATCCCTTGCAGTTTGCATCACGCTGCACACATTCCTCGAGCTCAGCCCGTCCATCTCGAAATAAATTAAAAAAATACACATACTCGAGATACTTCGTCCTCTCTGCAACTGCAGATCCACCCCGCATCGTGGAAATGCGATTTTTAATATCGAATCCTTTCCGTCGTACGAATGACGACTTCCGATCCGAAGATTTACCTGCGTTCCTGCAGCACACATTGTCGTATCGAATACGGATTTTAGTATGTGTGAGGGTACAGGTAAGTTCACCTGTGATTCATCAGAGGAATGTTCGCTCCGACATCCCCACAAAAGTGGGAGCGATTCCTTTTTCGAAAAATTCTATTTCTATCGCTTTCGCCTTGGGGCGATTATTTCGCCGTGTTTCTTTGCATTATATCGATTTCCATTTTTTTTGTTTGTGTGGCTCTTGTACAATGAGACTTGGCGACAAATTCGAAATCGTCACATCGGTCCACTTTTCGTGATGGTGCTTTTAGTTTTGTTTTACGATTTGGCGGTGAAATTGTAGTCGCGTTCTTGACCTCTGATAATGATCGGATGTAGTATGATACAATGGAGGTTTTGAGAAAGTGTTGGCCGTTCTCTTGTCGGTGTATTTTGGTTTTGGGGGCTATTGATTTTTTGTTAGTTATTACTGATCGTTTTTGATTGATTGACGTTGATGAATACACGTGTTATTGATTTTGTGCTGTGTGGGAAATTCGTACATAATAATTAATATTGTATACTTTCGTTGATTAGGGCAATAAAAAAATTGTAAAAGTTAACGATATTTCGGCGTTTTGAACTTCATTAGTCATATTGAAATTTTTTTTAAATACTTTTTTGAAATTATTTCATATTTGATCGAAGCTTAATCTTTTGAATTATTTTAATAAATACATATATTTTGCTGAAAATTGAACTGTAAATGTTCAAATTGTGTAAGTCGGAATTTTATTAGCGCATTTCAATAATTTACCCTTCCTACGCAAACTGCGCGGGCGAAGAGAACTTTTCCAACTATCGTATCGCAGAACGTGTTTGTAAACGAACTTTTAAGCTTACTAAACCTCAGAAAATATTTCATTTTCAACAATAACCGCACTGTGCCGGAAAGGTAGTTTTAACGTTTACGTGCTATTTTTTATTTATTTTTTCGAAAAACGGCGATAAAAAATTTGAAACGACTGTATATGAATGGAACAATTTGCACACCAGAAGTATTATTTTGTTATTCAAAACGTTCGCTGGAAAATCTAGATCCCATTTAATCTATTTTTAGTGCTGAAGGTTTCTGTTTCTGATCGTGAGTCTGAAAAATACTCTTTTTAAGTAATTTTATAGGAAAAAAAATTATCGGCCTGACCCCGATTGTCACCCTGACTATTTGCGATAAACTGACATAATATTATACAGTATCGACTTATAAAAATGCGCCAATTCATTATGGACTAATATTCACCTCTTTTAAAAGAATATTTTGTCACGTGATGGTAAAATCGCGACTCACGATCTTTTCAATAAATTTTCGTCGCTACAAATAAATCTACATATTTTGTCTCTCATGGTCATAAATTTTTCAAAGTATTTAGTGCACCAGAAGCCTCGTATAACAGATCGGCATCGTAATATTTTTCAACGGTCAATTTAAATCGGGATTGTATGCAATTGAACAATTTTCGCTTACAACGTGATTATTTGCAATATAACGCACGATCATTTGTCGAGTATTCAACGTAATGATTATTCTCGCTTAAAATCGTGACTCATTTTTGAAAGCTCATGAAAGGCGTTGTCCGTTCTGTTGACAGATTAATTTAACTTATTATAATAACATTTATACGGTTTGAATCTTAAAATTTACCTCCGAACGATCATATCAAAAACCCTCTATGCATTCCTTACAAATATGTTCAGATATAATTTATTATCGTTCGCGATAGAATAACGTATTATTTCGTACGCTTTTTCAATGTATCAATGATATTAACGATAAGTCTATTCAATTCCTTGCAAAGCCGAGCCTACCCACTAGCTACTAGATTCATATAAACGAGCGTATGAAATTCACGTGTTTCAGTTCTACGTGTATATTGATAATCGTCGGTGAACGAGGTCGTGTTCATTCGTCGGAAACAGTTAAATTATATTAACTTTCGAAATGTTACAATGCTTTCTCCGCTCGCAGATACCAATATATTTTAATTTTTGTTGAACATTTTCATAATTGGAATCTTTCATTGACAATCAAATATCTTTTTTTAATTAAAACTTTTTAAGAAAGCTTTTTTCAAATGTTTTTCGTCAATTTCGGATTTGAAATTAAATGATCTATCCGATCTCAATCCTCATCACGAAAATCGAATTAGATGTCAAAATTTATCATAGCTTAATTCACGGATTAGCAAACTTTTTTTTGAAAAGGGCCAGATCGTAAAAATTTGGGACTCGGCGGGCCGGATAGCAAACGTGAAGATATTTATACATATGGGCAATTCTACTCAAAGAGCAGTAAAAAACAGTTCAAAATTTTTAAAAGTTAAAACTAATCAATCTCGAAATAGTTATTTGAAAATTCGATTTAGTTTTAAAAAAATATGTATACGTAGACAATATCAAGAAAATAAGTGCTAATGAATAGCGCCGCAGGCTTTTTTTGTTTTTATATTGATTAAATCTATACGTAAATTTTTTTAAATACATAATTTTGAAGAACAATCACTTCCAATTGAATGTCTGACAGAAGCTCCTTAATTGTACAGTTAAATGGATTTTGTAGTATGGAAATGTTTTTTGCACTTTTATTAAGATCAAGATCCGAAAAACGCTTTTGTAACTATAGTTTAACAATAAATTCAGAAAATACATCTGCTACAATTTTTTTTAAGGATGAGAGTTTCTAAATTTATTTAATTTTTTACATGTAAAAACAATATTAATCCGCGAACCGGATTTGTCCCGCAGGCCGAAGTTTGCCGACATCTGCAATTCATCAAAAACGAAACGTTTTCGATCTCTCATAATCGCCCCCGATTTCTATCGACTTTTCCGAACCGACGCTTTGATCATTTCGGTTTTCGTATAATACACAAGCGGCGCACATTTTCATTTTCATTTTTTTCCATTCCATTCCATTTTTTCACCGTTACTCGGATATAATTGCGCACACGTAATAGTGGTCACAATCGTGTGAACTCTTCGTCCGATTTTCGCATGCGTACGCGCCCGAAACACGGTGTATTACAGACGTGTTACGAAAAAGAATACTGTTGCTTTTTGTTGTTCTCGGTTAAATTCGTTGTTACGCTCGGCCGCGACTATCGCATATTTCCGATTCGATATTGCCAGAATTCAATTTCGGCAATGGTTTACGTAAAACGGTCGTTTGTATCCGTCGGATTGTCCGCGCGCCGGCGGAAGTGTTAAAGAGATTGAATATCGAATCTTTGTGCAATGTCTTGACAATGTGTAATCGCGGCGTGGATGGGAGCAGGAAAATTTAAATGGAGCAATTCGCATTGTTTTTCGAACAATTGGAAAAAAATGTAATATGTCATGGGTCGTTGTGATATTTAACGATAGATTATTGATTACTTTGTTAATTTTAAGAGTCGTCTGGTTTTGGGGGGGTTTGTCTAATTTCGTGATATTAAACGCTCGTATTATGTTGTAGAATAATTAATTCGATGATTACAATCATAAAGCATCGATCTTCTTTTTCATCGAACCATTGTTTGGATGTTGTAATTCATCACAATTTTTTTGTGAAATCTCAAATGATCGAATCTGAGATGTCTAATTCTGTGATACTGTGGCTACTTCCGTGTTAGTGTGTTAAATTTTGAGAAAAGCTTCGTATTATTATTTTTTCGTTAGTAAAAAGATTAGCATTGAAATTTTATAGAAGATTTATTATTAACAATATTTTTTTCAAAATAACTGGTCATTTTATTCAAATACTTTTCGCAGTTTCAAAAAAAAGCAGAAGTGAATGAAATACTCCATTTTTTCTAAATAAAAATAATTTTAATAACGAATATGTTGATCAATACTAGATGTTTGCGAAACAATTATTTGTAATTTATCTTAAAACATACAGAGACAAGTCTCCCCTATATTATAATTAGATGAAATTGAAATCTTAATTATATAAATGTTAGTTTTTCTAAATCTCAAATACGTACATAATTAATCGGTGTGTAAAACTATTCTGTTAGTGTTACTAGATTCAAATCTAAATCCTCCCTAAGACTACAGTAACTAATATATCTAGATTAACCAGCCTTGTTGCATTATAAATTTCCGAATTCTAAACAAATATCCGAGACGTGTCTTCTTTTTCAATGCTCTTTTGTTTATACACCTATTCCGATTTATTTTCGTTGGCATTGTGCATTACCGAGAGAATATTTTCAAATGAGCTCGCCGACGGTATGTACGCCTTTTTTTCACGATCTTAAATCAAAGCGTATTTACTGTTCAAAAAATCCGAGCTGGATGAAGATTTTTTTCACGACTCGCCTCTGAAAATATTTGCGAATCGTGCAATAAACAAACGCGATGAAACTCATTTCTTCCGTTCGATTTTGCCGAGGAAATATTATATGATGAGCCGAAAATTTTCCGGGTGTAATTAATAAAATTATTCGGTCGTTCATCAAGGGGCGTAATCAATCATAGTCTTGCGCAAAGTGATAGGGTAGCCCTAAGCCCTGAATCGGCGTTTCTTGAACTTTTTCAGATGTCGTTGTTCTAGATCGAGTTTTATCGGCGAACACTGACCCGCGAACACGTATCGTAATGTTAGTGTTTAAACGTCGAATGAATATTCAATGTTTATGTTGTACTTTATCGACTGAGGATTGCCAATTGATTAGTCATTAGTCGTAGAAACTTAATCGATGTAATGATGAATGCATTCGCTGGAAATAGACGTGAATAGATTTTATTCTCTTTGTATTTGAAAAGTATCATCATAGAGAGTTTATCAGTTCAATTATTATTATGTATTTGTTCAGAATATCGATTAATATAATTTATATTTGTCAATGAATTACATTAATGACAGGGGTCGGCAAACTTTTTTTGGAAAGGGCCGGATTGTAAAAATTTGAGACATGGGCGAGCCGGATAATGAACTTGATGATTTTTTACTCAAAGGGCAGCAAAAAAACAGGCTCAAAATTAAAAAAAAAAAAGAAATCTAATCGATCTCAAAATAGTTAATTGAATATTCAAGTGCTAGTTTCGAAAAAATAATAATAATGTAATAACGCCGCAGGCAATTTTTTTTTATTGAATCTAAACACTATCCATAACAACTTTAAATTTTACAAAATATGTAATTTTGGGGAACAATCATTTCTAATTGAGGATCTGATTAGGGTCTAATTTTGAAATATGAAGTTTTTTCTTTTATCAAGACCCAAAAAACGCTTTTGTAACTGTAGTTTAACAATGTATTCAGAAAATACTCGTATATCTGCTGCGATTTTTTTTTTGAGGGTGAAAATTTCGATATTGATTCAAAATCTTTTGAAAACAATATTGAATTTAAAATATATATAATATTTCGATCAAAATTTCCATCTTTGTGTAAATCTGATTAAAACACAGAAATCCTTTCTTCCAACTGATCCGTATTAAACAATATTTTCTAAACGCGTATCTAGCACGAACATCCTCATATTAACTATGACAATGACCTTATTAGGATAATTGCTATTATCTTCGATAATACGCGAGTTGGCTCTGTTTCGTCGCGTTGTTCTCTCTGGTTCAAATCGTCGTTTGTTATGCCCCATTATGTCTAATCTCTGGTTTGGTTTCGATATTAATCCGTTTCGACTGAAATATGCTTATAAATTGTTGTTTGGCCCATACGATGTATTATTTATGATATTTGCTAGTGGCTTTTCAACGCTTTGGTCTGATGAGACTCTTTGGCTTTCGGTTAAGATCATGACGAGCGGGTCTTAATTCGGGTTTCGTAATTTGTCGATTCAAAGATGCGTTGAGTTTATTCGAAGACGTTAAGCTGATTTCTATAATATTAACATTTTTTTTTGTATTCCGTTGTATCGAGAAAGAAGAATATTATTTATTGTATAAACTTAAACGGTGTTTTCTCATCAGATATTATATTTTGTAATCCATTCTGATAAATTGGTCTTTTTCTGTGGTTCCTTTCAGATTCTGCGAATTCAGGACGATATTTACCATATTTTTCTTTTATATTATACGCAAAATATTTTATTCCGAGTAATGTATTTATTGAGAATTTCTAGAATTGTTTACGCCGGAGTTTCTTTGTAGATAATTTCCCTTGTTCACAAACCTCTTGAGAATTCTATATGTTATATATTATGCCTATCTTATTGACGAATTAGTGTAGAATTTATAAAAAAAAATATAGATGATTAATATTATTCACATATTAATAAAACCTAATTGACCGTTTATGCTATAGTTTTTAATTGTTCACTGTTATATCGTGCAAATATTTTCGAAACGTCATCTTAAAGTATGCCATACACATATTTGTTTGTAATAATCAACGTCGCGAGAGCACGCTATTAATCCATTAACCGTTATGATTCTGCACAAACTTACTCCATTTCTATCTTTTATGTTTTGTCAATATGAATCAATTCATACAGAAAAGGATTTTCAAAGAAGTTCTCGAAAACTTAAATTAGTTTTATTTCTTTTAATTTTTCCCATATTTACTTTATATCCATTTTATTTTTATCGTTTTCTCAATGATATAGTTTATATTTTGTATGCATTTATAAAAATTTTCGTTTATTTTTTGCAATACTTATTTTTATTCGTACTGAATAATCGCGCCATATGATTTCTCTAACGCATTCACCGTATGATTTATGCTATTTTGCGAACAAGTTGTATTTCTCGCATCACAATTTACATTCTTTATATTATATTTCGCACGTCGAATTGTAAATATTTGGGTTTCAAAATTTTTTATATATACTTTGCCAATTTTCGAAACGAACTTGCATATTGTCATATTGTGATCGAAATATTAAATCCATGCTTTCAAAACGGTATTTAGAATTTAATCGTACATATGGAAATTAATAACGTAAATTTTACAGTACATATATGTACACGGGAATATCAGCATTGAAATTGTCATGTATATAATGACAGCCACACATTCGGCATTTTTATCATTGATTTAATCATCGCATAATTGCACAAATTGACCGTGTTGACTTCGTTCTGCATGCGCATATTACATTTATGTTTTGCGATACAAAGTTCCTTTCGAGGATTTATTGCACAATTTTCAATAGAATTTTCCTGAAGTTTTATTATATCGCAACGAAACTTAAATTCAATACTGCCGCATCGCGTTTTTGATGTTTCGTACGGGTTCAATTGAATTTTTGACATTTGCCAGATCCAATTCCGGATGTTCGTTCATGTTAGCATGTATGATACATGAGGTGTTCTTAGGATATCGGTCGAGTAAGAAATCGACACAGTTTCGTCTATTCATAGATCTGGAAAATTTCTGGATGTGAATCAAAACGTGACCGCGAATCTTTTTCCTTGTTTTGTTAACTGTTAGTTTGCTTTTTGATGAAAGTGATTTTTTTTCTTCTATGTTTCCGTTTACGAATTTCTTAATCTTTTGATAACGATTCGATTTTAGACTAGGTTTTGAAGAGCCAATGTCTGTCGGAGACATTCTCTTTTTTTTCGCGTCGATCCTTCGTTTCTTTATTCACTTACAAGTTATATGAGTAAATGTACATATATAACATGATTAGAAGACGTGTTCCGCCATCGGTCATCATCCTTTTACTCATTTTTTCCCATTGAACACGTCTGTTCCTTATTGAAAACGGTCTTCTCGATGTCTCGCCGTTCGTGCGGATTTTTATTTTTTGAAATTGATAGTAAAGGCATTCGTAGCATATACAATACTCGATGAATGTTTAAGAAGTAAATTAGATTTTTCCTCGGCGCCGTACAAATATTTATATCTATCGTGTTTGATGCGATGCATATGTTGTGTTTATTGAAAAGGGCAATGATCACTTCAAGGAAAATATGTAGTATTGTTCCGATGTGTTCGTTTTGAATTTTAATTTTGAGCGTTGATGAAGAAATATCTCAACGAGAAAATATGACAGTTGTTGACCTCAATTTTGTACATATTAATTATATTGGACTTTCGTTTACGTTAAAATGTTGATTGTATTTTTTTCACCAAAAATGAAAATTTTCCTGCTTTTGAAAATACGGTACTGCTTCCAGTCATTTATGTTATAATGATCTGAAGCGACTCTTTGAAAATGGTCATTATACCCAGTGATAAATATTTAAAAACATCAAACTTTTTGTAGCATCAATTCTCGATATACAAACTGGTTTTGTATTTAATCAATCCTCACTTTGATCAATGGGTATTTCTTAAATGTGGTATTGATAGATACTCAAAATTAGATATTTCACCATTGCTTTTTTTAATGTCGTGAAATTTAGTATAAATTCATAAACACGAGTTTATAAGTACGTACATACGTAGTTTAATTCGAAATATATTTGGATATTAGTATTTATAGATAGTATAATACATTTATCGAGAATACCGAGTATGATCTTACATAGTTTGTGAAATCCTTTGTGCGGTCAACGTCATATTGGAAATTTCAAATACGCATTCTGAAATATTCAGCTCGGGTTTACAAGACAAGCTTACATTATTCTTGTGATACGATCCGGTTTGTCAATTATTCTATTTTGATTTAATACAGTCGAAATAAGATTTCTAATGGCAATAAAATACTAAAATATAGTCGGAAAATTTTCAATATACTTAATTATATTTACTTTTCATTCAAATGCGTTTATGACTGTAGCAAATTGTGTCAGCTACAAATACAAAAAAGTTTCCGAATCGAACTAATCGTGTTTTAGTCATGTCAACCTTCCGGTTTTTTTTGTTCAGATAATGCATGTAATACATATTTTCTTCCGTTTACATGACCCGATTTTCACACGGAAGTGTTTGAAATTGAATACGTAAAGTTCGTTTTATGAAGCCCCTAAACGTATTTCACTTAATTTTTAATCAACCTTAATTGTCCGAAGGTCAAACATTTTTGAAATGTGGGACTTTTTTATATTTATTCTATCATTGGATATATGGTAACACATTATAATGTAAGCTTATAGTTTCATAAATCATCGCTTCTGAAAGCATTTTTATTTATCGTCGCTCGAGATTTTCTATTACTCTGAAATAATATGTCAGAATTAAATCACGTTAAAATTGATTCAGTCCTTTTTCCAATATTGGTTGTTGAAGTATAATATGAAGTTTATAACTCATAACTACAGGTATCAGAAACGTTTCAGATGTTTGTTATAGAGTAGACCCTCCTCAAACTTTTCATCGCATTTACCGTGCGAAACGCTTATTATATTGCGGACGTAGATTCGATCACGTTTATTGACTGGAAGCTTTCAACCCCGGAATCACTTTATATTGGCTATCCGGAAATTGTCTCATATTCGTCCGCAACAACCAAATAAAAATTGCAAACTTATAATACTTCCGACCACACTTACTGACCTTACATTCATCCGAATAAAACGCGAACTTTCTGATCGCACGCATTGCCTCAACTTCAATTGCATATCACTCCAAGTCCCTTAACGCGACCCACCCCAACGAAAATCCCCAACCACCCGGTTACGTAAAAGCCCCATCCGTTTACCAACAGAACGTACGATTTCAATAGCGACCATCGCGAAACGTAGACAACCCGACAGCCGCCTACCCTCCACCGGACATCCTCGTCCACAGTTCCAGAAGCACTAGGGGCGGAAGGCAGACTCTGTTGTCTTCCACACAAACGTAAATACCACGTGCTATACGACATCGCGGCGCTTCGGGCACTGCGCCCCCCAGAATCGATTGGCGTCACCGGAGCCCCGGCGCCTCCGCCCCCTGCCGTTGGGCCCCCGCTGACGAGCCGCCCGCCGCCCCCTGTGCATCGCCTGCGTCACTTTTTTGTGAGGGCGGGTTTCGTTCGTTTCCAAGCGTCGTTGGAAGGTTTTGGAATTTGCGGAAGTCGGGTCTTGTTTGCCGTTTTCGTGCTTTGTCCGATTTATGGGAGGTGCGTGTGTTGGAAAGGGGGTTTTTTTTTTTTTTTTTTTCACGCGGGACGCTGGTATCGGTTCGCACTATATGTCGGCGTCGTAACTGGGAAATCCTGGATGGTATGTGCGTTTGCGCCAAGTTGGCTTTTGTGACTGAACGGTCGCTTACATGTCTCGCGTTTTTATTATGCGGATTTTTTTTTTTTGTATGATTGTAACTCGTTGAAGCTTTATGCTCCGTTGGATTAAATGGATATGAAATTATTGTTGATTATGAACGTTATTCGAACTGACTGAAGTCTTTTCGGTTTTACTGCCGGCGCTATCTAATCGTATATAAAGATAATTGAATTCATTTATTTCAATTTTATCGATCGAAAAGGAAATCTATACATTCGCATTTTTCGTGCTGGAAAATAAAATTATCGACGGGTAAACGTGAATATTGTTACGTTTTAGTTGTGTAATTTTGGAGTTAGTTTTTATTACCAGTACGTACTGTTATCATTTTATCGATCGTTCGTTCTACATATATTTCGCGTCATAAGTGGGTAGGTCTGGCTTGTGGTACTGAGTAGGTCGAAATTATATCGATTTAACTTTTATTCTAAATAAAAGGTTCATGAACTTTAGTTTTTCTGATGTTTTTAAAAAAATCTGAAAACTGAACTGAAATGGAGTCAAATGTGATGAATGTTTATTTTTTTCTTCAAATATTTATAAAAACTAAAAAATTAAGGTACAGTCAACTGGAATGATAGGTTATCTTCAAACTGCGCTAAAATTCTATGAAGTATTTAATCTAGTTTCGAGAATAGTTAAGAATTTATAACAAGTTCTAATCCTACGTTTAATGAACGTTCAAAATTTTCAAACAACTTTTTGAAATCTTTCGTCTAACGAAC
Organism: Hydropsyche tenuis; assembly: GCA_009617725.1. Lineage (NCBI taxonomy): Eukaryota > Metazoa > Arthropoda > Insecta > Trichoptera > Hydropsychidae > Hydropsyche > Hydropsyche tenuis. The sequence continues at coordinate 1,453,539 of VTON01000042.1, read as the reverse complement.
TGAAATAGTTTTAATTTTGTTCAATTTAATACAAATAGAATTAATTAGTTTTCCAAAAAAAAACCAATCCAGTATTAACTATGCAAATGAACGAATATGCGGTTCATTAAAGAACGATTTGTTTTATCGACGCATTCAAATTACATTTCGTTAAATTAAAAACGTTCTCTCGCAACATAATACCAAATCGCAACGACTTCACCGAACCCAAATCGAATCATAGACAATTCATACAATCACGAACCCCACAACAATTCCACATTGATATCCGATATCACCGCCAAACCACCGATCGAAACCATTCGAATCCGCCTCGAACCCCATAAACAAACATCTCATCAAACCTCCAGCGCACACCGAATACGAATTGAACTCCGAGATCACAAAGCCCACAAATTATCCAATCGCTCCGACTAATTTATATTGTGTTGTGCAGGTGTTGCCATGGACGGGGCGCGTGCATTGGACGTGCTGCCGCTGCTGCAGGAGCAGCTGGCTGCGCTGCCAGGGGGGCGCGACCGCCGCGGGGGCGCACTCCTCACCGTGCCTGCGTCCCCCAGGAGGGAGAGAGCCAAGCCAGATGACTATAGGAGGCTGCTGCAGTACCTCATGGCCATACCCAAGTCAGTATATTGATATTAAGTGTGTTGTAGTTGTCGTCAGGCGTATCCTTGTAACTCCTCGCAGCTTTGAATAATTCCATCCCGAGGACCGTCTAATCTTTGACCTGCCCAAACAGCGATTCTCTTCAACCTTTCTAAAATTATCTGACTACTTACCTAATTTTTTTTTGTAAATCTGTTGTAAGATCTCTTTGTTAGAAATGTGGTCTTTTTCATTATTCGGTAGTACCACGTTTTGAACATTTCTAATGCCTTGATGTCAGACATATCCAAGTCAGTATATTGATATTAAGTGTGTTGTAGTTGTCGTCAGGCGTATCCTTGTAACTCCTCGCAGCTTTGAATAACTCTATCCCGAGGACCGTCTAATCTTTGACCTACCCAAACAACGATTCTCTTCCACCTTTCTAAAATTATCTGACTACTTACCTAATTTTTTTTTGTAAATCTGTTGTAAGATCTCTTTGTTAGAAATGTGGTCTTTTTCAGTATTCGGTAGTACCACGTTTTGAACATTTCTAATGCCTTGATGTCAGACATATCCAAGTCAGTATGTTGATATTAAGTGTGTTGTAGTTGTCGTCAGGCGTATCCTTGTAACTCCTCGCAGCTTTGAATAATTCCATCCCGAGGACCGTCTAATCTTTGACCTACCCAAACAACAATTCTCTTCCACCTTTCTAAAATTATCTGACTACTTACCTAATTTTTTTTTGTAAATCTGTTGTAAGATCTCTTTGTTAGAAATGTGGTCTTTTTCATTATTCGGTAGTACCACGTTTTGAACATTTCTAATGCCTTGATGTCAGACATATCCAAGTCAGTATATTGATATTAAGTATGTTGTAGTTGTCGTCAGGCGTATCCTTGTAACTCCTCGCAGCTTTGAATAACTCTATCCCGAGGACCGTCTAATCTTTGACCTACCCAAACAACGATTCTCTTCCACCTTTCTAAAATTATCTGACTACTTACCTAATTTTTTTTTGTAAATCTGTTGTAAGATCTCTTTGTTAGAAATGTGGTCTTTTTCATTATTCGGTAGTACCACGTTTTGAACATTTCTAATGCCTTGATGTCAGACATATCCAAGTCAGTATATTGATATTAAGTGTGTTGTAGTTGTCGTCAGGCGTATCCTTGTAACTCCTCGCAGCTTTGAATAACTCTATCCCGAGGACCGTCTAATCTTTGACCTACCCAAACAACGATTCTCTTCCACCTTTCTAAAATTATCTGACTACTTACCTAATTTTTTTTTGTAAATCTGTTGTAAGATCTCTTTGTTAGAAATGTGGTCTTTTTCATTATTCGGTAGTACCACGTTTTGAATATTTCTAATGCTTTGATGTCAGACATATTCAAGTCAGTGCGTTGATATTAAGTATGTTGTAGTTGTCGTCAGGCGTATCCTTCTCGTAGCTTTGAACAACTCCATCCAGAGGACCGTCTAATCTTTGACCTACCCAAACAGCGATTCTCTTCAACCTTTCAATCAAAAACCTTCAACCTTCTCTTCAAACTTTCAAGTGACAAAATATTTTTCTTCATTGGTTCGTTACTCTTGTGAATCTGTAGCAAGATCTTATTGTTCGAAACGTGGTCCTTTTCATTATTCGGTAGTATCACGTTTTGAACATTTCTAATGCCTTGATGTCAGACATATTCAAGTCAGTGCGTTGATATTTTATGTCTGTTGTCTTGGAGGTCATCGAGCGTCGTATCCTTATAACTTCTCGCAGCTTTGAACCACTTCATTTCAAGGACTGTCTAATCTTTGACCCACTCAAACAGCGATTTTCTTCAACCTTTCAATCCTTTAAAATTATCAGGGCCTCTTAACCAAAGTATTTTGTTCCATTAATTCGTTATTATTGTGAATCTATTGCAGAATCTTCTTATTTGAAATGTGGTCCTTTTCATTCTTCGGTAGTATCACGTTTTGAACGCTTCTAATGCTTTAATGTCAGAGATATCCATGTTAGTTCGTTGAAATAATGTCTTGTAGTTTAGATGTTGTAATCCGCTGTAGTATCATGGTTATGTTGAAAATAGTGGTCTGCTAAGTTTGTGGATCAGAAATTTCAATGTGTTTCGTTGTCGAATCTCGCAGTATTGCATTGTAGTTTGGGAACTATTATATGACGTGATGTAGGACCAAATGAAATTTTTACATTTTTCTGTATAAAATTAATTAAATTAATTCAATATCTTATGGCTATACAGTATACACAAATCAGTGTCCTATAATTTTACTCTGCGTTGAGAAATTAAAAAATTGTTACGTATTGGTCGTGACCTAAATCAAACGCTTTGATGTTTTTTTTTTCAATATCAATTTTTAACGTTTTGTAATATTTTTCATCCGGACTAATAAATAATTTTTTTTCCGTTCCGGTTGGCTCGCCCACGAAAAAATATTTTCAGTGACGAGAAATATCCAAAATTTTCTTTTTCCATTTTCAACTTTTGATGAATTATCTTATGAAAACAAATTATCAAATGCGAAATGTGTATATTTAGTTTCGTTAAAAGAGAGGATGTTGTGTGAAAGATTTTATCAACAACATACCAATTTCATTTAATACCGCGTACCGTGATATATTTGTTCACAATTTATGACAGAATTATATACTGAACCTAACTCAATTTATTTTGGAAATTCTCATCTTCGAATAATGAGAAAATTTCAAAGGTGATATAATCAAAAGATTTTCCCCTAGGGTACTCTAATACCGAACGCTTTTAATTGTCGACTACATACTCTCCGAAATAGTCCTCTGTATTAATATTTTATAATTATAATTAATATATTAATTGGCATTTAATGTAGAAAATATTTATTTATCGGTGTTAGAACTAAGTAGATTTCTACATAGTTCTAACATACGATAGTCGACGAACCGATGGTTTTTTTTCATATGCATACTGAGATTTCACTATGTAACTTTACATTGTACATTCCTTTCTATTTAGAGAATATGATAGGTACACCGTGTGTTTTTCCATGTGACAATAAGATATACATTTTCTCTGTATTCAGTTTAAATTAAAAGAGTGATGTTCTTAATAATAAAATCAATTTTAACCTCACGAGAATATTTCAGTTACCACATAGGATCATTTTAACTCAACTAGCAGCGTGCGGCTAAATTCAATCAATCGCTTATTGATTTATTTTAAAATTGAATTCTTTTACGATCTTTATTTAATCAGGTTAACCGTCCATTATCGACGTTTCGAACTTTGAGCTATGTCACGGACGCACAAGTTTATGTTTTGTGCCTGTCGTTTATAAATAGATTTGATCGTTAGACCCATTCGATTAATCACTGCTTTGAATAAGAAGAAAACCATATTAGAACAAATGACTTCACTTACGTTCGAACCGTAACACAAATACTATTTTTAGTTCGCAATTTATATGCGTCGCATTGTGAATTATATCCATAACGTGGCACTTTCTCCCCCATTTTTTTTCTTTCTATATAAGCTTTTTGTAAGTCGCGCATATTTCACAAAGCTTTCGAAAGCGCGCATAAACTGACGTCTTCGCATACACACATATCCACGTTTATATTTCGATTCGTGCGAAGTATAAAGTCACGAAAACGATCTCGCATACGGCGGCAGCATTTATTAGCCCCATTATTGAACTTGTAATCGGAACGGATACGAGCCGAACATTTGTTGTGTTTACGTAACGAACGGTGTGATTGTATCGACTCGTTTCAAAATTGGATACTCGGAGTCGCGATAAACGAAGGATTTCAATTGTGCAAACGAAGAACAGTCGGTAAAAAGAAAATCTTTCCACGATCGGGGTACTACGGAAGCGTGTAAAGAGGGTCTTTTTGTGTGTGCGTTCTCTGATCGATACAAGGTACGTGTGATTCGTTCGCGCGCCAAATAACTTTCGCTTTTCCATAATGTTTTGTAATAGCGGCGTTTGAAAACGGGGAAAAAATTCATACGAGAGAGGTATGTGCGAGAGTGTCGAGCTTTTTCAGTGTTCGCGATAGGAGAATGAAAAAAAAAAACAATTTCGGCCGAAGAGTTGTTGATTGACGGTTGAAAGATTTATTTCTATGTTCAATATCGCACGTGCGAATACGGCAGGGTCTTGGGCAGGGGTGGGCAATTGTTTCAGGTGGTGGGTTGGATTGAAATGTTTTGGGCGGTCGCGGGCCAAAGCCATGTCTAGTTAAAGATATTAGGTAATTTTCAAATTCTTTGAAATCTGTTTGTAGTTCTAAAATAAGTAAACTATGATTTTGGAAATCTTTTGTGCTGAAATTTTCGTAACATTTTTGCATATTGGAAAAATTATTGACTTTTTTCTCTGAGACTTTAAAAAAAAAATGTAATAATTTGGCCATAAATGCTCTAATAAAATTGAATATTTCCAATACCATTATTTCTTTCCTTTGTAATTTAAAATTTAACTAATTCAGAATATTGATGAAAAAATAAAAATCGGTTCTCCAAGAAGTCTGTTTTAGTTCAGGAAAATAATTTATTTTCTGTTTCGTTTCCAAAAATATGATGATTTCCTCTTTTAATTCTCATACCCACTAACTTGTTTTTATTTAGATTATTTATCAACTTTTTTTTCATTGACTTCGTATGATTTTAAATATATTTTTATTATTAAATAAATATCGCTGCGGGCCGCATAAAACCATTCTTTTGCCCATGCCTGATCTTGGGAGTCTTTACTGACAACGAGATGAAGTTTTTTTTCATTTATTCAATTGATCTTATATATTCTTGTAAACTATCATATTATTTTACAAAGTTCTCATTCGAATACTAAATACGTATATAATTTAACTTCAAATATATTCCGATACACGAAAATAGAACTCACCGAACTCCCAATGACGAGAACACAAAAAAAATCATCGCACTATCGATACAATTCCCGAACGCGTTCTAAAATAGCACCCGCTCATCATTCGACTTTCAAAGAGCCCGCGCTAACAAACCCCACCGAAGACCATCACACAGTCGCACCAAAAGCCAAGCAACGCGAATATTCCATTCTATTTTCGATACGGGCGTTAATTAAGCATGGGCGTCACGCACCGCCACTGGAGAGCGTCGCGCCCAATACGGGCAAAATATGGGTCACGGAAGTCACGGACCCGACCCCTTCTGTGTCCGCACGTGTGTGTGTTTTCGCGTATGCCCTCGCATATCCTCGACGGAGACGGCCTTGGGCCTCCTGTTTCATGTTTCATGTTTCCAGGATCAATGCTCCGTAGAATCGCACAGGTGTTTCGACAACGGCGGATCCAGGAAATTTGCAGGGCGGGGGCGATTTCTAATTTTTGATAGACTTTTTTTTTTTCAAAAATATGACTTATATTCAGTGCTTTTTTTTGAAAAAAGGTGTCGGTACGCATTTTTTATCAATCCTTTTTATAATAAAATTTTTTTATTATTAGTTTTCAATAGCGCCGCAGGCGAATTTTTTTTTCACAAAAAGTATCGATGTAAATAAAATTTATAAGAAATTAAAGTGATATACTAAAAATATTCATTTTTCTGATAAAAACAAAACGATTGAATAGCATTTTTTCTCAAAATTAGGGCCGATCTTTCAATCGTCGGTTAAGAGTTATTCTCGGAATAAGCCTTTTAGTTTTTATGGTTATTCGCGGCCGGTCACGGATAAAGTCACGTATAAAGTCACGGATAAAGTCACGGACAACTAGCTTATAGTTGTCCGTGACTTAATACGTGACTTTATCCGTGACCGGCCGTGAATAACCATAAAAACTAAAAGGCTTATTCCGAGAATAACTCTTAACCGACAATTGAAAGATCGGCCCTCAGAGACATTAGCGCCGCAGGCTGATTCATTTTTCAAAAATATACCGTATTAGTGAAATTATATCTGAAAAAATATAAAAATCTAAATGTGCTTAAATATTTTATTTATTAAACAATTTTTTTTTTAAATCCGAATTTTAATTATAATGTATATGTATAAAATTATATAAATTTTTAGGGTGATGGCAATTGTCCGTTTGCCACCACTGTGTTTCGATCGATTCAATGGTGTTGTGTGTGTGTTTTCGCGTATGCCCTTTCATATCCTCGACGGAGATGGCCTTGGGCCTCCTGTTTCATGTTTCCAGGATCAATGCTCCATAGAATCGCACAGGTGTTTCTATCGATTCAATGGTGTGTGTGTGTGTTGTTTCAGTGAGGAGGTTCGCTCGCTCGGATTCACCGTCGTCGTGGACATGAGGGGAGGATGCGCCGGCTCTTGGAGTGCTGTGAAGCCTATTCTGAAGGTTTTGCAGGAGCATTTCCCTCCGGGGGCCGTCCATCAAGCCGTCATCATCAGGCCGGATAATTTTTGGCAGAAACAACGCACATCGCTCGGATCGCACAAATATAAATTCGAGGTGGGTTCTTTTCGGTTTGTTTGAAGTTTAATTTTGGATTTTTTTTAATTGGTTGGTTTTTCGTTTTCAGACGACGGTTATTAGTTTGGAGGCTTTGCCGAAGATCGTTGATTCGTCTCAATTGACTGCTGATTTGGAAGGTACTTTGCAATATGACCATGCTCAATGGATAGATCTACGATTGGTAAGTTTCTAAGTTATTCGTTATATAAGTTATATTACGTAGTATGTATTTTTTTTGCACTGCTATAAAGCTAGGTCAATTAGTTTATTGAAGTTCATAAAATGGACCTTGCAATAAGCTTACTAATTTATGTAATAGTTACCAAACTCACACAATAAACAAACTTTTTTCAATTTAATTTCTAAAATGAAATGAAAAGTTTGAATATGATTTTTATTCATAACATATTTAAGAAGAATTTTTTATTTTCATTCAATTTACAATATAAGGTTGTAAATTTCATCTTGAAGAATAGTAAAATAATATACGTTTTCTCTAAATGTTTCGAAATAATAACTCGATTTATATATAAAAAACCACTATTAATTAATTTATGTTAACTTTAGGCATTAGAGGAGCTGACGTGGCAGGCTGGTGATTTGCTTGACCGCTTGGATGATTTGCAAGAAGATTTGGCAAGATCAGATTTTGCCGATGACGTCTCTGGGGCCAAGCATGGAATAGATCTACACAATGAAATGAAAAAGAAAATAGTCAAAGTTCCTATAGAAGAATTAGAATTACAAGGTAAACTAATTTGAATAACTAAAAAATATTATAATGCATCATGGTGATACAATAATATTGATAAAAAATAATTTAACAGGGGAACGTATACTTCAAAGGCTTCAAGCAGCAGAAGTTGCAGCTGGCGGCAGTGCCTTTCATTGTGGTGAACCTAGTGTAGTTAGACAACAACTAGAATCTGTACGTCAAGCACATCATCATCTTCTTCAGCTCTGGAATCATAAAAAAGTACAATTAGATCAATGTTTTCAATTAAGACTTTTCGAACAAGATTGTGAGAAGGTGAAAAAAAGTTCTCTATTTATTAATTTCAATTATAAATATTTTTTATTAAAATTTTTGTTTTTATTTAACAGATGTTGGAATGGATATGCCATAATCGAAGTGCATTTCTCTCATCTTATGTAGAAATAGGGAGATCGTGTGCCCTCGCAAAGCAACTTCAAGAAGAACATGCTCGTTTTGCTGCAGCGTGTGGTGGAAGCGCTAGAGCTTCTGTAGCTCGTGTAGCAGCCGCTGCTCGTCGATTACAGGAGCAACGGCATTACGCTCATGCTCATATTGCAACTTTAGCTCATGGTATGGAGTGTGCATTTAAAGATTTAGCAGCAGGTAAACATTTTTGCACCAAAATATGTTTGTAAAAATAAAACAGTACAGTATATGTATATTATATATCCTTAATTACAGGTCTCGAAGAACGTAGTGCTGTGTTATCACTCTCGGTTGTGTTTCATCATAAAGCAGAAGCTTACGCTGCTGCTGTTGGTGGTTGGGGCCAACAGTGTGCAGCAGCTGCTCCTCCCCCTGATGTACGGGACGTGCGTGCCTTAGAACAGCATATTCTTAGACATCAACAACTATATGAACAAATGTGTCAAGCTTACACAGAGGTATTTTATTATACAATAGTTTTCATTGATAATTATTTATTTTGAAAAAATTTCCTATTTGCGTTCATTTTAATTATTGTTGCACAGTAGGGAGTTTTTTCCACATCATTTATATTTATAATCATTATAAAATCTTAAATCGAATATGTTGAGATCGAAAGTTTGTATTTATAAATAAATGTATATTCATTTTTAATTTCTACTTATGATATTCCAAAGTTCTCGTATAACAGTCCTATGAATTGGTTGGGGGTTTTATCATTAAATGATATTTTCGCATTTGTTCTAATCATTATTCATAATTAATGTGCTATTTTAATTAGGTGTATGACGCATACCAAAATCTTTTAAATGGACTGGATGTAATGTTGCAAGTTTGTCATGGGATACCGCAACAGGGAGAAATATCTTCATTTTCTACTGACATTTCCAATGATGATTTAAATCAAAATTCTCAAGATAATTGTTCTAAAGCATCACCCAACAACCAGATTTCTAAAAAAATGGTTCTTATCAAATTATTTTCAATATTTTTAGGCCTTTGCCAACCTTCAGACACGTGGTTCTTTTTTTTAAAATTCCCTTTGAAAAAAATTAACAATTTTTATGGGTATCCTTTTGTATTATGTATTTCAAAAGCTTGCGATAGAAAAAAAGTATTTTTTAATGTTGCTGGATTTTAAATATATAACCAGATAAAACTAATAATATTTGACTTTTTTCGTCGTACATTTCAATTTACTAACTTTTTTTTTTCATCTATATTCTCAACTATAAAATGAAGAATTTTTGATGGTGTATCATTAGCTACATACTCAACATTAGGTTTAAGTACAAAATATCCTTTTATTTTCCATTAACCTGCTTATATATGAATTATTATTCTCATTAAAATAATATAATTAAATTATTATTTTCTGCAAAAATAATTTATCATATCTTTGCATTAATGGTGGAAGATTTTAAACATTTCATTTTGGATTATTTAATTTTAATTCATGATAATTTGGTATTGGTCATTATGGTTGAGGTGTATTATATGCCATCAACAAATATTGTATTTATTGCTTTTGTCTGCTTTATATTCAAATGAGCTTTTACTATTCCAGAAATACTATTTTGCACTGCTGTATACTGTTCTTCATCATATGTAAATTATTTTATAACTCTCGTATTAGCATTTTGTATAATGCTTTTGTCTAAATGTGTAGTTATAAATTCAATAACCTAAGCAAATGATGAATTTATTATTTATCATTCAAAATCTAAGAATTCTTGTTCATATTTTATATTTTAATTAATTTTCATTTTTCGTAAAAAATTAAAAATTTCATCTATTCATATATATTAATTATACATCATTCTAGAATTAATTAATATGTTAATGTGGTTAATTATATCAGTAATGATATGTTATTACTCAAGCGTTTATAATCATTCAAGTACAATTTTTATTTTTCAAATAATTTTTAGGTTCATTCTACAAGCAAAAAGCTGCTCTATCAATTAGATCATCTTGTCCAAGTATGCAACCAACCAGAACATAGAAGTCGTGTAAGTAACACATCCATTTTGCATTTAAAAAATCTAAACAATTCTATTTTAACATTATTACGAATATTTTAGCAAAGTGAAGGCGCTTCATCAGGTAGTGGTAGTGATCCCGCTGCTGACTATTCTTCTGGTGCAAGTCATGTATTAGCAGTAATTCATCAGATATTAGGACAACATCGTGCTCTCGAAGCTCGGTGGCACACAGCCCGTCTCCAACTACATCAGAGACTAGCCTTACTTTTGTATAAAGAAGATTGCAAACAAGTATGCATTCATCAATCAAAATTATATTTTTTTGGTACTCCTAATATTATTATTACTTCTGTCATTATTATTCACATCCACCATATTAATCCAGGTACTCGACTGGTTGGCAAATCATGGAGAAGTTTTTATCAGAAAAAATACTGGTATCGGAAGAAATCTACAAAAAGCAAGAGTTTATCAAAAGTCACATGAGCATTTTGAAAATGTTGCACAGGTATTTACTATTTCAAAATCGTTTTTTCATGAAATTAGATGGAAAATATATGATTCAGTCAAATTTTCGTTTAAAAGATTATTACATTCAATGATTTTCAATATGTGCAGAATTTTTCATTTATTTATTAGAAAACAGTCATATCTATAAATTATATATCTTATTTGCTTAATATATGTTATATTATGTTAATGCTTTGTCATTTTTTCAATAGAACACATACACAAATGCTGAAAAGTTGTTAGCTGCTGCAGAAGAACTGGCTCAAACTGGCGAATGTGAAGCTGAAGGAGTATTTGCTGCGGCCAGAGAGCTTCAACGACATGTAGCTGCTTTTGCAGCTAGAGTTCACCAGCGAAGGCGACGACTACACCTTGCTGTTCTATTTTATACTAGAGAAAAAGAAGTAATTTTTTTATTACTTTTTTATAATTATTTTTTTCAATATACTGTGATAATAAAGTTTGGATTTTTTTAAATTTTTATTTTAGCTAAGTGCTTGGGCAGATTCATTGAGAAATGAATTGGGCGGTGACTTAGCTTCAGAATTAGGTGATGAAAGTTGCATAGGTGAAGGTTTGGAAGGTGCTGAACGTCTCCTAGAACAGTGTGCTCAACTAAGGGACTCCAGTCTAGATGCCTGTGCAACGACAATTGCCCATGGAGAAGCACTTTTGCAAGACTTACGGTAAGTTTTTTTTTTTTCAAATTAACCACTTATGTAGATCATAAATATCAATATAAAACGATACCTTTTTTTTCAACTAAATTTATTAATAAATCCCCGAAAAAAAGTATTAAAATCACTACAATCATCCATATGATAACAATATTAAACCCAGCAAAACCTCGAATTAACACCAATCAAAATTTGACGATATTTCTAACTAAAACGAACACGCATTAAATAAAACCTTTAACAACCCCATATACATATCTTCCATGCATAATACGAGCAAACCTCCTCAATTTTCACGCATGACATCGATAATACCTCAATTTACACGGCGACTTAACAAAGCCCGTCCACCGTACAAATCGAGGACTTAGCCTATGATCACTTCCACCAGGAAGCCCTTCGATTACACACTGCGACGACACCGATAGCCAATTTGCCGAGCAATCGAGCATCGATTATGCGCACTCGCGCCAGCAATTAACGCATGACTGACAATTGACTGCCGATCGTCTGTCTGCGTATGAGAGCCATGCGAGGATCGCGTGAGGCACGCGAGCTCTTCCGGTCTTCGAGATGAGGGTCTATTGTCTCGAAGTGGGCGGCACACTTCCGCGAAACAATGCGTTTGTCTCGTTTTCGGATCGGATTCTGTGGGTTTTGGGATGGGTTCGAGCGCGAATGGTACGCTGAAGGTTTTCAGAGGGGTGTTCGGGGATGTCGTTTGGAAAGTGTAGAATAATTTTTGACTTGTCGTCCCTCTTAGAAAAATCTGAATTGACGTCTATGCGTTTGTAGTATACATACGATAATAGCGCACACGATGCTGGCACGTGTAAACGATTCTAGAACGCAATCTGCGAAAATTTTCAAAATACACCCAGTCCTCTTTACACGGTTCAAAGAAAAGGAACTTACAAAAACCGACTTTTCCATAAAACAACGTTTTTCAAAAATATTCGAAACGCCTCTTCGCTATGGCACTTATGCACGTGCCTACTTTTCTGCACCTCTGAGTCGGCCCTGTTCACACGGCGAAAATTTACCACATTACACATTTTTTGTAAAATATATTTGAATGGAAGTTCTATCCAAATATACTGATTAATCCTATCACCAATTTTTATATGGCCATCATACATTTTTTTTCACATATTTTTTCTACACGTATCCCCGTGTAAAAAGAGGATCGGGTGATTATATTAATTTGATCATTTAGCCATCATGTATATCGTGTTTTTCCAACTATAAGACAGGTCTTGTCTTAAGTTTGTTGCCGTCGCAAGGTTAATTTTCTATTGATTGATAATGTGATTTTCTGATTGGTTAACAAAAAAAGGCGCCTTACCTATACGGTCAACTGTTTTGTTTGCTTAGGACTTATTTTCGGAGTAGGGCTTATATTATAATACATGAATATAGCAAAATCTTGGTTAGTTTTATTTTGGGAAAGATCTTATAGTTGGAAAAACACGGCAATAGTTCTCCAATTACCCTAAAACATGTCGTCCATGTTTGCTACTGTCGATGTGTGCTAAAGTCGTTTGGGCAAACGTGTGGTCACCGCCGCTGGTTTGTCCGCGAGTGTTGGATAATTTTCGTGCTCGGATCGTCTTTTTTTCGGCACTCCCGAATTCGCATCGCACTCGAATACCTTTAGAAAGCGTATAACACCTGTCGTTCGCAGCTCGGAGCGTTCTCACGGTCGGTTCTAGCGCAGTTTTCCCTGTAAAAAATCGTCTCGATCGGGAAAATGCGGTTCGAATGGATGTACAAGGAAAGAAACTGTCCGCTAACGCAAATCGCTCTTGTCTGCAATTGAGCGTGTGCGGCGCGAATGGCCCTTTGAAAAACTCTCGATTGTGGGCGGAACTTTTATGCGATAATGTCGTGTTTGCGTTGAGAATTTCATTTCCTAGGTTGTTTTTCTTTTTTTTTTTTTTTTTTCGTGGGAAAGTCGTATCGATTTTCGCTCTTGAATTAATTGCGCTTCTCAAAACAATGTTTCGACTTAATTAATGGTAGTTTCGCCCTGAACGATTTTTTAATCATTATTAATTCAAAACGATTATAAAATCGATCGAATATAATATTTATTTTTTCAATATTTTGATTAGCATTCAAAGCTTGTACGGATCAATCGCGATTTTAAATATTTTTATGGAAAGAGACGAGTTTACGATTAACAAAATGATATTTATCGTTCGATCGAATATTACCCGATCTTAAAAAACTATTACGATATCAGATCAAAACCAAAATGCGTCAACATTCAAAGCGACGCTATTTTTTCGGATCTTTTCAATTTTGAAAAATCAAAATTGCGCTCGCACAGTTTTCAATAGTGGGTCGGGGCCACCGAGCGCGTGCGTCGCGAGTAGAAAACGGACAATTTCCCAAAAACCGACAAGTTGTTCCGAAAGAAATATCGTTTCGATTTAATTGTGTGCCATTCGAGAAGAACTACATTTATTATTTATACGGTCAGTCCAGTCGGCTATGGACCGGCGTCAGTCACGCTCGTCTCCACGCAACTTTCTCTTCTCGTATCCGTCAGCGTTTTATATTTATATATATATGTGTGTTTTTTGTGTTTCGCTTTGTCATGTGTGTGTTTGTGATTGATCTGTGTCCGCTAAGTGTTTCTGTCGATTTGTAAATTTGCGGATTTTTCGAATTAAGTTCGAGTCGGTTCGGATTGTTGTGTCGTTCTTCACATGATCGTCCATATGTGATGTTGATCGCATTCGGTCGACTTATTTGTTTGTATTAATATTCTTGTTTTCGTTATGTGATTTTTTTGTATTAATTTTCTGTCGGGGAAATTCGATTCGATTGATGTTCGATGTGATGCTAATTGCACGTTGTTTGCTTTATTGTATTAATTGTGCGATAAGTGTCGCATCCGTTATTTGTCTTACTAATATTTTGTTTTTGTATAATTTGCACCAATTTCGTATATGAAATTCGTATAGGCATGTTCCTAATCAATGTGCTTAATACGTGTTTAAAATGTTAATAATGTATTTGTTCTTAAAACGTATGTGTTTTTATTAGAGAAAAATAAGTTCATATTTGTAGTTTTATAACTCGATGATTTTGATAGTTATAAACTCATTGAGTTATTTTTTGCGCAAAATTACAAACGTAATTTGAAATGAGGAAAGATTCCATGAAAATTATAGACTTGTTTTCTGTATAAACCTTTTCTGTAAATAATACAGTAGCGCTCGTATGTGGGTTAGTCATGTCAGACTCATTAACTTCATATATATGAATGTTTTTTTTATAATAATTTTTCTCTAAAAAAGTACGCATTGCTACAATGCGCGTATTATATCCGTTTTACTTGTTGACCGCAATTTCATAGAGAAAACGTACAGAAGAGCAGTTGTTTCATTGTACTCTACAAGTATTTTATCATTTTATTCTTTCACGCGTTTTTTATTGCTATTTTGCATTAATGTGTGCAAGATCACGACAAGGAAAGGTTAACGACTTCTGCTCTTGTAGAAAATTACTTTACTTATTCTCTCATTTAACAATTTCGCCATTCTGTTCATACTCGCCGCGTACGAAATGGGCTAAACTCTAGCCATATTTCATGATGGTTTTCTTTTCATATATGGACAGTTTCATTGTCCAAATTGAAAACCTATTATGTATCGATTATAAAGGTAATTAATTTTGTTGTGAAACTTTTCATTCACTATGTGTGTCTCGGCGAAAATTTGTCTGTTTTATGCAACACAACTCATATCGATTTACGCTTTGAAATCGTAAGGTTTTGTTTTTTGAATTTCTACGCTTAGCCTTGTTTTTTTTTAATTATATATAAGTTTCGAAAGCTATGCCCAGAGGTCCGTTTGTTATCTTTTTTACTATGGCAGAAAAAATTAGGCATAAATCCGCGCTGACCTCGCTAACCTATTGGTTTATTGGCTGTATTGAACTTAGATTAATAAACATTTGTTTCGTTACTATCTGATTTTTTTCATATACCATAATATTAACATGCTTGAAATGTCAGCCTTTTCGTTTTGTTTATTTTCCGAGGCAATTCTCATAATAAGTCGGTTTCTTTTTCAAAAATTCAAATTGAATGATAATAATTGGAATAATTTTTTTTTGGTTCTATATTTATTTAAATTATTATTTTCAATTGAGCACTCTTGTTGGACTTTCGAAAGGAGATGACGCTATTTTCGCGTTTGATCCAATTATGCAAATCTTTGTCCATCACGTATTATGCACGCGGACACGAAGGACAATTTATGCGAACAACGTACATTGGCTGTTGCATCGAATATAGCAATTGAATAATGAGGCTTTTTACAATCCGCCTGGCCACCGAATATAAATCTAAATGTCGGTATAAATCAGTTCTCACAACGCAATCCCAAATTTCGACCGAGTGTTATATGGCCCGAGATTCCGGTTATGTAATTTGGCGACGAACAATTTCGTGTCCTAATAATGCATCTTCAACGAGATCTCAATTATTTTTAGGTGAAAACGATCTTTCCATAACCTTAAAGAAAACTCGCTCATTGTGAAAATATCTCACGGGAAACCTGGATAAAAACTTCTCTGAAAATATTTTGAACGACGTAAACAAATATTCGCGTACGTGTGAAAATAGTGGAAATTCAGGTCAAAATGCGTTATGGATTTTATTGTGTTGTGTAGCGATTTTGGTACTATCTCCGCACACACGCTAAACTTTTTTGGTCAATCGACTTTCTCCGGTCGGAACACGTGCGACTCGTAGTTTTCGAATAAGGTTAAATGTAATATGTATTAACTGCGAAAATGAATCGTATCGTTCATAAATAAATGATTCGAAAGTGACGAAATATTTCATTACAGTTAATTAGCCGGTTAATTAGAACATTAGCGGGTCGTCATTGTGTTCATCGTTTCATTTTCCTCATGTCGTCGAATTGCTATTGTTATTTTTGTTCGTCTTTTATGAAACGAAAGTGATACGCCTCTCTTTCGAATCTATTTGTATATTTGTTGTATAGTAACGTTCAGCTCAATTTGATGTGTGATTACTTGTTTTTACGAGAAAGCAAAGTTGTATGTAATTCCATATAATAAATCGTTTTCGAATCAACTTTTTTTTCTTTTGGAATTTTCATTATACGCACATAGTTGAAAGTGATTTATATATTTTTTCCGATTGCAATAATAGTTTATATATAACAACATGACGCAGTTTTTGTAAATGATTGTTTTTCTAATTATTTTGCGGTTACGATTAATTGCAAATGCATAAAAATTCGTCGTCGAAAACTGAAAAAAAATTCAAACTGATTCCCCGAAGAGACGCGGCGGAAACAAATTCTCATCTAAATCGAGAGAATTCAAATTTTCCCGATTGTTTCGGAAAAGGAAACACAATTGCGGTCGGCCATAAACGCGAGTCGTTGAATAGAGATCTTTTCGAGTTGAAAACGAAATAAAAAAAAAATTATGGACGCTCACCCATTGTCCTCCTCTCAAAGGACTCGAAAGGACAGGAAACGGGGCCGTCACAATCGAATCTCATAATATTTTATTTTTTTCATTTATATTCTTCATCTCTCGACGGTGTGATTTCGTTTCGAACGTTCGTTGAATATCACAGTGATTTATTGTTGGAATATTATGAAATGCGAGCTTATGAATGTTCGGAATCTGAAAGCTGTGGGAGTTTGAGTGTCAAGATTAAGTATTCAGAATGATTAAACAACACCGAAGATCTAACAAGCTGAAAAAGGAGGCTACAGTAGAGTGTAAATTGTGGAGGTACGTTTTCAGTTGGCTCCTTCAGTCGAGTTGTATATATGAAGTCAAATTACCTTTTATTTATTTATCCAGTTGTAATTATCATATTAAGTTCGAATCAATGGTCGATTCATAATTAGTACGATATATTGTAATCAGAAAATCTACTATACTATGTGTCTTACCTAAATGGTCAAGTGGAACAAATGCGGGAATGTTCTTCAATCGAATTAATTATTCAATTACAAACACGAACGGTTCGTTTGATTGTGCAAACATTTGCATATTCGATGAAAAAAAAATTGAATTAGTTATTATAAACCGTTAATTTTCACGGTGTTTCAACTGAAAAAGAAAGTTTTTCGACATTCATTATTTAAAACGGCGGTGACGAAGATTCGACACGCCTTTATTCGTTAACTAGTGAAATTTTCGAAAGCCGAATCTACTGTTGTTTACGCATTTTTTAATATGGCATTTTCACCGTGTTTCAGCTGTAACGATCGTAGCTTGAAAATTTGCGCAATTTACCTTCTCTGCATGATGTACGGTTTTTTTTAGCGCGACATTGAAATCGATAGGGAAGTTGACGATTCGGTGGTTGTATGGAGTGAGAAAGTCAAACTCGTTACTTGAAATCACGAATGGACAACAAATAAGACCAGTCTTGAACGACGAGCGTACATTGTACTTAGAAAATACGAAACCACTTTCTTAAGCATTATTTAATGTTTCATTTACTAAAAACTCTAAAAATTATACATATTTTTGATTACTAAAGAAATTTTACTTAATTTTTTTTATTACGACTGCTTGTTTAATTAATAGTTTCGATAGTTATTATATTATATAATTTTTTTCTAATTCAGATGTATGAGCGATTTGGACAGCACCGGATCAGCTACAGCTGTTGAAGGAGCTTTAGAACGTTTAAGGCAACGCCGAGCTGAACTAGATGAGCTGTGGGCTGCAAGAAAGCTACGCTTAGATTTATGTTTGCGACTAAGAATCTTCGAAAGAGATGCCCTCGAAGTTTGTCTTTCATTTTATCATTATTTTAATATCTATGTTTTCTTCACATAAAAATTTTATCTCTTTTTAATAGGTGTCATCTCAACTCGAAATGTGGGCTGAAGAACTGCAGCACAGTGAGCTCACTAGAGATATGCAACAAGCTGAACAGTTATTGTCATTGCATAATGAAAGTGTCACTCAAATGCAAAATACTACCTACCAGGTAATTTATTTTTCATTATTATTCAAAACATTTAGTTTACTTTGATATAAAAAATGTATCGTTGAAACATTTTAGGTGCTACAACAAGGCCAAGAACTAGCTACGGTTCTTGAATCTTCTGGAGTTTGTGTCATGGCAGATTCACAATACAATGCTCAAACTAGAGTACAGGTGCTTTTAGAATTTTTACATGAACGAGAAGTAGATTTGGAAGATTTAGCTGAAATGAAACGAGTCAAATTAGAACAATGTGTTCAATTAGGTGAATGTTTTAATATTTTTTCTAATATGAGTATTCTTGAATTTTAGTGATAAATAATCATTTCACATTCTTGACTATTTTAGGACAATTTCAAAATGATGCACAGCAAGTCATTTGCTGGATTAGAAATAGTGAGGCTATGTTAGCTGCTTCATTTACTGTGCCTGCAGCATTATCTGATGCTGAAAGATTAAGAAGAGAACATGATCAATTTCAAGTTGCTGTAGAGAGAACACATGCCAGTGCAGTGCAAGTCAAATACCGAGCTGATGCATTAGTTTCAGCAAATCATTATGACCCACAAACAATTAGGTACAATTATCATTTCTAATTCGATAATCTCAATATATTCATTGAAAATAATATATGTGATGTTTTCACAGAGATATATCAGAAGAAGTTACTAAACGATGGCAGCAATTGGTAACTTTAGCAGAGGAACGTCACAAACTTGTTACTGCAAGCCTTAATTTTTATAAAACAGCGGAGCAAGTTTGTTCTGTTCTAGATTCGTTAGAAAGAGAATATAGACGTGATGAAGATTGGTGTGGAGGTGCTTCTGTTCCAGGCGATACTTCTAAATCTCCTCCCACAGACAAAGCTTCCCAAGTTTGTGCATGGTTTTTTAATGCTCAATATGTATTAAAATAAGATTTACTAATTAATCCTTTACAGGTATCACAATTAATTGGCAAACATCAAGAGCAAAAAGAAGCATTTTTAAAAGCGTGTACGTTGGCTAGAAGAACTGCTGAAACTTTTCTCAAATATGCTGCGAGAAGTGCTAGAGCTTGTTCACGTCAACCATCTGCAAATCCTCCTGCATATGATGCTCATGTTCGATCAATACTGGATGCTTTGTTGGCCCAAGAAAATAACGTATGTCATAAATTAAGTGATTAGAGTAATATAAATACTAGCATTAAATATTATCAAATAAGAATTCGGTTTTCAATATTCATAAAAATTAACTAGTAAAAAAGTTGTCTCACAATAATATTCGTATGGATACATTATTTGATGATTATTCACTCGTTTAATAGAAATTTTACTCCTCAAATTGAACATTTTACAAACCCAATGAAACATTTTAATGTATTTTGTAAAAAAAAATTTTTTTTAAGAAATACGTATATAAGATACCGTCAATGTGAAAATTTGTACATATTTTATGTTGTTTTACAATTTGAAGTGTAAAACCTGTATTAATTTTCCATAAATGTTATACTATATGTATTTATCAAAATTAGTAAATTTTGCTTATAAACATTTGAAATTTGAAATTGAAATAAAGAAAAACATATGAACTCCTTAGGTCCTCGAACATTGGACAATTCGGAAGAAAAGACTCGACCATTGTCAGCAGTTTGTACTATTTGAACGATCTGCACGTCAAGCCATAGAGTGGATACAAGACAATGGTGAAAAATATTTGGCTGCAAGACGTGCAAGTTCAGTGGCTAGTTCAGTTTCATCTGGTACTTCACAGGCAACAAGTGCTGATACTACCTCATCTGCCGATGGTGAACGACTTGTTAGAGAACAAGCTGAATTCAGAGGTACTGCCCGGGAAAGTAAAGAAAGAGTTAAATTGTTAACACAGTTAGCCGATGGCCTAGTTGATAAAGGACATGCACATGCCGCCCATATTAAACAATGGGTTGCAGCGGTTGACTCAAAGTAAGATATGCACATATTTTTTAAAAATGTTAATAGAACCTATTCTCAAAACCTTTATATATATATATATATATTGTATTCTGAATTTTCTTATAGATATAAAGAGTTCAGCAACAGTATGGAACTATATCGTGCTCAGTTAGGTGCTGGTTCATCATCTCATGAAGGTAGTGCTACTTCAGTTGGTTCCAGTTCATCGGGAATTAGTTCTAATGAAGGAACTGTTATTACTGTATCAGCAAGCGAATGTTCATCAGATCCACCATTAGAATCAAGACTCGCTTCACATCCTACTAAAGAATTGAACGAAGAAAAGCGTAGAAGTGCTCGAAGAAAAGAGTGAGAATATTTTCTTTTTAGTTTATTTCTCTGTTTTCTCGATCATGTATCTTCATAATAAATATTTATATTGATTTTTATTTTACATCTTTTTTAGATTTATTATGGCTGAACTTCTACAAACTGAAAGAACATACGTTAAGGATTTAGAGACATGTATAAAATCATTTTTGCATGAGATGAAATCAAATCCCTCATCTGTCCCCACTGCCATTAACGGAAAAGATGATATAATTTTCGGTAATATAGAAGAAATATATCGTTTCCACAATCACATATTCCTGAAGGAATTAGAAAAATATGAAACAATGCCTGAAGATGTCGGCCATTGTTTTGTTACATGGGCTCAAAAGTTTGACATGTATGTATTTTACTGTAAGAATAAACCAGATTCAAATAGTCTTTTAGTACAACATGCTGGAACATATTTTGAAGATTTACAACATAAACATAAAGTATGTATAATTTTTATGTTACTGGAATATTGTGTATATGAATATGAATTAATATAAATATAAATTATATCTAAATATTAGGTTGAACATCCAATTGCTGCATACCTCATTAAACCAGTACAACGAATAACAAAATATCAATTACTTTTAAAAGATTTACAAGGTTGTTGCATAGAAGGGCAAGGAGAAATCAAAGTACATATGTGTTTTATATTTATAGTAGTGATTAAGTAAATTTTGCACTCAAATTTCATGATGATGTATATTTATATTATTTATAGGATGGCTTAGAGGTAATGGTGGCTGTACCCAAAAAGGCAAATGATGCTATGCATCTTTCACTTGTTGAGGGACTTCCTGGAGATGCTCAAGGTGGTGCTTTAGGTGAAGTTTTACTACAGGACGCCTTTCTCACCTGGGAGTCACGCGGATTAGTTCGTAAGGGTAGAGAAAGACGTGCCTTTCTTTTTGAAATGTATTTACTACTCACCAAAGAAGTTAAAGATTCTCACGGAAAAGCGAAATATATTTATAAGAATAGATTAATGGTAAGATATATAATAATAATTTTTTTTTTCATAATTTCCATGATTTCTGAAAAAAACTTTCTTAATTTCAGACA
Source organism: Hydropsyche tenuis (assembly GCA_009617725.1). Lineage (NCBI taxonomy): Eukaryota > Metazoa > Arthropoda > Insecta > Trichoptera > Hydropsychidae > Hydropsyche > Hydropsyche tenuis. Next base: position 1,431,775 of record VTON01000042.1, on the reverse strand, counting down.
TCTGAATTAGGAATAACAGAGCATATAGAAGGTGATGAATGTAAATTTGCTGTATGGACTGGACGTGCTCCAGTACTTAGTGATTATCGATTAGTTTTGCGTGCCCCGTGTCTTGATGTAAAACAACAATGGGTCAAACGGTTAAGAGAAGTTATACAAGAGACCTACTTCAGTTCAGCATTGCCTTTGCATATGCCAAAGAGTCCTGCTAAAGTCAAACCTTTACAAAATCAGCGGTCCAGCAGGTGATTTTTAATTATTTTTATTTTTACTGACAAATAAATGTATGCACAGATAACTGATATATTAATTAAAATTGCAGAGACTTGGAGGAATGCACGTCGTTGGATGAAAGTGTTGAAAACCTGGATAGAAATTCACTTGCATCATTCGGAAGTGGAAATACTACTGATTCTGATAAGGTAGGAGATGTACGTATATCACAACTTATTACTCTATATACTCAATATTGATTTTTTACTTTGATCGTAGTAAAAATTTACTATTATTAATTATAATAGTTATATGTATAACAATAATACGCGCACGTCTTTGTTATTATCTAAATAGAAATTTCGTTAAATTTATTCATTCATTTTATATTATGTAGAGGCTTGTGGGTTTTCAAAGGTGATGCTATAATCTTAAAATGGGTCACTGCACTAAAAGGATTCAAAAACGGGAGATTCAAATTATTTTAGTTTTAATGAAATTTATCGTTTATCATACACGAACAAATTCATATTCGGAGAGAATTAATTTCGTAAATAATATAGTGTTCATCGGTGGAAGTTTTCGTACGCTTGGTATTGAACGCGGTTTCGATTTGCAGGCGAAATTACATTAATTTGCGTCGGATATTGGAATGCGTGAAAAATTCGTCAGCTTCGGCAGTTAATGGCTGCCTTTGCGTTTTCCGTTTCCGTCAGGAATTTCATCCATAACGATCGTCACCATTTCCCATTCTGGATACGGAAAATTCGAAATGTTCCCTTGGATTTTGTTGTGACTTCCAGAAATTCGCATCTATTCGCCATCGTAAAGTTAATGCTTTTGTTTTTCCGATATTTTCAGCACGAAAATTTTTCAAGGTTATCGTATTTTTCGTCTTTTCAATTTATGCTCTATCAACATTTCTTCTATGAAAGCTGAAACGATAAATAATGAAATTTGATATTTTTTGCGATAAAAATAATTATTAAATATTTCGTTTATGTAACGAAAAAACCAAACTATGTCTAATTATTAAAGTTCATAGAATTTAGTACAAATATAAATGACCTTTCTATTGTATAATGATATAAATTTTATTTTCCTTTTATATTTAGTGCTTTAATTTTACAAATAGATAAGACAATGTGATGTTTGATATTATAATAGCTTATTCTCTCGTGTGGTTGTTTCGTCATTATTTGTTTAACCACATCTCTTTAAAAGAAACAGAGATCAGTTAATCCACATTTAATTGCTGAGCATTTTTCTATATGACGTAATTTATCCATTGTTTTAATCCGTTTCAGTTCCTATTTATCACGTTCGCATACAGCGATTTTTAAAGCGAAAAATCATTTGACAACACTTTTTCTTTGTTTTTCATATTATTGTCATGAAAAACTTTTAATTGTTTTGTTTATTGAATTACGTTCGCGCCTCGGTTTCATGGATACTTTCGTTTACATAAAAAATGGATTTATTTTTATAAAAGATTAACAACAGGAAAATATTTTATTAAGAACTCACGTGTCTATATACGATTATAATTTCGAGATCATATAGTAGATATTTTTTATGCAACTATAAAAAATATTAATTGACGATTGTTTTCTTACTGATTGTAAGTCGCCTATGTATTATATATATTGTATAGATTTCACAATACCACGATCTCCTTATTTGTTAGTTTTCTTTTATTAATGTAGTATTTAATTAGTTCATATCGAAATTGAAATTTCGAAAAACTCAACACGCCAAATTAATCTCTCACCCCACGAACCAACTGAAAAGGATTACGCTCACACAAGTAAATAAATAAACGCGTCCTCTTAAAGCTCTTCAAGCGAAAAAATAAAATGAAATTGAAGTAAATCTCTTCACTTTTTGACTCGCCGCCCGAATTAAAGACAGAAAGAGAAAGAATATTTATGAATTTTTGCACTGCGAATACGCACGTCGTCCTTTAGCCTAAAAAGGATTTGCGTTCGCTTTGAAGATCAAGCTTTGGGCGTTCTGAAGAAATTTTATTCGTTTGAATGCGTGGGGACGATTCCTGCGACGAAACACCTCCGCCAATATGACACGACGGGATAGACACACCCTGCCGCAAAACAGGGAATAAATACAGGGAGGGTATTGACGGGAATTCGGGTTTCGAACTGGCCGGCCCGGTCATGGCCGCCGCCGAAATTGAGGAATATCTATCCCGTTTCGTGTGGGAAACGGATCGCCTGCGACGTATGGGGATTGCCCTCGGCGGTCGCTTTTCGGGTTTCTTCGTCTTGTGGGATTTTCGGGAGGGAATCCGTGGAAGTTGGGGGTGGTTGGTTTTTTTTTTCTTTTTAATGTCGCGGTCGGTGTGGGTTTTTTGGTTTGTTCGTGTGTGGATTTGTTGGGTTGGGTGTGTGGAAGTGTTTGGAGGGTTGGTCGTGTTGAAGTTGAGTTTGCGGTGAGATTTGTGTTGGTCGGGTGTGTGATCGTTTTTGTAAATTTGTTTGGATTGAATATTTGCTTTTGTGTTTAATTTTTTTTGTTACGGTTGATTGATTAAATTGCCGCATTTTTTGTGGATAAGTATTTAAAAATTTTCTGGTTATTTATTATGTATAAATATTTTGTAATCGTCAAGTAGCTAGTATCACCATACGTTTATTTATACTTGCGCGATAAAGCAAAATGATAAAGAATTTCCGGTAAATTTTTTTCGCACCACAACACTATTAAAAATCTTCACATTTCACAAAATTTCCTTGTAAATATTATATTTAGTTTGTTAGCCGAAACATACTATGTGCTTTTTAATATTTTTTCTTATAAAAATATCTAATTATTTCCCGTCACGACACTTAATTGCCAAACTTAATGTTTATTATTTTTCATCGATTATATTATATTAAGATATTTTTTTATGAAAAGATAAAATTTGCAATGTATTTTTTTATACGTACACTAACGATAATTCAAAAATAATAATATTTTGTTTGGAAGCGGCATTTTAGTATCATTCGTATATTTTTTCTATCGTCTTAATACATAAGCCGTTCTGTTATTAGATATGAAAATTTTGTGAATTGTATTGCCGATTTTCCCACCTTCCCCCTCCGTAATTTTAATTATATTATATATGGGATAATAGATAAAACATATTTTAAATGGTTTACGTCACGAGAATAAAACGAACTCTGATGTTTTCGAATCTTCAAATATAAAGTTTCTTGAAAATTGACACGTTACATTGAACTAACTTGAATTCAAGCTTCTCTTCTTGTTCATCGCTAAGTTTTCATAAAGTTTTGTTGTATATTAAACGAAACAGGCTTCCGAGTTTTTGACGCCTGAAATTTCATCTCTTCTATAATATTTGTGCTAAATTTTGTCATCTATTGATGTGTGAACGTCAATTAGTTAAAGAATATTAATTTCACATTTAATCGAGAGTTCTGTTAAGTATTACAATTTCAAAATAAAAGTCTCATTGTGCGATCGCTGCAAACTTCCACATTTTATTTTTTCACCGAACCGTATTTCGGTCACACATCGAAGAAAAATCGTTTTCATGACGACACTATTACGTGTGATAAAAATAATGTATAGCCGAAAAATTTTCCAATATATAATGCGAAAATTTCGTAGCGTCGAACGTTTCATATTTATATACGGCACGTATCTGTATTACAAACGTGTCCTTCGCGCGACTTGCGTATGCGATCACTGTTTTCGGCCCTATACTGTGGAGAGAAATAAAAAATCTATATAACACGATAGAGAGGAAAAAATCAGCTGGAAAAATACACCCAGAAATATATAAACGCGATGTTACAGAAAGGTCGCATCGCTTCCTGTCGAAGCAAACGACTCCCACATAAAAATTATGACATGAGTCGCCCTATTCGCCAGATACCGATATCAATTTGATATATCGAATTCGAGGACTCACGTACTCATCTCTTTATCCCTGTAGGAAGTCTAACCGTTTTTTATGCTAATAAAAAAGTTTTCGCGCACTCGAGGCTCGTTCTTCAAAGGTATTCGGCTCGGTGAAAATAAGCAGTGGCGATTTTGTTACATCTAAGGGTAAATTTTGTTTATTTTCCGGTAAATTAATATTATATTTGCCATTCATCTATAATATTTCGATACACAATAAAACATTTGTATACACTCGGGACTCGTGTAACACGATTTTGATATAATACGGTTGATGAATTATGAAATATTTTTGTTCAACACGTTTTACATAACACGGTTTTATAAAATAAAAAAAGCTTTAAAAAAATAAGCTTTAAAATATTTATTGATAAATTTGCATTTTAACATATACAAAAATGCATTATGAATGCTTATATTGAGATTATTACCGATTTTCACGTGCAGTTCATGCATTATAAGTGCGTAATTTTTTTTTTTCAACGAATTTTGCGTGTAGTTTGAAAGTTGTAATTATCAATTTTGACGAGTTTGTTGAAAGGTTGTCCAGTAATACCTTTTGCCATCCGAACTTTTATAATAGTATGTGCGAATTTGAATGATCTAATTGTAAGGGAAAATTATTTGTGAAAACTGTCAAACATAATCTCTCCACACCTAAAAACTACGCCCGAAATTCATTAAGAAACCTAATTTGCGGACTTACAATGCATAAATTAAGAAATTTAATTTAAGCACCTATTATGCATTTTATCTAAATACATAAATGTATATCTTCTGTATTGTTTATTTAAAAAAAGGATATTTACAAACGTTTTTTTTTTTTTTTTTGAACGAAAACCCTAATTCCAACCTCTTATAACACGCATTTGTATTACACGACATTTTTGTGGAACCAGATAACCGTGTTATACGAGGCACAAGTGGACTACCGTGCATTTGATAATTTAATTATGCGATTATAATACTTTTCTTTATAAAGTCAATTTATTTAAATTCATGCGAGTTTCCATCTATCATATAATATTTCAACCACTGGCGAAAAGATTCCATTTTTTGTCAATGTTACCGTTTCTTTTTTATCTCCCCTCTTTTGACAAAAATCGTATTTTACAACGGAGCATGTAAAATATTCTTTACGGCGTAATGAATTTTGATGGCGTCCTTAATGAAAATATGTATTGCCTCAGCTCATCCGGGATCTTTTACGTTTCCCTCGAGAGTCTCGCGCTCGTGAATTATACGTGCGTTATTTTGTTACGTGTGTATATTTTTTTATTATGTATTGTATTGTACGTGTGGAACGGGCGTTTTAAAAAGGCTTCGAAAACATCCGCCGAAGACATTTTCCGTCAAGAGCGACTGTTTTCAAATAACGTTTTCGTGAAACAAAGGAAAAAGCCGTGAAAGTGTTGTTGTTCCAGCCTTTGTTGAGGAGGTTGGGTGGTCGGAAAAGTTGTTGAAAAAAAATTACTCCCGAGAGTGTAAACGTGAACGCAATACATCTTGAAGGTGTTACGTTCATTTTTTTTCCCGAGGAAAAATAAAATTGCGTGGAAAAACGTACGAGATATCGTTATCTTTTGAACTTTCGTGTAATCCGAGGATTTCAACGTTCGAAAGAATAATAGATTACTTTTTGATGATGGTTGTTGTTGCGTTTAGTAATATGAATGTTTGTTTTTTCAATTTTTCACGTGTTTGAGACTAAAAATGTTCGATTGAAATCGTGGTTTCTTGTTTGTGGAGCCTACACTTAAATTTTATCTTTGGTGTATTCGACCATGAAAAGATTAGAAAATGTGTTTTCACGTTGAAAAACACCTTCAGCGCGGCACATATGTTAACTCTTCTCGTGATTGTGAAAAATATTTCATCTCGTAAGTTTATCTTCTAGGGTTTTTCATTTATTATTTCTTTTTACATCATTTATTCGATTGATCTTTTTATGCAACGAGAAAATTGAATCCTAAGAAAAACAGCGGATTATTTTTGTTTTTCTCTTCCTTTCGAGTCCTAGAAATTGCGAGACTGAAAATAAATTTATCATATTTCTCTCTGCAATTATCAGACTTAAGGTGAATGAACCTACCTTATATACATATTTTTATTCAATTTATAAATAGCGAACATAAAATATAACACCTTATTTGTATCTTTGCGTCAGAGGAGCAGGTTTATATTCATCGCTCGAAATATTTTATACGAAATCGAAACGTTATACACGAAGTGGTGAAGATTGTCTCCAAACAAGCGACGTTCATCTCGATACAAGCCTTAACCCTGTACCATGATTGTGTTAACCTTTGTCTATTATAGTGGATCATGTATCTTATATTGTCTAGTGTTTCTTAAATATTTGTTTTAAATAAGTGTGTCGTCTGCTTCCCCCATTCTTAGAGTGAAGCTAATATTATCTCGATTGAGGTCTGTTGTTAAGCCATCTTTATTTATATAAGGTGTTCCAAATTCGTGCAGGGATTTAAAAATCTGAAAATAGTTCAGTTTTTCACATTGTTTACTAGAATAGATAAATTATTCGTGAAAATTTTCAAAATCGACGAATCGTGGAAACCTACGGGGATTTCTATAAATTTATAAATGTTGTCACTGCTGAGTGACTCGTGGAAAATTTTTCGGAAGTGCAGCAGCACGAGGATAAAAATAAAACATTTTTTAATCTAAATTGAAAAAAAAATAATACGATTTACAAAATGCCAATCACAATCCTAGACACAAAAGGATCGGACTGGGTCCTGAGCAAACTCAGTGTCGGGAATAGTACTGGACCGGTAATTCCCCTTTCAATCACCGTCGCTCGACTTTCTATGCAATCGGCACAACACAGTCTGCAGTTCCGACAAGGTTCTTTTGCAGTAACTTCGTTTTTTTTTATGATAACCTAGATTTCAGTCCAATTTTTAAATGATTACATTAAAAACGAATTCAAATCAATTTCTATCAAATAAAAATATATATATTTAGATGCGAAACAAACGAAGAGAGTAAATCCAATAATAAATAAAATTATTTATTTGATTATAGTTCACGAAAATCTGAAAATAAATAGATTTAATTCATATTGGCTATCGGGCCCCTGTGAAAATTTTTATTGCGGATTTCCCTTTTGATTTTTATTTATTCCATAATTTTAAAATGTGATGATAGTTAACCTTTATGATCATAATATTAGAGCACAACACTCAACCAATTTTGAGATAATCTTGTTTAAAATTTGAATCGCGATTATATACTGAAATATTTATATTATTCGTATAAAAATTAAAAGTACGTACAGATTGTTCTCGGCTTATGACAAAGATACGTTCCTGAACGTCGGTTGTAAGTCGAATCCATACAAAAAAATCCAATTAATTTTATTCATATCAAAATTTTCATTTTTAACCCATATCTTGCCACGGTTAATTATTTATTTTTCAATAAGTTAGAACACATATCCCAGAAAGAACGAAAAAAACCTGACAGATAACGGTATCAAATGATTTCGTTTTTGTACATGTGATTTAGTAAGTAATTTTTGAAAAATAATTAATTTCGGTCGTAAGTCAAGAACTATCTGTATATTTACAGGTCGCCTGTTTTTCGAATAACATTTTCGCAATTTTTTCCCTTTACAAAACATAATACGGATCTCTTCAAAGTCCGATTACACAGGTATGCAAAATTGACCTTTTTGAAAATTGTTTGTTTGAAAGGTATCTATATTAGGTAACTTTTTGGTACTGAATTCGAATATGGTATTTGTTTTTTTTCTGTCATGTTTATTTTTATACATGTTCTTCCGATCGGGAAGGTGGTATAACCCCCTATAGATTTGAAAGAAAAAAAATTGAAAAGTAAACTATTCTAAACTAAACAAACTACGTTTATTTTATCATGTTCAAGTACTAAATGACGTTTAAAATGATATTGATTCACATTTTACAACATACTTTTGATAACTATCCTCAAGTAAAGTAGATGCCGAAAGTGAAAATTTTCACAATAGCAGTTTGGTATTTGGGTAGCAGTGGCGGCTCGTGAAAATTTGTAGTGGAGGGGCTGCAACAATGAAAATAGTACGTATGTATGTTCTCATGTACAAAACACGAAAACGTCATCAGCACAACACAACATACAAGAATCAAAATACGTATCGCATTTATACATCTGTACAAGACGAATATAGGAATAAAAAAAATAACATACAGGGAGGGCTGCAGCCCCGCAACCCATTAGGACGAGTCGCCACTGTTGAATACCATTTATTAAGAATCCGAAAAAACCGTACGTGATAAAAAAAAAAATATTATTTTCCCGTCAATTTGCACCTCGAAATCCACAACAAACCACTATCCAATATCAGACAACATTAGGTATATTTATACCTATGTTATCAGCATCGGCTACCCCCCCCACCTCTTCAAACCCAATCGACCCACCAAACTCAAAAAAACCCAAACAAAACTTCCGAAAAACACCAACCGGGCCCCCATCGCGCATCCGCCCCCCGCCCGTCCCCGACCGTTTATCAATGAAAAATATAAACCGCGACCGGCGACCGTGGCCATCAAAGCGCACCTAAGCGGCGCACCGCTGCGCACGTACGGGCCTTCGCCCCCGGCCGGGCGGAGCCCCTCGCTTACGTAAGCGCGCGCGGGGCGGAGGCTGCGCCCGGCGCCCACTCGTGGCCGGGCGGCCGCCGCCGCCACACGCGGCCCCCGGCGACTGCGCCCTCAGCATGGCTTCAGAGGGGGCGAAGGCGCGGCCCCAGAGGCGCAAGATCTCCCTGCCCTGGTTCCGCAGGAATGCCCCCGCCAGCAGGCTCAGCAGGCAGCACACCATCGACACGCCGGAGGCCTTCGTCGACTATATGCGCAAGCTCAACGTGGACAACTCGCCGCCGGTACGTTTCGGGGGTTTCGCGGTTCGGGGGGCTTATCGATCTCCGGGAGGACCGCGGCTTGGAGAGGAGGTCGCTGTCTTGTCGGCGGTGGGTTTTTGGTGGGTTTGGGCTCTTTGGCGGCGGCGGAATTTCCGGTTTCGGGCGGGGGGTTTGGCGGTCGAGGTGTCGGATGGGGGTTTTTTCGGCGAGGTGAGAGTTTGGTCTGGTCCTAGGCGAAAGCCGGGCGGGATGTGCAGGGTTGGGGTTCGAGGCGGTCGTTGGGTGGTTTTTTTGAATGGTCGAGAGGAGAGTTGTTCGTTGGTGAAATTGGATAACTTTCTGTTTTCGGTTGTGTGATTGGATATGCGAATTATGTTGAGTGTCGCCGTCTCTATTCTATTCTACGTAAGCCGTTTGATGGACAAAGGCTTATCTCTATTAGATTTCTACTCAATCTTGTACTGGGTCGTTTCCGTCGTATACAAAGTGCATTGTCATTGTAAGTGTGCTCCATTTGTAGAATTTTATCTAATTAGAATCTGATTTTATTTCGCTAATTGCAACGCTAGTTAAATGTTTATGTGTAGTTATCAATTCGCGTGATTAAATAACATGGAATCAATTTGCACCGTCTATATTTGTTTTAAATGTCTAAAATACGTTCACATGTATTTTATGTTGGAAAAGCAAAGCTGTGTAAAATTATAATTAGTCGGTTATTACACGGGTCGAATATGAACGGTTTACTGTCTAATGTTAACTATTTGTTTCATGTTGTTACAATTGAATATCTAATTTGTCTGAATATTTCCAGGACTGTATTTTATTTTTGTTTAAATCGATCGGTTAATTATAACATTCTAAGTATTTTGATTTTACGTTTGCGTTCAGTTTACATGTTTTATAAAATTAAATAGCGTTATCAATAGCATTTGGTTGTCTTCATTATCGTTTGCGGTTTCACATTCGCCTGTGACATTTTATTGCGAGTTACGCAAGTACACAATCACAATTTAAATATTTCTTTTATATTCATAAAATAATGACGCCTAACATTGTTTGAACCCATTTGTTCGCTTTTGACCAAAACCGAGAGAAAAAAAAAACAGCATTTGTCAGCTATATTGCAACCAGCTTTTCGCAATGGGTAAAGGAAACTCAATTATAGAGTCCTGTATAAATGTTTAATCAGTGTGAAAGGGTTGGCAGAGTTAACAGCATATACGCATTAGTGAAACGCATAACGCATTTATGGGAAATCTCTGAAGGTTATAATAAATCATTAATCTAGCAAATTGACTATACGAATATCATCAAAGCATTTTATTTTTATGGTTGCTTCGTGATACGTGTTGCTCAGCAAAATACTATTTTTGTATCTGTTGCCTTTCTATAGTTTTCGGTATATTTTTTATCATAATTTTCATCCCAAATTTCGATTATTCGAATTATAATATGTACGCGCGTTAAGTGTGCGTACAAATGTTTAAAACGGAAAATAAATTTCCGTGTCTTATTCGATTGTAACATATGCTACTTATTTTAGTATATTTGTTCATCAAATCACGATTAAAATTGTACTTGTATTTCGTCGGTTTGGCAAATATAATTTAATGCGAAAGTTTGAGCACTCCACTAAAACAATTCTCGTTATTGGCTTTGAAGTATTATATTTGACAGTGTGAGTTAACAACCTGTATGTTATATGTCAGCTAATACTGATGTGATTTAAATAGTCAAATATAATTGTTGGCTTCATTTCAATTATATGTGAATAAAATGTATCAAGTAAACTATCAGAGTCTTTAGCTTAAAAAAAAAATGACTCTTTTTTTCGATCTAACATTAAATTATTGTTTTTTTATTTCTGAATGACCCTTGCAATACAAAATATTTGAAATATTTATTCTTTTCGCAACCACATATGTATGTAAAAAATTAAAAAGCAATATACGAACACACAGTTTCTATTAGTTTGATTAAACGTTCGCCAGACAAACGCTGATTAAAGAAATTAAAATTCACCGACCGATCACAATGAATTCATTCTAATAATATAAATATATACATGATTCATTCGATTCCCGTATCATACAACTATTTTTAATTAAATCAAACTAAACGGACTCGCGTATATAAATATATTATATTAATTCATGTGAATAAAAAAAAAATGCTCGGTACGAAAAACGTTTTCACGTGAACACCAGTCACGCGTCGCGAGTTAATACGTGTTGAGACTTTGATTGACGTACCCGAAAAATAAAAAAAACACGCAAAATATGCTAAGGGATGTCGGGTTGTGGGTTTAGGGGGACGTCGATTTCATCATATTACACGCGAATCTGTCGAATATTGCGATTTCTGTTCTATCGAACGCAATTCGTTCTCCGTATACGACCACCTGTACCAGATTTTATAGATGAAATGTGCTTGGTTGTTTTTTTCTATTTTGAAATTTTCGATATGTGGCGTCGTGTCGGTGGTTCGAAAACGTATGACTGATTGAAAAAATTTCGCGGATGATTTGAATTTATCGATTCGGTAATATTGTTATATCCGCCGAGTGCTTCTAAAATAGGCCAATGCTTCGACACTGTCGCATTTCGGGGGTTACTTATTGAAGTATGCATAATTTCGGACAACGCGATTTCGCTCAAAGAAATTGTTGAAAATTAACCGTTCGCAAGTGCACGAATTGACCGATCCGTATTCGATTTATTTATAAAACCGATTATATTCTACTGTAATCTAGTTAAAATTACGCAGTTCTTATAGCACCCTATTTAGAACAAGCCCTTTTCTATATCTATTGGAAGTTCAGGCAATTTTCCATATCGCGTGTGCCCATTATATAGTGGTTAGAAAAGGGTAAATTCTTGAGGTTTATTAATAATTAAAAAAAAAACCTCTTCGGATGATTTCTGGTCGACAGCACATGATAACAATTAATATTTTGTTTTAAATATACATATTTCAAAATTAATCAAATTATTATATTAATTCTTAATCAATATGTATTTTCGTTTAAATCCACTCGTCCTAAATGCGCTCGATTTTTTCTTATCCGGACTTAACTAGAAAGTTTCCTTTATAATCGCTAATCTCCCTATTTTCCGTCTTCTCGTCCATTGAAGTCTTTCATTATTTTTCACATTCACGGTTCAATCATCAAAGAACCGAGGGGTGTCAATAGTCCGCAAATAACTCAAAACGTGAAGTCCCTCCCCCGTGACCCGTAAATATTATTTTATACATTGTATAAACGAACACTTTATTAATCCCGGCGGCCGTTACGTATTGAATTTAAAAAAAAAAAAAGATCCCCTGTAATTTTCACCCCAGCGTATTTTCCACCGTATATTATCGTTAGGTGCAGCAAATTTTCGAAGAGGCGTACACAGTTTTCTGTTCGTTATGTGAAAACGAATACGTCGGGATGAATTTGATCGTTCGAGTAATACGAGGATGCCGTGTGGTCTAATAAGTACACATTTGCGGGATGGGACAAGGCCAATCGTCGGAAAAAATATTGCGTCTTGTGTCGCGATTGTAAAATGTATATGTACGCTTTGTGCTTGCGGAAATATTCTATTGGGTATTATATACGAGCGCGAGTTCGTTTAAGCGTATTGCTCAGTGAAAGTTTTCCCTGTGCATTCTTTCCTTTTCTTGAGCTTTTCATATCGTGCTTCGACTTTGATTACAATTCAATTCTTAACAACTGCTCGCAGAGTAGAATTTTCCGCACTCGTTACGTTCGCTTGTGGCTTTGATCTATTCAATAAGAAGCTCTTCGGAAAATGTTGTATTTTTTTCGAATCAATTTATTTTTGATCGAAACGACAGAGTCAGTAGAATAAAAATAAATAAGTGCTTAAAACGAAAAAGATCAAATTATTGATAGGACTTTTCATATTTAACAAAAAAATTTTGATTAGTTAAAATTCACGTTACTATCAGCATCCATTATGGAACTTATCATTTATTTATTTTTTTAATGCACAGTAAAATATCTAAATACATATATGATATTGTATAATATATATATTCTTTAATTACATGTATTCTGCGAATCTTAATCGTATCGGATTAAGAAGTTAACATATTGATTCATAGTATAATTTGAAGGTATAGAAATACATACGATGCAATATTTTCTATACAAAATTTATAATATAACAGAACATGAAATAAAATGAAAAAAATCATAATTTATAGTCGATATGTAAACTCACTGGGAAAATAAGGTCGATAAGAACGTTAACATTGACATGGTCGTATGCGAGTTTTCGCATTTATTATCTCTTTTCGTTATTTACACACTCGATTGTTGGATATAACATGAACAGACAATTGATAACGTAGTCGCCAAGATAAAATATTCGAATTGGGGAAACTTCGTTAGTTTATTTGGTATGTGGTTTTGTGAAATATGTTGAAATATCATATTTGTGAAATAACTAGATACTAAACAGTCGAACGTTTGTTTGTTATTTTACTATCTTTTTACTATGATAAATATAATAATCTTGTGCGTTATCAAAATTTTCGGAAGTAAATATTATGTTATGTTTAGTTTTTTGTACTGATTTTAAAAGTTCCAAAATGACTTGTGTACTTATATAATATTTTATATTTATCTTAATCTTTTTATCCTTGAAAAATGTCAAAATCAAAACTTTCAAATCCTCGAGTATATCTCGGTCGTTACCCAAAGGAAAATTTTCAAAAGTAATTTTTGTGAATCGATCAATAGACTTAAATACATTCTAAATTTAACCGTTCCATCGTGCTGTACACTTCCTATTCGTGATAACTTACATTTATATTTTGATCATAAAATGTCAGATATTCATAGATCTGCGTCTCATTGCACGAATTACACGGTCGGTATATGTAATATTCAAATCTAACATAGTTAATAATTCAAAATGAGCAATCTCCAACAGCCGACGCTTTGAAAAGTGCATTCGCATTATGCGAATTTCAGTTTTCTAATTTTATAGTTTTTCCGCAGACAGGAAAAAGATCGTTCGAAAGCGAAATTAAATTTTTGCGAGAGGAGAATAATTTATTATTTTTTTTTGTTTGACTGGTCCATTTTTATAGCCATCGTTTTGATTCATCCAGGATTATAAAAAAAATCAGACGTCAATCGATCGATATAATGTTTTTATATTGAAATGTGCGATATTATTGGCCGAATGGAAATTTTTAATGCGTTTCAAATACCGCACGTCAATTACCGATGTTATTTCTCATAATATTATAGAATCATACTATTTCAAATTCACTCCGCGCTTTTATTTTCAGCATGCCAACGGGCGACAGAAATAACTGTGACGTTCGAAAAATTCGATCCTATTTGATTAACAGTGTTTTCTTATCTTCGAAATAGCCTCTGAAAAGAGCTCGCCGTCCGTAGGACCCCGTTCTATTCCCCCCCCGTTGAAAACCAACTATAAATTTTCCAGCATCCCAGAAAACTCACATGCTCAATTATTCCTCAACTTCCAAAACAAACTATCCACCGACGGCGAACTCCGACAAAAGCGCACATTCGAATTTCACCGATTTTAATTTTCGATTTGCAGGCAGTCGGCGCAGAGGCGACATGGGTCGTCTCCGACTTCAGCGGCAGCAGCAAAGGGGAGCTGTCCGTTTCGAAGGGCCAACAGGTCGAGATGTTGGGGACGGAAGCGTCGGGGGCTGCGCCCCGGGGCCCCGAATGGTGCTTCGTCAGGGTCTGCGACGATGCGGCGTCCCCGCGAGAGGGGTACGTGCCCCTCGCCGTGCTCAAGCCTCATCATACTTCTCCTTCTAGAAAGCCGCCGCAAGAGCATGCTGCTGGTGAGTTTTGGATTTTTTTTTGTGTCATGTCCAATTGGGTTTATTGAATTTCGGTGAATATCTGACCCTCTCTGCACCTTCGTCAAGAGGGTCAGTTCGTGGAAAGACATTTCGTTGAATTTTCCTCGCCTGGCATTTCGTGTGCCCGCCGGAAAGCAGGACCTTCGCGATTGGTTAGTTTTAAATTAAATGTAGAGTTCTCGATACATGTAAATGTGGCGCCCGAAGTTTCGCCTAGTGTTGTTGGTACCTAGCTTGTAAGCCGGCATAGAGTGGGATGCGTGTAACAGGCGGGATGGTGGGTTCTTATCAGTTGTTTTATGTGATATAATGGAAATATAATTTGACTGGTCAAGATTAGACAAAGTGTATTATGGGTGATTAAGGGCGCTGCCAGATGAGCGTTGTTCAACGCGCGTTTTAGTAACGCGCGTTTACAACTTCATACATTTTATTTTGCTAAACGCGCGTTAGCATCTGTACGGCCTGCATAAAATGTGTGTAAGTTGTAAACGCGCGTTGAACAACGCTCATCTGGCAGCGCCCTAACAATAAGCCAGTGTTGTCAGTGTTGCTAACGCCACTGGTAAACCGGTTCGAATGACAGTCGCATGTGCTTGCTCTGGTTTCTGTCATTTCTATCACCCTCCCTTCAGAAAATTAATTATCATAGTCAAAGGTACAGAAATTTCACTTGATAACTAATATGGGCCACTAAACGTCACTTGTTTATTAATTTGGGCTCAAAACTGACGTTTTTGAGATGAATGCATCGTTGAGATTATTATATTATTAAAATATTAAAATAGTTTCAATAATCAGGTATAGAAGTAAAATATACACATTGTTCAATACAAAATATTCATTTAAAAAATCTGAACTTTGGCTTTAACTAGTGAGCACCAGTTGAACTGTAATTTCGTCTGTTGAAATACATACATATATCTTAACTAGAAAATTTATATTCATATATAAATTATCTAAAACGTCGGTCAAAATATATTTTAACTGATGATGCACTTTGACTGTAACAAATACACCAGAGTCTTTTTGTGCGGGGTGTACGTTCCAGAGGAAAAAATAATATGGTTACCATATAAAAAATTAGAGATAGGTTCCATCAGTATATTTACATCGAACTTCCATCCGAATACACTTTTATAAAAAATGAAGGAATACGTAAAAATGTGTTATGTGGCGAAATTTCGCCATGTGAAATCGTGAGAGAACATCGTAAATTTTCATTTAATAACTATTATGTACTGTGTACTGTTTTGCTTCGTATCTTACCATTGTGGCATAATAATACTTTTTTTAATACTGTGTTATAGTGAAAAAAAACATTCGGTTCTTTCTTTTGAACCGCGTTATTTCGAAACTGCATAAAAAGAGTTTTGGATGTAATTCCATTGCCTGGATTGAATTGATTCGTTTGAAATATCGATTTTTTTTATTGTTTAGAATCTGACTACAATTTAATCATCGTCGCTTATGGTCAGTGGCAAATTTACCTTGCCCGGAGCACGGAAAACTTCTTGTATATTATATAAAAAATGGACGCCGTCTTCGAATAACACATACTTATAGTATTATTATTATTATTATTATGTATGTCAGCTAATTTTAAAATTTAATATGGGTAAACCCGCCTCTGTTTATGGTGATTCATGGTTCAATGTCTAACATTTTTCCATTTACGGTATTCATCCACTGCACCCAACATATTTCCATGATCTCATCCATCCGTCGTATGCTCTTTGTTTGCTGTATTTTCTTCTCTTGGAATTCCAGTCAAAAGACAAACTTATTAATTGAGATAACTTATTCGTGTAATTTCCGATGAAACATAATCTATTACCTGACTTACATTAGTCCCAAATACCATTAAGACCAAATATATTTTTGTCTTTGAATGGCACAAATTGTCAATTGAAAAACTTCGTTTCGAGAATTCGTGTAATTATCTGATATTGAATATGTATCTCGATTAGAGATCGGATAAATTTGTCCAATCTACGTCGGTACTTTATATATAAAATCGAATTTGATTAAATTTTGTGATGCTTAAATAATTATTCAATCAAAAATGTTCAACTTTAAATACGCAAATTTGTTATTTTATAATTTTATCGAATGTTATTTACAAAATGTAATATTTATTAAGATCGTTATTTTGTTGAGTGCTTCTGTAAACAATTATGTTTCTATCAAGATTCTTCACAGAACACTTGAAGAATCGTTACACAACGCAAAAGGAAATAATTTAGCAAAAATATTAATTACACAATGGACTAAAATTACTTTATTTTGAATAAAAAGTAATTTTCTTTTGAATCATACGTGCTTTTAAAACTTTCACTTACGGAAAAACGTCAAGCAATGTTAATCGATTGTGTAAAATCGTTTCGATTCCTCATTTGATTATTGCACTCCGCGATGAAACTTTAATTTTAATTTTGTGAATACTCTTCGAGTAGTGCTTACGTATATATTTTTTATATAATACAATATAAAAATGACGATGCTGAACGTCCGCCGTCTAATCATACTAAAACTTTCATTACACTCGGCGTCGCAAATGTATATAATTTCATATGCATATATAAATAAAAGCGCACGTATACATACAAATATACAAAAAAAGGCAAATGTTCTAAGAAATTTTCGTAAATGAGTTGTCGATTTTTCACATTGAACGATCCAATTTCAGAAAATTTGAAATCCCATCAAAATAGCCATTATATTTCCAGAGGTGATCCACCTCATCTGACCGATAACTAATACATTTGTATATTTTTCCGTTTCTTTGTTGGAACCCTTAGGATTTTCTCTCCCTCTTCCACAAGTTCGTTGTTGCCTGTATACGCTTCAGTAAATATGTATAGAATTTTTCATGTTTTTATTAAAGTTTGTCACGTGAACGTTAAATAGTGAAGAATTGCTTTGTTTTGAAGCTTTTCAAAAAAAATATTTATTAAGGTTTTTTGTGACGGTTTTTAAACGATCGTTGAAATTTTCAAAATTATTAAAGAAGGTTCCTTACCACTCAATATTTTCTCTAATTCGCTGAAACGTTGCAGTTCAATGGCTTGTCAATTTTCAGTTCCGTTGACAAATTAGATTTGTTTAGAAATGGGTTACGCCGGCTAAATATTAAATGGAAAAAAATTGAGAGGTCAGCTTCTGACCTAAGTTAACCTTTACATTGCTTTTACGTTATCTCAAGAGTAGATTTTTCACTCATACGCTTTTACCTATTTCAGTGTCGGCGGTGATAAAACGAACTTTCTTTGAAACGCGTTTTCCTTCGTTTTTTAATAATTTTCCGCGGAGAATTTTCTGCAGATAAATCATTTCGCAGTCAGTCGAACGAAAACAATTACAGTGTTTGCTCCGTTTTCATCGTTTAAGCACAAATTTCAAACTTTTCTCATCGTTTTCCCTCCCGCTCGTGTTTCCTCTGTTCCTTTTTTCCAGATTTTTATTTTCGCAATATTCAATTTCAGCCATTTTCCGCTTTGCACTCGTCTAAAATTCGACATTACAACTCTGAATCGACACGATCCGTCAAAAAATAAACATTTATAACCCTTAGTGATCGTATTTATTTTCTAGTTGGTATCGCTTCCGGTCAACATTGATTTCGGGCATTGTTCAGATTTCATACTCGCGAGCTTAAAACTGAAAAAAATAAATCGTATTTTGACCTTTTCAAAAAATTCTAAAAAAAATATTCATCGCGTATAAGATCCTTAATCATGATTTAAAAAATACATAATCATTTAAATTGTAAAAGTAATGATTATCTTTAATTTTAATTTGACTATATTCATTAAAAACTTACTATTTTATAATCTCCCACAAAAGTTACTAGAGAATTATTTCGAAGTTTTATTAATCAAAATATTACTATCGAGGTTCGAATTATATTTTAGTGTCGGATATTTTGAAATGATTATTATAATATTAAATAGGAATAATTGATGTCGGAAGATGTCACATTTTTTACGATTTTCATCAAATTGAAATATTTACTTAAAAATAAAAGACTCTCTTGCAGAATCAAAGAGATTTTATGAGTTAATGTATAAAATTTATTTTATGTAATAAACGACAAAAATAATAACTTGAACATAATCCAAGGTCAATACAAGAGATTAAAACGTTGTCGCCACTAGCGCAACACAGGACCAAAACGCCAAAGACCCAAAGTCGCCCTCGGCCCCCCACGGGTTAACCATCAACCAAAAGCGCCTCGCCCACCGAACAATCGCACATTTCCGAAAAACGAACAATCGCCCCGCTCCCCTTTCATCCCTTCGAGTTTCGCTTTCTACGCGCCGCACGTACAACCCCGCGGCCGCCCCAGGAGTCTCCGGAGCCCGACAATTTAAAACCCGATCATATCGAGCCGTCCGCTATTCGGCAACAAACACCCATTCAAGTCTTCCCGGAACACCTCGCCGTACTACGTTGTACGCGAAACTTGCGAAAATACCGCAACACGTGTCCTCCCCCCCCCCCCCGCGCTGACACCCATCATTGGATGACGATTGCGGATCGGGAGTGGATGGCCTCTCCCGCGCACGCACAGACACCAACATGCGTGCAGATCAATACCGATGGCGACCTTGGCCCCGGGAGTAGGCCCCCGGAGCGCCCCCGGCACCTGCGCCCCCCGCTCGTCTCCCGGTCCTTGGCCCCCGAAATTCCCGACCCCCCGCATGCCCGTCGACTAAATCGCGAGGTTCGTTTTCAATTAACACTTGCACAAATAAACCCCGCCACCCCCGCACGCCTCGCTGAACTTTGACCCCTACCCTAACCTACCCCCCCCGATGGTGGACCGATGCGGTAATTGGTCGAGGGCGAAAGTGATACTGGATCCGATGGGGGTGCATGTAACAAGTGGGGCGGTGGGCGTTTGGATTTTGCCGGGTTTTTTTTTTAATGCTGATTTGGAATTGGCGTAGTTAAAAGTTGGAGTTTTTTCGTGGGAGTTTGTTCGGGAAGTTTTTGTTGATTTTTTTTTTTTCGGGGGAAATGTTTATTCGATGCCGATCCGATAAAAATTTTCGCTTTTGCTGTATATGTTTTTTTTTTTTTCAATTATCTGTTCAGTTTTGTGATTTGGGCTATTGCGAAATTGAGGTGTGTCTGAAATTCGTCGTAAGTCCCGTGTCGTTCTTGTATCCATTTCTTGATAGACTCAATAACAATTTTATCGTTCTCTAGCCATTATAATCTTTATTGAGCCAAATATATAATACTCTAATGGACTGAAGAGCAAAACCTAAACAAAATCCGCGGTTTAGTCTGATGTGCGTTTGTTTTCATTATCTTCGGGAGTTTTTCCGATGAACCGAATTTCGTTTCGACAAAATTATAAATATTTTCTATTTGACACTGTGCGAAAACTCGTTTATTGATTCACCGCGTGATGTCCTTTATACACAAGACTGTCCCGAGAAGATTTAAGTCGTCAACCCTTCAGTGTCTCGTTTGCGAAAAGACCGTCTTTCGCACGAGAAAATCGCCTCGAACGCTGTAATATAATATTGTCGTGCCTATACTTAATTCTATTTATATTTATGTTCATAATGTACTCTCTCTCTATAATAACATATTTTCCACAAAGCGGCATGTCTATACATTTAGCGTATGTCGTCGAGTTTATCAAAGCTTAATCGCACACCGTCACTGAGGAGTAGGGTCAAAGTTAATTTAAACCGAGATGGAGTTCCGTAACTGCGGCGCATCATTTAATTAGACTGTCATTAGTGTCTTATTTTCACTCTGTGACGTAGGTGATAATTTTCCATAAATTATAATAAACTTTGTTTCGTACACTTTGAATTACCAACGGCATATACTCGTCCGACGAGTCGATCGATCTTCTAAATACAACATTGCAAGAGACGCTTCCGATTTAATTTCTTTCACGACTACGAACTTTTTATATTCGCCAAAATTTATTTTCAACATAATTTATATTAAAAAAACACATCTGTCCGTCTAGGACTTGCAATTTACCGTCAAATTTCAATTACCGGTTTGCCGGTTACTTACCGGTAAATAAAAAAAATAGACGTGTGTAGATTAGATGATTAAAGTATAACTGTATATGGCTATATTTACTAAAAACAGTATCCTTAATTGAGATCTAAATATTTTCAAACACGTTATAGATGAATAATGTCATAAATCTATACATATATTTTACATGTGACTTTCAATGCTGAAACTAAAATAAATGATTACCACCCCCAGGTTCGCAAAACCATAGTGGCGCCCCTCACACTCATAAAAGCGCCCTTTCAATTTTTTTTCGCTATAATCATAACATGTCTATATCTGTCCTTAATCCGCGATAAAATAGTTTTTGGTAAATTTCCCAATTTACCCGTAATTACCGATGTTACGTTTTTTGTCTGTTTACCGGCTAACCGGTAATGCCATCTCTACTTCCGCCGCGTATCCGAACCGGCGAAATTTTCCGCGTACCTTCGCTTTCATATCACATCGCTTTTGCGACGGCTTTCTGCACACAGCACACACTATTCCCGTTTCGTACATTTCCCCGTCTGTCGCGAAAAAATCCCATTCGTTCGATTCGCAGCACAACTCACTGTAGCACGAGGGAGGTTCTACACACGATAACAGCGCGAACGTCGCGACTACCCGCATTCACGTATGGAAAACGTGGCTGGGCTCGAGTGCACTCCATGGGGGGTGCATTCATACGATATGAATGCGGCATGCATGCAGCATGTGCATGTGCATGTGCGAGCGTACGTTGGGCATGGCGGTACGTCGCGTCTCCGGGAATAGTTCAATTACGGTGTTGAATGAATGTTGCGTCGGTGCCGCGGCGTGTGTAGTAATATGGAAATTCCAATTTGAAGTTCGCGTCGTGTGCATTGCGAAATTATCTCGTGTTTGCGTTATGATGAATGGTTTTGTGTGATGCGCATGGGTTTTGTGTGGCGCGGTGGGATGGTTCTGTGTCGTACGAGTTTGACGTTTGTACAAAATGGGAACGATTTGAATGTGTTATTTAATAAAATGGGCGTGCATTAAAAAGTAATGTGTGCAGTTTGCACGAGAATTAAAACGTGTGCATTAGAAAAAATATCTGTACCTTAAAACGAATTAACGCGCATTTGAACAGGGCGAAACACTAACCGCACGAGCATTATTTACAACTTTCTTAATATAATTGATTCGCAATAAACCGAATTCAAACAAAATCAACGTCGATAAAAAAAAATGGACCAGTAATTCGATTTACAGCACGATCTATATTTTTTAAACGCACAGTTAAACTGCTCCCATACAAAATTAGGGTTTTCGCTCCGAAAAAATATCGAAGTTTGTCAATATCCATTTTTTTTCGAATAAACAATACTGAAAATATATTAAGAAAACCTTTAATAATGTATACTTAATTAATCATTCATTCGTCATTACTATCACTTACAATTCTGTGTAGTCAACTCTTTGTTATAAGTATAATATAATATATTTGTGATGGCGCGATTCATGGGCGTACAAATCAAACATGTTAATTAATGGTAATCCTTTGCTTTAGCGGTGTAAATTATTTATCGACGTATAATATTTGTATTTTAATGGATAAAAATAATGCATTGTAGTTGCTTAAATTAAATTTATTCGGGTAATTTATGTATTATAAGTCCGCAAATTAGGTTTCTTGACGAATTTTCCTCGTAATTTTTACGTGTTGTGGGGAATTTATGTTCGACAATTTTAACAAATTATTTTCCCCTTGGATCGTCTTAATTTGTACATGCTGACAATTCAGATAGCAAAAAGAACCACTGTACAACATTTAAACCTGAATCTCGTTAAAATAAATATAACTTCCAAACTACACGCGTAATTCGTTAAAAAAAATAATTCACACACTTTTAATGCATAAATTACGCGAAGTAATCGTTAAAAATCTCGATTTAAGCACACTTATAACACACTTTTATTCATGTTAAAATGCAAATTTGTCAATAAATAATTTATGCACCTAAGCAATTCATTCTTAATCGTCTCTTTTTCTAAAACCGTGTTATACGAAGTCCGAGTGTATTCGTTTTGTCGGACGCATATTGACGGGATATCAGAACAGTTGTATTAGAAAAGTACTTGAATACGCTTACGGAACTTGGATTCGATTTGTCCCCGGTGTGTACATGCGGCGCCCGAAGTTTTAATTGAATCGTCCCTCTATCTTGTTAGTGTGTGTGTTATTTTTTTTTCCGTTACCCAGATCCGTCTTTCTTCCTCTCATCGATCCTAGAGTTTAACCTAGCGAAGTTTTTTCATCGCCGTTTTCATCGAAACCTTTCGATGTTGACTGTTTGTTCAGCGTTTTCTTTCATTTATATAAAATGTTCGAACGTAAGCAAAACGACAATGCTGTGTACGCACTTTGATAAATGTGTGTCGTTTATCTCTCGTGCGAGTCGGAGATATTCGATTTTTTTTTATCATCTCGCGTAATCCGATTTCTCGATGGTTTTCTGTTAAAATATCGTTGGATATTTTTGCATTTGTGCAGTCCCATTAAAATCGTTTGAGTGCTGGTCTGATATAACTTTTACGACTGTTTGACGATTGATTGATCCGCCACGATTATCAGATTGATGGTAGCTTTTCGGGCACTTTTATCTTTTGAATTAATTCGCTCTCGTTTCGCGGCGACTTTTAATTGTCTGTCCTTTATATATTTTCGGAAAAAAAATACATAGGAAAAGTACGTTTATGACTTTGCGATGTCATTCGCAGTCGTTCCATCACACGCGAACAATCGGGCATGTCGGCATCTCAGTATTCAACGACGACAATACATTTAATATTCTTGTGTAATTCAGTAATTGTGAAAGACTATTATAATTTCGTTGCATTTCTATACTTTTTTTTTTGGGCACATGCCGGGAAAATTGAAACGTCGGTTACATTTTTGCTACAAACGAACGGGTAAACCAGACTCGAGATATTTTGCATGGCTGAATTTTAACTTTTATTTTATTTTCTGATGGAATATCAAACATGAAAACACTGTTATTTTTTGTTCCAGTGACGGTAAATAAAATCTCTGAATGAATTTGTGTGAATATTTTTATTGAAAATATTTGCTTTTATATGAAATGAATATGTCTATCTGATGTCTATCTGATGCGAACAGCATTGTATTGTTTTTCATTTTTCTCATTCAATAAAAATTTTATTTGAAAATATTGCATACATGCATTTTTTTACATTATGACCACTGAAGAAATCAATCGTGAATGATATGTATCAGTCTAAATTCATTTTTTCGACAGTATGTTTTTGGAGTGCCGCTTCTTGTCTGTGGTTGTTTTGAAATGTGAATAAATCCCATTTTTTACAGCTCGTATCTTTTTTCGTTCCCAAAAGCGTAAGTTATATAAAATATTCAATGGGTTTTCCTTAGATAATAATAAATCAGGAATACGTGTTTCAGCCGAGTTTATTTTTATTTTAGTACAAAAGGATCTGAAAAAATTATTTGTATATTTAAAAAAAAAAAACATTTACTTAGTGAGATAAATTCAAGCAAATATCCCTCGATTTATATTCAGGGCCAAATAGGTAACATATGACACTTATAGCAACCTATAAAACGTATATCAATATAATAGAAATCACCAATAATTTTATCTTTAAAAAAATGTGAACTTGTTATCATTATTGACAAGTTTCTTTTAATGACGTAACGCCTACTAGTCCAAAAATTGTCCGTGAAGTATTTTACAAGAAATTAAATTCGATCACTCAACACCTATTTTTACAAGTCGACCATTCCTCGCATACTCTTTACATATTTGACATGCATCGACGATCGGTTGTTTTACGAAAATTTATACTAAATAAACGACCGTGCAAATTCTTCCTTCTCTTCCGAGAACGTCAACGTTTCATCGGCGACACGTTTCATCTCGAACTTTCCGCGATCTGGAAAAACAAACGTTAAAAATATACATCAACATTCGACTCGCAAGACCCCGACCGAATTTTCCGCGTCGAAAAGCGTCCGGCGAAACGTGAAAATCCCGTTTTCCGCAGATATCCGAAACTCGAGAAGTCCTCTACTACCGTTCGGACAAGTCGCATAAATTTTACAACACGCCAAAATTGATTGTGACAATCAGCGCGAACACTGTAATGTCTTATCGCGCATTTGCATCGTGCACGGGCCTTGAGTGGACTTCCCGTCATGTTAAACGATTAAAATAATTACACAGGCCACACTAATTCCGCACACTTTTTCAATTTGAGTGCGAGTCCCTTTGCGAATAATATAAAACGCAATAGATACGGTCTGATAAAAATATATATGTTTTACTGATAAAATAGAGAAAATTTTAGATTTTTATTTCATTCCTATGCTTTGATGGAAATTATAAAATTTTGAAAATCTATTAAAAAATTTTTTTATAGAAGTTCTCATTAGACTCGTCTCTTTAAAAGAAAATCGCATTTTCACATTGCGCTAATTGAATTTGCTTGCTTTTCCTGCTCGGGAAAAGACACTTTAAACGTGCTCGTTCAATAGTGATGTATGTTAACGATTGATAATTGCTCTATATAAAATATATTTTATTTTTAGTTTAGTCGTCAATATCAACGACATCTATATGTAGGCTTTAAAACGTTGTCGTTGTCGTGATTAAAACTTTTCATTGTTCCAAAGCTTGTCTGCGGTTTTTATTTTGGTCAATATTGAAATTGCACCGGAAAATAATTCATCCTTTAACTAAAAGTCAACTCAGAATATATTTAGAAATTTTTTCTTTTGCGCGACGTTGAATTTTTCTATTGTGTTCTGGAATGGGGTTTTTTTTAATTTTTTTTTTGTTCAAGTGTGGTTTGTCAAAGAAAACTGACAAGAGTGGTTCCGTCTTGCAAATAAAATACTTTTGTTGAGAGTGGGTGTATTCTTCGTAGCCGAGATCTTTGTTCAAAATACACAGTATTACGATAGAGCAAAACAAAGTACAGATTGAAATGAAATCTACAGTACTTTAAAAGAATATTGCATATCAAATAGGTTGTTTCACTTAAATTGTATTCACGCTTATAAATTTCATATTGAATGTTTCTTATTGTAATAAAATTTGACATTTTTCCGTTTATTATGCTAAATTACTTTACATGTTCATCATATATTTGATATTTGGTATTTATTTGATCATAAAATTTCAAGCTTGTAATAATTAATTTGTTTGCTGCTCATTATCATTATGATTCTTATTTTCTATTTTTCTCTTTTGGAATCCGGAAAAAAACGTCTTCTGAGAATTAAAATATGGTCTTTTACTACGTACATACAAATCTGAAAAATACTCTTTGAAAATCATATGTAATTCTTAATTTTTATTCGAATCTTTATATCGATTAACTGTCATGTCCAGCATATATATTAAGCATTACAAGGCCTTTCCGAATAATATCAGAAGTTAAGGCTTTTTTTATTATCGAGTGTGCCCACTACATGGTGATAAAAACAACGAAAGAGTTGAATACTGAAATAATATCTTACCAAATGATCTTAGGTCAACAGTACGCCATCGCATCTATAATATATCTTGACCGCACTACTTTTTGGTTAACTTCGGTAATCGATGAAAACTGGTATACATATTAAAATTGTCAATATGTAATATTAATCTATAATATAATATACAACTATTCACAGATAACTTTATTTAGAGTGGACATAGAATCTTCTATGCGAAAATTATAATATTTGCGTACTTAACGAAATAATCACTCCTGTCTCCCAAAAGAGAAAATTAATCCAACTGTGGAAATGTCTTCTGTTGCAATCTTCTTTTCAATGGAAGTTGTCAATTATCGTAACGATCATCAATGTGGGCTACATAACGATTCATTGCTGTGTAAAAACGATTTTTCAAATAGAATCATATGGTTATATGGTGTTTTGTAATCCATCTAACTTACTAAAACGATTAGGTGTTTATTTATATTATTTACTTGATCATTGATTTTCCGATACAATCAGAACATTGAAACTTTTCCTTGTATTTAGCTCACTACGACAAAATAGAGAGTTATAGAAAGAGATTTATCTCTCTGGGAACTGGATACTGAAATGATCCCTCGAATGGTTTAATATACATTTTCGAAATAATCGTCGCAAATACAGCATTTTATTCCTTGAAATATTGCCAATATCATACTGAACACTCCACCAACTTCATAACAATTTCTAAAATTCATAAAAGCTCGAGAGAGAATGTGAAATATCGATATTCCCGTCTCCGGCAATATTCATCCTGCGGTATTTTCGGTATGTTCGATACACAAATCATCGTTCAAATTCTATCATCGAGCACCGTTCATCTCACAATTTAATTAGTCACTGATATTTAATATATCCTAAAGCAAAAATACGAACACTGTATCTCGAGGAGTTTAGTGTAGAATAATCCCTCGCTTGTCGCATTGCGCTAAATGCAGATTTCTCATGCTTATGTTGAAATTGTTTACCACGTTCATATTAGATCTCGGGTCTTATCCATTATTTCGACATGAGTAATAATTGGGTGTACTTTAAAATATTGAGTAACTACTTTTCGCATCGCTGACCGATTAATATACAAACCGGTTAAATCGACCATTAAATTCGACCATATAAGGAGTTCATTTCCATATCGAGAATCAGCATTTATTGTACTAGCGTATGAGCCTGCCGAAATATCAATGGATGTATTATCTGAAAATATAATTAAAACAAGAAGGATTATATAAGCGCATTGAAAAGTTAATGTGTTGTATTTTTTTTTTCGGAAATAAATTAATATGTATTATATTTATAATCTGATGATTTGGGGGAAAAAAATATTCTTCTAGTTTAAATATTAACACTAGTGTCAGAAATGCGGATTAGCGTATTTTTTGTTATTGATTTTTCATAATTTCGATTTTGTATCAGAATTACATACATATTATATTTGAAATTAAATATGATTCATTTAGTTGAATTCTATAGTTGACATTGTTGTGTATTTGTTGTATTATATAAATATTTATCATTTACATATTTGTCATAATGACGCAAAAATCTGAATACACATTCTGAAAAATCTTCATATCACTTATTCATAACGGATGCATTTGTGCTGATAATTAGTCTCGTGTTCAATTTCCGCTTTATTCAGTGAAAAAAAAAACAATAATACAAAATTTTATTTTACTATCTATTTTGTAAAACCCCACTGTGCGATAGCTTTTATTTGTAAAAAACAAAAATAGTTTTAGCATCTATCACGTTTTGTACATTGACCATTCGACAAATATCTGCACTATATTTATCTAGAGAGATTGGACGATACCGATTCGAAACAATGAAAACCCACATCACACATAACACATTGAACCTCCCCTCCCAAAACGTACGAAATCGCTTCGTTAGTTTTCAACATAGCGGAACGTCATTCACCGAGTGCATTTGCAAATTTGGAATTTGAAATTTCTGCATACGAATTGTGTACAGTACGAAAACAATTTTGATTGCAGCAACGGTTCAACACATATCCACGTACAATCCCGCTCGGAAATTCGATTCGATTGTTAGCAACTTGTCGCATCGAACATGCACGTTCGTGCATTTTCGTTTAATAACAACTTGATAGGTTTTCCGGTGAATTAACGTGTGTGCGCTTATGAGTTTTCGCTTGATTTTTTTGTTTTGCGAATCTTGCAACCCGCTCGGTCTAATACTTTGCATGTATATTCAATAGGTCAGACGAGGGTAAACATTTATTTTACATTTGATAAACTAACTGCTCCAGATGGTTTCCGTTCTTGCACGCGTCCAGTACTCACCCCGTTATAAAATAAAATGGATCTTAGAAATAAACTAATGTTTACGTTCGATTGAAGTGAAACTCATTTTATATTTTATTAGCATACGGGTTTTCGTGAGGTAAATATCGCGATCGTTTCTATGTATATATAGTTTTCAACGCTCTTTTCGGTCGAGTTTCCTAAAAATCCACTGATCTGGATAATTAAATCGAAATTATTATGAGTTGAAGAAGATTCTCTAACTTTATCAAATTGTATATAATTGATAATTTATTTGATCGAATAACAGACGCTCATTATTATGCCATATTAAAATCTCCGAATTTTTGTACTACCCGTTTCAGCTTGACATATTTATTCGTAAATACAATATAAATATAATCTGAAGTGATATCCACTGATTGAATAAATGATATATGAATTCCTTATCTATCGAAAGATTACTTATCAATCGCAAAACATGCACCAACCTCTCGTCAGCAACAATTGTCTATTTACAAAAACAAAACAAAAAGTTTCAACTTGTGTCTTTCCCAAACATGAAAAATTTAATTTATTTTCATTTTCATTACTACACATTCACATTTCATAACATTTAGGCATTTAATTAGTCCCCTACAAATACAATGACTAATGAGCCGTGTTTAATATTGACGTCACACGCAACTCGGCCATCCGACTTCTGTCCACGAAACAACACACAACAACAACAAAAAAGCACACAACAGCACGAATATAGTTTGAGAATCGTCCCGGGACGTCCCCGTTCGATTATTATCCCGAACATACCTAACATTATCCACACTTGTGTGTGTGTGTGTGCGTTCGTCTGGTTATCAGCTCGCTTCGGAATTCGTCATCAAGCAAGTCAGTAGCGTGCGAGCGTCGTACGAGTCTCGACGCTTTCCTCGCTCGAATTTTCCAACCGGAAAAGTCTCCCGTAGACGAACCGCGATTCTCGCCCATAGTCTTTATATAACGCGATTTTGCAATACCGCATTTGTGTTCATTCGCGCTCGGGTAGTGAGTTTATTTTCGGTGAGTTTTACTTTCCTTCGGTTCGATGTGCAGTGTGCGTGCGTGTGCTTTCGGCCCCATGTGTGGGTGGTCCACATCGAATTCGGGAGTGTTGCCAGCGATGGTTGTTACGAGAGAGACTTTTCAATGAGCGTCGCCCGTTGTGTGCACATTTGACGATCCCGTTTACATTTTGATGATCGGTCGGGATTATTGTCGCCGGAGTGCTGTCGGTGGCTAGAATGTTGAAGGTGTCGATCCGATGCCAGAAACTAACTGCGCACTTCACCCCGCGTGATTTGATGAGCGTTTTGTCGAAAAGTTTTCGTATCGAGTGGGATTTTGGGTGGAAGTTTGTCTGTCGAAAGTGTCGCGGAAATTGGGAAAAGCGCGGGGCGCTTTCGCTCCCTCGTATATTTGAATATGTTGAATGTTTGTGCGTTGTTGTATCGTCGATTATTTCCAGTGACTCCGAATCGATTATCGTCGCATTTCGATGAATGAGTCGTTAATGTACTCTACTTGCGAATCATCGATTGGATTCGGTGCGCGTCACATGTCATTATTCGTTAATAAATCGATTGTGTTCCTATAGAATTCGAATTACAATGGTGTAATTGATTAATCTCGATTGTCCTTCCGATACGAGGTTGTGTTTTCGATAATAAAGAGACGTGTTTGAATAAAAAATCTTTCGAGTCGTTCGACGGTTAAAAGCGAAAACGTTTTCGTGACGGCGCCGAACTGTCGCGGCTCGTCTATCTTTAATTTGGATTCGAAAGGACGTATATAATTGGCGCGCTTTTTCTTTTTTGAATCGTGCACTTTTGTGTACGAGCGTAGTCTTCTGTCGCGAACGTTCAGCGCGACAGCATTGTCTTGACCTTATTTGGTTCTTGCATTTGCATGTACGTAAACTTCATTCTTCAGATACGGTTTTCGGGCGATAATTTTCGTTTTTCAGCGCATCGTTGAAATTTTTCGCGCGTTATCGCAATCGTCGGAACGGCTTCCGTCATGTTTGCTCACTCTTTTCAGTACTTTCACTGTGTAACAACGTATTCTGCATTAAAGTAATTCCAAATTTAGTACAAGCGAATCTATTTTAAGCGCGTTATACCGAATCCGAAACCAGAATCGTTTATTTTTCGAGATATTTTCAACTCGCGAGCGCGCGAAATCGTAAAACTGCGTCGCTATTTAAACGACAAATACATAAATATATTTTGCAATAAACACCTTTTTTTATAATCGATTCGTTCTCGACGAAATTTTTAAAAACAACAGGGTTGTCTATTTCGCGTCAATGCTTCGTATAAAATCCACCGTTAATGAAACGTACTCAAAGTGAACATTACATGGCAATTAAAGCTTCAATTTTCACATTCGATCGATTCAGTCCGTATCTACATATGTAATCGTAAGGCCGTTTCGTGATCGTACAACGATAAGCCGAAGAATAAAACAGTCGTAAAATCTTCGACGCATCTTAGGAAAGCTCTAGTTCCGTCGCCGAACTTTCCTTCTCGTTCGTAAACAATCGCTCGGACACGCATTTAAACGATCCACGATTAATTGCCTCTATCGTGCGATTTATTCTGTTTGATTTTCGTCCGGTTTATCGAGTTTGCGGTCGTCTGTTTGCTCCTCCCGGTATCCCTTGATTTTTATAGGAGCGCGTGTTTGCCCGAGCACACATCCCCGCCGTAGTGGAGTATAGTGAACCACCGGTGTACATACACACAATTAACACTCGTAAACGGCGGAACCTTTCGCGGCTTGTTTGCGCTCGAGGATTCTGCTGAATCTCGTTTCGCACTTATCGAAAACGATACTTCGCGTGTGTGTGTGTGTGTTCGTTTAAAGCTCGTTAAACAAAGAAGGGGCTCGGCTCCTTTGCGCCTTTGGATGTTTGGTTAGAACGAGTCGTATATCTTTTTGTGTTGTCGTGTATGTGTTTTTTTTTTGTTTTGGTCGTTGAAAATGTTTTCATATAATGATTATGTAATGGTTGGATTTGTGTCGTACCACAATTGCATTTTGTGTTCGTTTCAAATGCATCAAATAATTGGATTTCATGCGGTGGTGGATCAAAATTGCATTATGTTGAAACGGGATGGAACAACGGGCCGATTTAATTTTTCAAGGGTCTTTTCGAATGTTATTGCAGCTTTTCAGTTTTAAATGATAAAATTTACCTCATTTTAGTAATACCTTTGCAAAAAAACACAATCACTATATTATGTCAGATTTTGTCATTTTCGTAAATAGTCCTCGGGTATCACTATCGCCCACGCCGTGTCCGCATCATACGATAAGGAAAATTGTCTAATTTCAGTGTCGGGTCATTTTCATAAAAGTGGCATCGCCAATTTGCGTGTCTAGACTTCCGATAAAGACTCGCATATAAGCATCCTTCCGAAAAAATCATATCAGTACAACTTTAGGTTTACAATCTCATTTTACGCATTTGTTTGTTTTCCCCCCGTGTTTCGAAAAATTTTTGAAGCGCGCTTCTGGTATGTGTACATCAGCATAACACACCGTTGACCCGATACTTGAACATTTTCCAAACAAAATTCATTCTTGTAAAATACAACCGAATTCCTTGTCTGCAAAATCACACCGAATTCATCGTTTTCGATTTTATAAAATAGTTCCGAGTAATTAAATTTCATACCGATAACTTATTATTGATTCTCGATTTTTTTTCTCTCCCGCTTCTCAGCGTCTAATTAAGGTTAACTTATTCTAAAGTTACTCGGATTTTGCGCTTGTTTTCGTCGAAGCCAATTTTGAATAATTACACGCGTTCGAGTGTATAATGCGTATTAAATTACATCGAAAAAGACACACACCCGTTACACAGTGAATGTGTATATATAAAGATCAAACAGGAGGCAACGAAATAAATTAGGCTGTTTGCTTTGTGTCGTTGCACGGAGCTCGTGTAATCAAATATTCGAATTTCACTTATCGCTTTTTTTGTGTTCGTCGAATCACATCCACGTTTGCGCAATACGCCAGTCGTATCTGATCTGCTTTATCTCTGATCTAATCGAGCCGATTTCTACACACGAATGACGATTGGCGTGTTGTGAATCCGTGTTTTTTCGCACCGCGACACGTTTCTAATTTTTCTAATATGAATTAGTCGCGTCGAGGTAGTTTTTTCGAATAAAAAATGTGTATTTAAAATCAAGGTGTTGTTTGATAGTGCGAGGTTTCCCCCTAGTTTGTTTTAACAAGAAAAATGGCTTATCCATTGTTGAGTTAGTTGTTTCCGTGTTTGCCACACGGAAAACGTTGGTTATTATAATAAACCAGATTGTAATGAACGATTAGTAATAATCGATGTTTCTATGCATAATACAATTCGATCTCGAATTTTCGCGTCTGCAAAACGAATTAGTTTCGTGTGACGAATGAATAATGTTTTCAAAACGTTCATTTGCGAAAACGGAAACGTTTCAACGCGCGATTATTACTTGTCGAGCACGCGACACGATTATGTAATTACTTTTGTCTCGTGGTGTATTCATTTTCGACTCGTACATTTAGTTAATTTAATTACCTTCAACGTTTATGTATCGAATAAATGCTCTCAATTACAGTTTTATTCGATCGAAAGTAATTTTTGTGTATCGCTTAAAGTGAATTTGTTTATTTTAAATGTATGAGCTGTTTAGCACTGTTTCGAGATGCTTATTAAAAATTTCCATTCTTCATAATGTTAAATAACGGAAATAGTGCTTCGGCTATATCGAAAACGGTTAATGGTTTGGAGAATTACCAAGTGATATTATTGACAGCGAGTTATATATACATCGGTCATTCATTGATTGAGTCAGGATCATTCATCCGACTGTTACTAAATATATACGCGTGATAAATTCTGTGAATTTCAGAAAGCACTCGCTCTTATTTTTCGCTAATTATGATACAAAGATATTAAACAATATATTATAGATGCAGAAAAAAAATGTAATTTAATTTTTTGCTAGCATTCCCAAAGTGTCATCATGAAATTTCATAGAGTGCTGTAACCGAACAATGTATAATGTCGAGAGTACACTCAAATTAACGAGCTCGACATCAGCGACACGTAATTAAATTGTCGACATCGTTTCGATAAAACCGATTCAATTAACCTCGGTAATAACGCAGATGCAATAAATGCGAATCGAACTCTTGAATTCAACAATTTTCGCAATAATTTTCTTACTAACTGTACCGTTTATGTTGCACGTTATGGACTCGTAAGACTTAATCAAAACGCGATATTTGTATTTGTACGTAAAAATGAATATTCAACGAGGTAATAATCAATTTACAAATGGCGATATGACGAGTATTTGATTTTAGTCGTATGATGATGTTGATGAAATTATATTGTTGTCGTTCATCCGTAAGTTATACAATGCAGAAATTTACTGAGAATGGCTCTATAGAAATTATTATCTGGTGAAATCTTCCGTTAATTGACTACTATAGTAATTCCAATCCAATTAGTATTTGTGTTCATCGTCGTGCAAAATTCATTGTTTGGTGATCGAATCTAATTTTGTAATATTGATGCTCAATTGTTACAAATTGGCACATTTTTATTCGTAGTTACCACAATTTTTTTTTATTCGTGTGATCTCAGTAATTTACTTATTTATTTAATTAATTAATTAATTAAGTATTTGACACCCGTTTTATTTCTATCTAATTAACTTTCCTTGTTAAATATTTCGTCATGGTGATATTTTTTCATTATATTTTCATGTATTCGTAAAAGTACATCACTATCGAATAATTGTGTATATTTTCAATAGTTATCATCATTTTAAATTAACTGAAATTAAAACAACAAAGATAGTTCTCACATACTAATATGAAAAACAATAACACTCGATGTGAAATAATTCATCAATGTATAATATTTGATTTTCAATAATAAGTTTGTTGATAATAGACCGATTAGGCGGAATATATTATCTTTTATTTATTTCGCATGAGTGCACTAGAACTCCTGTAGACGTACCAGAACTAATAGTTACCGAATAAATCGATATATTTGTTGATTGTTGCTCAATCGAAGCGAAAACATTGATTTTCCAAAAGAATTTCTATTCGATTTTCTTATTTGTGAACGAATCGAATTATCATTAGAAACCCGTTAATTTTTTGCTTCCGATTAAAATATGCAAATAATTCGATCAATATTTTGACACGAGCTGTCAACGTTTCAACACAAGAAAAAGCCGAAATATTATACATCGATCTTTCAACTCACCAAACCAGCATCATCTTTCATCGCGATTAATTCAACGAAATCCGCTATGCGGAACCACGCTTTCGACATTTCATGCATTTACAGCCATTCAATTCCGTCCAGACGACATTTCGTGTTTGCAAAGCAAACACAGACCGACAGGCAAACTTTCGCACAAAAAAATTCCCGATGCAATTTCCGAGTGCATCGCCCTCGCGGGAAATCGCACACTTTTCCGCACTGCAACCTATTTGTTTTCAATTTCGCTCCGATTTTTTTTTTTTTTTAATATGTCACTGTTTATATTTTTCTCGCTGGCAATGCACCTATATAAATTCGGTCCCGGGGCTGTTTGCCAATTGATTCTCTCATCCGAAAACAATCGCAGCATACTTTTTTAAATTTCAATGAAAGATTTTTTCCGAATCGCACTTCACGCACACTCGACCGAACACGAATCGCATTTGCAGCGTCGATAAGTGACCAAAAAGCCTCCTCTCCACCCACTGGCATGACGGCCGCGAACTCCTCAGCAGCCTCTCGACGTCCACCTTCAGCCTCATAACGGCGTCGGTGGTACCAGCCGCGCTGGCGGCGGCCATCGTCGACTTCCTCGCCATCATGCAGACGACCAGGTCGAAGTCTACGCCCTCCTCGCCGGCGACTACGCCCCCGCCCACCAGGAAAAGGGGCGCGCACTTCAAGTCCATGTGTGACCGCGTGCAGCGATACCTCTCACCGCAAGGTCAATATGTGTTGGGTTGCTGTTTGGGTTTCGGTGCTTCTTCTTCTTCGGCTTCGTGTGGTGGTTGTTTTGCCCGAAGCAGGAACGATGGGCGTTTTGGTGGTGAAAGCCATGGACGCGGTTAGGGTGATTTTCATGTTTGTTGTAGATTTAAGGGGGGGGGTGGGTCGGTTTTGTGGGTGGGTAGAGTTTTGTTTGTTGTGATTCGTTCTCGGTAAACGTTTCCGAAAGAAGCAATAGGAAATGATAATTGAAAATGTTTAATTGATTGTTTGAGTTCCGGGTGGGGGATAGGTTGGGGTTTTTTTTCATCGAGGGACGAGGAAGTTCGCGAAATTAATGGGAAATTATCTCGAATTTCATCGCTTTGATGATAATTCGCTCGTCTCCATCCCCGTGTTCCTATCGTTCGTTTCTAAGAAAATTAAATAGGACAAGATATTATTCATCTGTTCAGAGATAGTGTAAGCAGTACGAAAAACTTTGATTGAAAAATTATCT
The DNA here is from genome assembly GCA_009617725.1 of Hydropsyche tenuis. Classification (NCBI taxonomy): domain Eukaryota; kingdom Metazoa; phylum Arthropoda; class Insecta; order Trichoptera; family Hydropsychidae; genus Hydropsyche; species Hydropsyche tenuis. The sequence goes on along the minus strand of VTON01000042.1, from coordinate 1,395,502 downwards.
CGCTTTTTATTCTCGCGATATTAATTGTTTCATTCCCGTTTTCTTTGTAATTCTTCTATGAAAAAAGTAACTAGATAATCTCAATTAAGAGGAAATTCGCTATGTTTATTCTATAATTAAAACAATAACATTAAAAAGAGTCATAATTTCCTTTGCTTTCTTTCCAATTCTAATTATGTGTAACTTTTGTGATTCGCATTATAAATATTCCATTATGTAGTATTGTGATGTTAAATATCGAAATGTTTCGCATCCGTCCATTTATTTTATGTATTTGTTCGTGAAATGTTTCATTTAATTGAGGAAACTCTCATCGTTTCAGAGAATGAGGTGTATTTTACTTGAATGTGTCGTTGAATAATTGAATCTAAATATATAAAGTCACATCACACCGACAATGAAAGGAAGGCGTATGATACAGAAAACAAGTATAATATTGTACACACACACATCGCACAGCGTAACACAAAAATAAATATTAGTACTCGAAACACTAACCTAATTTTTCATTGATAACACACACGATCATAAATTTTGACAGGCATTCCGTTTTTCTTCCGAATTTCGACAGAAATCTGCATTGTAATCGCCAACAATAAAATCTTGTCGTTGACTTATCGTCAAATGCGATGGGCACTTAAAAAAACTCGCACTACACTCGAAATATTATGGCATGAACTAGTTTGTTTGTTGATCGTATGTACTAGTCGATGATGAAGCGTTTATTGCAACACGTAAGTGTTACGTCTTTCAGCACTTAAGTGATGTTCGCTACATTTTTCACTTTATTGTTTCTAACCAAGTGAAATTGATTATTTTTCACTGCTAATTCTTCACATAGTATTGCTATCGATGCGTACATTTTCACCGCCATTATTTTCATTCGCTCCGCTTCTTCGAAACGTCGATGAATCATTGAACAGTTTCTTAGTACAAAATACCACAGCATTGATTGTATTTCAGATAAATTCACACTGATTAATCCTACTTGATCTAGATCTAGAACAACGTCATCGGATCGATTTGTTCATCGTGGAATCGATTCGCGAATTCCAAGTATTCAGCGGGTGAACAAATTATACGTTTTTCCACATAGGATAATTATTCGGCTTTCGAAACGATTAAAAGCAGATGTATCGCCATTATATTAATATACATCCGACAAAATGGCGAAACACAATATCGGCTTCGTACGTGTGTCGCTTTTAGCGTTTTTACGAAACGTGGACGGCGGCCAACTGTCATATACAAAGTCGCACTGTTCGCGGTGCAAATTCGATATGTCGGAGCGATCGTGATAAATAATCGTATCGCATTCGATATATTTATTCTTGTGCTTTTTATCGTGTCGATGGTTGTATCGCACGGACTCGAGAATTATATCGACGCTTTCGAAACGGCACGATGTTTTCTATGTATATTTATAATTCGTTCGATTCTAGGCTGTTGATGACTGTTCGTTTGTTCGTTTATCTTTGAATGATTTTCAATTGTGTCATGCACTTATAGCTAACGCTTTTTTTTATTTTGTACTTGATGTTTCATACCTTTTGCAATTACATATGTGTTTTAATTTCATATAATAAATTGCGTTGGTTTTACTTGAACCGTTCGAAATATTATTGTACTGACATATTTGATGCTTTACCGAATTTTTTTACAATTTGCACAGTTGCTTCTGAATTTATTATTGAAACTTACACATTCTAAAAAAATTAAATTTTTCGAAATATTATTCTCGATATCTACGATTCAGTCAGCGATAAGTAAAAATCGAAGAACACTCACAACTTTGTATGTTGTTTGTTATGATTCAGGGTTTGATACCAAGAAAAACCATAAACAATATTACAGTCAAGTGCAGTTTTGATTTCGCACTACAGGTTTTTCTCAACTTGTGAAGAAGATAAATTCCTGAATCTCGATCATAAGTCGTAAATCGATTGGATTTTATGTTAGTTATATCAAATTTTCCATTTTTAATACAATAATGCGATTGAGTCCATATTTTTTTCCGAAATGGATTAGCCGTAAGTAGCGGTAGCTTGTAATTTAGCAAGTAAATTTTGAAAATATTTAATTAAAAATATATAGGTTGTTCTCGATTTACGACGGAGATACGGTTCTGAACTTTTGAATTTATTTAAAAAAAATATTTTTAACTCGTCCCCTGCCACGTTTAATAGAATAATAATATAAAAAACACTTTTCAATAAAAACACACATATTCCAAAAAGAACTAAAAATCTGGCAGATAATGGGTTCGTAATACAATAATTCGAACGAGTCCATAATCTTTTCCGAAATGCATTGACTATAGGTAACGACAACTCTTGATTTATTAAGCAATTTTTGAAAAATAAAAAAATTGTTCATAATATTTTTTCTGATCGTAAGTGCAAACTTTCGTAAATCGAAAACTACCCGTATTACCTAACAGCCAACTCATACCCGGTATTCATAACAAATATACATTTTTCCATCACAACCACAAACACAACAAATTTTTCCCACAACCATCCGAACACATCCCGGATTCCCTCGCGGCCCATCTCAATCCCGCACGTACCGACACGTAACTAATGCGCACATGCAAATTACTCACGCACTCCATTGTCCCGCTCCTCGGGCCTCCCGCTCGCCCTTTGAAGAGCGGCGGACGTGCGCCGCCACCTGTGAAAAGGGATTTTCCGACCGAACGGCTCGTCCTGTCCCCCGCTGATACGACGGGCACGTCGGGTCCGGGACTCGGATCGATGGCAGTCCGCAGGCGTCTGGATCTGGACGCGCAGGAGGCTCCAGGGACCCATGGACCTGCTGGTGATGTGTCTGAAAGGGCTGCTGGCTCGCGATGGTAGTCTCGTGGGGAGATGGGGTTTTGTATGTGCTTCGAAATGGTCGGGTGATGATTTGAAAGGTTTTCGTGGTGGCGATGGGAGGTTGGCTCAGTGGGGATCGGTGATTGGATTGGAATGAGCGATAATGATGAATCTGTATGGCAACTCTTTGAAAGGTTCATGGACGGTAGCAAAATCGAATTGAAGTTCGACAATGCGCTCGAGTCTCGTTTTATTGTATGGGGATGCGCTTCAGAGATTTGTAGTGTAAAAAATGTATGGTGATCGTATGAACATTGAAGATAGATTATATCATTTCGAAATGGTCGTGAATGGTTTGTGTGATGATTTGAAAGGTTTTCGTAGTGCTGATGGGAGGGTTGTTTTAGTGGAGATCGTTGATTAGATTGAAATGAGCGATACTGATGAATCTGTGTAATGAGATTGTTTGAGTCGTAGTTTCTCAACTTTTTCGTGCTGCGGTTTTGAAAGGTTCATAAAAGGTACCAAAATCGAATTGAAGTTCGACAATGCGCTCGAGTCTCGTTTTATTATATGGGAATGCGCTCCAGAGATTTGTATGGTGATCATATGAACATTGAAGGTAGATTATATCATTTCGAAATAGTCGTGAATGGTTTGTGTGATGATTTGAAAGGTTTTCGTAGTGCTGATGGAGAGGGTTGTTTTAGTGGAGATCGTTGATTAGATTGAAATGAGCGATAATGATGAATTTGCATGGCTACTCTTTGAAAGGTTCACGAACGGTAGCAAAATCGAACCGAAATTCGACCATGTGCTCGAGTCTCGTTTTATTGTATGGGGGATACGCTCCAAATATTTTTCGTGTAAAAAATGTATGGTGATCATATAGACTAGGCTTTTCCAAAGTTTCGGTATGCGGGGCCACTTACAAAATTCTAATCTGAAAATTTCAATTGTTGTAAATTCAAAACATAATAAGTATTAAAATATTGGTAAAGTTATTTATTTCCATTATAAAACTATTTCGATGAGTACATTTCGGAATAAATGTTGTTTGTTATGTTTGTTTTTGTGTGAAAAGTGGGGGCCGCTTTGGCACTGTAGTGGCCCTTTGGACAAGTCTGATATAGACATTGAAGATAGATTCTATAATTTCGAAATAGTTGTGAATAGTTTATGTGATGATTTGAAAGGTTCTCGTAGTGCCGATGGGAGGGTTGTTCTAGTGGGGATCGTTGATTAGATTGAAATGAGCGATAATAATGAATCTGTGTAATGCGATTGTTCGAGTCGTAATTTCTCAACTTTTTCGTGTTGCGGTTACGAAAGGTTCATGAACGGTAGCAAAATCGAACCGAAGTTCGACAATACGCTCGAGTCTCGTTTTATTATACGGGGGATGCGCTCCAGAGACTTGCCGTATAAAAAATGTATGGTGATCATATAAAAATTGAAGATAGATTCTATCAGTATATTTGGATGGAAAAAAAATCATCGTCAAAATACACATCATAAAAAAAATGTGTAATATGGTGAAATTTCATCATATGAAATCATCGAAAAACATCGTAAATTTTCATTTAATTGTATACTGGCCTGCTCCAGATCTTACCTTCCTGGCATAATAATATTTTTTTTTTACACCGTATTAATGTGGAAAAAATAATCGGTATTTTTTCTTGAAACGTGTGAAAAGAGTTTCGGTTGTAGCATATAATATTTTTCAATGACTAGCTCATTGAAGTAATGTGTTTATTTGATTTTGCTTCGATTCTCTAAATAAAAAACGTTCACTGACGAACCGGAAAGCTCCCAAAAAGTAAATTTTTCTTTTAAAAACCTCGGTTGAGAATCGTTGATTTGATCTGTTCCATATTTACATCCATAACTTCACACCTTTTTCGTTTTTTTTTATATTATTTCCATTTAACCGAATCATATTTATCTCATCGATCAAAGAAGGGGTCAGTCGAAACCAGATGGCGCCACTGTCCATATATGGTCATCTTCAGCACCATATTATTGTTATGCTAAAATGTCTGCGTTGCGAAACCGACAATCCGACGGCGAACTCGAAACGCACGCTTCGAGCGTTTTTCAAATCACTAACCATTAAAAAAATCAGTTCAAATTAACCTTCTTAGGTCCAGGCTCAGAATCGAGTCGGTCTAATTTTGTGTAATCGCCGCCGATATGGATATTTCATTGTAGAAAAAAATCAAATTTTATTTTGGTTATGGTTGTGCAAAAATTGACGTGCATTTTCTTTTTCAGATGCGACAACCAGTGAGGGATCTAGCACGGTCAACACTTCGAGTCCTGTTAACAAACACCGATTCAGCGGGTGACTATGATTTGTTCAATTACCTCATTATTCAATTGATGTATTACGAAAGTGACGGGATGCGTGTCAAACGATGAATGTTTAGTGAATTTGATTTGTCCGTGTTGTGAAAACTTTTGAATGTGTTCTTCGTATTATGATTTCTTCTATGTCTTAACTTCTTTTTGTATCTATGTCGAATTTTGGAAATAGTTTTCTTTAGTCAATTTGAATTTTAAATTTTTATTCGATTTTAACAATTTTTTCTTAAATACATTATGATATATTCTATCATATAAAAATATGTTCAAATTTTCATTTTTCTTTTTCAAAGACGAAAATGGATAGTGAAAAAGTTCTCGCAAGGAAAGGTGGAAAAGGCCGCCGTTGGAGCTCCTCTGAAAAAGACTGGTTCAGAAAAGCAATTTGATGTTTGTATTTATTTAATATGTTTACATTAAATATTTTTTGGAAAAAAAAAAATAATTTATCTGTTTAAAATTTCAGTTACCATTTACTGATATGGGTAAATCGAGTGTCAGCGAAGCTGATAATGAAAATGGATCTGATGATGATCTTGTCAGACAAAATCGTGGTTCAACAACACCAGGTCCTCAATTGGATGAGGGTGAAGATGAAGCACTTGTTGAACTTCCACCACCAATGAAACCAATTCAAGTATAACCTTTTTTTCAATTTCACATTGTGTTTTTTTTTTTTAACTTTTCAATTTGTAATCAACTATACAGAATTCATAAACACCAGTATGTACTTGTATTGAATTTAATTGTATTAACAATTGTATTTAACAATTATAATTACACTCATGTTATATTACGAACGACAATCTAATTCATATTTCATGCTTTCACTTTTGCAGGACCCAACATTACTTCAACCTGTTCCACCTTCTTCATCTCTTAATTCACTGCCAATTCTTTCTTCACAACCTAAACGAGTAAGTTGCATACTTCATAACATTTCACTTATTTATTTGGATCATTAATTGTTCTTCCGATATCCTTAAGAGCATTGTACTCAATGTTTTATGTACCTGTTTATATCACAACCATGCATATTTTCCTAAACATTATTGTGATCGGAACCTTTCAGACATCTGCTCTTTCACTCAAATCTATGGATACTGGTAATCCATCTGTCGACTTAGCTGAAATCGAACAAATTGTCAAAGAACGAATGGTTTGCCTTCATCATGTTTTTAAAATAGTTTGAAACTGTAGTCTGTGTTTTAGATTTGTATTTTTTTTCGCTTGTTATAAATTCTTCATTTCAAATGTAATATTATTTTTATGTTGTATTTTTTACATTTTTTTTATTCCTTTATGTTATTTCATATTATTATATGTGAAAATTATTTTCATACACCATTATACAGCAATTTCATTACAATTTCAATAAGCTATTATAGTATATCGATATGAGTATTTAATTATTATTTTGTAGTCAATTTTGACTTTTATGTCATTACTATATAATTACTTAATTTTTAAAGGTAAAATAAAATAACTAATTAGATATATTCCCAAAATTATTACTTTGAGTTTTTGGAAATGAGTTTATATTTATGCTAAATTCGTTAGTTTAGAATGTATGTTTTATTAATAATTTTCTCAAACTAAATAATAATATTTGAATGCGTGGCATGACATTTTTTTAATAAAAAGTTTAACTATCAAAATTTTCACAGTCAAAATTAAGGGATCATAGTATAAATTTTTTTTTAACAATAGTAATTTCACTTATATGGAAATTCAAAAGAATATATGTATAATAGTTGATGTGCAATTAGTTTAATGATCAAACTAATTTTTTTTTTTATTTATGACACGCTTGTTTTGTATCAGTGCATGCTTTTATATTTTATAGAGTAAAAAATTTCAAGTCTTTCAAAAAGTGATATATTTTTTTGTATTTTATTAAAAAATTTTGAAATTTTGCTTTTATTAGAATCCAAAATAAAATAATTTTGAAATTGATTTTGCCAAAAGAGTATACCTTTTTGAAATTAGTTAGCGATGAAATTCATTAATCAGAAAATTCAAATAATTTTTTTTTTTTTTAATTTAGATATTTGCAAGTTTAGACTTATTCAAATTACATATAAAGCAAAATATTCTGTTTTCCAGGAACAGCACAATTCTGGCAGTAGTGGAAATCATCCTAGTTCAAATTCTGAAACAAATACAATACCTCATAATGGTTTATCAGAAACAGCGGATTCCACCAATATTGCCAATGATCCTTCCACAGATGAAGATGGCAGTGAATCTATAGACAGTGCATTACAAAAAAGAGCATATGTTATGAAAGAATTAGTAGAAACTGAAGAGAAGTATGTAGAAGACTTAAAGATGGTTTGTGATGGTTACTTAGCTCATATGCGAGATCCCGAATGCAGCATTCCACTGCCAGAAGATTTGCGATCGGGCAAAGACAAGATAGTTTTCGGAAATATCGAAGCTATCTATGAATGGCATCGCGAGTTAGTATTACCATTATTTTTTATAGATTTAATATTTTGGCGCTCTTATATTTTCATTCCATTGTCTATCGATTGTTTATTGTATTAACAATATTATCTGAAATTGATTTGACAATTTAAGGTAATTAAACAAAAAAGGTATTCGGAGGTAAATATTTGGAGATCAGTAATTTCTGAAATCTTTTTGTTTTATATTTTCTGCACATCGTTTTGAATACATAACTCTTTCAAATTGTAACTAAATATGGAAAAAAAATTACAATTGATTCTTATTCTAATATTCAATGAAAATAGATATGTTTAATAAGCATTACCATAATTTTAAGTTGAAAATATTTATCGATACACCCAATGTATACATGTTTGCAAATATTTCGATAGTTCTATAAATGTTTTGCGATTTTGTTCTATGTACATGCTAGCTACTGCGATTACTAATATATGATCATATTCCATTTAATAACGTAATGATAGTATTTCATAAAAATATCAATAATCGGTGGCTGCATGTAAATATTTTTATTGTCACAGTTTCCTATTGGGCGAACTTCGTAAGTGTCAGAAAGAACCAGAAGCTTTGGGACCACTGTTTCGTCGATGTGAACGGAAATTACATATGTACGTTATTTATTGCCAAAATAAACCAATGTCGGAAATAATTGTTTCTGAATATATTTCTACGTATTTTGAAGAGTTACGGCAAAAAATGGGTCATAAATTACAGGTGATTAATACTGTTGTTACTCAAATTATAATATCAAGTATAGGTCTTTTTTTTTCATTGTATATATATATATTTTTTTTTTGCATTTCAGTTCAATGATCTCTTAATTAAACCAGTACAACGTATACAAAAGTATCATTTATTAGTTCGAGATGTCCTTAGACATTCAGAAAGAGCTGGATGTAGTATTCAGGCTCTTTGCGCATTACGACAAGCTGTTTGCATAACTTCGCAAATTCCTGAAGCAGCAAATGATATGATGGATGTTGGACGTTTGCAGGGTTTTGATGTATGTACACAAAAAAATTTATTTTTCAACACAGTTTAATTCATTTTTCACTTTTATAATTATATGTGTACTCTTTTAGGGAAAAATTACTGCTCAAGGTAAATTATTACTTCGGGGGCCACTCATATGTACTGATATATCTCCACCTGATACAAATGTTGGAAAACCAAAGGAATTGCAAGTTTTCCTCTTTGAACAAAGCATAATATTTTCTGAAGCTTTTGGAAAGAAAACGCAGTTCACAAGTCCTTCTTATAATTATAGAGCTCATATTCAGGTAATACACATTTATTAATAGTTTAAATATTCGAATATATTAATTGCCATGCGTATGTGTGCTCTACTGGCGTTTGCTATTAATTTTTACTGCATTTTCGCGATGCGAATTTCAACCTGTATTATTGTGAAACTTTATTCAGTTTATTTTCAAATTTAAATATGTTTTTTTCTAAAATATTCACATATTTTATGGTGAATCTATATACCTTTAATTTTTAAATTCTTAATATTAATAGTTCCTTTTACTCGATAGGTTAACAAAATGTCGGTAGAAGAAAAAGAAAATGGTTTTGTTTTACGCTCAACGGATGCCAACAAGCCACCGCTTAGTTTCTTATGTAGAGCTTCTGATACTGTGAAACAAGATTGGATGACGACTATTTCTAAAATTCTGCAAATACAGAAGGACTTTTTGAAGGCTCTTCAAAGTCCTATTGCATATCAAAGAGAGCTTTCAAATGCTTTTACGTGAGTAATCAGCTCTGATAATTAACATATGTATTTACAAGACAAAATAAATAATCATCGCACCAACTGTTGAGCATTGAGTATACAGGTTTTACATTTCAAATTGAACATTTTACACTTCAAATTATATACTTTACCAATTAAATTATACAGTTAAATAATTTATTCATTGGCTATTTATTTACACATATAATAATTTAATACATAAATTATATGTACATACATATAATTAAGGATTATTCTTAATGAAAAAGAATTAGTTAAATAGATTACATAAATTTGTCACACTAAAATAATTTAAAATAGTATTCTTTTCATACGTACTGCAAATAGATCTTGATGATTTACAATATGTATGTAGTGTTTATACATACATAATTAAGGTGATTTTTAAAATTTTATTATTTAATAAAAACTTCCCTGTACATGTACATACATGTACAGTTAAACAAAAAAAATACATATACGTAAATTTAATTTATAAACGTTCTTTCGCGGCAGCTGCTGGTAGTTTCATGCACATATTCATAAAATATTTATGACAATCTGTAGAAGTGACAGTTGCAACGGACTGATTTATTATGTCTTCCAAATTTAGACAATTTATTGAATCTGCCAGCAAATTTCTAGCAGAAAATTTGATCTTCGAAAATACTTCTTCGATTGGATTCATCATTGGTGAATATGGCGGTAGAAAAATTAGGTCATGATTTGTATGTCCAACAAGCTCACGCACTTCCTGAGTATGATGAATACCAGCGTTGTCCAAAATTATCCGTACCGCGTTAAGATTTTTCTCAGCTAGTTTTTCAAATAATCTCTGAAGAAAATTGCAGAAAATATTGGAATTAACTGTAGAGTGTGCAATTGTTTCATGCCATATTATATCACCAATATTCATAGCGGCAATCAGAGAAACATTTCGTCTTATCACTGTTGGTAAGGATACGCGGCGCGCTGGTGTGTTTATTTTTGATCGAGCCTTTGTTTGCCGAAAATGATAATTGAAACTTGATTCACCAATATAAATAATTGATTGCCAATCTTCTGGGACATTGTTTGAAAATTGTAATGCATACTGCTTGCGTGCATCAATTGTGCTTAATAAATTTCTGTACTCGGGTTGCATTGATGTGCGTTTTAAAGTTATTAGTAATTTTTTTAATCCATTCTGGATTGTGGAAATACTTAAATTTGTATTCATATTTTTTATAATCTTCTCGCGAATGTTTTTTAAAGTAACAGATGGATTTTCTTCGACTACTTTTTCAATTTCATTTATTACCTCTGAAGATAATTTATTATTTCTTTTTCCGCCGCGATTTTTTTCTATAAATACGCCACCATTTTTTCTATACTTAAATATAATTACCCTTGCAGTACTTTTATTAATCCCAGCGATTTCCGCTGATTCGTTGATTGTTTTACCATCCTCATAACATTTTATTAAAATGTTTTTTTTATTTCGACTGATATGATTATATTTTGTTGGTCGATTGCGTATAGAGTTTCTTGTATTTGATCCCGATAATTCAGAGGAAATTGTGTTTTGTGTTCGTCGCCGTGAATGTGTTGGAAACACGCTTTCATCGCTCGACTCATTGTCAGTAGTAGTATCCATGGGGCCTATTTTTTATTTGTAAAAATTTTAATCATTTGTATGTATGTATGAATGAATGTATGCAGAAATAATATGTTTACCAAATTGGTTAACTTACTTGTTAGTTGCGAATAGAAAACGGTATGTAGATTTGAGTTTCGTTATAATATCAGTTTGTTTTCTATCTGTATGTATGTTGACCCGCGCTACAAATTTTCCAACCTTACTAACACAACAGGCAAGGCCTTGTCCTGCAGTGGATAACTTACAGGCTGATAATGATGATGACTAACACAACTGTTGGTCTTAACAACATAAGATACCAGCAAATTTTCACATTGTTGGTATCTTATGCATTTCTTAAAAAAAATTTTTTTACAAAATACATTAAAAATGTTTAATTTGATTTGTAAAGTATTCAATTTGAAGTATAAAACCTGTATATGTTATATATGTATAATATATGATATATATATATATATATATATATTATATGTTTACATTTATGTGTTCACATCAAGGCGTGTAATCATATAATTGTATTTCTATCACATTTTTAAAGTTGGTAATAATCAGTGTGTTAGCTTACAAGATATTAATGATTGTTTTCTTTTTCCAAATTAAAAAATATTAATCAGAAAGTGTGGGATTCATTTAAAATTGTTTAATTGAATGCCTGTGCATGATGAGCTGATTTTTAGCTAAATCTCAAATTTTGAAAATCCATATATAGAATAATTTCACAACTACATATATAGAAAAGCAATGAAATTTATTCCAATTTTATGTCTACATAATATATACAATATATTATATATATTAAGAATTACATTTGTAATTCGTGTTTAAAAAAAAAACAAGCAAATAACTTTTAACACGTAATGATAATAACATTTGTATAATTAATTGATATTTAACTAAATAAATCATCTGACATCAATTTGATAACTGGCAGCGAGTGGACCACAGCATTTTTTATGATAAATGTGTAAAGTCTTACATTTCTCCTTTTGTAGTTATTTATCTAAATAAATTGAACACTTCAATTTCGAACACTAAAAAATCATTTGTTTCTTTGACGTTTTCCATATTGTAAATATATAATAATAGCATTAATGTGATGATTAAATTATATTTGTATTTTTTATCATTATTATTATCATTATTATTATTATTATTATTATGGATACATAATAAAATTATAGTTCTTAATCAATAAGTAAATTGTATTTTATTACTGATAATGGATTTTAATTAATTTTGACTAAAGATTTTAATTAATTTTTTTATAAATTATGTGAAACTTCTCATTACTTTTCATTTTAAAATGAACTGTTTATATGATAAAATAAAATAATTGAAGCAATTTTATTTTTATATGTATTGTATATTTTAAATAATTACAAAAAATCACGGGAAGTTACTGTAAGTGCTGCTAGTCTGGTTTATAATCAAGTGATGGCATAACAGATCTCTGTTTGTACAGGGTATGAGGGTTAATCAAATTTTCGTCATTATCAAAAGTGGAGGAAAAACTTTTATAGCAAATAATCATTATTATAAACGCACTATTGTTTTCATTTTAAAGATTATTCCATTCCAAGTATCATGTTTTTGAATTATTCCAATGCTTTTTTGGTTGCAAATTTCACGCGCGTACAAAAATCATTTAAGTTAAAGATCATTTCAAGCATGATATAACCATTCACATTGGTAATAAAGAGTTTCCATTAAATTATTTATGTTAATAAATTAATAGAAAAGGATGTGATAGGTATTTTATGACTGAAATTTTAATATAAACATTAAACATATAATAACTTCATTCATTGTATATTTAAATCTATATTTGCTATCAGTATTTATCAATAAGCATGCTAATAATAAATAAATAACAAATAGCTTAGATAAAAAAAGCAATGGTGTAATCTGTAATGTAATGTAATAATAAGTGGTTGTTTTATATGGTTTATTGATTGGAAATACTTAAATAGTTCGATAATCACAGTGTTTCATTGTCTTAAAGCTCTGGTATGTTTAGCTTAATGATTCAATTAAAATGCTTTATATTTCATATGCACTTTTCTTCCTTATTATTTCTGTGTTCACAAATATAACTGGATTGTATATCTATTTTATTGAAGTTAGTTCTAACACAAAACATGACTGAATAGCTTATTATTAGCAATTTTAATTTTTAGCCAGCTTTATAAACATCTCTTTAAATCTCAATAACCTCTTTATAAGTATGTACTGCAATATGAAAAATATGGTTGTTTCTGCTGCTTGTATGTTGAAAATTTTCATTGTCGATTTTATCACATATTCAATTTATGCTGACTTTTTCCTTGTTTTTTGTGTTGATTAATCATTGTTCTGAACACATTCAATAGCTGCAATATTTTCAAAGTTTGCTTTGTACGATATATTCACAGCGGCAGTTTTAAGAGACAATAATTTGCAATACACTGACCGTATGTGCACATGACATTGTATTAAAACAATATACATATGTTTTACAATTTGCTAATTAAATTTCATTTTAACATTTGAATTAAAAGAAAAATCTTTTACTATTTAAACTATGCTTATTTGTTTGAAAATTCTCGGAAAACCTTGCATGTGCTTATATTTTGCTCATTTTAAATATTTTGATTTTTATACATGACAATACATAAATTTATTTCAAAATATGTGTATAGATTTATTTTTCATTATATTAGTTTCCGACTGGTATTTTTATATATAAAAATATTTTTTTAATATTTGAATTCCTACTTACATATGTTGAACTATTAATTTTCAATCATACATAATATTTTGATGCTCTCTATTTTTCCAATTTTACATTTCCAATATTTTTGTGATATGAATTTGGAATAATTGTAAAATAATAATTATGATAATTTTTATCAGTATGTTATGTAGAAAATTGCCATATTTACATAAAATAATCCGATCCGTGAATATTTGTATGAGGTAGCTTAAGAGATTCGTTTTATTATGACTTTACAGTTTCATTGAATACTGTTTTGTTAGATAGAAACAAATAATTAAAATGTAGGTAGTTCATAAATGTGGAAAGTTGTAAAATGTGCGAATTTTTTTTAATATATGTATCGTAACATTTTATTTCCTGTTACGGGGTAATTTCGATTGTTAATCGCAATTATAGTTACTTAATGTTTATTGTTGGTGTTATTATAATTTCACGTGGATTTATAAGCTTTTCTGTTTTCGTGGCATTCAACAGGTGTAATAACTTGAAACTGTTATTTATCGAAATATATTGTAAATACCTAATTGTATAAAATACATATACTATTCCTTCAATTTAGAATAAAGGACAACAAAATTATTTTCAAGTGTATATTGATTTTTTTGTTAGCCTTTATTGTTTTTGTTTTTAACATTTTCATTTTTGATTTTTCTATTTATTTATATTTTTTTTCGTTATCTGAATAAACAGATGCAATACAGATCTATGGAGTATCAAGACATTGCCGGAAAACACCGAAGGAAGTTCGTCGCGTCACCAACGGCCACACACTAAAGCAAACACTATAGATATCCCTACACCTCCACCTCCTCCGCCTATTCACACCAAAAATTCGTATAATGATTTTGAAACACCCCAGCGACGATGGTCAGAAACCAATACTGAAGTTTTGGTGAGTCACCAAATGTTGATCACTAGAATGATCAGCGCCCGGAAATTTTTATTTTATTTTAATAGCATGCATAGTTTTTTCCTCCTATCTTATTCTCTCTGAACTTTCAAGTTTTTCACTGGTGGTTGGCAACAAACAGATACTCTATTAATTATATTAAACACAATTTTTTTGCAAAACGTCTGTAGTCATCAAAATAATATTAAACATTTGAAACGATTTTAATAATAGAAAAAAATACTCATAGTTATGATAAAATAGCCTTCATTCTACTAACAACTTGATATATTTTTTAATTAAAACTATTTTGCACACGGTAACGTATCGGGTTCCGTGCTCTTTTAAGATATTAATTTCCAGCATGATTTCTCGGCTTATACTAATGGTTATTTGAATGCATGTAAACTTCGTTTTGATGAGAAGGTTTGTATAAAATACTCGATAATTCTTTGTAAAGAATATCTCGAAAAAAAAAACAAACAAAATTATTTTTCAAATAACAATCATGAAGAATTTTTGGACTTTATGCTGCTCATTATAATAAGCTTATTTAACTAGTATATTTCTACTGGGGCCTGTTTTATCTGAGTTCTTCTTCTAAAATGCTAGTTGTAGTTATGTGACATTTTGATTATTAATATAATTAATATGATATTGTATTTCGGATGTGTAAACTCAAATTTTTACAAAATTAATATTTGATGACAGCGATGTGATAATTTGGAGCCTGGTGTGACCGGTTCAAGAAGACCATGGGCGTTCAAATTTAGGAAACCTAGTTTTACTGTAAGAAAGGTATCTGACAGTACTCCCGGTGATGGAACCATTACTGAAGTTTGTGCTCCTGAATTCTGTGATAGACTTACCAATTCTACAGTGCTCGCTGGAAGCACAGCTGTTTTGGAATGTAGTTTACAAAGGGGGACTCGTCATGCGAGCGCTTTATGGCGTAAGACATCTCCCGATGCTCGACTTTTATGTTCGACGGATAGATATTCAATTAGTATGTCCAAAGATGGTCTGGCACGCCTTATAATAAAAGATTGTAGAATATCTGATTCGGGAACATATTCTTGTTCTATTTCAAATGAACTAGGCTCAGTTCAGAGTTCGTGTAAGTTATTAGTTGACAACAAAGCAGATGATATCAAAAATATCGATTCCGAATACTTACCGAGTTCAATCGACCCTGCGTTAGATGAAGCTTCCTCATGGGAACAACAACAATTACATAGGAGGTAATTGTATTTATTAACATACTTTTTTACTCATAGAGAATCAATCAACGACTGATTATGTAATTTTTAGATATGAAGAATTACAAGAAATCGGCAAAGGCAAAACTTCAATTGTACACATGGCTCGAGATCGTGGGACAAATCAACGTGTTGCTCTCAAGCAAATATCTTCTAAACAAACCACTCCTGATCATGCACAAAGGGAGTATCGCTTGCTGTCATCTACTCATCATCCTGCTTTACCTAGAGCTTTAGCTTTGTTTAGAAATGCTCCAGTTGCGTTCACCGACACTATTGTAATGGAGTTGTAAGTATAATAAATTTTAATTAGAATTTTCGATATAATGTATGATTATTATTGATAATATATCAAAATCACCGCTACTTTAGAGTTCGAGGTCCACATTTATTTACGTATGTAATTGAAAAAAAGGAATATAATGAAGCAATAATTGCGGAATACACTAGGCAAATTGTTTCTGCGCTTGAATGGCTTCATCAAAATAATATAGCTCATTTAGATATAAAGGTATTTTTTTTATTATATTAATATATATACTTTTGTTGTCCAATATTTATTTCACATTGATACAATAATTTCTTATATTAGCCCGAAAATGTAATGCTGGATGTACCACCAAATGGTGTGCCAGTACAAGTAAAACTTATCGATCTGGGATGTGCAACTGCCTCTAGTAGCAGTGTTGTTTTACCTCCGGCTCCAGCCCATTTAGAATTTGCTGCTCCTGAGACTGTTTTGGGTAGACCTAGAGGAACCTATACGGACATCTGGGGCTTAGGAGTTTTATTATACGTATTCTTAAGCGGGGTATGATTCAAATCTTGCATATTGTTTAAACATATTAAACAACACTGATTGTTATATATTGTACTTTTGTAGGTTTCACCTTTTTTGGATGATTCTGTCGAAGAGACCACAACAAATATTGTGAAGTGTGATTTTTGTTTTCCCGTTCAACATTTTAAAGGAATTGGTGAAAGTGTTCAAGGCTTGATAAAAAATTTGCTGTTACCTCAACCTAATCAACGACTAACAATTCGTGACATTGCCCAACATCCGTGGTTTAGTAACGTGGGTATTTTTCCGAGTTCCCAATATTTTTTTTAAATCACATTTTTTCAATTTTCTGTATATTTTCAGGCCCCAACTGTGCCAATGCGATCGACAAGTCCACTGCAACTATTTCAGCAGCGCCGTCTCCCTCCTTCGCCTCCACCATAACTTTTTATTTAAGAAGTTATATTTTCGTTTAATATTGTTCAAATTCACAGTGCCAGTTGTGAGATTATTTTGCTAAACAAAAAATTCATATGAAAAGTGTGAATCGTTGACAGTTCGGTAAAGTTTGCTGCATATATTACAAGAAAACATAATTTTTTCATTTGATTGATATTGACAATTTTTTTACTAATAATAATGATTGCAAAGTTTATAATATTGGACGCGTGAAATTAGAAATAAACATAAATATATAAAATGGACCAAAAACAAATACATTGTGCCTTGTGGTAATCATTAAATGATATCAAGAATATTTGTATATATTGGTGAATGTGTGAAATGCTTAAAATTTTAAAATTATCAAATCACTTCAATTAATTAGTAAACAATGTCATAATTAAATTATCCTTTGTTATATGTATACGGATTTATTTATCATTTCTTAGATGATCGTCATGAATTCAACAGGAATTATGTTAATATCCTGATAATAAATACAATTTAAATAAGTAAATTGTCATGGTTTTTTTTTGATTTATTATAATTATTGCTCAAACCGATATTTGTATTTTGTGGAATGACACATCCTTTAATTGTAATTTACTTGTAGCCTTTTTATCTTCCTAATTATCGATAATAATATGCATTTATACATAAGTTTCTTAAAAGAGTTTCTCTCATGCCCAATTTGTCCGCTACGATGAAGATGTAATGAAGAAGTATTGGAACTACATATAATAAAATCGTTCAAAAATTTACTGAAGGTTTTTGATATTATACGTGCATGTGCATGCTATTGTCGAGATTTCAAGATTTTCTAATTCAAATTACATTCTTGTTTATCTAAAAATGTTATTTTTTAAAGGAATACTCATAATTATTGCTTTAAAAATTTGAAGAATAATTTTAGAACTTATTTTGATATTGAGAATAAAAGGTTTTATTCTTGTTTGTGATAGTATTGATAAAGTTTCTTCTGCATAATGAACAATTATTATAATTATTGAGGATTATAAAATAATGAACTTCCCAAAACTATAAGAATACTTGTGAAGACAATTATTAACTATTCTCGACTGAAGCTAAAAGTAAAACCTTAAGAATTATTTTTTTCTTTAATTTTGTCTATGAACAAAAATATTTAAATAAATTTAAGTTAGAATATCGACTGTTAGAAACATTTTTTATGTACGTGTGTATTTCACAAGTTTATGTTTTTGATTAGAATGATTAAAAGTTACGTCTGTATGTAAAAAAATCGATTTAACTTTTTAGTATACTTTCAATTATGTAATTTATCAATTTTGCATTGAACGATATATTGATTGTGTTAATATTCTAAATTTTTAATCATTATGATGGTCGTGATAGAGCCGTTATGAAGAATAATTATTGTACTATTTGAAAAGATTTAGCACTATATCTGCTTGATGAAATGAGATGTTAATTACTTTTGTATTAATAATATTATAAACCAATTTTTCAATGTTTGTATATTATGATGAATGTAATTTTTGGCAATAAAGAGAACACATTTCATATAATGTATATAGTTTATTATGATTATAATAGTAGTAACATTTTTTCATCGTGAGTAAACATTTGAAATTACATATCAATATTACATACACAAACACACAGAATGCATCTTGCACAGGTGAAAAAAATGTGAATCGCATTGAGAAAACAAAATCTAAACGCAGAAGCTCAAAAGTTGCACAGCTAAATGCACATATGCTCATATTATTGAACCACGTATAAACATTTGCAACTATTAAAAAAATATATATATAAAAGAAATTTTCTATAATTAAAACATTTATTTTATCATCAGTTAATGTCTTATCTCTGACATAAATATGAATGTGATATTATAACATATAATTTTGGATTACAATTAATAAAATCGCTTAGTGAAAATTACTCATCTTAAGTAAATATCTAATTTAATAGAATTTATCTTTTTTCATATTAATATCAATACTAAATATTCATGTTAATCGCATGAGTTAATTAATTAATGAACAATGAAGAAAATTACATAAGTATTTTTAGAGCAGTTTTCATTTTATTTCAATTAAATGGGTATATTTATATATTATATATGAATGTATTTTTGCATGCAAAAGCACCTCATTGAAACGCAATATTTCCCGCTTTAATTTTCAAGGATTTCAAAACTATAAATAAAAAAAAAATGAGAAATGTGTCGTGAAAATTACACACAACATTCTATTCACAATACATCTGATTCTTCTCATCATTTTACATTTCGAAATAAGAACGTTATCGATCAAGAAACATAACAAGTCAAGTTTGAAAATACACAGGAATGCACTGATTCAATCACGATCGATATTGTAATTCATTTCGAATAAATAAGAATTTATAAGTAGAAATAAATAACTCGGAAATCATAGGACTGCATCATATATAATTTATTGATAATTGTGTCGCCGACGCGCAGCTCGCTGCTTATCAAACCTCATTTCCATTTCTTCTAAAACCTTCGGAGTATATCTCACCACCAGCTTCACGGATCCGGCGGCTTGTTTCAACAACTCAACAGCCTTTTCGTGATTTTCTCCCTCGACAGACTGAAAAAAATACAAACAAATTAAAAAAACTTCGCTTCAGCCAATACAAATTATTTGTTTCTCCTGTTTGATTCGATAATTTATTAACTACTAACCACTCCGTTAACGGACAAGAGCTGGTCGCCTCTTTTCAATCCTCCGTGGCGATCAGCAACTCCTCCGGGTATTATACGTGAAATATAAATGGGGGAGTTTTGCTCTTTACCACCCATTACATTGAAACCGAGCCCTTCTTCGGTTTTCGGCAATTCTACGACTCTGGGATGAGCGTGGCCTTCAGACGCTGCAAATGCAGCTACGGTAGCTTTTGCTGTAGCAGACGCTCGTATATCAGCAGAACCTAATGATAAGAAAGCATTTTTGTATACATTTTCAATCTAATAGTCTAAAATAAGTAAAAATATAAAATTTGAGTGATAATACCTTGGATATCGACTGTTTCATAAACATGTTCGTAAACTTCTCGAACGGCATTAAGAAAATCGCTTTGTAGAACCTTTTGAAGTGCCGAAAGTTTCGTAGCTGGCACTTCACCGCTCATCTGAAGTTTCTCCAAGAGTTCGATAGATCGTTTAATATCTGAAAAAATTATCGGATTATGAAAATATTTCAACATGAAACTAATTTAATTTCATACGAAAACATATAAAAAAATACATAGATTATATCAGTTTTCAATTATATGAATCATGAATCATGTCAAATATAATTCATATTAATTGAAGATGTAGCTGTAAAATCAATAACAAAATACGATAATACTGCACTTTAGGTGTGTAAATGATTACACAATATACATATAGGACAACTCAATATATCTTCCAATTAGGGAATCGACACTTGTATGTATCTGTACGTGACCATTTCTAAACCAAAACTGGGACATTTAAAAAAAATGGATATACACATACATATACAGGGTGTTTTGCAACGGAGTGCAAAGCTTTTAAGGGGAGATAGGTCATATCATTTGGAATATTTTTAAGTAAATATACCTTAGTCCGAAGTATTATAGTTTTTGAATTATTGATATTTTTTCGATTTTCAAGAAAAGATCCAAAATCTCGCACTTGCGCACTGATAATTCCCAAATGAAAGGTAATATGGTAGACAAATCTTATTTTATTGTTTGTTTACAGTATATTTCATCCATAAATATGAATACAAACATCTATATCTACACAAAACTATTGAAAATACACGATTAGTTATCAAAAACTTGCTGAAGTAAAGGAAAACTAGTATTTTTTGATATTTCTTGTTTAAAAAAAAAACGAAGCTGAAAGATTTAAAATATTGATAAAAACATCTCAAAAAGCCCTAAAAAACCCTTAAAGCCCTTTCAATTGATAGTAGATATTTAACCAACATTAGTAGATATTTAACAAGTAGATATTTAACCAGATAGTAGATATTTAACAAGATAGTAGATATTTAACAAGTAGATATTTAACCAAATTCAAAAACTACGGTACGAAGACGAAACTGAAATACGCACTAAAGAATTGTCGTGTTAGTCCATGGAATAAAGATATTTGCTTCCTTAAAACCATGGTAAAGCTGAGTTTTGGTATGAAGCTTAATATTGTGGTTTTTAAACAGAATATCAAAAGTTAGTATCGATTTGAGGTTAGCATATAATTTTTCAAGAGGTCAAAGATTGCCGAAAACGGTTTTTTGTGAATATCTCATTGACTATCACTTTTATAGAAAAATATTGAAGATCGAATTTGTAGCTCACAATCATTTCTACAAAAAAGATAAAATGACTTTTTTTCGTATGTACTCGATTATTAAACAATATAAAGTTTTAATTTTTAATAGCGTTTTATCCCTGGACCAAATATTGGTCATAAAAGAAAAAAGAAAGGTAGGTGCATTCGTTCCAGATAAACAAAGACAATATTCTACTAATTTGTCAAATGACAAAGTACAAATCTAAAGTGCACTGATTACATCCCCCGACTCACCAGGACAGGTGACCTGAGAAACAGTACCGTCCTGGTAAATCCAGTACCAACGGTCCACTGTACTTGACCATTTCTCAACAAAACCTAAAAATCAAAGTTTTCACAGACAACAACCATTCAAAAATGATGCGATAGACAAGCTCCAACAAGCACCTCATCACAATATCATACTTAAAAAAATCAATTTTCCCATTTTTTCCTGAAAAACGATCTTACACCAGTGACGAACCCTAGCCGACTACAGGTACATGGTTCATCACTGGTGTCATCACCCTAATTCTTCCAACTAAATTCGACAATACGCGAAGGGACGAGACCAGCGAAGGGCCACGACTCAAAAGAACCAGAAAATAAACCGACAAACCTCTGGCGAGGGTGAGCGACTCTCCTGTAGCTGCCATGATGCGAATTTTGACGGGAAACCAGCCGAAGCAGCGACGCTGTCAATGTCAGTGACACACCCGCGGCCATTACGTCGCGGCCGTTTCGGGGCTGTGCGGCGCCGCGGTGTTGTCGCCTTTATGCACGATGTTGTAGATGCTAAATTGGGTTAAAATGTTTGTGGTGTTTCGTTGGACTTTGTGTAGGAAATTGAGCTGTGTTCACGTTTGTGATAAGATGTGTTGTTCGTTGTTTTAGTTTATCCGAAAAGGCATCGAGGCAGTTGTCGATGGAAAATAAACAGTTTTTATTGTGGCCATTGTAGATTTCATATTCGAACCCTTTGAGTGGTGAGTTAAAATTCAAGCGCATGTCTCCTGGGAGTAAGTTATTTTGCAAGAATTTATGGTATAAGAAAAATGATTCTCAAATCCACATTTTCGACATACAGCTACCAAATTTGGTATTCACATTTTCAAATACCTAAAGAGCAAGAGAAAAAATTACCAATCTTCCCAACCACCCATATGAGGCAAAAAACCACCCAAAAACCTACCCTCTCTTAATTTGAGGTTTATAAATATTTGTGCCCCACCAAATTTGGTATGAATTTTCTCCGACGCACAAGAAACAATATTTTTTTTGTTTTCATCCCCCTAATTACCGTTAAAACCCACCCTCCTATTTATTTAAATCCTAAAAAATCCGCGTTTCTACGTCGAATCTAGTATACATTTTCTTCAACGATTAAGAATAAATATTTATGAATATGATCCCTCAACTACCTTCTAGACTAATCCCTTATTGACTTAAATAAATAAATAAATAAATAAAAAATATTATCATAATTATTAAATATTCATGTCAAATACGGTATGAATTTTTGACAATACTTAAAAATATATACATACATACATACATATGTATGTACATTTCTAGATTAAATGAATTTAAAAAACTTTAGTTTGTTTACATTAAAACCTTAAAAAGTTTTTAATAAATAATTCCTGAAGGTATCGTACAAATTAATGGATAAATAAAAAAAAGTTATAACGATTTAAGTAAATATGTTGCGAAAAGCGACGTGCATAATCAAAGGAATATTTCATGATTTTTTTTGCACCAAATACAAACTATATTTTCATAATAACTATCAAACATTGTTAACAAGTATATGTACTACATATGTATCAATAAAAAATTATAATCTGGTTATATTGAAAAAAACGAAAAAAGTTCCGGTCCCGTACGGGTACGGCAATCCTCTTTTCGGCATGTCCAAGTAGTGCCGTACCCCTAGGGCGATACTCCTCAACGGGTTAATGGTTTTGAAAATGTTTTTGGCGCCCTTGGTAAATATAAAATTTGGCACCCCTCTACCACGTCATTTCAGATTTTTCCAAGGGTGTCAGACCAGAAATATTTTTTATAAAACGAGTTTTAGGTTTACATATTAGGCCCTGTTCAAAGAAGGGGGATGAAGTCTGGCGTCGCCCGAAAGTACCGAAGGCATTCAACTTTTTCAGTGCTAAAGGCGCCCGAATTTTTTCAGCCACGAAGCAGCCTCAATTATTTCAGCGCCGAAAATGTTTCGGATTTTTATTGCATGCAAGGCGTCCCAACTTTTTGCATTGCCAGAAACATCCCAACTTATTTAGCTCGCTGAAGGCACCATATCTTTTTAGCGCAAAGACTCCCCAATTTTTTCAGCGTCACGCCCCCCCCCTCCTCGATTTAAAAAAAACAGTACGAATTAAATTTGTACATCTGTGCAACACCAATATAGGAATTTAAAAAAATACGAAATATTTACTTTATCCAAGGAGGGCTGCAACCGTAGCCCATTAGGACAAACCGTCACTGCTGCGGGATTACTTTTCATTATTATATTTTCAATAAGCAAAATCCTTTTCGACAAAAATCGATCAAATAATAGATATGTATATACTCGTAACTTTCTTCTGCGACAATGTAAGATCGAAAAGTCAAACTAAGATTTTGAGAAGAAATCAAATATTAAATACATATGTAGCTTTGAAATAAAAAATAAAATAAAAAAATACGATAAAAGGCGCCCAGAAAAGCTTTAATCAAGGGCGCCGAAAAGCTAGAGCCAACTATGTCTACGGGAAAATGATTTGTGAAAACTGTCAAACATAACATCCTTGCAAGTTGCAAGGATGTTATGTTGCAAGTTGCAACGCCTACAAATTTATACAAACTACGCACGAAATTCATTAAGAAACCTAGTTTAGACTTATAATGCATAAATTACGCGTTAAATACATTAATAAATTTAATTTAGGCACTTAAAGTGTATCTGTGTTTACATTTACGTGTAAGCATATTTTTATTCGTTGAAATTCAAATTTGTCAATAAATAATTTACACATTTAAAGTGCAGGATTACCACAATAAAAATTGATTGTGTTAAAACCTAAATTTATTATTCATAATATCAGCAAATACATAATAGCACTGGTAATTTTAGTAAAGGTTTGCCACTGAACTACCTATATTTGTAAAATCGATTTCACAATAAAAAAATGAGACACTTGAGATTATTTTCTAGATACAATATTTAAAAAAATATATATTATTAATCATATATCATAGTTACTGTTCATAACAGTGTTAGGTTGCAGGTTTTCACGGAATGCAACTCGCAAAAACAATATTGAAATTTGAATCGCCAACTTAATGCGTCATAACGATAAGAATTATTGTATGTTGCATTTTTCTATCGTTGCTAATTAAATATTCTCAAATACAGTCCCAAAACAATATGTCGACAATGCAATTTATTGTCAAGGGAAATTTGCGTATCGAACGAAAAACAATAGCATTTTCGGTCTAATTAATCATCAATATTAACTTTCATATGCAAAAAGAATGTTGTAATAAAATCTATTTTTTTAATTTATATTCAATTTTATTTTTTGAAGCAAAAGAAAATTATAGACTTACATGGAAATTTATAGTACTAGAAAGGAGAGGAATTGTATTATAAATATAATTGATATTTAGGGGTTGAATTCTTATTGTCTACGAATATGAATGAAAAATTTGTTTATATTATTTTTTTATTTTTTATTAGTAAATTTAAACGTTTTTATAGTAAATATCAGCACAAAGAAAAAATATATCTATTATATTATTATATTATAGTTAATATGGCTATAAAATTATCATATGTTTAAATTTATAACAAACAGTTCAAAACTTATTTTCAACAATGTCCATAATTTGAGATTTAGTAATGATATGAAATATTTGTTTTCATTTATTTATTTTTTAGTAACAAATTAAAACAGTTTCACACTAAATACTAATACAAAGAAAAATATATCTATTATATTTAATATGGCAATAAAACTATCATAAGTAAAAATTTATAACAAACAGTTCAAAACTTATTTTTAATAATTCGAAAAATAATTACGTGTGAACATAAGCATCCTAAGGATGTTTGTATGCAATAGCAACTTGTCGTTATTTTCTACATAGGTCAAATGGCCTCTGGTGCATCTAGCGCACAGTTCAACGAATCTTTCAAGATCTGGCGGCATATCGTAATTAATGATGGCGTGGAAATCTTTTAGGTGCATATCGTCGACGGCTTTCATTGATGCGATTAGTACCATAGATTTCCCCGTCTCAATATCTTCGTATACTTTATCGCGGTCTTCGAGGGGTGTGTTTTCGTGGATTTCTCGCACATTGTATACGTTACAACCTTCTACATGGAGCATTTTGACTAAGGATTTCACTCCTGTTGCGGTTCTGCAATGTATTAGGGCTTTGCAATCTTTATTGCGGAGATGGATTTCGTCGAAAAAACACTTCCGCTTTTGTGAGAGACTAATAAACGCGATATTGGTTGTTAAATCGGTCTTTTTCACATTTTTCGGATTCTCGTTAATTTTCACCGGGCTTTTCAACTTTTCATAAAAATAGCCCAAACACTCCCAATGAGTGCTCGTAATAACTACTTGTATATTGTTGTGCAAAAGTTTGAGTATGATTTTTATATCTTGTTCGACGTTTTCGATTTCGTCCACAACCAAAAGACGCAGGTACGACATTTTAATCCTACCCATCACTATCATATTCAGAATGGTGGCAGCGGACAAAACGACGACGCGCTTACGATCCGCTATAGCCATTAAGTCGTCGAAGATGTTTTGCCCATTGGCCAAATATACGGAATAATTGAAAGTATTGTGCCTCTCGAGGGCCTCAATTACAATTTTCCGTTTTAATTCGGGGACCACGATTATTGCGATGGGTTCGTTGTGCGATTCTTCGATTTGGTCTAAGTGATCTTTCGTGGCGTACAACAAAGGAGGGATGTAGCAGAATGAACCATCGAATGTCTTGCTGACGATGAAAACATTGCGACCCTTCGTGATGTAAGGCCAGGCCTGAGCAGCGACCGGGTTTTCCTTCGAGACATCGTAGCCTTTAAAAGACTCCGCATAAGAAGGATACTTCCTGAAGAAATAGGCCGAGTCCATAACAGGCTTTTCGAAAATGCACCGCCTCTCCGACCTCTGAGTCTCCCAAGCGACCGGGAACGAAATTTCAATGCCGTTCCTAGCCCTCCATATATTATAATCGACAATATTATTGGTCAAATCGGGATATTGGAAGAAAAATTTCCAGATATTTCTCAGCTTTGTGCTGGTCGGATCCATGCCGCCGTTCATGAAATACTCCGGCATACGTCGGTAGATCATCATCGCCGCGCAATAGACCTGCTTCATCGTACCTGTGATTGACAATAGCCTCACCCTGCTAGTTATGTGATCGGGAAAATTTTGGAAACTCAGATCCGCGCCTGTGGATTCGTGAATTTGTCGCAGGCCCTTTTCCTCGGCGCCTGCGATGAAGTAGCTGCAGGTTCTGCTGAACCGAATCTTCAAGGAGACGACTTCCCTGTTGTCGCTCTCTCTCTTGAATCTGATGATGCCGAAAACTGTTCCGGACATGGTGGATGGTTCGAAGGTGTTATTCGAACTGGTGACGAAGTGTAACTGGAGGTTCGCCATGCGACTTGCCAATAAAGAGGTTGCCGGTAAACTATCAGCGATCGGCGAAAAATGTTGCAGCACTGTCGCTATTATTGCCATATGTTTCAAATAGACTTCCGTTAGAATTTTTATGATTTTTATAGTATATTGATTTTTGATGATTTTTTTTAATTAAAAAATATTTGAAATGTTTTATTTTTTTTTTAATATGCTTATTTGATTTTCTAGATATGATTTTATTTCAACATCGTTTCAAAAAAATTCGATGATTTTTTTAAATCGAAGTTTTAGTTTCAAATACTGTTGTTATGGCCTCAATAAATTCTAAAAAAAAATTGTCAGTCGGAATGAATGCCCATATGTATTGTCCATGAATGTTTGTCTTGAAATTTGATGACTAGGTTGAGAATCGATGCAACGTTACGACGCTGACAATGAGTGAAAAGCATAAAGTTGTGAATTTTTGCCAATCATCAAATTTCAATTTAAATTGCGCAACGATTTAATATTTTTTTTATTTTATATACGTCATCTTAGTATGACAATTAATGTTGATATTTTTATCTAATTTATTTCATTAAAGTGTTGGAAAAAAATATGAATCGGTTAAACGCTGCCAGCAGGAAAATGGGGCTAAATATTAATATAATAAAAACAAAAATAATGTGAAACGTATTTTCTGTCCGTAATGTAAGTAATGTAAGAAACGTAGAATTAGATGTGGTAGATAGCTTTACTAATTTAGGACAAATTATCAACATGAAACCCCATTCATCAGTTGAATCAAGTTGCCGTGGAGTGCTTTCGGTAAACCCCACGCAGTAGTAAAAGGCAGCCTGCTTATGCCTGAAATCCAAAACCTTCAACCAGTATGTCCTTCCGGTCCTGACTTACAGCAGTGAAACATGGTGTTTAAATTCTAGGCAAAGAAATAGATTGGGGTGTACTCAAAAGGCGATGGAACTGTGTATGCTAATTATCATTTGGCAAGCTCCAAAGGCGCCCTCTCCTATTTTTTTTTCAGTTGTTTATGGTTAAAATTTTATGGTTCGAATATTTTTAAAAAGCATCAACCTTTTTTGTGGTGTGGTGACGTGTGGACGAGAGTGGCTCAAGAATCCTGAGTCAGGATAGAAATGAATGTAAAAGTATCGGGAAAGCCCTTGTCTAGCAGTGGGCGTGAGCTGGCTGCTTATGTTATGATGACGATTTCATTAAATTTCTTACAATTAGTCATTTTATTCTTGAGTTTGAAATACAAATTCATATTTGAGATTTCATATGGATGAAATTTTTGACATATTATACTTCATAAGTTTACAATTCGCTCTTTTGAACATTTTACAAATGTAATTACCTATGACAATAGCTTCGCTATAAATATAATTAATTTTTCAGCATTTTCTTATAAGAAATTTTTATTCAACGAACACTATTTTAAACATTGATTATGACATTACTCGTAAAAAAAATAGTACAGAGAAAATAATTTTGGGTGTCGAGCGATAGATTTTTTTATTGCACATACATTTTTTAGCTTGTTCTGAGGCATAGGTTTGTTAGTTTTTCTTATTAGTTTCTCTGATCAAAAAATGAAGTTTGTCTTCAGCCTCGAATGTGGTTTATAATTTTATTAGAAAGCCCTGAGTTACTACTTTATAATTATAGAGAATATAATTTTCCATATATCTAGATGGATTAAATTTCTCAAGAGTGTCAAAAATATTAATTACAAATTTTTCTAATAAGAACAGCATTATGGGAAAAAACCATCTTTCGTTTCCATGTGATTTTTTCAGTTCAAAGTAACCGAATTCTTTCGATTATTACCTACTACTTAATAGTATATTACTTTAGAGTGCGATTTAAAATTATAGATTGTGCCTTAAAACGAATTACATACTTGTGCATTAGAAAAATATACGATATGCATTATTTCTGGTACATTAAAGAATCTCGTATTGAGCGTTATTTTATTCATATTTTGCAATAAAAAAAAATTTTGTGCAGTATAAGTGAGCATTGAAAATATGTGAAGTGTGGAATAGAATGAATATTTTGTGCATTAAAATGACAGGTAGGTGGCTACTAGGGATTCTGAAGTCTCGAGGTTTTCAAATATCCGGGATTCGAGACACAAAGTTTCAAATTCCCAGAAATTCCTGGGTCTCGAGACTTTGATTTTTTTTTATTTAGAAAAAAATCTATAGGAAAAATAATACATTGTGCAATTTTAAACAAAATTATTGCATCAATTTTATAATAACATCAAGATTTTTGCATGGCGAGATAAGTTTTTGAAAATATTACAGTATTTAAGGATGAATCAGATAGCCTATTTCTAATTTTCGTGATAAAGACTAACAATAAGTCAAACCACTTACTGATCAACTTTGAATTAGATTTCTCGGATTTTTTTTTCGTTTAGTAAGTGATATTTTAGAAATAATAATAAGACAAGACTAGTTACATAATTGTATACCTTTCAAACAAATAGTTTTCACAAAGGTCAATTTTGCATACCTTTGTTATTAATATTTAATACATTTAACGATAATATTACTTGTAAATATTCTTTTGAAATAAGCATTTTTTTGGAATAAATTTTATTATATAATATTTGTTCCTTGATCCTCATGGGGACAATCCCGGTTTGCGATTTCTCATTAATTACGTTATTTTCGGATATTCTACTCAATTTTTAAGATAAACTTATTTTATGATGTACCAGTGAAAAAGGAAAAAATTTTTTTTAGAAATGGTTGTTCCAATTTGTAAAATATTATTATGTACTACATCTATTTGTATTTTGTTTGATTTTATATTGAGAATTAGTGTTAAAATTAGAAAATTTAGTAATTACAATTAGACGGAGAGCTGTAAAAAATGTATGAGAAATATAATACATTGTACAATTTTATACAAGATTATTGTATCAATGTTATGGCTAACCCAATCATATAATAACATCAGGATTTTTTCATGGCTAAATAAATTTTTGAAAATACTAAAGCATTTAAAAAATAATCAGAAGCCTATTTCTAATGAAAAAGTCAAAACTAATGTTTTGAACTTTAAATTAAAAAGGTTTAATTTAATTTGCAAAAGGTTTAATTTCATTTGAAAAAAATTTCATTTAATTTGCAAAAGGTTTAATTTTATTTGCAAAAGGGTGAATTTCATTTGCAAAAAGGTGAAATGAACTTGAAAAAACTGTAGATAAGAGTAGATGAGAATCGTTTAAGATAGACAAGAGTGAGTGAGAATTACAGAGGACTTTACCCAATGTAGTAATTGGTGAAAAATTGCACGTGATGAAAATGATTATTATAATGTTTGTGAAATGAGTATAGTCATTTGACCTTCTATTAACAAATATTATTTCATTTAGTTTTTAACTATCGTGTTTGAACTTATTTATAAATTTCTTAGTCTATAATAATAATTATAATATGTATAAGCTGACTGTAAAACTGAAGTAAAACACAAACGAAATTTTGAACTGTAATTTCTTTATTATAATTTCAAATTAAATTTGATACAAATTAACAGCAGAATTCTAATTTACATAATATGAAAAAAGTTACTTTATGCAGACAATTGACAAATGCTAAAGTTATTTTGATAACCATGTTGATATTTATACACTAAATATGGTATTAATATGACAATAATATGACAATAATAAGAATAATATTAGTAATAATGCTTAATTTTATGAATTATATAGAATCAGTCTCGTCATATTCCTTTGTCGCTTCTGCGAACGCTTTATGGAAGCTCTTATTTTTATACTTTAGAAATTCACCATTATCTGAAAAAATAAAACAGTGTGAATTACAGAAAACAGTGTAAATTACAGGAAAAAAGATACGAATTTTCAAAAACTCACTTATAGAAAAAGATGTCAATTGCTTGACATGCGCCCAAGCGCATTTCTTGTCCCCAAAATATTCTATCGGGACAACACATGGATTGGGTTTTATCCCCAGATTTGTGTGTTTCGTCGAACCCAGTATTTTTGCAGGCAACCATGGATGTGTCCGCATTTTATGCCAGACAATTTTTCCCGGTGCAGATACGCCCTCGTCTATGAGGCACCCGTAACAAACGTCGGAAATGGCTTCGGTTATGAAATTGAATTCTGCAAAGTATCAAAACACATATGTATTACACGAACAGGATAAACTTTTACAATTGTCAATGTAATGATTTTGAGAGAACGTTACCGAATGTATATGTGATCGAATCTTCGACACACGAGTCGTGAAAAGAGGCACAACAGAGGCTGCATTTGGTGAGCCTATATTTCTCGCCACAAATGCAACACCATTTCAGGTGGACGATCTTTGTCTTCGCTGCCTGAAAATAAAACATGAAAGAAATGCGCAAAGAATGCAAGATGTCAGTCAGTATGAAGAAAAGTACCCGTTTTGCGGCTGGATTTGCTGAATTTTCAATCAAATCATATTTCAATTTCTCTTCGAGCACATTTTGTATAATAATTGCAAAATCTTCTTGGCAAAGGGGAGGTACAACGAGTGGTGTGTCGACGGTCTATGGGAAATAAACACGAGAGAAATTAAAACGAATCCGGGTAATTGAAAGGTTATAAAATTACTTACTGAGGAATGTGGCTGTTCGGAAGCTGTCATTATCGTGTCAAATGGAGGTTTACAATCGGCGACATCTTCGTTATCAGTAGCCATTGCAGACAAATTCACGTTCTCGACGGTGGAATGATCTGATTGTGAGCGCGATTCTTCCATCGGATCCGATAACAAGTCGGACTGCGTTTGCTAGTCAAATTTTTATATATGTAATACGAGTACAATGTGTAATTACGAAATGTGTAAATGCAATCAAAAGTCGATGATGATAAAATGGCTTACCTTTGGATCGCGTTGTAAATCCGACATTGTTACGCGCAACAAAACACTAACAACAACACCTCGACTGCGCCGCAAAGGGACGAAATCTCCCGCCGACCAGGGTGTAGTACCAACGGTCTGTGGAACGCGTCATTTTTTTTCGTACAGTTGTCACTTTGTCGCCGTAAAACGATCCTAACCGAAATTATTTCATTTATTACGCGTCAAATACACGTTACCAAATTATTTAAAATATGTAATGCATATCCAAACGACACAATCACACATGACACTGGCACACACCGACACATTTCATGGACAATCGGAGAACTGCAAGATGGTTAAATGATCCGATTCATACCTCATAATTCATTTTAAATATATTCTATAAGAGGCTTGTCCAAAGGGCCACTACGGTGCCAAACTGGCCCCCAGTACTCACGCGACTGGCTCTCACTTTTCATACATAAAAATTTACGAATTTTGCTCTAATTCGAGGAAAATTAGTATTATTTTTTTGAATTATTGAAGAATCAATTTTTTCAAGTACATTCTAATCAAAATGCATGTATTTTATCGTTAAATAAAAAAAAATGCAAATTGTGTTTTGCCGTGTTTGACTGTGTTGGACCGTGTTTTGGCCAAAGTGGCCCTCGCATACCGAAATTTTGGACAAGCCTGTTCTACAGGGTCTTCCCCAGGACTTTTGTAACTTCTAATCGGATTTAAAGTGACTTAGAGTCATGATAGAGAAGTGAGGGTGATACCATTCCGAATAAAATCGGCTACAATTTTTTTTTTTTTTTTTAGAGGGGAGGTAAAATTTGAGGGGGGGTAAAAAAAAAAAAAAAAAAAATTGTAGCCGATTTTATTCGGAATGGTATCACCCTCACTTCTCTATCATGACTCTAAGTCACTTTAAATCCGATTAGAAGTTACAAAAGTCCCGGGGAAGACCCTGTATAAGGTAAAACGCTAGTGGTGGGCCACTTTTGGTTTTTTTTTTCGCAAAAATGATGATAAATGCCCGAACTTTTATTAAACAGTTAGATTTTATATGTTGATATGATCACTGAACTTCCTAGATTATGTTGTGAAGTTTACTTTTTGAAATATTTGCACTTTCAAGATTTTATTAAGATTTTAAAAAAGTTCAAATTTGTACCAATAGTAGGTCACCTTTGAACATTCGATGAAACAGTGATAGGCCATTTGTAAATCAGTAACGGACCACTTAAAATAAAATCAAAAACACCAACGGGGACTGCTTAAATATTGGTTTTTTTTTGATAAATTTAAGTAAAACAAATAAAATATATGATAAAAATACGAAATAAACGTTAACAAACTGCGATTTTCTTAACGTTTTGCTAAATTTTCAGATTATATAATTTTTTATGTTAATTTAGAAGTATATTAAAGAAAATCAATGAATTTTATTTTTAGATGATCAGGTGTGAAGCGTACTTCAGCGCAGTCTCTAGAGAATTTACTCCTGAGACCACCCCAAGATATCTGCTGTTGTATGGCCGTGCTACGGCTTTTATACACAATTTCTAAAAATATCAGATTATTTAGTTCAATTTTTAAAGAGTTAAATGTCATCTCTTAAAAATTTTTGATTCCAATTGAAAAAATGCGTCAATTTGAATTGAAAAGTTTTTAATATGAATTGAAAGAGTGTCAATTTGAATTAAAAAAGTGTCAATTTGAACAAAAAAAACCTGTCAACAGTGACTGTTTTGAAAATTTTCAAAATTGTACGCGCCAGCATCGCGTGCGTCAACTTCGTATGCGCCAGAAGCTAACTCACACGAAGCAAACGCACATGAAGTAAAATCACAGGAAGCAAGCTCACACGAAGCAAACTCACATGCTTTCGAAAATTTTCAAATTAAAGTGAAAAACGCTTAACAAAAAAATGAAAGCACCAAAATGCTTTTTTGTGTTAAAAGAATTTCATGTTAGACGTAATAATATACGTCCATAATACAATATTTTGTCAGTACCAAAGTATGTGTTTGGAAATTACGATACGTGAACGAAAAAAGGTTTGCTACCAATGATCAGGGCAATAAAAAGGATTTTGAGAGTTTACGTAAATGATTTTATCAAAATGATAATAATGATACTACAGTGAAAATCGCTTAACGGGAGAAATCTGGAAATGAGTATCAAGAAATATTACTTTGGTACTGACAAAATATTATGGACGTATACTATTCCATACGTCTAACGTGAAATTATTTTAACACAAAAACGCATTTTGGTGCTTTCAGTTTCGTGTTAAACGTTTTTCACTTTAATTTGAAAATTTTCAAAAGCATGTGAGCTTGGTTCGCGTGAGCTCGCTTCGTGTGAGCTTGCTTCCTGTGAGTTTACTTCGTGTGCGTTTGCTTCGTGTGAGCTTACTTCCCCCAACCGCCAACTTCGTGTGCGCCAGCGTCACGTGCGCTCCAATACGATTTGAGCGAATATCCAACAACCCGAAAAGTCCCCCCTCACAAATGGCCACGAAAGCATCTATCAATCCCTCAAATCGACAAATCGCCAGCTACACGTTTACCCCTTCCATCACATGCCAACAAGACCCACTTTCGCACGCGCCCCCCCACCACCTGGCCAAACCGCCAGGCGGCGCTACCGTCGCCTCATAACGAGCGCGGCAGCGACGGCGTGTCATCGTCTGTCTCCATTGACTCCATTCTTTGCGGCCCCCATCGATCAAGTGAGCCCCCATCCCGCCGTTAAGCGCCCCATATCAGCCCCCATAGAGCCGTTAAGGAGCCCCGAGCCGTTAGCCGTTCGGACGCGATCGATCGCGATGGGCCTCCGCCCTCCGTGTGCGGATCGCGGTCGCCCCTTTCGAGTTTCAGTGGTTTTTTCGACAGATTGTCACTTAGATTGTGGGTTTTTTGATATTTCCGTTCGTTTTTTAGTTCAGGTTGTTCCGAGAGGCGAACACGTGGCCGCATACTTGGCGGAAACAGCCGTTCCGGTTTGACGTTCGCGTCATTTCGCGACGCTTTCGCTAGAAAGGTTTTTTCGTCGTCGACGGTTCCAGATCGATCGGTTTCGCGTTCAAGATTTATAGTTATAATGGGCATGCGTCAGAGGTTCGGTTGAGGAAAATTTACGTTCGGAGACAATGTACGCGTTTCGATTTTTTTTATTGGCAATTTGCTGTTATCGGTTTTCCGTGATCGTTTTGTTCGAAACTTTGTGTTTCGTGTTTGATTATTTTATGCGGTCATAAGTTAACTTTCTTTTAAATTATAAATTTTTAATTAATTTCTTTACATGTTTGAACATAACCTATAAACACGCTGTGAAAATGGTGCCAATAGAATTATTTTATTAAAAAAAAAAAATTGTTATGTTGGCAATGGTCGAAATTTCTACAACCTTCCGATTTTTGTCTACTCGTAAAAATTTGTGTAATGTCTTTCGATTTAATTGTAATCTTAAATTATTGGAAACTATAACGAAATCCTTTTGAATGAGTCATGCAAACATATGACTCATTTTTCATACAAAGTATGAAAGAGGTATAGGGTTAGAGTATAAGTTAGTTAGGTATAAGAGGTATAGGATTTTGTTTTAGAAAAATTAAAGAAATATGTACATCAGCTTATGCAGAAATTGTATCGATACTTTCATTATCAGTTTTAATTTCACTTAGGACTGATAATTAGTTGAAAATAAGTTATTCCCTGAGGAAAACTTAAAAAATTAAATGTTTACTAGTATATTGTTTTCCATCAGATCTCTTTTTTTTTTAATGACAAAAAGGATGCATCATAAATGTAATTCTTGTTGTTCACATAGCTCAGTAAAACTGAATTTCTTCTGAAATAAGCTGTTTTTCGAAGAAGCGAAAATCGTGTTAAATTCATATCAAACAAAGGATATCTGTATTAGCGATGCGTAAAGTATATTAATGTTTTGTTGTTTTAAGGTGAAATTCGAAAATATGCCTTCCGACGCCAAGAAACGTGAACAACAGAAAAAGAAAGATGCAGCAAAAGCAAGAGGAGGCAAGAAAGGTCCCAATTCCGGAAACCAATCGAATGACCAAGGCGACATGAATGGGAAATTTTCTCAAAACGGTTACGAAAAGCAGTTTACAGCTGAAGGTAACCTACTTTTTGTTTAAAAATACTTATAATTACAATCATAATTTAAAATCAATGAATCATTTCAGAGCTATTGTGTATGAAATTGGACGCTGAAGCTAAAATCAACTCGGAAGCCAGATCGTGTACCGGAAGTTTGGCAATTCATCCTCGCGCTAGAGATATTAAAATTGCTAACTTTTCTATAACGTTTTACGGCACCGAGCTTTTACAAGATACCCTTTTAGAACTTAATTGTGGTAGACGATATGGCCTGATCGGACTAAACGGCAGTGGTAAGCACTATTTATCTCGTTTTATGAGCGATTCCATGTGTGTTTGTGTTTTATCTGCAGCGAAGACGTTATTTTCTCATGTTAATGTTAGATTAACTCACGCATACATGTTGCTGCGTAATAATCTGTATATCAATGTTTATATGCATATATTCTGAATTATTTTATTGATTGTTTATTAGTTTTACTATTCAAATAATTTTTTTATTGCCCTTCGATTGGATTTTATGCTTTTTTTATTGTGTTAAATGAAAAATGTTTCCAAATTGATCACGTATATTTTTCTATGTACTCGAAAAAAATATTTCTTTAATATGATTGATTCTTAAGTCAGGTCTGTACATATGTGTGCATGCAAAAATCCACAAAAGCATATTGTTCGCATGGACCTTACTTTAGAAAGTTTCACAATTTCGATTATTTTATTTATTGACGATATTTTTGACAATTTTAGGAAAATCTTCACTTTTGAGTGTGTTAGGTAACAGAGAAGTGCCCATTCAAGAACACATCGATATATTCCATTTGACTCGCGAAATGCCTGCTTCCGATAAAACCGCTATTCAGTGCGTCATGGAAGTCGACGCAGAAAGAGTCAAATTAGAAAAACTTGCCGAAGAATTGGCACATTGCGATCACGACGGTGAGTTTCTAAAATTTTAATATAATAAAATCAATTACAATACATTTACAATCGGTTTATGTTTTACAGATGCCCAAGACCAGCTTATGGACGTTTATGAACGACTCGAAGATATAAGCGCAGACACGGCCGAGGCGAGAGCGGCTCATATTCTTCACGGTCTCGGTTTCACGAAAGATATGCAAAATAAAGCGACGAAAGATTTTTCTGGCGGTATTTCACTTTCTAAATTCTAGTTTTGTTTGTTTTTCAATTCATTTTTATTTATTTTTACTGCTTTTTTCCAGGTTGGAGAATGAGAATAGCACTTGCTCGAGCTCTGTATGTAAAACCGCATCTGTTATTGTTAGATGAACCTACCAATCATTTGGATTTGGATGCTTGTGTGTGGTTAGAAGAAGAATTGAAACAGTGCGTTTTGATTTCTTTATCTACGTATAAGTTGTTAGAATATTTAATGATTGTTTTGTTCGTTGCAGTTATAAACGAATATTGGTGTTGATTTCTCATTCGCAAGATTTCCTCAACGGCGTCTGTACCAATATCATACATATGTCGAAGAAACGGCTCAAAGATTACACTGGTAACTATGAGACCTTTGTTCGAACTAGAATGGAACAACTAGAAAACCAAACGAAACAGTACAATTGGGAGCAAGATCAAATAACTCACATGAAGGTTTGTTCTACATTTTTTCAATATATAAATATTATTATTAGATTATTAGATATTAGTTTTTAATGAATGTATTTATTGTTTTAATAGAACTACATTGCTCGGTTCGGTCACGGATCTGCGAAATTGGCCAGACAAGCACAATCTAAAGAAAAAACTTTAGCTAAAATGGTTGCCCAAGGATTAACTGAAAAAGTTTCAGACGACAAAGTCCTCAATTTTTATTTCCCAAGCTGTGGCAAGGTTCCACCCCCGGTTATTATGGTTCAAGTAAGTTGTTTTAATCTATAACAAAACATAAATATTAAATTTATTAAAACTTCTATTTGCATTTTCTCTTTATAGAATGTATCTTTTCGTTATTCCGACGACGGTCCATGGATATACAAAAACTTAGAGTTCGGAATGGATCTTGACACTAGAATAGCGTTAGTCGGACCTAATGGTGCTGGAAAATCTACTCTTCTGAAATTGTTATACGGAGAGGTAGTTTAAATTATTTATTTTTTAATACTTCTGCATATTATCGAATCAAGGTTAATTTTTAATATATTTTTAGTTGTTTCCCTCGTCCGGTATGATTCGCAAGAATTCTCACTTGAGAATCGCTCGTTACCACCAACATTTACACGAATTACTAGATTTGGACTTGTCTCCTCTCGAATACATGATGAATGCTTTTCCAGAGGTGAAAGAACGAGAAGAAATGAGGAAAATTATCGGTCGTTACGGATTGACTGGCCGACAACAGGTAGATATCAAATATCACTAATCACTGAAGTGAATTAAAACCAGATTATTAAGTTCTATATTTTGTAGGTGTGTCCGATAAGACAATTATCAGATGGTCAAAGATGTAGAGTCGTATTCGCTTGGCTCGCTTGGCAAGTGCCTCATCTACTTTTGCTAGATGAACCTACTAATCATTTAGATATGGAGACTATTGATGCTCTCGCCGATGCAATAAACGATTTCGAAGGTGGAATGGTTCTTGTTAGCCACGACTTCAGATTGATCAATCAGGTTTTGTAGATTTGCATAAGTAGAGTTCTGTTGAAGTTGACTGTGTTTTTAATGATTTTGTTTCACTTGTTGTCCAGGTTGCTGAAGAAATTTGGGTGTGCGAAAATGGAATGTGCTCCAAGTGGGAGGGCGGCATCATCAAGTACAAAGATCACTTGAAGAATAAAATTCTTAAAGAAAACGCTAAGAATGCTAGCAAATTTACGAAAGTGTAGTTAGAAAAAGTATTGTGTCCTATTTTAAAAAAAGTATCTAAATCCATTTTCCATGTCAGCTGATATTTTTTTATACACTAAATCAAAATTGTCGCAACGATTGTAAAAAAATTGTGAAGGAAATTATTATGCACAGTTAATTTGTTCTTTTTAAATTTTTAATAAGTTTTACATGTCCAGTCAATTTATTCCTACTTTTTCTGTGTTATACAAAACTGTGTAAGCTGACTGATTTCTAACTAAAGATATCTTTAAATTATCAACGTGTGATATTATTTTGTAATTTTTATCGAAAAATTAAATAATTTATTTCATGTTGTAAGGCACTAGTATTTATGAAATTTCAACATTTGCAACTCCAAAATATTATACTTGCAAATAAAATTCACAGTTAATGAATGAGAGTTTGTTCACTGTGGGCGAGTAGTAGCGTGCTAAAATTTTATTTGCTTTGTGCGAATTTAAATTCTTACATTTTCTCATAATTCTTCGAAACATTTAGTTCATTAAGTCTTCAATATTGTAATTTGGAAAATCTGTTGCCTTCCTTTTTATAAAAAATACATGCCCATCTTCCGATATAATATATTGGGAGACATTCGTATACTAATATGTTTATGTTGATAAATTAAATAATTTGTGAATAAATAACATTTCGATGCTTTATTAGATTTGTCTAAATTGAAACGGAAGTTAGAGACGTTCACAAGAGATTGTGAGATATTTTTATTATTAAATAACAGAACTTTTTAGATTATCATGCATGGATAATCTACAAACTAGATAATTCATTTTCGAATAATCGGGGGTTCACTATATGTATAATATATTATTATCACCACATGCTAATTCACTTGGTAAAATTTTATATCATTTGACTTTTTAATTATACTCCTGTACATATATTTAATTTCATAATGGGAACTGCTATTCAATAATAATTTTGTAATACATGGATAATTAATGCATACAGTTTAGTTTCATATTTGAATACATAATACATTACAAAAAAATCATGTAGATCTGTTTTTTTTAATTTGTAATTTATCGTTAATTCATAATAAAATCATTAAATAATAAATACCACTTATAACAATGTTTTATTTATTCATCCTTGAGTTCTATTTGATAATTTGAAATAATATCTTCTTATCGGAAGGAAGATATTATGGCATTGTTTATGATAATAAACAATGCCATCTCGAAAGTAACTTTTTCTCCTTAAAAGAGAAAGTAGTCATTGTTAGGGCAATAATATTTGTCACAATCGTCTATTGATGATGATGTCCTCTTCAAAGACATATTGATCAGGGTATGCCAGTACAGACACAGCAGTCATTTGGATGACAGCCTATTCCATAATTAATATCAACATGTCTACTTTATGAATTAATAAAAATATTCTATTATAATTTACTGTGTTCAATTTGAAATTTAAATCGGGCATTTATAGTGGACCACCCTAAAACTCACGGGAGGTGAGTTCGCTGATTGTGAGTGATGCATCAACCTTGGAAATAGCATCATTGCTCACGCCTTGACGCTCCTTAATTTTACTGTTTTAGCTATGCTAGTCGAGCTAATGTGAGTTCACCAATACTTGAATTCAAACAATTGAAGGTAAGTGGTGTGTTTGTAGAAATAATTCCAAGGAAATGTTAACAAGGTGGGTTCAAGGTGGAGGGTTTCAAGATCAACAATTAAATGAATAATTTTTATTAACAGATTTATTTATTGTGTTGTCACAAAAATTGATACAATCCAAAATTGATAAATTGAATCTCAACCAAAATTATACATATCACATTTGATAAACTGGTTCCGTTAATGATAATGTATTGAAGAAAATTATATTTAGGAAAATATAGTACAAACAAAACCATATTCTATTTACGAGATTCATTTTGTGGTAATTTATTTAAACGATATTTTATTCGTAAGATTTCCTCTTATCAAAGAATAAGTTTTAAGAAAATGCAATTAATAAAAAAAATAATAAAATTCGTATATCTTACGAAGTATTGAATTTTGAATAATTGATATGTTTAACATTGGATGATTGGAATACATGTCGAAATGATTAGTACAAACACAAAATATGAATTTCAACACTAATACACCCATCCTCTTTTTACATTCACTTTAACGCGGTATAAAAATATGTATTATTATGCCACAACGATAAGATTTGGTGCAGGGCAATATACAATTATGGTTATTAAATTTAAAAAAATTCAATGTTTTTTGACGATTACACATGGCGAAATTTTTCCACATCGCACATAAATATATTTGGATGGAAGTTTTATCCAAATATACTGATAGAATATACTATATTTTTTTTACACGGTAGTCTTTGGAACGTATTCTCCGTGTAAAAAGAAGATTGGGTGTAAACTTTTTCCTTTCGATTGAATAAAAAATATTCAATCATCAAAAATGCTATGAACAAATACTGTATTTTGTTAATTATTAGACCATGTTATTTTTTTCATTTTTAAATTTGATATTATATATACAAAAAACAAAGCATATAAATGATATTATGTTTTTATTGTCATTGTGTTAATTTCCAATTTAGAATAGTTTTAATAAATTAGAATTTTTTATATGGAAGATGTAAAAATATAATACAATATCTGTAAACAAAACATAAAATTATGGATGGGTGTATATTGAAATATACTTGCTATTGTTAATGCGACAGTTTATATATTTATGTAAATATGCGAAATTATTAACTAGTTAAATAAAACTTAAAATAATCCTATATTAAATGGTAATAATAAGATTTATCACAAAGACCATCAAAACTGACGATAACTTGTAATTTTCATATTCAATAGAAAAAAGTAAATCAACACTGACTTAGTACAGGAATGTGGGTGGTAAATAAACATTTCGAAAAAGTTACACTTTCAAATACATGTGAGGAATACATTTGAATATTATTTACAAAAATATATCCAAATTATTGACTTTTGTTGTGAAAATATTACAGATGAGTAAAATTGTAAGCATGTGAGTGAAAAATCTCAATAATTCTAAATTCTGATAATATTATATTATAATATATACTTATATTATATATAATCACAAATTTTCATTCTAATTCATTTCGTAATATTTTATGGAGTAAATCATTATAATTAAACATGTATAATAATAAAATACATATTTTTTAACAGAAAAATTACACAAATGGATCTAATAATTTTATGAGAAGTGAGCCTTAAAATATATTCAAAGTTATAATATTTAATTTAACCGTAAGTGAAAATATACCATAGATATTTTATATCAAACTAAGATAAGATAATATAAGATACATGTTATATACAAATAAACAATGGAAGAAAATATAAATTTCCAAACATTTTCAACATAGTATAAATTCAATATTGATAACTCGATTTGAATTATTTCAACCATAATAAAAAAAATTAAATACCAAGATCTACAAAAATACATTTCAGCAATAAACAATATCCATGATCCAATTTTCAAAGTTACATTTTAATATAAAACGAACAAATAAAGATAATATATAATACTTTCGACAGTATGTTACTACAGTTGTATACATATTTGACGATTCTAAAAAGTTCATTTCAAAGATGGACACTATAATTTTTATAATTTCAAAAATTAAGCAAAAAGTGCAATTCTATTGATATTCATCATATTAGTGTTAATTAGAAAAGTTGGAAAAAAGACATTCAAAATCGAAAAAATAAAAACAACCAATAAAAATTTAATAAGTACAAAACATTTTAATCCCAAAAGAGATTGTTTAAGAAGTATTTGTAATAAGTACACAAAGGAAAGTATGAATAAAACAAAATGTAACGTTTCATTTTCCAAAATAAAAAAATGGACGAGTTAATAAATTATTAAAAAGATTTAAGTATATGCATAATGTTTTGACTAATGTACACATTCGAAAAATCACAAGGCTTTTCGTATCATGTAAGTTAATATAAATTATGCATTGGAAAACAAATGATTAGTCTGATACGCCATAATACTAAAAGATCGACAATTGAGAAAGGCAGAATTACACTTTTTTTCCACAACGAAAAAAGTGGAATTTAAACGCCAATAAACCTAAATAACATCAGTATCTGTAAAACACGTCTTTTTTCTTAATATAATAGGCACTTGTTATTCAAAGGCAGTGATAACAATTGCCCAACACTTTTCCGTGTTGAGCAAAACGATTTTAAATGTACCTGTTTTTGCATATTAAAATCCCATTGCATTTTCAGTGTTAGTTTCAATTCCACAAATTAAAATCAAAAAATCTCAGATTGACTTACTGATAATATTCTTTAAATTTCTATGACCAAGAATGGACTAAAGGCACACGTTATAGTTGTATAATAATGTATCAAAAAAGCATT
This sequence comes from Hydropsyche tenuis, assembly GCA_009617725.1. NCBI lineage: Eukaryota > Metazoa > Arthropoda > Insecta > Trichoptera > Hydropsychidae > Hydropsyche > Hydropsyche tenuis. The sequence continues at coordinate 1,352,120 of VTON01000042.1, read as the reverse complement.
TCGATCACAGTTAAGAACCAACTATGTTTCAGATCGACGGGCCATACTTGGCACTCCTACAATCGAATAGTATTTGAAAATAGATATGATATACTTCATTATGACATTTGTAACAGTGCTAGATCAACACGATCGTTGCATCAAACTGTTTATGAGTCCATCTATTTGCATCTGTTAAATTGACTTATTGTTGATGTGGAAATTTCAATACAACTGCTTATAAAAATACATTTTATACATGGCCTGTCTGCATGTATTTCAATTTACATAGAGTGTTCTCACGCCCTTAGGCAACTCTATAATCATCAAATTATGACAATCATTTGTGAAGGTATATATATAATTGTAAAGAATTTGAGGCACGTTTAGGTTACTACAAGTATTTTAGATTGATTAATTTAAATTTTTAGCAATAGATGATTCCAAATCAAAAAGACAAAAAGACAATAAGAAAATACACCCCGTAAATTAAAAAATGATTGCAATATAAATATAATTCATAGCTGCAAAGATAGCTCAGTGATAAAATAACGATATCTCACTACATGTCATCAATTTATTTAATACCTTTGGTTAAAATATTTTTCAAATACAATTACCGATACAACGTTAAAAAAGAATTATTGTGAAAAACTGGTTGACTTTATGATTTTGAATACTAGAAAATTAGATAATAATATAATCGTCAATATACTTGTTACATATGAATTGTGGCTGCAGTATAACGTGCTTCTCCTCTTCGCCATCCCCACTGAGATGGGCGATACTGAAAAAATACATTAAAAAAATTATAAAATATCGTATTGTATGAATTATAAAATAAATAATCTTGTAACATATCAAAAAATAGAAATAACTCGTAATTTAATTTAATCGATTATTCATTACCTTACCACATTTTCCTGTCTGATAAGACATGAAATAAAAATAATCGTAAACATTATGAATATAATATTGTACATATAACAAAATTTGATGGTAAAGCAGTGTGAGTATAGTATGAAATAATTTACTATTTCAGTAAAAACTATTTTGAATCGAAAAAATACAAGTAAAAGTCACCTTGATTAAAAGCTGTCCACTATAAGTATGTGGGTTTCGATATGCGTACAATATCCAGACAGCTGCTGCTATAATAATGATCATTCCTGTTAAAACGAATGCCACTGCAGTTGATTTAGTATCAGTATTTTCTTGATGTGCTGAAAAAAGAAGCTTGAATAAAATAATTTGTAAAAAAACTCAAGTACTTATTCATTAGCAACGATTTCGACAAATAAATTGTAAATAATTCAATATTTTATCTAAAAAACGCATGATTGTTATATAACTTACTGAAATTTAAATTATTTTGAGCTATTTTATTAGTTATCAACGAATAATTTTTATTAGGTATGTCTGTTGGGTGTGGAGGCATCGAACAATCAGACAATTTAGTGATTTTGGTTTCATCACAATCTGTAAAAAAAAAATACGCATAAAAAATATCCAAATAAACAATAATAAAATAGTATGAATATAATCTATCGAGTACTGACTGTTAATAACCCAGTTGTGTCGATATCTGTCATTTCCACTAGAGCATCGATTGACATGCGAACACCACGTACACTAAAAAGTAAAAGAAAATTAAAACCAATTAATTAAATAAGAATTTCAACTTTGAAAGTGTGAAAATTCACCTCGAAAGCTGTATCGTGTTGAAGACAAGAACTGCACGTATAATATTGTAGACACGTTGGTAAAGCGGTGAAATATATTAATGTGTTGTTTGTAATAGGATGTGAACGGAAGCTTACTCGATGATATTCATATATTGTTTTTCTACGTGTAACTGTTAAAAAGGCAAAATACAGTTGATTATATGTAAAAAACAAAACATTTGCATTGAAAATATAAATCGTACAGAAAAATACTCTGTCAACCATGTACGCATCACTGAGTCCAACTTTGACGGGATGATCTTCACTCTGTATGGATTCAATTGGCACTGGTACATCTTTGAATGCAAAAGTTATATCGCCGTTGGATTGAAGAGTGGTGGCGAAAGTGAATTTTTCAGTCACATTCTTGTCTTGCAACGTGACATTTTCCCAAATGACAGTGAATGATGTACCTTTAGAAATAAAAAAAAAAGAAACAAATCAAACATTTGTAAACGCCATTCGAAGTCTCCTCGACGAAATAGAGATCACATATATAAGAAAATTCATATGCAAGTTTAACAATTTACATTTGAACAATCGCAGCAGACAATATATGGAATATTTTGAAAATAAAGTAAGCAATACTGAAAGTTCAAATGAAATTTCAAAATCAACATCAAAAACGAAAATAATATAACGCAAAGCATTCATAATTTTTTCCAGCGCCAACTAACCATTATCAATATATTTCACAAAACTGTCATTTCCTTGACTAGTGTCAAAATTTGCCATAAGCGGTGCGATGAACTGAGTCGCCGCCAGCCATTTATGAATATGATCTCCGATGTATAAAAATCCACCAGTGGCAATAGTCACGTTCGACACGTTATACCCATAAAATGGGAACGTAAAAGATAAATTTATCGTCTGCAAGAAAAAAAATAAGCATATATGAAATAAATAACAACCTATATCGAAACATTAGTACGTATTAAATTTAGAATGTCAACGCTTATGCATAAATAATGCAGTAAGATTTGCTTTTCTTGCATGTTCTCAGAAGTGAACTATTATTGAAGCATTAGAGACAATTCTTAGAACTACATTTATGGAATGTGATTATATAAACTTTCAGTTCATTTGATTTGCAAATTAAGAGCTATATAAAATTCGATCGAATTTTTATTGTATGTATAACAGATTTATTCTAAGTAAAAATACCAAAATTTTAAATGTATTAGAATTTTAGAATTGGGCATACATATTTTACAATAGGAAATTTTTTCGACAGTACGTAGATTGCTGCAAATTATAGCGATGATCACAATCACCAATATTAGTAATATTCGTATATTATATATTCAGGACCTTTTTCATCATATAATGCAGTGGAACAGTGTTCTGATGATACCTTGAATGTTTTAAACGCAATTAGATGAAAAAATATTCCCACGTACATAACTACAATCTTTTTTATAATTTGTCAAAATGATAAAATATGATGTTATGAACTGGATGAAATATGAAATGGATTCAAAATTGGTGCTCTTGTTTGGGATAAACATTTTTGTTTGATATATGTTCAGAATTCTATTCCTATTTCTTGAATCTAATTATTATCTAATAAGAGCTTTGATACTTTTGTTCGTCAAACTTGTTGGACCACTTTTGGCACTTTTTTGATCTGTGTATACTCAGAGGAAGTCATTTGGCCTTACACTTAACTAAGATAAGGAATTGAGACAATTTGTCAAAAGAGAATCGGACAAAATTTTGGAATTCACAATTATAACTTTTATTTAAACATGTTTTTAAAATTTATTTTATATTTAGTCACCGAGTATATCTAATATTTATATTGTTTTGTTTGCTTAACTTTAGATTTGATAAATTTTGTTTAATTTTTTATATACTTTATGGCGTAGAAAACGCTGTTTTAAATTTCATTTAAACGATATTTAAATACAATTTCCTTTAGTATAAACCCTGACAAGTGAGTTCGGTACCTTTAAAAAAAAGGCCTGAATACATCAACAGAATTATAAATATGATTTAAATTTTGACTACATTTCTGTTGCAAATAAAAATTCGAAAATATGTGAATTTTACTACAGAACAATTCTCTTAAATTTGCACTTATTTAAAAAAAATTGACCCTAATTAACTTTGGTTACATAAAAAATAACAAAAACCTGAGAATAATTTAAGTAAATAAATTTCCTAAAAAATTCAAACACGTTTCCAAACTATTAGCATGTACATGAAAATACTTCAGAAGACAGACGCAAAAATTCATTCAAAACAACTTACAGCTGCTCTTCTATGGGACTGGCTGAGTACATGATTTACTGTTGTCTCACCATTTTTCAACATAGCTTTCCAGTATTCTTCAAAAGCACTTTTATTTGTAACAAACGTGCTGTTATAATATTCGTGCGTATCCTAGACACACAAAAAAATAAATAAATATTGATTCATGAAACATCTATTGCAAACTGATAAATCGCAAAATTGATATCGTACCACTTGGGATTTCGTGTGATTTGTGTCTTCAGCAAAATTTTTATCATCAGATTCATATTCCAGACTACTGTTATCTGAAAGTAATAAAAAATAAGATTTGTAATTTAAAATTTTTATTAACTTTACACTATACTTCAAGTACAATTTCAATAAAGTTTTATAAAAAAATTAATACAAATTATGTACATGAGAATCAAAAAATAATAATATATAAATTTAACGCAAATTCACTCTGGTGAATTTTTATCTCTTGCGTTATACTCTAGTACAACACAAAAGCAGTAAAAATTATCAAAGTTGTGAAATAATAAAAGATTACAGTGCAATGTATAACAAATTACCTTTATCGGGATTTATTGGTTCACTAACACAAATAGTAGTAGCGTTAGTTGAATTTGTAGTAACTTCTGGATGCAATGACATAGGATTGATCCCAGTTCCGTTTTCTCCCAAATTGTGATTAAGTTTCAATTGTATGGTTGAATTAATATCTGAAGAAAATATTAAACATAATATGATTAACGTAGCCGATAGTAAATTATGTATTGGTTGAATAGTTATTTTGATAAAATAACACAATGTTTTCACTAATACAAATAGATATTCTCAAAAAAACATATCAATATACAATTTTATCCTGTCTGTTTTTCTCTTTAGGTTATTTACTTAACACAATATTTATTTATTTGTTTGTTCAATCAATTCTGAAAATCTTTATCTACCCACAAGTATTTTATTATAATTGCATATTGACATAAAGAATATATTGCAAAGTATTTTTTATTCTCAGCACAAGCATACATGCAACATTAATTGGAATAAAAAACAATTCCCCTATCACCAATATATATATACACAATAAGAAAAATAATTGGACTCTCGATACTTACTACCAAAAGTTTTAAAATTGTTTTATTTTTCAAGAACAAAACTGAAAAATTAAATTAGTAAAAAATAAATAAATACCTGTGGTAGGAGAATTGATGTTAACAGCACTGGTAGTCTTATTAACTTTTATGGTAGGTTTTGTTGTATTTTGCAATAGCAAATCTGGTGCTTTTTCATGATTCTCTTCTTTAACAGCCGTAACTGATGTTGTTTTCATAGGCGATGTAGACGAGTCATTGTTTGCTTTTGACACATCTCTACGTACTTTATGGGAAGTATACAATTTCATATCATCGAAATGAATGTGTTCTTCTTTACCCAATGAATCACCGATTGTGTATGAGTTGTAGTCATCTGTAAAGAAGAATTCATTTGAAATAAAGAATATAAATTGATCGGAAAGCTAAAATTTGTGCATAAAACTTCAAATTGTAATAGAATATTCAGTTTTCAGAATTTGCAAATAGGTAAAAATGTATTAGTAAAAATTTTACTTAAAATATGACATGAAATTATTATAATGAAAAATAACAGTAATCACTAATTTACCGAACGTTATCAGGAAAAAAGTCTAAATAATGAAATGTATTGATAAGTTCTGAATGTTTGTGGTTTCATATAATATAATCAATAGAGTTTAATTAATTCCTTATGTTACGGTTTAATTATGAAACCAACTTTCCATACAATGAAAGGTCATTAGGAAAACCAGCAAAATTACGTCAACATTTTAATTAATTTATAACTAATTGTAAATATTTAAAATACACAAAAAAAACATGTTTGAATAGTTTTAAGCTTTGTTTAAATTTTGCAAAAAATCAGTGTTGATATATACATATATTATAAGTGTTAATATTTTTATTATTGTTTTAAAATGTATGAAATCTATAATTCAATTATAAACATTAAAAATAAAGTATATGTATGAACTATAAATGTCAGATAAAGAACTGGTTTATTTGACTCAAAAAAAATTTTCTATTTAGTATATGATATGATTATTAAATCTTTTAGCAAACATATATAAATACGTATACAATTATAGTTTTCACAATCAGTAATGTGCAATGAAAATGTGCAATAGCATAAAATCCAGTTTTACAATGATTGTAGTATGGAAAATAGATAGCAAGTGTAAATAAAGAGTAAATATGTTGCGATCATAATTTTAGTGGCATTTAAAACTGATTAATTTATAAATTACAACATAACATATAACATAATAATAAAATATCTTTATTGTAAGTAATTATTTTTGTTGAATGTATCAATTCTCACCAATGATTGAAGTTAAGTGGTAAGTATCATGGGCATTATGACAAAGAAAGTTTTTTTTAATATTTAAATTCTATAAAAGTTAATCTACAATCTTGATGATTCATCAAATAAGAAAAAAATGCCCAAGTTTTCAACGTTTTCAGAATAGCCCTATTCCAAAACCGGTGTTAATAAATAGCATATAACAATACAATAAAATCAAAATAATCTACAAATATTTAACCACAGGATATTAACTACGAAAAAAAGTATACGAACACTTAAAACTTTTCGTTAACAATTTTATTGCACAATCCAATTTAGTATAAGTACGCGATTTTCATTAGCATACAACAAATCAATCAAAAAAGAAAGTTCAAAGACATTATGCGCATTATCAACAGTGCCAAAGGCCAGTTATGTACACGAACGGCCATCATCGTACATAATTGCCATTCATGTAATAAGGAAAATACGCGACAAAAAAAACTATTAATATTCATCACACAAAAACGAGCAATCATCTCATCAGAAATGCACCGTAACATCACATACACGAGTCGATTCATCCGAAGCATTCAGGAGAACTGAAACCGAGTGACATCTAAGTGTCCGCGCAACAAGGAAGTAAACAGGTTGCGCCGTTTTTCCAGGAATCCGACACGGGACGCGTGTCCTTCCTGGATTTGCGCACATCGTCGAATTAATTACCTGGAGTGGAGAATGTCGGCCTGATGGCGATCGAAACGAAGTAGAAGGTGACAAATATGAAGGCTGAAGCCCGAGCGGCCATCTTGACAACCAGCCGTGGTCTGCTGATCGGAGATGTCGCGTGGGGCTCGATGTTGCCTTTTGGCTAAAGTCTGGCCGTCCTTTCTATGGGTGTGGTGTTGCCTTGCGTAGCGAATGCGGAGCTATAGTTTTTTTTATCTTCCCTGTGGGGTATTGCCATCCCCGTGCTCACAATTTTCGGGATAACTCGATAATTACTCGGAGTGTTCAGTCCGTAATTTATGTAAACCTCGATCGGAAGGTATAGAAAATTGTAATTTTTTGAGAAATATGCAATTATTGAAAGTAATTTATTGAAGACTTCGAAAGTTTGAAAAATTGAATTTCAATCGTATTTCACCGCCGGCAACCCCGTTTCCAAAACTTTGTATTATTTCGGCTCTTTCCGTAACACTTCGCGCCTGCCTGATCAGTGGTAGTTAAACGGTTCTCACGTGTATTGCGTTGTTTATTATTTACTGAAAGTATTTACGTGGGGTAACGTAAGTACGCAATTTTTTAAAAATAAATCATACGTATAATGAATACACAAATACATTATAGTGATATAAGTAAAGCTGGAGGTAAAGGTTCACAAAGGGGGTGGCCAGAAGCTAACTCACACGAAGCAAACGTACATCAAGTAAACTCACAGGAAGCAAGCTCACACGATGCGAGCTCATACGAAGCAAGCTCAAACGAGGCAAGATCACAGGAAGCAAGCTCACACGAAGCAAGCTCACATGCTTTCGAAAATTTTCAAATTTTCAAATTAAAGTAAAAAACGTTTAACACGAAACTGAAAGCACCAAAATGCGTTTTTATGTTAAAAGAATTTCACGTTACACGTAATAGTATACGTCCATAATATTTTGTCAGTACCAAAGTGATATTTCTTGTAAATGATATGAAAATTTTCGAAAGCATGTGAGCTTGCTTCGTGTGAGCTTGCTTCCTGTGAGCTTGCTTCCTATGAGCTTGCCTCGTTTGAACTTCCTTCGTGTGAGCTTGCTTCCTGTGAGTTTACTTCGTGTGCGTTTGCTTCGTATGAGTTAGCTTCTGGGAACTCACAAAGGGACTTTCATACAAGTTGGCAATCCTGGGCCTACCCAGAAAACAAATATTTGGAACCACTGCACGTATGCATATTATACGTTCGCTTCGCCTGGCAAATGTCACTTTTGACGATTATCGCGGATGTAGTTTTACGTTTCGTCGAATGGAAACAATTATTTACGCGATTCGAAAAGATACCACGATCTCTGAAGTATGGAGTCTTTTTATTCTTCGGAAAAACAACAACAACATAATGGATTTTCGACAGTGATGGTATTTGTCAAGAAACTAACGAGTGTTTCGTAGTCAACATTCTGTTGGAACACATGAAGCATAGCTTGCAATTGTGGCATTGGCAACCATCTTCAAAATGATGCAGTAAATCAACGAACGAATCAATGTCAATCCTGTAGCAATCAAACGGAAATGGCAAGAGTTTTATCATTCGTATTCGTATTCGTAGGTGAGTAATGTGCAATATTTTTATTATTTCCTTATAACTCGGATTGGGTTCTAACAATATATACTTACATATTTATAAATTTTATTGAATATACTCATATACTCATTTCAATTCACTCCTTTCCAGGTCTTCAACGCCATTGCAAATGGTGAGAATTTGCTATTTGTGGTACATGTTCTTCTAATCGATTATCCTGTTATAGGCTTTAAAATTCCTCAGCATGTCTGTAACATTTGCTATAACACCTTGAAAGCTGAACCTTATGTTTATGTATTTCATGTAAGTATAAGTATAGTTAGGTAATTCCAACACTACTTCAAATCAAATTATACGGTGAATTTTTAATTGCAGACATGAACGCTCAGATGCCACCTCTTTTCGATGTCTAGTTGCCAAAAGTGGCAACACATGCACATTTAAACCCGATGGATGTTTATCGAAATGTAGACAATACTTGAAATTTGATAATTATAAACTACTAGCCATAAGCCCGATGTTAATAACATCGCACGTGTGATTTGAGGAAAAATTTTGAAATACAATATAATGACAGTATATTATATTGGCAAAGGATCTAATTTCGAATAGTAAATAATTTCTGGCGTGACACCACACACATACGCAGACAGAATAGTGCTATTATTATTATAAAACTATCCTCTCACTATACATGTGCAACAAACAAAATTTTCAACAGAATCAATCCATTCATAGAGAAGTTCTTGCTCACATAAAGTTGTCTCTTACGAAAAAAATGGTTTTTATTTAGACTTACCTTTCAGGTGTAAATTGTTATCATTTATGTACCGATAAAAGGATGACTACTTTCGAACGTAATAGTGAACTTGTGTGTGTGTATTTAACAAACAACCCTTTCACTTATCCAGACGAATGTTCACAACACCAATGTCACATTACCGTTTTTTGAGGACTATAGTGCAGTGATAGAATAAAATATTCATTATCCCAGTGATTCACTTCATGAGTCCATTCTAGTCATTCGATCCATACATATGACCAAGTGTAAATCTAGTTGCGATTGCCTTTATTAAATCAATAAACAATTAAAAATATTGTGTTGTTTCAATTATTGCACTGATGAAATACACTGTAAACAAACAAAAAAATAAGATTTGTCTATCATATTACCTTTCATTTGGGAATTATCAGTGCGCAAGTGCGAAATTTGGATTTTTTCTTAGAAATCGAAAATATATCAATAACTCAAAAACTAAAAAACTTTGGATTAACAAGTATAATATATTTACTTTAAAATATTCCGAATGATATGACCTATCTCCATTTAAAAGCTTTGCACTCCGTTGCAAAACACCCTGTATAATAATAATAATAATAATTTTGGCTGCATCAATTAGAATATTTTTATTTACATAAAATGTTGTACATAAACATAAAATAATAAAGAACAAAATAATTTCGCACTATGTCGAATTAACAGCAATGACTCAAAAGAAAATAAGCGTTTTTTCACTTTAAGAATAGAAAAAAAATAATGAAGTATATGCAGTTAATTCTGAAATGACAAATGTTTAAAAAAAAAATTCAAAAAGTGTAAGAACACAATTCTGCAATAACTTTAAAGAAATTAGCCTACAATTAGAAAAAAAATTAATATTCAATTATACTATTTCAAAATAATTATCAATTATTTATGTATTTTGAGATGTCGATTCAAACTGGTTTTATGAAAGAAAGTTTTTGGGCAATATTCACATTTGATCGGTCGGGTATCGGTGTGAATTTTCATGTGCATCGACAGTGTATTTTTTCTTGGATATGATTTACCGCATACTTCACAATCGAAATTTTTCTCACCTAAAACACAAAAATTTTACGAAAACATACAACCTTTGAAATATCAAAAAAAAAAATATAAAGTAAAGTTGATTTACCTGTATGCATTACAAGGTGACTATTCAAAACCTGCTTTCTGGAAAACTTTTTATTGCACACGGTACATTCAAAATTTTTCTCACCTAAAACACAAAAGTTTTACGAATACATACAACCTTTGAAATATCGATAAAATAATGTTAAATAAATTTGATTTACCTGTATGCATTACAAGGTGATTATTCAAACTGCTCTTTCTGAAAAACTTTTTATTGCACACAGTACATTCGAAATTTTTCTCACCTAAAACACTAAAGTTTTACGAAAACATGCAACCTTCGAAATATCAATAAAAAAAAATTTGATTTATTTACCTGTATGTATAATAAAGTGTTTATTCAAATCCACCTTTCTAGAAAACTTTTTATCGCACCCAGTACATTCGAAATTTTTCTCTACTAAAACACAAAAGGTGTATGAAAACATACAATCTACGAAATATCAATAAAGTAATACAATATAAAAAAAAATTATTTACTTGCATGCATTACAAAGTGTCTATCTAAAATGTCCTTTCTGGAAAACTTTTTATTGCACACAGTACATTCGAAAATTTTTTCACCTAAAACACAAAAGTTTTACGAATACATACAACCTTTGAAATATCGATAAAATAATGTTAAGTAAATTTGATTTACCTGTATGCTTTGCAAAGTGACTATCCAAAACCTGCTTATTGGAAAATATTTTATTGCACACGGTGCATTCGTATTTTTTCCCATCTAAACCACAAATGTTTTATAAAAACATGCAACCTTCGAAATATTAATGTAATAAAAAAAATAAATTTGATTTACCAATATGCGTTACAATGTGTCTATCCAAAATTTGCTTTCTGGAAAACTTTTTATTGCACACGGTACATTCGAAATTTTTTTCACCTAAAATAACAAAAGTTTTACGAATACATACAACCTTTAAAATATCAATAAAATAATATAAAATAAATTTGATTTACCTGAATGTATTACAAGGTGACTATTCAAATACCCTTTTGTGAAAAACTTTTTATTGCACATGCTACATTCAAAATTTTTCTCACCTAAAACACAAAAGGTTTACGAATACATACAACTTTCGACATATCGATAAAATAATGTTAAGTAAATTTGGTTTACCTGTGTGTATTACAAGGTGATTTTTCAAACTGCACTTTTTGAAAAACTTTTTATCGCACAAGTTACATTCGTAATTATAGATTTTATGATGATGATACCTCTTGATATGAGCAGACAGCGCCCCTGATGTACAATAAGATTTTTCACAGCTAGGACAAACATATGTTCTGGTCGGTACTCCGTGATCTTCAGTTTGGTGTTGATTTCTTGCTAAATATGAGGTAAATTGTTTGGGACAGAACCGACAGATACGTAAGTTTATCCCTTTGTGTTTCAGCTGAACGTGTTGATACAGAGAATATTCGTTGGCGAAATTCTTCTCGCAATGTTCACGTGGCTGTTGTTCCAAAGTATGTTTTGATAAATGCTCTATCAGGCTGGTTTTGTTCACATGCACATCTCCACAAACATCGCATATGTAATTAAGGTTGTGATTCGGATAGTGTTGCAATAACAAAGTATGGGAATTGAATTCTTCTTTACAAACAGGACAAATGAAAGCTGACGGTTCTATACTGGGGATGGAACTATTAGAAATTTCAGAGTGAGACTTTATAAGATTTTGAATTGTGTCACTTTTTCCATTGGGCTTTTCATCAGGATTTTCTGTTTTAGAATTGGATTTATCACCTTGAAAATTGATCGAAGCACTTGATTTTATGTTTTTATCACTTTCAAAATCAATTAAAATATTTGATTTGGAGTTATCGTTTTTGACATCAATCAAAATATTTGTTTTCGACATCAATCAAAATATTTGATTTTGGATTCCTATCACTTTCAAAATCTGATTCTGATACAAAAGATTCAAAATCGTTACAGTCATCAATTAGACATTCATTTTTGACAACAAATGCTAATTTAAGATTTGAATAGTCACTGGTACAGTTGTCTTTGTATACTTTTTCAGCTGGAATGAAATATCAAATCAGTAAAAAAAATACAAATGAAAATGGAGAACAAAGTTGTGACCACTGACTGGTGCTGAGAGTATTTCAGAAAATATGCCAGTGCATATTTGCATGATGAATTTTGAGTAATTGCTGAGATAATGATGAGCATGGCAATGGGATTGGTATGAAAAATACGTCACTCGTGTCTGCTTATTTTCTACAATACTTTTACGCATTAAGCCAGTAGTCATGTTCATGTTCTAAGGATCTAAGGCATGTGATAAATATAAAACCGAACAGACTGTTGATGTCAAGTTAGAGGACAGTAAAGACTTATTTATTAATAGTGTTGAATTATTTGTTTAATATACCAAAAGTCCTTTTCTTTGAAAGTTTCTCTAATAATGGCTATTCTATATAAAAAAAATTAAAGACAATCTGGTTTCAGATTGATCATACCTTACGATCTTAAAAGTATCAAATTAATGTGTACAAAAAACACAACTGCTTCAAATGATAATGCTTACATGATTGTTTGGTGATGATGAAACAATCCAATTTGTGCTTAAACTCAAGCGCCCCGCTTAATTGTTCTATACATATTTCACATATTTTCAAATCATCACTGACATTTTTTACCTAGAAAAATATCGTTGATATATTAACGTTATTGATGACACAAATAAAATAACTGTACTTTTAATTTATTGTTACTTTTATATTGAAGCAATTCATTATCATAGTAGAATATTTTGATGTGCTTTCATTTCTTTCAAATATGTTTTTTAACTTTTTTATTCCAAAGCAAAATGCACAGTCTTCCACCAACTCCATCTGAGGTGCTTAAATTTTGTTACTTGTACTTATGAAAGAAAAACGGTATCAGAATTAAAATTAATAGAAAGTCAACAATTTTGAAGTAATAAAAATAAAATCATTGAAATTATTGACGAAAATTAGAATATAGAAAAATTGTAATTCAAGAATTTTTTAAATTTAAAATTGTGGAAATTTGTTCTAAATAATATAGGTGGTCGAAAAGTGTGAGTTCAGTTTAAAAGTAAAATAAATTTTAAACAAAAAATTTTCAAAGAAAGTTTTGTTTGTATTTTCAATCTAGTCATTGGAATATTATTTACAAAAAACTATGTTATCTAAATGGCGTCTGTTACCCTCCTGGCACTCTTCTAATCGTGTGCAAAGATTTCACAGTACACAATGACACAATACCTGAGATACCGATGCCATTTATGCTGTGATATTCTGCTTTAATCGAGTTGATGTCCTCAGCTTATTTTGAATACCCTCTCTTTAAGAAATCCCCATAAGAAATAGTCCAGAGGACTCAAGTCTGGACTGCGTGGTGGCCACCTCTTTGCGAAATCAGCTTATTGAGAAATAACTCCTTTAAGGTTTTAATTGAATCATTTGATGGTAGCATGTGGACGACCAGTATTTTGAAGTACTTGAGTATTCTGAATTGCAACGGTTGATTCCGTCAATTCAAACATCGTAATCCAATTCCGAATGATATTCTGGTGAGGCGGAGTTCGGACTTTATAATGAGCACAAAACAAACACTATGCAGTAAGGATAGAATTATCGTTTTGGTAATACGCTCGTGCACAAAACGCACGCTAATGACCGGTGTACGGCTCCATTGTTATTTTCACTAAATTTCCACGAACCGAGCTGCTTAGTATTGCATGCTCCCCACCCCTCCGCCCGCTCGTCTCTACAAATAAGTAATTTCAAAAAGAAATAGCATTCACCCTCTCCGACTACCCTATACAATCGGTAATCCAGCATTTTAAATACATTATAGAATTTCAACAGTGTAGATCGCGCCTTACACTGGATATAAATCCGAAGATTTGACAGCTGGCGATTTGTATGTGTGAGTGCGCCAGCCGCTATGCATCCGTATATGTCAAGAGTACCGTAAAAACTAACGAAAAACTACCGCTTTTAGGCAAATTAAGTTCGTACATGTTAAAATACGTACGAACCCAATTCACGAATTTACTTACAGCACAGTAACTTTTCAACGCTGGAGCCGAATGACAAACGACGATATTCAATAGACAGAAATACCAACCCATGTTTTCAACCAACTACAGATGTCAGATTTACCGAAAATTCGTATCCCGGATCTAAGCGCACATGATTCTGAAATTTTCAAAAGTTATAGTCGGGTCTTTACTAATCATCCATTGTAAACCTTTTTTCAATCACGTGCCAATATATCCGAATATATTATACATATAGGTAGGTATGTATGTATATATTTTTAAATAATCACAATTCATCATCATTGTAGACCGGTTTAGTGTCCACTGCAGGACAAAGTCTCCCCATCAAATATTGGGTGTCTAGGCTATATACCTTATCCGAGAACCAACCTCGTATCGAAATCAAGGTAAAGAAGGTAATCGAAATAAGGGTTAAAATAATTTGAAATGTTTTTCCCGCACCTTTTGAATTAATATCTCTCGTTTGTAACCTAACTCGACCCAACCTAACGTTGAAAAATGAATATTTTCGCTACGAAACTAACCCAACCATCTACCTGTCTGGTCATCTGGTCAAAAATATTTTCCGCAACCTTTCGATTGGCAACCCTCGCCATTTGACGTTTAAAACTTTCAATCACAACGAACCGTTTGACATCCCGCACAACACAACAATCCCCACAACGCCACCTTCCAAACCGCAAATTCGCCCACAAAAACCTGCCTAACCTAACCCATCCATATACGAACCCCGAAAAACCCCTCTCACCCTTCCGCGAACGAAGCCCCGTCGCCATCGTCACTTGACGTCCAACAGAACCCGTCGATGCGCGTTTCGGCGAAAGTGTTACTAATCGCATCCGTGCTGGTGGCTTCCGCTCTGTACCTGGCGGGGCGGAGGCGCGGCAGGGTGGAGCCCCGCACGGTGGCGGAGCCCCCGACCCGCCACGTCTGGTTCACGTTCACCAAGGCCGGCGTCAACTCGCCGCTAGGCCTGAAGCTGGAAACGATGCTGGATGGGCTGGTGGGGCGCAGCGCCGGGGGGCGCCTGCACCTGAACGTCATCGGCGACGCGAACAGCAAGCCCGCTGCTGCGGTCATCATCGACCGGGTCGCGGCTAGGTATAAGGGGCAAGCGCCCCATCGCCCCACTACTAGCTTCTATGATGTGGACGAGTGTGCAGGCCAGTTGAGCGATATTGTCGGGTGTATGACTCCGCATTTCAGTTCAACGCCAGGTTTTTTTTATTGTTTCGAGGGTACTTTTGTGTTAGAGCGGAGCAAAAGGCATTTCTTTTATGCCGTATTATCTAATTTTGACGTAGTTGATCACTTTTTAGTGTTTGTGATAAATTTAGTGGCTTTCTGTTGCTTTCTTTAGTGATAGGAAGGAGGAAGGGAAAGGAGGATTGATTCAAATATGCATACTTGTGTACCGATCGTCGACAACCGGTTGTAATTGTCACAATCGATGCGGCACATTATATTATAATTCGTATTGCGATTGATAGTTAGGGCTTGTAATTAAAACCATTTTTTTTAGAATCGTCTCATTAACGAGAGATTTAACTTATTTTCTGATCAAAGTTCGTATTTTGAACAAAAGATTTAAATAAGAGTGCACGTTTCATTATCAAAGAATCGTCTCACTTGAATAATTTTGTTGATTTTCCTAGAGACAATTCCTGTCTCTGAAAAATTCCTTCTAACCAACGGTCTGACTTTGAATTCTTCTCGTAATGTGTCTTACGTTTGTTGCAAATTTGTTGTAAATTTTTGATAATGTAAGGCTGTGCGCACATCAGGTGGCCAGGCTAACTTGTACAATGTGCAGAGACAAAAGCAATAGCGTTCGCACACTGCCGTCTCCAAGGCTGATGCGTCACTCACATCCTTTGTTGTGTTCCTTCTCTTCCCGATCTAGCGATTTACTTTTATCATTTTGACTAGCTAGTCGGGCTGGTGTGCCCTAAACCGTAATTCTCTAATTGGTTAATAAAAAAAGGTGACTTGCCTGCAATCAGCTGTCTAGTTTACTTAGTCAGTTGGACTTATTTTTAGAGTAGGGCTTATATTACATGAATGTAGCAAAATCGTGGTAGGGCTTATTTTGTAAGCAGTCTGATAGTTGGAAAAACATGATATAATAATTACATAAGATACAAATATATACACATTTTTTTATTTTAAGTAGATAAAACGTTAATATGAATAAAATCTAGTTTTTTTTATTCCTTGTTGGAATGCTCCATACAGGAAGGGTTAAATTAATAAAAATGCATTATGGGTGCTTGCTTTGAATTCCTTAATATATTTCACATATTATTTATGCATTGTTATTCTGTAAATTGGGTTTCTTAACGAATTTTGAGCGTAGTTTGTACTTGTGGGCATGTAGGGCAGTTAAATTTTTTAGTTTTTAAAAACTAGATAGTATAAATTTGCACATGTTAACAGTTCAGATGGTAAAAGTTGCCACTGTACAACATATAAACCCAAAACTCGTTAAAATATAATTAAAAACTGACAAACATAACTCCATGTTATGCACGAAATATAATTTACGCACTCGTAATACGTTTTTATTCATGTCAAAATGCAAATTCGTCAATATTTATTGAATTTACATACCTTAAATGTAAAATGATCAATTTTAATTATAATTTGAACTCCATACCCTTTTATTGTCATCATAAATACAAAACATTACAATTACAATTTCACTGCAAATCAGCGATGATAGTTGGCAATTTATATGCATACCAATGAGCCACTTTTGCGTCACTCTAACACAAATACACCTTTTTGAATTTCTTTGTATGGAAACATCATAGTTTTAACATGTCCTCAAATTTGTTTTGTCGGTAGGTTCTTATTATTCTGATGCTCTATTCTATTTGTCATTGGGGCTTCATCGTATTGCGCCTCTGGAACAAGACGAAATTATATTGTTAGACTGCGATCTGAGTTTTGATAGTGATATCGAAGAACTGTTTGAAGAATTCGAGAGGTATTTATCAAGATGCACTGTCTATTTCAGCTTTTTTGTATCGTTACAATTTTGTTAACCAAAATGTCTATGGTGGATATTTCACTTGCTTTCTGTGTTTAATAAAAAGGTTTTTAACTATGCGTATAATTAAATTGAGCGCTGTAAATGCTATGCGTTTTGTTTTTAATCATTGACATGTTAATTGTTTATTATAAAACTATTAAATATGTGTCTAAATTGGATTTTCATTTGTAATGTATCATTTATTATAAATTTCATCTGCGGTATGTAGTTTGTGTAATAAATTTAAATTGCGCTGAATTTTTATTTTTAAACTTCTAAGCGTTTCTTATTGTTGGCTGTAATTGAGATTGCGTTTGTAAGTTAATATTTATTTCATTAATAAGATGAACGATAAACCTGTTTGTAGTAAGGATATTAAATGAGATTTGATTTAAATACTCAACTCGATTAAAAATAAAAGATATATCTAAAACACATTTTTAATATAAAAGGAAATATTTTGATATTTGTTTTTCTAAATCAGATCTTCAAAAAATATCTCCTTTTTTACATAAAGTATTGAATTTTTCATCACTTACCTATAGTAATCAACTGTGTAAAAAAAATTCTAACTGTTCAAAAATGAAGATGAAATTTTTGTGATTTCAGATTCTCTTCAACTAATTTAATTGGCCTAGGATATGAATTATCACCAGTATATCGACACGTTCTTCATTCATACCGAACTAAGAATAAATTTACTTCTTTCGGATCAGAATTGAATTTTTATAAAAAAATGAAAAATGTTTCTACTAAGCATAATCTTTCAAATAATAAAATTTCACCGAAATTGATTTCAAATACGTATGATGAAATTTCGGCAAATAAGTTTGAAGATGTTAAAGGTTTTCCTGGTTTTAATTCCGGTGTGATACTGCTGAATATCAAAAAAATACGAGAATCTCCTTTTTTTGAGGATTTATTAAAATGTGATTATGTGAAAAATGTTACTAAGAAGTATATTTTCCGAGGACATTTAGGTGATCAAGATTTTTTCACTATACTAGGTAAGTATAAATTAAATTCTTATCAATAAACTTATTATATAAAATAGGAAAATTTCACATTGATTTAAATTTTTTCAGGTTACGAAAGACCAGAATTATTTTATTTTCTCGACTGTGGTTGGAATAGGCAACTTTGCAAATGGTGGCGTCAATATGTAGAAAGCGACGTCTTTGACGATTATTTTAAATGTGACTCACCAATAAGAATATATCACGGGAATTGCAACACGCCTATCCCAACCTTGAATTAAGTTAGTTTTTTAATATGAAGTGCAGAATTTGATAATGGTACAAATCCATTTTCAGAAAGACTTGAGATAGTATTTATAATGTATCTGGTTCTTTGTGAATTTCTAAATACAATGATTATTTAGTATTTAAAAAAAAATTCAAACTTAATAGATAATCTCTGCGTTAATGAAATGGTACATAAATCCATTTTGATAATGGTTCAAATCCATATCTCGTAATAAACTAAAAAGTACTGTGATTTTTTGAACTTTTTGTATAACACGAAAAGCTAATAGTGCATATGAACAAATACACTAATAATAATCATAAATTCAACATTAAAATAAAAACTTAATAACATTATTAGTTTAAACATAATCAAACTAAAGTATAGCTTATCAGTATTTTCAAGTTGTTGAAATAGCAATTTTCGGCTAAACGGCAAAGGTCTGATAAACTAAATGTCGATATAATCGATACAAAAATTGAAAATTTGTGTAATTCAGTGTTTTACCCAATTGTGATAATTAATTTTCAAAAGATTAATAAATGGATCTGATATTTGAATTTTATTTTATTTTATTTTCAACACATTAAATTTGGAATATTTTTGTTAGTCGCAAAGAAATTTGCCACTGATTTATTTTAAAATAAAGTATGACTAATGACGAGCAAATGTTTTAACCAATGCCTTTATTTGTTATCATTATCATATTCTGATCATTTGATTTTAGTGCCAACCATAAGTTTTTATGGTTTTGTATATTATATAATTTAAAGAAGTGTGAATATTTAACTAGTGGTAAATTCAAAAGTGGATTATCAAGAGATGTCACTCAAGATTTATTTAGCTCATTATCAAATTTGTTTCAAAATATGTTATATCATACGTAAAAAATATTAATTTAACTTTGTATTTGAAGTGTTTTATTATTGAAAACTTTATAGATTGATATATAACTTTTTTAATTATTGAATATTTGAACAGTGTGTGGCAGCCCTTGTGAGAATAAAGTTTTTTTTCTGTGAAAATTAAGTTCAAATTGATTGTAGCTCATCGATTATGTAAGTAAAAAATATTAAAATAGTGAAATTATTACCTACCAAAAACAGTTTATAGTTTTTTTTGTATTGAAAAATGCGCGCCTCATGGATACATATGATTACAAAAACATGCGGCGATTAGGTGATCAAGGTTTGATTATTCATATAAAAATTGAATTTAACTAATTTACATATATATATTTGCATGGTCGTTAATGGCATTGTTTGGAAAATGTTACTGGGAGTGGCTGTATCGATGACTTGAATGTCACAACACATATGAAATTATCTTTCTTATGAATATTTGTACTAAGGTATATATTCGTATATCAAATATATTATTCAAAACAAAATATTTTGATACAAATATATATTACATAACTAAATTCTATAAAGGCTATAATAGTGTGCACCTATATTTACAACTAGCTTCGCAGTGGTAATCCTGACTTGAACACTTAAAGTTGGCTTGTATTGTTTTTTGGCTACACAGTGCAATCCCACCACTTTTCTAGAGTGGCCTTACGTTCAACTAAGGCAACAATTAGATTACAAAGTACGTTTGACTCAATACATATTTATCAAATTTATTTCAATACCCTAATTGCTTTTAAGAGCCAGTATCGTATATGTTGGTTCCCAGAAGCTAACTCACACGAAGCAAACGCACATGAAGTAAACTCACAGGAAGCAAGCTCACACGAAGCGAGCTCACAGGAAGCAAACTCACTTGTTTTCGAAAATTTTCGTATCATTTACAAGAAATATTACTTTGGTACTGACAAAATATTATGGACGTATACTATTATGTCTAACGTGAAATTCTTTTAATACAAAAACGTATTTTGGTGCTTTCAGTTTCGTGTTAAACGTTTTTCAATTTAATTTGAAAATTTGAAAATTTTCGAAAGCGTGTGAGCTTGCTTCATGTGAGCTTGCTTCGTGTGAGCTTGCTTCCTGTGAGCTTGCCTCGTTTAAGCTTTCTTCCTGTGAGTTTACTTCGTATGCGTTTGCTTCGTGTGAGTTAGCTTCTGGCCACCGCATGGGTTAGTATCGAATCAAATCGACGAAGATATGAAATGGAAAATATTAACTTCGAAATGAAAAATATTTAATAAAAAATGCAGAATATTTCGTTTGAAATTAAAAGTATTTCGATAAAAGTGCAAAACACTGAACTTGGCATGAAAAAACTATAATAAACACGTTTAGATATCGATAACATAATTCAGTGCTATAGTTTACCCAAAATTACAATAAATCTGACCTCCTAACCACCGCCGATCACCATTTTCAAAACAAATTCACATCACCGAAAAAAAAACCCACTACAAACACAACTTAACCGTGGTGAACGCCCACACAAAAAAAAAGCGTCGCACCGGCGCACGGCGGGCTGCGCGGCAACCGCCAGTGGCGTCGGTCTCAGGGCGTCGTTCCTACCGCCGGCGAGACACATTCCCGAGCGCAATTCGAGGGGCGGCGTCGTCTTTCGGCAGAACCGGGCCCCGTAGAGGTGAGCGTGCGCCCCCGCGCCCCCAGGCGCTGCGCCCCCTTCGGCGGAGCGCCCCGCCCGCGCCCCGCCCGCCATCGCCTATCTTATTGTCACCGCGGACGGCCGGTGGTTTGCGCAACGGCCCTTATCGCGATTCGTAAATTCGCGCCGTTTTTGTACACGGTGTGCATAAACGCGCTTAGTGTCGGTGCATGTCTGACGTTTGCAGGGAGGTTGTGCGTGAAGGTTTTGCGGAGTGATATGGATATTGTTATCGGCGTGCGTGGCTTGCTTCAGTGCGGTATGTTGGGGTTTTTTTGTGGTGTAGTGTGATGTGTGTGTGTGTGCGATGTGTGTGTGATGTGTGTTAATGAGGGAAGTGTGCAGTCGGCTTTTAGATTAGACCATATCGGCGCAATGTGGGAAGGCTTTGGTGGCTGGTTTTTGATTGTTGTGTGGAAACAGATTGGGGTAATCTTTAACGTCGCCCCGCACCAAATTATGTATGTGACAACTCGTCCGAAAACAATATGTTCAAGTGACGATTTGTCTACACGACAATTCGTTCAAAATAATTCAATATGGAAATGAAATAAGCGGACAAACCTGTATGTCGCATTTATATATAGGTATGTATCTCCCGATTTACGCTGTTGATACGTTCCGCGAAAATTGAAATCGCGTAAAAAAAGTGTATGTACCCACACAAAAAAATGAGATCGGTTTCAGGGCAAAAAAAAAAAACGCGTAAATTGAGACATGAAGTTTATACTAAATGGGAAGATTGGTTCAGGAAATCGCGTAAAAAAGTCTAACAAATAATAAATTTAAATTAAAATAAGATTAAAAATATAATTAAATTAAATAAAAAACGAAATACAATCTCATTTCATAAGCTTTAGCAACAGATGGCACTTTTTTTCCTTTTTGTAAGCGATCCAAAAATTCGATCTTTGTTTGTAATGATATGACTTTTCTCTTAACCGGCAGCTTTTTAGCTTCGTTTGACATTGTAGGGTTGTATTAAAAATATATTTTAATGAAAATATACTACAAATAAAAAAAAACAAATAATATTTTTACCGTTTATATTAATTATATTAATTAATTAATAAAAAAAATTGTTTGCTTAAAATGAAATCGGGTAAAACAAGTGCTGCGTAAATCGGGGGATACACATAATCATTTTATTTTCAGTTTGATTGAAAATTTCATGTCCACGATACAAAGAGGCTACAAAACTTTCGGTATCAAAATTTTCCTGCTATTGCGAAGTTAAGCAATACTTTGAGTGATGCAATGATATAAATGAATATTTTGATAATTCTGTTTTGATACCTTGAACGGAAAGTTTTGTGGTTTCTCTGTATCGTGAACACGTAATTTTCAATTACACTGAAAATGAAATGAGTATATATAGGTGCAGGCGCATGTACGTGTATAAACATGACATGCAAGTTTACCTACTTATTTTATTCCCATCACGCATCGTTTTGGACGAATTGTCGTGTGAGTATATTGTCTTGAATATATTGTTGTTTAGACAAATTGTCGCTTATACGAGTTGTCTCTTGGAAAAGATAGTCCCTTGGACAACAATTTGTGTTGCTTGAACGAATTGTCATGGAACAAGATTATATTAACGGTATCTAGATGTGTTTGCTTCTACTTTCCTTTTAGAAAAATTGAACAAGGGATTGGTGGGGAAAAGGCTGCATTTCTAACAGTCAGTAAAACCAAACACATTTATTTAATTCTGAATGTCTCAGTCAAAAGTCTGAACATATTTATTACTGAACGCATTGATAGATTGAGCTAAACGTATCTTACTCAATCAGATATTTAAATAATAAATATTTTATAGGTGTTGCTATGTTGACATATGGTGCAAGGTGACAGCAAAGTGACCCCACAGATTGTTTTGATGTGTTATGTGTTATGTATAGGGTTTTTTTTTAGTCGGTGGTTGGAAGAAAGGCGGTCAATGTTATTGGGTTGAGCAGTTTTTTTGAATTTGCAGAAAAATAATGAACAATTTCGAAGTTGAAGCCAACCATCCCGCCTGTTACATGCAATTTCTGATAACAAACAAGTTATCGTGTACACTCATACAGTGACTGTGAAAAATTGTTGCAGTTTTATCTATTGACCTGTTAAATTGCGTTAATGTTCTATGTATTATATAAACTATGCATACAAATCGTAAAGCATTATACATGATTATTTTTTCTTTTTACAGTATTTTCACATTAATTTATTTATCATCAAACTTTACTCTTAAGCATTTGCTTTGCCTTTCAATCGAACTATTTATATTTTAAAATACGTCAATGTCTTGTTTCTTCTTCGATTTATTTGAACTGATTGAAAATTTCTTGCTTTGAAAAATCTATTAATTAAAAAAAACCTCTATCAAATGCACATATTATAGATGAGCATAATTGTAACTGAAATCAAAAAGGATATATTTTATAATATTGAATATCAGAAGCAAGGACCGGTTCAATCAAAGCGTCATTTATTTTCATTCCATTTTTATTTTCAAAACTAAACCATATACAACTCAATTTGATTTTTTTTGTTTTCAAATCTTTCATTCCGATAATAAACTTCAGCTTAACTTCATTATCACTTTATATAAATATGTGTATGTGTATATGTGTATTATATAAAGTATTGCTATATTAATTTGTTAAATAATTATTGAATGATTATAAACGGTTTTTCTTAAATATGCTAAGCCGGAAGCGACGCTATTGTCTTGAACGAGTTTCGCTTTTTGGTAAATATCCTTTCTAAATTTTGAATAACTTAGATGTGGATTATCCAATTGATTATATATATTTCATCACAACGTTACCATCCGAATTAAACAAATATCTCAATTTGCCAATTCAAGGGACTGGGCATGTAATGGAATTAATTACACTATGAAGGAGATGGTAGGTGGTTGCTGTGTTTGCTCTGACGAGCGCGGTTGGCCCGACAATCCGCTCGTTTATTGTGACGGAAACGGCTGCAACGTCGCCGTTCATCA
The DNA here is from genome assembly GCA_009617725.1 of Hydropsyche tenuis. Lineage (NCBI taxonomy): Eukaryota > Metazoa > Arthropoda > Insecta > Trichoptera > Hydropsychidae > Hydropsyche > Hydropsyche tenuis. Next base: position 1,327,707 of record VTON01000042.1, on the reverse strand, counting down.
AGCATGCTACGGCATTGTCACTGTGCCCATCGGCCCGTGGTTCTGCAGAAAGTGCGAAAGTCCCGATCGGCAGACCAAAGTAGTAAGTGGAGCCCCTTCTGCCAATCCAGTATTTTTACCGTATGAAAACATGTTTCAACCGTCCCCCGTTTCAGAGGTGTGAGTTGTGTCCGTCACGGTCGGGGGCCCTCAAACGCGCCGACAGCG